>OX393576.1:52013092-52658948 GCA_947652605.1 Elmis aenea
GATTAAATATGATGTTCTACATATACTACTTGTCGGTATAAAACACGAATAACTTCGAATAACCGAAATTTACGTTAATATTTGTTCAAATAACTTTATAACAATGATAAACACAGTTCAGTTATTTATTAATACACATTTATGTTATACCTAAATTACGTTCATGTCCGTGTAGTTGGCCCGAACTTGGGAAACACGCATCTTGCTCTAATTTTTTTTAGTTATTGCTTTGTCATTCCTTCTTTGTGTTACAAAATCGATAAGTAAATCTTTGACAAAATTAAAGGGTTATATAACCTAACCCTGCTGTGCGCAGTGATGCATATTTGCACCAACTTAGTTAAACACCAATAATTTCGTATTACAAAGATTTCAAGCTGCGAGTTCTCATTTGTTCGTATTTGAATTACGCGCGAATTTCCCACTTTTCTTTAAGATATCATAACTTTAAATATAGTTATGGGCTAACAGATTGTTGGAGTTGTGTTACTCTATTATTAGTGCCAATTGGTAATCAAATATTTAAGTTATAATAAACAAGGGATGTATGTTATTTTTTAATATACTTCTTATAACTATTAAATATAAACAAGTTTTAAATAACGACGAAACAACTGAAATTTTTTTAACATTTTCATAAAAATAATTAAATGTCTCCTAAAGATGTTAAGCAAGTTGTATGTGTAAAATAAATATTTTTCGTGTTTACACTTTTTTAATGATAATCTATGGGTGAATAGGGAAATAAATTCATTTAACATCTTCAAGATGATTCTACATTGATTTTTTCGCCTAATAAAATCTTGGGATCAATATTTTCTGTTTTAAAATTAAGGCTATAAAAGTAGGTTGTTTATCAGAACGGAAGGGAACGAAAATTGTATATTTTTATGAAAGTTGATTACAGTAAAGTTGATTTATTACATTTACAGTTAATTAATATGGGGATTAAAAATTAAAATAGTTTATTAAGAAATTATTTTTCTTTTTTATATTGGCTTGGCAAATAAAAGTATTATGCACTTAAGTTTAAAATAAACAAATGTGTTTTAATAGTATAATTATTTTCAAAGTAATATGATACAGTAAAATATTTGTTTAAAAATTTCCAAAGCCTAATGGCAATTTTCAAACGTATATTTGTGTGTAAAAAACAATGTGTGGCGTCACACTAACATTATTTTTAACACTAACAATATTTTTTGCAATGTCGTTATGGTGTTCCCAACAACCATTCCATCGCCGACAGTATGCTGTGTAGTGCCCGATAGCAGTAGCTGTTGCTGGTGGTATATAATTAATAACTCCCGTCAGGCGGTATGTGGTTTTACCAAAACACATTGTTTCTGGAAAATGTTTCAGGTCATAAACTAGATTTGGCATTTCCATTTCTATAAAAATGTGAAAATTATAGTGCATATGTTTATCCACTTTTGCGCTGCAAGTAGAACAACGTTTCAAATTTTTGGGTAAATCAACAATACATTGTTGTAATTGATTAACTCCGACTTTTGACAGAGTTTTAAAATTAATCGGAATAAAAATCATGCTTCTTGAGATGCTTATTTTGCAAAGTTCATTTGAACATTGTATAACTTCTGTGGCGCTTGGCTCATCTTTAATTAATTTTTCTACCAATGCGCATACATTAAAATTGCAATCAAGCACTTGCAACCCACTAGTTAATGTGTTTTCTAATAATTTTGTCAAAAGATTTGCTCTCTTTTTATAAATTTCCAGGTTAACACCTTTAGAAACAAATGTTTGTATCATTTGAAACCATTCATTATCAATGTTAGAAATAAATTTGTTATAAACTACATTGTCGATGTACCCAATGCTAATACACTGAGATACAGAATCAAAGGCACACGTGTTAAGTAATTGCAGGTCTACATTTTCTCTAATTTTTATAGGTTTTACAAAGTTGCCGTTTCTCAGAAGGGAGTTCTTTGAGAAACTAATGTTCGGTCTGTTTAATTTAAGATCTATTTCTGGACAAGGATCAAGATAAGCTTTCGTTTGTTTTTTATTTGAAACCAAACCTCTCCAATTTTCAAAAGCTAGTTCTTCTTCGAGCGATTCTTCTGTTTTAATAATTTTCGTTGGACTGCTTTTATCATTTATTTTATTTTGTATAAACAGCTTCTGATCAAAATTAGCGTTTGCTATTTTAATGTTACCTTCAGTCATCGTGGTGTGTATATAAACGAATTTATCGACTTTGAGTGTTTTTTTTTCATTTTTCAAATATGAACCAATGAGAACTCGCTGCCTGAAATATTTGTAATACGAAATTATTGGTGTTTAACTGAGTTGATGCAAATATGCATCACTGTGCACTGTAGGGTTTAAGTAATATATTATATAATATAAATTTTAATCTTTGGATTAAATAAACACGTATTACAAGCAACTTAAATGTCCAGTTTAAGTAAGCCGTAATGTTTTTGAACGCATCCCAAAGTTTGCATCATATATTTAAATACTGTGAATTGCACGTTCGTGTGTAATTTTTAGTCCCGTATAATAGGTTTATTTCAATCTACAGTTTATTTAAACTGTAATATAGAGTTTAATCTTTGGATTTAATAAACACATAGATATTACAAGCAATTTGAATGTCCACTTTGAGTAAACCGTAATGTTTTTGAACGCATCCCAAAGTTTGCATTTCAATCATATACAGGGATGCGCAAAAGTAGTGAAACAGACAAATATCTAGAATACTATTGCAGATATAACAATGAAATTTTGTATCTAAGCGTTATGGTATTTTTCGGATTCGATGAAAATATTAAGGTTGCAATACAACTTCCGGTTCAACCGGGAACGGACTCAACTTTGAAATTTTAAATGGAAACATTTTTGGATTTCTCTCAAAATTTACTTTAAAAAATGTAAAAGTTATATGGGTATAAGGTCAACAGTTTTCGTTAAATTTACATTTTTATGAAAATTTTGAGCGATACAGAACTTTAATTTTTTTTAAATATTTATCTTATTTAAAAAGACAGTAAAATTTCGTTTAAAAATAAGATTAAAAATAGATAAATTAACACTTTCCGCTAGCTACATTTTTCAATTATTATACAGGGTGTTTTTTACGCTTGGTCAAACTTGTAAAACTTTAAACGTCGATAACATAGTCTTGTAGAAAATTTGATTGTAAATTATTAGGGCTACGTAATTTTTTGAGTGGGCTATGAAGGTAGACAGCGGTAATTTTGAAACAATTGAAAGATGAAAACAAGAAAGTATTAATATTATCTTTTCATTACGAATTTTCGAAATTTTTCATAATGTAGATGTAATTTTACCATAACAATTTTTTTTACCAAAACATAATAGAATGCAAAAAAACTGATGCAGCCATGTGGAAGGATAAGCAACAAACGTCGAAAACAATATCTAAGGAATTTAATTTTTTGAATGGTGATTCCCTAAGAACAGCAAAATCCATTCCATGTAAATATGAAAATTTGCCATCGAAAAACGAGAAGTTTATAAAACAGGTGAAGGAATTAGCTGTATTTCTGTTATAATAACAAAAACAGAACAATACCATAATGTAATAAATTTGTCAAACATTTGTAGGAGAAGCTAATTCAAACCTTTTTAAAGCTAAATTACACTATGAACCGAAACAAAATTACTTTTAAATATTAATAAATGATGTGTATTAATAAATAACTGAACTATATTTATCATTGTTATAAAGTTATTTGAACAAATATTAACGTAAATTTTGGTTATTCGTGTTTTATATCGACAAATAGTATATGTAGAACATCATATTTAATCGCACTTTTTATGTTCTTGATACCGCTAAGCAACATAACCTCACTTAATATTAAATAAGTATAATTATTGATAGAGAAATGGTACAAACAAAATTTTTACGGTACAATCCGGTACAAACGCGGTACAAACGATTGCCGTTGAAAGAAATTAACAATTATGTGTGTGTTAGATTTTAGCGCTACCGTGAAGTTAGCCCCCACCAATTAAATTGGCTATAACTAATTAACGGAAACGGTACAAACGAAAAGTTTTACGGTACAATCCGGTACAAACGCGGTACAAACGATGGGCACAAAAAAAAGTGAAATATCTTGATATGGGGGGGCTGTCGTGAAGTTAGCCCCCCCTAATTAAATTGGCTATAACTAATTAACGTAAACGGTACAAACGAAAATGGTTACGGTACAATCCGGTACAAACGCGGTACAAACCTATGGTTATGTTTTTATTTTACTTTTCTAAAGGGGGGGGGCTAACTTCACGGACCTCAGTTCTTGATTGATCCATTTCGAAATATCTGGCACGTATTTGTCCACCCACAACAAATTGGTTTCGATTTTTGCTATAGCCCTTTCAAAGTTGTCGACAAGACTTGGATCAACTTGATCTTTTAAATCAATAAGCTGTAAGAACATTTTTAGAGTTATGTGTTTAAAAATATATTTAAAAAGTATTACCGTTTCGTGTTGACCATGGGTCATGAGGTAACCGGCCAGCTGTTCAACAATCAGTCCCAAAGAAAGAGGCAGTCTATTGTAATACAAACGTTTAAATAAATATTTAACAAAATAGTAATTTGATATAAGAAAGTTTCATTGTTTTAAAAGAAATTTGAAATAATACTGCTAGGTAAAGAAATAATAAGATCAAAAATGATACTGAGGGATAAAGCGATAGAACAAATAAACAATTTTAAAATCTTGGGCTGCCACATTTTACTATACAAAGATGGTGAAATTGAAAAAAATTGATAAAACAGTATAGTACATAATTGGAACAATTAGAAAAAAGTTCAGAAAAACACGATAATGAAATTTTATAAGGTCATGTCCACTCCAAAACTAGGTGCTGTATGTTAATGAAATATGGACTATAACAAAGAAATAGAAAGTAGTGAAATGCTATTTTTAAGATCATATTGGGCTAAGATTAAAAACGTAACAGAAAAATTTGAAATATACAACATTAAGAAAAAACTAATGGAATATCGAACCTAAACAAAATGGACAATTACAAAAAAAAAATGGAAATACAAACCAAGAAGCAAAAGCAAAATAGACTTACCTAGAATGGATATAGGCGTGGTTTTCAGTGATATACGTCAAAATAAAATTAATTCCAAATGTTCCTTTAGTAAATATGTTGCTTAAGGCTGAAGATGAGCCATTTTCGATTTCTCGATTCACGTACCTAAAAATTTTAATTCAAGTGTAATAAATTGTTGTAGAATACAAAAGCTACGTACTTATTCAATACATCAGGATTTTCACTACATCCTAATGCACTAACCAGCTTCGATTTTAGAGAAGCGTCGTTTACATTCTTGCTGTAGCTGTCTACAGCATCCCAAGTTGCTTGCTCAGCAATTCTTAAACCTTCGCAGAAGACAGTAGATTGTAAATCAACAGATATTGCTGATAAATCGTTTAGTTGTTCAAGTGCTTTAAGTCTGCAGTCTGCGTGTCCCATTTTACATGCCCAAGAGACTGTGTTGATACGTTTCAGACTTAACAAGTCTGCAACATCAGGATCAGTTGTGTCTCCTTCAGTTACACCTACTTCTTGGAAAACCGTGTCTAATAGACCAGCAATGTATTGCTAAAAACAAAACTAGCATAAATAACATTGATATACACGGACACTTTCTTTTGAAAATATTGATTGTTAGACAGGTCGAGGACATGCTTTAGGTGACACGCCTCCCTGAAGTATTTTTTTTTGCTAATTAGAGACGCATGTTTCTAACATTGATATCACTTGCTGCTAATTTATACAGTATAGTAGAACTGGGATTTGTGTAAAAAATAATTTTACCTGGAAAAGAACGTAATTTTCAGCTCCATATGAGTTAGAAGCAAATTTGGGAAAAACGTTGAAAAATGCATCTAAAGCGATGAAATCAGTTTCTCTATGTAAATATTTTGTCATCTGTAACGCCACTGTATAATTCAAGCGTCCAGATGCGGCCAAAGAAAACGCATCGTGAATTAATTGTGCCCTGTTCAATGGAGGAATTTTTTCGTAGTTATTACTGTCCAAGTAAGCCGCTATGAGTTTCCAGTTCTGTTCATCGTAATTAACTCGATAATATCCTGTGATAAAAAAAGCAAAATAATAAAACCAATACGGGGCGCCGTTTTTTAATTATGTATTTACCAGCGTGTTGCTTATTTAAGATTATCCATTCTGGTGAATTAAGATTTGAAAGAACCAGGTCACTGTCGGGCTTAAGCCAGTGGGTCGCTCTTGTGTCTGTAAAATCGGAAGTAGCTTGGACAGCGTAATTTATTGGAACGTACCATTTTGATGTATCGTTAGGTGATGGATTATTTGATAAGAATATTTCCTGAATAAAACAAAGCATTAAAAAACGTCTTATGTTTCCAAAAGTAAAAAATGTACTTGACTTAGTGTAGCTTGTTTATTTGCATAGTTTCTGGTTACTGTGATTACAGGAAAACCTTTTTGTGTTTCCCAAGTTGTCATTACTGTTGGTACGGTTAATGGTGTTGGAAGTGCACCTGGATAATTATTGTTGATAGTGGATTGGAGCGCATTCCATAGGTCTGCTGATGTGGCTGCTTTATAACTCCTAAAAATAATAAGAAACGGTGCTTGTTTTATTAACAATAATAGTCGAAAGTGTCAGTATCTACGGAGGAAAATTATGGGAAATAATTCATTTGGAGAAGTCAAGGACTGGGCGTAGATGTAGACATTATCATCAATAGAGCTCAAAGTACAACGATGGTATCGGCATATACAAAGAATGACCAAAGATAGTTGGCTCAAAAAGTATGGAAGTGGGTGCCACCATACACAAGAAAAAGAGACCAACTAAGAAGAAATTGCGTACACAGAGTAATAGAAGCAATGGTTGTAAGACTTAAGTGAAGGTGATTGAAAAGCAGGGTTACGGAGTCGGTAAAAAAAATCGATTTCGACTCCTGATAATTTTAGTAGTTTGATTCCGACTCCGACAAAATTAAATATTAAGAAATTTTATGGTGTGTGTAAAATAAAAACGAAAAATAAATATTAAGAAACGATTTAAAATTTGAGTTTAAATTTTGCGGCAAAGAACCTCACCCGATTATTTGTTGTAGTCGGAGTTGGAGCCGGTAAATTTTTGCCGACTCCGACTCTACAGCCCTGTTGGAAAGGCAGACTAAAATGGAAACTGGGAAGTGAAAGACGGCGACAGCCGAAATCTAACTCGCTTATAAATAGAACTTATGTTTCAAAGAATACACAACAAACAAAATTACGCAAAACGCCTTACAGATATACCTATTCATTTATATTAATAATCGAAAATGATGCATTTAGTTTAAATTGCACTATTCTTTGCTTTCTTTGCGCTCTGCATAGATTTGAAACGTTTAAATACTTACATTGTCAATAGATAATTGTTCAGACCATCCCTGAAAGCTTCTTCGCTTATGGCATTTTGTAGCATACGCAAAACAGAACCAGCTGAAAACCAATATGATAAAAATTAATTTAAAATAAATTAAGCCACGTACATTTTCCATAAGCAATGCTGTCAAATAGATTGTCTATATCGTTCGGAGCTTCAGCGTCTGTCGTCATAGGTCTTGTGCTCTCTAAAGCATCTACGTTAAATGTCGGTTGCACACTTCTCGTAACTGTTTGTTCCATGAACCTCAAGCCTGGCTTGACCTACACAATAAATAATTATTTACTTTGCTAAGGCCTTAAAATTTCATTCTTTTATTTGAACCCAAAATTTCATTCATATAATTTGAACCCAAAACTCTCAATAAGACAAGTTTAACGAACATTACATGATCATTAGTTTTGGTATTACAAAGCGCTTAAATATCGCGTTTCAAACATTATTCTTATTTAAGCTAACTTGAACATAAAAATTAAATCTCTTTATGAAGCCATTTCTAAGAGTTATATTATTGATTTATTATTACCTTATCGGCAATGTACCATTGGAAATATGTAGCGAACCCTTCGTTCAACCAAATGTACTTCCACCAAAATGGAGAAACCAAGTCACCAAACCACTGGTGAGCAAATTCATGAGCAATAACTGTCATGGTGCTGAATTTCTGGGAAGTTGTGCTTGTGCTTTTGTTATATAACAATGCAGATTCTCTGTACGTTACTAGTCCCCAATTTTCCATAGCTCCAGCGGCGAAATCAGGAATTGAAATTTGATCCATCTTACTGATACTGAACGGTATTCTAGTATATTCTTCAAGAGCCGCAAGAGAAGATATACCAATTCCTAACGAAAAATCTCCATCTCCGTTGGCAATAGAATGGGGTTTAGCAAATACTCTATGTCTTCCGTTTGTGATGTGAGTGAAATCTGATACTACAAAGGCAACGAGATATGTAGACATCATAACAGAAACGTTATACACGTCCATAAACCGACCGTTAGAATCGCTAAAATTTACATCAGAACAAACAGGATCAAATTTGTGGTCGTACGTAATATACTCACATTGTTTCAACTAATTCCATGTTTGATACAGAATTGTAACTTGCATCTCTGATTAGATTAATCTGGAAAGTTGCTTTTAGTGCTGGTTCATCGAAACATGGGAAGGCTTGGCGTGCACCTGTACTTTCAAAATGTGTCGTTCCTAGCCATCTGCAAAGAAAAGGTGGTACTTAAAACAGACCGACTTATACAGGGTGTCCCAGATTACATTTCCAGCATGGGGATCTCGCTTACTATAAGAGATACAGGTTTGTTTAAATTAGATGAATTATTCCTTAGTATGAGAGGAGCCACAATCAACTTTTAAAAGCACAAAATTTCTTGTGCTTCAGATGTTATAGCAAAAAATATGAAAATGTCCAATTTCTTTTTTCTTTCATCATTTTTTTGTCTTAATCATTAGAACAATTTTATGTGTACTTTCTTGAGGTACTTTTTAATGGAGAATGTAACTGTTATTTTAAATTATTTTTAACCCCTACCATTTTCGAGATATTAACCCTAACTTCATTTTTTCTTATAGGCCGCGAAGTTGGCTATGGAATAGTTAAATGTGTTTTTTTTTTCTTCTTTAAAATGAGATATTACTTGTTACATTCATTTTTATAAATAAGTCACAAAATCAAGAAAAATCGTATTTTACCCATCACTTATCAAACTATCTATGGAAATAAAAACAAAAAACAACTAATTAAATGTCAAATGACAGTTACCATTTATCTGCGGTATCATTTATTAGAATTTTATAGTATTGTTGCGCAATTCGATAGTCTTTGTTGCAAATTTGTTATCATATAAATATGGGCACATTTACAACAAATTAAAAATTTTAAATGTTGAAATGCTACATTATTTGCAATAGAAACTGTGAAAAATAAATAATTCTAATTAATTATTGATTTGCTTTCGATTTTTGGTTGGTTTGTCGAAAAAAAAACATACCTATGCTTTTAAATTTATTTCCAAATTTTGTAATTACCTTCGTTGCCTTTACTCGGGATATAGCTATACGTATATTCGCTCAGCTTCTACACAGTTTTTATGGCAAAGAGTGTAGCATCTCAACATGTCAAAATTTTCGCTATTTTTAAATGTAGCCATCATTATAACAATTACTACAAAGACTATTACACAACTATAATATGAAATTCTAATAAATTATACCGCAGACAAATGGTAACTGTCATTAGTGTCATTTGACATTTAAGTAGTTGTTTTTTGTTTTTATTTTTCTAGATAGCTTGATAAGTGATGGGTAAAATACCATTTTTCTTGATTATCTGACTTATTTATAAAAATAGATATAGCAAGTAATATCTCATTTTGTAGAGAAAAAAAAAAGCACATTCAACTATTTCATAGCCAACTTTGCGGCCCATAAGAAAAAATGAAGTTAGGAATACTATCTCGAAAATGGTAGGGGTTTAAAAAAATTTAAAATAACAGTTACATTCTCCATTAAAAAGTACCTTAAGAAAGTACAAATAAAATTGCTCTAACGGTTAAGACAAAAAAGTTATGAAAGAAAAAAGAATTTCGACATTTTCATATTTTTTGCTATAACATCTGAAACACGAGGAATTTTGTACTTTTAAAAATTGATTGTGGCTCCTCTCATACTAAGGAATAAATCATCTAATTTAAACAAACCTGTATCTCTTATAATAAGCGAGATCCCCATGCTGGAAATGTAATCTGGGACACCCTGTATATAAAACAAAAATTTACTAGGCAATTGAAGTATCATATTAACGATTTTAGAAATAAAAAACTGTCTACAAACTATTCACAAAAATGTTATACTACTGTGCAACATTAATTTTATTTTGCAAATATTTTATAGCATGACAATACCTACTCTTGTTAGTTTGATTTACGTACAATCATTAACTATGGTTTCCGATCAAATTACCTTGTATTTCCGTTCAAATCCTTGTAACTACTCCTGTAAAACCCTTTCATTTTGTTATTCAAAATACCCTTATAGGTTATTGCTATTTGATAAAATCCAATTTCCAACACGTTGGGCATATTAATTATTAAAAATTCCCTGTCTTGATCGTAGTCAATAGTTGTGAGTGCTAGCTCTTGTCCCTCTTTTAAAATTCTTATATCTTCTTCGGAATGTATGAGTTGGTTTGAATGCAAAGTAATATTGTTTGAAGTTTCAATCACTTCTACGTCTATTGTGACCTGTCCATCGAATACGAAAGTTGTAAAATTTGGGTCTAGCGTAACGGAGTAATGAATGGGTTTCACGTTTGTTGGTAGACGGTAGTTAATGCCATCTGCTCTTGGTTTAGCAACGTCTATTCTTTTTATTGGAGTATATGCCAAAATTGTGCATGATGTTATTAACAAGAACGTTGTTAATAATTTTGGCAACATATTTCCACCTAAAATAAAACATTTTATATCAACAGAGTGCGCAGTACAAAACTTTCCAGCTTTGTAACTTTTTTATTGTTAGAGATAAAGCTTTGGCGTTTATTACAAACATTAAAACCTTTTAAAGGATCAAAAGCGTTTTTAAAAATATTTTTTCCCAAAACATACTTAAATTACATATCACGTGACAGTAAATTACACGACGTATTTGAACATAAGAGATGGCTTTGAAGGATAAAAATAAACTGGACAATCAAATATGGAACTTAAATATCGTAAAAACAAATAAACACATATATCAATGTAAAGATAAACCTAAAGATGAACCTAAAAAAACTTAAAATACTGTAAATATTTTATTAGAAAGTCAACACTCTATCTCTTAAAATAAAAAAAGTTTCAGGGCTGTGAAGTTTTGAATTACTTGTAAAAATGAAAGCAAGATTGTAAGTGATAGTGATTGCATAATATATTGTGCCGTAATCATTCTGATAGCAACTATTAAGTGCTCATAGAGACCAAAAGAAAATCTCAACAAATTTATTATTGACAAAGTTGTTACCTACTTTAAATCGTTGCGATATCATCTAAAGATACTTACGATTATTTATACACAATGGTTATCTTAAATCTGTTTTTAGCAAAATACGAAACTCATTCGCGGATCAAAATTTTATTTTGAAAATTGACTTTTGTTTTACTAAATACATCACACCTACACAAAAAAAATGTAATGTAGGTGTGCTTAAATAAATATAATTTGATAAACTGTTGTTGGCCTAATAGTAAAACAGCAGGAGAACGTACTGTTTTTAGTTAATTCCAAAGAATGGGTATTTTTGTCGGCGTAAAATGGAAAAAGACGACGTGAAGCGAATTTTTATGCTTAATTTATGTAAAAAGGCGACATCAAACCATTTTTTTATCAACAAAATAGTACAGAAGGTATAGGTTTTGTCGGTATATTAAATTTTTTGTTGATTTCTGATCTACGTGCTGCACTAAATATCACTGATTTTAAGTTTTGTTATTAATTAATTAATTAATTATAAGATCAGTCAGCGATATTTTTTATTATTTTTAATATCGTTGTCCAGATTTTAAAAACCAGTATTTAATTTTAATTTTTGTAATTTTTATTTACAAAAAAGTACGGTTAAATTATCTGTTATTGTTTGAATTTAGTTCTTATCTCATCTATTTGAAGTCTATAAGTTATAAAACAATTGACTGCCTTTAAGAAAATATTTGAATATGTATTTAAAAAAAAAACTATTATTTTAATTGCACATTTTCCGATTATTTTTAGAACGGTACAAGCTATTCAAAAATTAAAAAAAACTGATTATATTTAAAGTTTTCCATTTTTTTATTTATCGCCCCTATACCTTTTCTAGGTTGTAAGATTAATTTTTAAACAATGATACTCAACCTTTTTATATTTTCGCCCCTCATTTCCATATCAATTTTTATAGCGCCTCTTACAATTCTCTTTTCTGCCAAAACACTTTGTCTTTCCTTCTCAACTGTCTTTGGACTAAATATATTGTTTTAAAAATGTGTATTTTTATTGTCTTTTTTGCCAAGGTAAACTTAAAAATATATTGACATCCGAAACACTACTAATTAGTATCACCAAGAATCTATTTTAGTGTGACTGCAGTCATTTTATTTTCATTTTATTGTGTTTTTGTTAAGATTTCCAATTTTTTCAATTTTACCGAAATGAAAATAATAAAATCGGTAGATTAAATGTAATTATACTTATTAATTGCATTACTGCATATTCTTAAAAAAAATACTCGTTTTTCTGATGATCCAAGAATAAAACTTTTGTTTTAAGTGTAGTAGAATTGTCACTACATGCACACAAGTAAACAAACAGCATTGAAATTCGCTATCAGAAAATTAAAAGAAAAAAAAATTGGGCAAAATATGAAACAAATCTCTATTTTTATTTAAGAACAACACTTATTTGTTTTGCCTATGGTCTTGCTATAGAAATAAGGTAGAACAAATTAAACAAAATTATAAAATTAATCAAAGTTAAAGTTTTACTCGACAAGGTACTGGTATTCAGGACGAGTAATTGAATGGTTTTCATATGTGCGAACATCATTTTTATGCCAAATTTAGATTTAAATGGCAAGTGACGTGTATAACATTACAATAATTTGACAAACAAAAATTTAATTCTTGCAAAGTTCAGAAAGAAATTCTTAACAATTTACTAAACAATCACTTTTAATAGTTGGGAGATATACTAATAACGTTAATTATTTTACCAGTGTTTAATGTTTGTACTAATATAACATTTTAAAGAAGTACGTTTAATCAAATCATTTTTAACACACATATATATATTTTATAAACTTACCGTATTACTTGTACTACAATAAAAACAGTCACCGAGACAAAATGAAATTGTTAAGGGGATCATTATTTTATACAAGTTTTAGGAGCACTTATGCATTCGATAAGATATCCTTGACTAAATGTTACATTGATTTTTTCGATAATCTACACTTAAAATACCTATTGTGACAATTATTGTTCACAACGGCAGTCATGTATTGTCCAAACATTCTTGCCCTGGAAACTATCAATCTTATTTGTTTTATTGTTTCCTGATTCTTGCAGTTTGTGTACAGACAACTTTTTTGTATATAGCTAAGTAAATATATTTGCTAACTCTACTAAATAGGAACAAATTTTTAAAACTGAATTAGGAGTTGCATAATAGTTGTTTGCTTTTTCTGTAATTAATTAGGATCGATTTGATATTTAAAACAGTGCGCGGTCATTGTAAATGATATCGCATTGTCATTTACTTACGATACTTTAATTGTTCAAAGCATGTGTATATTTTAAAATATAAACTGTAATTTGACTAGATAATAAATTATATGTAATTTATTTGTTTTCGTAACTTTTCCAAACAATAGACTTACACCAGTCTCATAATAAATTGGTTTACTATTAAAGCAGCACAAAATAATTAAAAAAATTGCGACTTTGCTATTTCCTTACAATCTGGAAAGTTTGCGTAGAATGCCATAGAAAAACGATTGGTAAATATTTTTTTAATTATTCAAACAAATATAAACTTTCTTATCAATTAAGTTACATAAAGTACTTGTTGTAATATCTGCTATAAGTGCTGGTACGGAAATAACTAGTTTCTAGGTAATTCTTGACTGATCCACAAACTTATATCAGGTGTATAAGTGTCAACCCAAACTAGATTGTCTTCCACTGTTGCAATTGCCCGTTCCAAGCTATCAATAAGAGTTGGCTCACTTCTATCGAGAAAGGATATAAGCTGTAAGAGTACATTATTGTAGAATTGTTTAATATTTTGGCTAATTAAGAAAACTAATTCACCTTGTTAAGCTGCGCGTGCGTCATTAAATAACTGGATAAACTTTCGATTATGATACCCAAATATGACGACCATCTGCAAATAAATTAAAATTTAAAAAAATTGTATATATAACTGTGTAGCCCAAGACAGTGATAAGAAAGATGTGGAAGATGGTAATATTTAAAGCAGGGGTTCCCAACCCTATGCCCGCGGGCACCACGGCGCCCGTCGACCCATTTGCGTGTGCCCGCCACTGTTCGACCACGACAGAAGGATTTTTTTAAAAATTTTAATTGAACAAATTACTATCCTATTTTTCTGTTTAACATGTGTATTATCAACTATGTCCACCTATAAATTTTCTTTGAAAGTATTCAAGAATGTGCTCTAGGATACAAAAAAGTTGGGGACCCCTGATTTAGAGCTCTTTACAAGGAGTCATTAAAAAATTTCCAGTTTTAGCTGTCGTAAACTAGTCAAGTGTTATTTTGCAATTCAAAAATGCGCCCTAATGGATATATTACTTTGTAATTTTAACTAGATTTAGGAAATAAGTGGAGTATGATGTTTTAAAAAAGTGTCAATTTGGCGAGATTTTTGTTACTTTTGTATGTGAAGATTTTTAAAGTTTAACTTGTCACCGCTTTATATTTTTCATTGTCGTTTTTTACCACCATTTAATTAACACATTTACTAGACAATTATGTTTTGAAATATTTGTTTTGGTGCCAAAATGGTTTGTTTTTAAATGCAAATGAATGTATAAAAAGCATTAATGAAACTTCTCAGCGGACACATTGACCGTTTTTTAATGTTGCTGTGCAGAACTCGCTCTGTTCTTCAAGGAATTTCCCGAATGTTCATTTACACGAATTTATGACGATGACAAGAGTAATAAGATTAAAATATTTATAGTTTGTTGATTGGTTGTCATGGTAACGACATAAACTACAACGACCGGGCTGCCTGATTTAGAGTGGCCATTATTCAAAACGCAATTTTACAAATTTGACAATTTGTGTAGATGTTAAATACCATGTGTGGGTACATGAACGAATTCTGAAAAAAAGTTCTACTTGATTATGTCAATAGCAGAAATTGCGCTTATAAAAGAAAATGAAGTTTTCATAAAACAAAAACGAATCGACATCGAAAAATTTGTGATTACCATCGGATTCGGCTTAAAAAGTAGCTTCGGCAATGTTTTTACACGTTTGAAATATTTTATACTCCAAAGAATTTATAGACGATTTTCAAAAATCGTATTTTTCGCGGCTATGTTCTAATTTTCTTGGATACCGTTTGAAATATATCCAATTTCTTCTCGGATTATTAATATTAAGCACCTTTGCCAAATTTAAACCTATACTCTCTAGCTATTATAATAAGCGATTCCCATGTTTTAATTCGAATTTCAAACACCCTGTATAATTAAGTTTAAAACAGCAATATGAAAACATTTGAGCCACTTATTTGTCAAGCCAAATCATATTTTACAAAACAACTAAATAATTAAAACGCTGAAAAAGAAACTAACGATTAACAAAAATAAATAAAAAGTCATTACTGTGAAAACAGCGATTCCAAGTTTGCATCTATATAGTCGAGCACAAAATTAATTCCAACTGGTCCTTTTGCATATATATTTTTAAACACAGCCACTGAATTATTAGCCAGTTCCAATTGCATGTACCTAAACATAAATTGACACAAATTTAATTGTTAGAACTAAAATAATGCACATGTGTATAGGAAATATTATTCTTAAAAAGCAACCTTACGTAAACGAAATCAGACTTATCCCTTTTTTATAATTTAAGCTTAATAAATGTGTAATATATGTGTAAAACTGATATTCTGAATTTATGTGTGCACAATCTCACATCATTTTTGGTTTCGCCAAAAAGTGCCATGACTTGTTTATTTTAAATAGAATAACCTGCATAATTTTATATTTTTGGAAAGAGTAAGCAATTTTTATTACAAGTACACTATTTTCTTCAAACCTCTAATAATTTTTTTAATCAAAATATATTTTTCAATTGAATTTGATGTTATCATGTATCTGAAGCACGTTTACTTTAATTCACATTGTTGGGTTACTTCATTGGGCTTCTAATTGGGGAAATCGATTTTTTTTACTGTTGGAAGCAATAAAAGAGCAACTGTTCATTAATTTACCTTCTCAGTATTTCAACATCTTCGCTGCATCCCAAACCATAATGTAAAAGATCTTTCATACGCAAGTCTGTTTCGGTACTATATAAGTTAAACATAGCATTCCATGTTTCCATGTTAGCTTTCCTTAAGCCTTCACAAAAAATAACTGACTGTAAATCAGCCGATATAGAATTTATATCTTGCAATCTGAAGGTGGTTTGATTGAGGCAGTCTTTATGGCCCATTTTACAAGCGTAAAATACAGTATCAACTCGGCGGAGATTTTCCATGTCTTCTACATCTGGATCAGCATGTTCTTGTTCCATAACTCCAAGTTCTTTAAAGACTTTATCTAGCGAGCTGGCAATGTGTTCCTGCAATATTTAAAAAATAGCTTAATAGCTATTCCAAGCTTTATATCAAAACAATTTAGTTACACAAATAATTAAGTCGTACCTTAAATACAATATAATTATCAATACCATATATTTTTGATATGAGGTGATCAAGAGCGTTGAAAAATCCTCTTAGTGCAATATAGTCAGTCTCTCTTTGTAAATATTTGGTAAGATTTAGGGCTATACCGAAGTTTAGACGTCCAGACGCTGCCAATTCAAATGCGTCGTCAAATAATTGTGCTCTATTTGCTGGATGAATATTTAAGTAATTATCTGTTTCCAAATATGAAGCAATTAGATTCCAGTTTTGTTTATCATAATTCACACGATAATAACCTAAAAATGTGTTGTAAAATAACCACAGCTCACTGACAATTCAGACTACAACTTTTCTCCCGGGATCACTAGTTGACCCGAAAAATCGGGTGGCGGTAATTGCTCGAATACAATTGCTCAAAGGTAAATTGCTCGAATACAATTGCTCGAAATACAATTGCTCGAATGGGAAATTGCTCGAAAAGTAAATTGCTCGAATGACAATTGCTCGAATAACAAATTGCTCGAAAAATGAAAAAATATTACATTTTTATAAATACGAAATAATTAAATGTAGGTATTAGAAATGTTGTTTACATTTGTTTACACTTAGAAAAATGTATTAAAATTTATTTACAAATACATATACAATTATTCAATTTTTTTTTAAATTATCATAGTAAGCTGTGAAAACAATAAAAAACCAAGGTGTAAGACCTTTTAAAACTTTAAAACTCATTTGCTACATGTTACGAAGGTTTCTTATTTGTTGTTGAGATAAGCATTATGAATAGTTGAACATAAGATAACAACAATATAGTCAGAACCAGCAGTTATGTAGTATATAATATTGTCAAATATTTAAAGTGTTTATCTCAACAAAATTTTAATAAGTGTATATGTATTCGTAAATAAATTTTAATACATTTTTCTAAGTGTAAACAAATGTAAACAACTTTTCTAGTACATTTAATTATTTCGTATTTATAAAAATGTAATATTTTTTCATTTTTCGAGCAATTTGTCATTCCAGCAATTGTCATTCGAGCAATTTACTTTTCGAGCAATTTCCCATTCGAGCAATAATTGTATTTCGAGCAATTGTATTTCGAGCAATTGTATTCGAGCAATTTACCTTCGAGCAATTGTATTCGAGCAATTTACACAAAACCGAAAAATCTTAGGATATTTTTTTTAAGATCCGTATAAAATTATTATACCTTATCAGAATTTAATATAAATAAATTATGAAAAACTTGTATACGAAAAGAAGTCCGATTTTTATGACAAAGTTTATACCGGGTGTTAACCACCAGCCGTGAACATAGGGAATTAACATTGGTTTTAACTTTTTTTCGGATTCCTGCTCCCCAATTGAGTTTATATTAAAATTTATGGTAACAATAGATAGATAAATTTATTACGCATCATTTGAGACCATTAATAAGCTTAAATGTTTAATATTTAGTTTATAATTAATATTTTAAAATTGGATTAATTTTACAAATATAAGTAGCAATGACAGCTAATCTGACCACAAAACCTAAGTCATTAAAAAATACTAACCAGTTACTTGCTTGTTTATTATAATCCAATCGTTAATATTTAAATCGTTAAACACGTATTCACTGTCAGGAGATAGCCAGAAGGTGGCTTGAGTGTTATTAAACTCTAAAAGGGTACGAGTTGCAATATTTATAGGCACATACCATTTCGATGTATCATTGGGTGCTACATTATTGGAAACAAATCTTTCCTAAAACATCAAATTACAAAATCGTCAAACTTTATTATTTTTATTTCAATACTTGGCTGATTTTTATTGCCCATGTTTCATAATTTCGTTCCACATTTATTACAGGAAATCCACTTTGCATTTCCCATGTTGTCATAATAACAGGTAATGTTAAAGAATTGGGAAGCAATCCTGGGTATTTTTCATCTATTACCTCTTGCATGGAGTTCCACAAGTCAATAGGAATTGCATTGGAATACCACCTAAGAATCGAATTTTATTGTTTTTGTATATCATCTATGACTACAATCTGTCCTTTATAAGGAAACTCGTATAAGTTCAATTAAGTTTTTTTGATACATTTGATATGTTATGGATTTCATAACAACAAAACTTGTTATATTAGACTATTCAAACTGCTAGTTTGTTTAAACCATAAATAAATTTTAGGCCATAAAAATTGGTCAGCTCTTCCTAAAATAGGACTATGAAATAATTATAGAATAAACTCTCCACGCCTAGTTGGCCCATGGTTTCTCCACAAATTCTCCTCCATTTCTCTCCATCACTTGATTCACACCTCCAATGTTTTATTTCCAGTGTTTCCAGATTTTTGTCTACCGTTTCCTTGCACTTAGTCTTGGGTCTCCCTCTTCTGCGTCTTCTCTCCACGCCACCTGTTAGCACTCTCTTGGCTGCTCTTTCTGTCGATAATGATTACTGATTGTTTATGCATTATCAGTTATTGGTTGGTACTTCTTGCCCACATATCTCCCACCTTTCGTCCTCCGCATATCTTACTTAACACTAGGGGTGGGCGATATATCAATATATCGATATAATTTTGATATCGATATATCGATATATTATATCGATGTAATACCGATATTCGATATCGAAATTTGGATATCGCCCACCCCTACTTAACACCTTTCCTCCACTCCCAGGGCATTAATCGCTTTCTTGTTCATCTTCCAAAGTTCGCTCCCATAAAGTACTGTTGGTCTTACTACTGATATAATACGAGTATATTTTTACTTTTGCATTTCGGGATATTTTCTTAGAAGCCAGCACTTGTCTCAATGCTACAACACACCTTCACACCTTGAGCATTTAGCTATTTTTTCTACTTTATTTTTTTACGCTTTGCTGCTTATTCTGACTCTTAACAAGTGTACTTATTACGTGTTTATTTTTCTTTGATTAGGTTTATTTGTTTCTTAGTTCCATATATTTCCTAGAATTGTGTTGTTTTCTATTGAAGTATTCGTTTCAATGTTTTTTTTAAATTTCTCTTTTAAGATTCCTTTCTTTTTTCTTTCCTTTTTGCTTCTTTCCTAGCACTATGAAATACAAGTTGTTGTTTTTTTTAAAGAAATATACTGTTACAATATTTTTATTATCTGTAACATTTGTTTTATATTTTCAGCAGGACCTAATTCCTCAACGATTATTTTTCATTCCTCCTTTTATTTCTAAATTGTATAATTTTTTATTATTAACCATTACTTAAAAAACGTTTATTTAATTTAAAATTGGCCAATCATGCACTCGATATGAAGTAGTTATTGTTATAATTTAAGCGTGGCGTTTACGAGGACGTGAAGTTGTAATCAAAGAAAATGACGCGCTTTAATTTCAAGTAGCGTGATAAGAAAAACGTTTTAAACATGTCATAAAACTTTACACAATCGCTGATAAAAAATCATAGCATCAGATCATCTTATCAAAACAACTGTGAATTTCAATAAGTCGACAGTCAAATAATCAGGGTATAAAAAACGTATTATTTACTTATAAAAATTAAGAACAAATTGATATTGAATTATATGCTTTTGCTCTGTGATAAACCTAAAACTAAATTCTTGACATTTCACCTGTTTTTAAGGTATCGTGTTAGTCCGTCTCTGAAAGCTTGAGGTGTTATAGCTTCTTGCAACATGTGTAATACTGCACCACCTACAAAAAATATAAAAATTAGCAACTGGTAAACGCAGCAAACCGGAATTGGAAACAGAACCTGGACAAATCGTTGCTTTTTTTTTTTATAAGACGCGAACCAGCAGTGAACCCTCAATGTAAAAATTAATCGGACGGCAAATAGAACCAAAAAAAAACGTATGTAAACCGATTTAACCGGTTGATACGACGCGTCGTATGAACCGGTTAAATCGGTTTGAACCGGTGATATGATTTTTTAAAGTCAAAACTGAACCGGTTTAAAATTAAAAACCGACCATAGGAAAGAAAACGAAAAGTTAAAATATACCGAATGGATACCTAACCAGTTCAGGTATATGCTTAGCAGATAAGATAAAATAAATTAAGAAATTACTTTTTCCATACGCAATGTCATCAAAAATGGCATCAATTTCATCTGGGGTTTGAACATCAAAAGTCATCGGACGGGTTTCATCGGTAGAATCGAAATACATGGTAAACTGAACACTTTTGACTAAAAATTGTTCCATCATTCTCCAGGTTGGTTTTATCTAAAGCACAACCCAAGATGAAAATATATTTGAAAAATAAATGAAAAAATATAAACATTTTTAAAAAACATAGTGTCACAAATGATTAAAATGTTTCGTTTTTATTTTACGTTATAAATGTACTTAACAACACATAATTCCATGCTTAGTATAGTTTTTCCTGAATTCGCACATTCTTGCAACTTTGCATTGAATTACGCGGTCAAGGGAGTTCAACTTGCGAACGTACAAGAAAACACATGTAACGTGGTAGTAGCTGATAAGGTATCTAATCATTAGGATGTATCGTTAATTTAGTTTCTTTTACAATAAATTACTTTTAATATTATTCTCTCGTTATTCATCTTCGACGAGTCGGTTCCGATTTATAACAATAGTTTTATAATTTGGACTTCAGTTTAATTTTTAAATAAAGTAACCATAATCAGTTCTGTTTATTTACAGATATAGCTATCTAATTTAAAAAATATGTTTTATTGTAATGTAATCATATATTAAAATCATTTTCCACAAAGTTTCTACACTTATTTTTTAACACATCGGCTGGCATGAGGATAACCTGCGATCCTCAGTAAATTTTATGCAAGGTCATAAAAATCCTGTATGTTACTCAACAGCAATATAATATTTTTTATTAACGTGGCTTGAAAATTAGGGTTTAAGGTTTAAGTTATATAGAACGGCGCACTGAAAATCTCCGTGCACCTAAGTTTGATTTTATTTAACTTTGCTGTTCATGAACACGATTTTTTAAACAAATTCTCTTTATTAGTTGCAGTTATTGATAAACATATGAGTCTTGAAACTGGTATTGCATTTAGAAAAAAACAGTAGGTAAGTGATTTCTATTTAAGCCTTTTTATATCAATAAATTAATCATATAAATAATCAAATAATAACCCGATATTTCGGTTTGTAGCAATGTCATGGATTTAAAAAACTGTTGCAAAATGTACAATACAGGGTTCTCGTTTTGCGCGGGCCACTATGGCGATCTCGTAAACGGTAAGAGTTACGACGGTTAAATTGGGGCAAAGTTGTATATTCAGGTGCTTAATAATTTGACACAAATAGAACTTATCTAGCTCTTTTAGTTTTTGAAATATAGGGAAAAAAGTAAAAAAGTGGATTTTTGTTTTTTGCCCGTAACTTTTTCATTTGATGTCAAATTTAATTTTTGTAAAACATTTTTATGGCCACTTTTTGCAAGGAATCAAATTCCCCAGTTATATTTTCCGGTGCGACGTTTCGTTTTTTAAAAACCATCATCAGGTCAATTTTTTCTTATGGACGCTATATCTGATTTTAACGCCAATTTGTAGAGCATTTTATTCTGAATTCGACAATGTATAACACTTGGCACTTTTTTGGAACAATTGTTAGAAATGGCAAACACAAATATTTTATTTAAAACAAATCCTAATCGGCATGGTAAATAATTGTCTTTGTCCCTTTTTCCTTGGAAGCACGTAAGTAAACCGCATGAAATTACTATTAAAGGGATTTAATTAAAAAAATAGGTAATAATAAATGTTAAGAATGCATTAACATTGTTTACTTATTAGCAAATATTTTTAGAATATTTTCTTCGGTAAAGTAATAAATTTCTCTAAAATGTGTATATTTAATCCCTTATTTAACATACAATTATTTGTAACAAAAAATAACGAGTTATGCCTTTTCTTCTAATAAGCAAAAAGCGTAAACAGATTTCTAGACGTTTTTTGTAAACTATGAACACTTATATTATTTGATTACGAACATTGTGTTACAAATAATTGTATGTCAAATAAGGGATTAAATACACATTTTAGAGCCATTTATTTCTTAACCGAAGTGAACAATGTTAATGCATTCGTAACATATTTATTAATACCGATTTTTTAATTAAATCCCTTTATTTCATACGGTTTACTCACCTTCTTCCAAGAAAAAAGGGACAAAGACAATTATTTACCATGCCGATTAGGATTTGTTTTAAATAAAATATTTGTTTTTGCCATTTTTAACAACAATTGTTTCAAAAAAGTGCCAAGTGTTATACATAGTCGAATTCAGAATAAAATGCTCTACAAATTGGCGTTAAAATCAGATATAGCGTCTATAAGAAAAAATTGACCTGATGATGGTTTTTAAAAAACGAAACGTCGCACGGAAAATACAATTGGAAAATTTGATTTCTTGCAAAAAGTGGCAATAAAAATGTTTTTACAAAAATTAAATTTGACATCAAATGAAAAAGTTACGGGCAAAAAACAAAAATCCACTTTTTTACCTATTTCCCTATATCTCAAAAACTAAAAGAGCTAGATAAGTTCTGTTTGCGTCAAATTATTAAGCACCTGAATATACCACTTTGCCCCAGTTTAACCGAAGTCGTAACTCTTACCGTTTACGAGATCCCCATAGTGGCCCGCGAAAAACGAGAACCCTGTATATGTAAAGAATGTAACATAAAAGCAGAAAAAAGGGTTTCTCAATTTTCAACGTGGAGATTTTTCTAATCTTCTAGTTTTAAGACAACAGCTAGACCTATAGGGGCAAAGTTGCATAACTTTGTGCTAAATTATTATCTTCATGGTTTCATGGTTATTTTAAAGATTTAAATTAAGTTAGAAACTGGTTATTTTTGCCAAAATTTAATCGATTTCGTAACATTTAGTATGAGCAAGATCTCCAAAGTAGGACACTAATTTGAAGCATCGCAAATAATATAAGAGATCTTTTTATTAATGATATTTTATTCATGGGGTATCGCTTATATCAAAAACAAGATTCAAGATTCTGAAAAATATTAAGATAAATATACCGTATTACTTCTGAAACAATGTAGTTTTCAAACAATGTTGCCAAGCCCTCAGCCAGCCATAAATATTTCCACCAGTCAATTGTAACTAGATTACCAAACCACTGATGTGCGAATTCGTGAGAAATGACCATAGCAACAGTTTGCTTATCGGAAGTTGTACCTGTGGACTTATTCCACAGCAAAAATTGTTCCACATAAGTTACCAAACCCCAATTTTCCATAGCTCCAGCCGATAACGTCGGAACAGCAATTTGATCGAGTTTATTAAGAGGATACGGAATTCCGGTGTAATTTTCTAGAGTACTCAGCGTAATTCCGGTCATCCCTAAAGCGAAATTGGCGTCACCAGCTTTAATTGAAGGGGGTTTAGCATATACTCTATTCGGGCCGTCTTGAACGTTATGAAAATCTGATAAAACGAACGCTACGAGATACGTAGACATCGGTACTGATCTTCCAAAAACATCCTGTTGTCGGCGATCTACAATACTGGAATTACACAAAGTATTTGTTGTTGATTTGGCATTTGGACACGTAATAGCAATCAGTTCTATATTTGATATGGAACGATAACCATAGTCTCTTATAATATTTATCTGAAATGTAGCCTTCATAGCTGGCTCGTCAAAGCAAGGAAATGCTGTACGAGCATATGTAGCTTCAAAATCGGTAGCAGCCAACCATCTGTAAAAGTTTTATTGTACACCTAGTGTTTTAATTTAAAAAAAAAAAAAAAAAAAAAACTTACAGGGTGGGCAAATTTCGATGTTTTACTAACAGGGAATCTCGATAACTATAAAAGGTATCAAAAAACGGACCGCGCATCCTCCATCTCTTTTTTCGAGAAAAAGTCAATGGTGAAAACTAAAATAGGTTATCGTCTTTTGTTTTCGAGTTATCGCCGATAACTCGATTTTTCGACTTTTCGTTTTATGACTGTATCTCGCTTGTTTATGAAAATAAACAAAAATAACTTTGACGTACTACAGGCACTTTTTTGATAAAAATGCAGTGGCGTAGACAATTTTTCAAAAAAGTTTCCGAAATTCGAGTTGTGACATAACGTTGTATTTTTTTAAATAGAAACCATAGTTGGCTATGACTTATTTAAATTCCTAATTTTTTTTCATTCCAAATATATAATCGTGCACTCGTGATTTTTTCAGCTTTATTATGCAAATTGTGACGTCGTATACAATCAGTTCCTTATAATCTTTCTATTTTTGATAAGTTATGGAGATTTTGTGATGATTCGTAGTATTGTAGTTTTGAACACTTGTAATTTATTAAATTGGGCTTTGGGAGCATAAAATTTGGTCTGGGAATAGATTTGTGAAGGAATAAAGAGCAAATTATTTGTAGTGGAGATTTTGTGTTAATAATGGGATATTTAAGTCGAGCGTAGTATTCATTAGGTTTTTTATTAATAAACTGGCCCAATTTTAAGAGCTTTGAAAATCGTTTAAAATAGCGACGACTAAATGAAAACCGCGAATGCATTTTAACCAAGTGCTACATATTCGTGCAAATGCATGTGTTTATTTTTCAACCTAATCTTTTCCGAGGACAATGCATTGCCCCAACCGTGCACTAAAGCGCGAATGGTCTGTGACTTTTTCGTCGTTTGCAAATCATGTGCAACCAATATTCTTGTTGAGAGCTTCAGAAATGTAAATTTCGAAATCGGACGGTTTTAATATAGGGTAGCAACTAGTGTTTCGATAATTTACACAGCATATAATATTGTTGTAAACATATAAAAATTACACTAAAACATTTATTGTGGTAGAAACAAAAACCTAAAATGTATGCAAGTAATTACGAACCTGGTGTGACCTGTTTCGTTTACATAACTGCTTTTATAAAATCCTCGCTTGAAGTCGTTCAAAATTCCCACATAAACGATGAAAATTTTATAAACACCTACAAGTAACGGTTCATCAAAATTAATCATCAGAAACTGTTTTTCTTCATCAATGGTGATATTCGAAAATGGTTTTAAAACTCCCCCTGATCGTACTTGTATTTCATTATGTTCTAATAGATACGAATGTAAAACTATACTGCTCGTTTCATTAATAACCCTGATATCAATAAGGACCTGTCCCGAAAATATAAAGTTTGTTAAATCGGGATCTAATGTGATTTCGTAATGTGTGGGAATGATGTCGGTAGGAAGTCGATAGTTCAATCCTTCAGCGGATGACTTCGCAATGATTTTTTTATTCCGTGCAAGCGGTGATCCAGTGCAAGCCTGGACTATTCCGAAGACTAGGAATGCTTTTAACAGCATTGTTTAACCTAAAATATTTTATTGTGCAACGGTTAATTAAATTGGAGCTGGTAAATTTTATTGTTAACTAATAAAAGTCCGCTGAAATCTTAAAATATACAGGGTGTATGTTTCAACATGACAAACATCATTAACATTAATGAGATACATACATAATAAGTAAATAATATATCAGTAAATTTTAAAATTATAAGCAATTTATACAGGGTGGTCCACATAGAAAGACCACTATTGGGATCTCATAAACTGTAAGAGCTACAAAGATGTTTAAATTAGTCAAATTGTTCCATTTTCGGAGACCTATTCAATATTGCTTTAATGTTTCAAAAAAGTTCCATGGCACGCTAGAAAATACACAAAAATCAAAATGGGCTTTTTTTTAAATCGTTATTAACACGGTTGTACTAGATCAGCGGTGGGCAAACTTTTTTGAAGCGGGCCACTTTTCGCAAAAACTGTGACTAAAAAAGCCGCACTAAAAAAAAATTATAATAATAACAACTCATTAATTATGTGTAGGTAAGTTAAAAGCGACAAATATTTAGGTATAAAAAAGCTTAACATACATATGTTTACTAATATAGTAATTCATGGAGGGCCGCATTTAAGACTATCAAGGGCCGCGTGCGGCCCGCGGGCCGCGGTTTGCCCACCCCTGTACTAGATGGTGCAAAAGTATTTTTGGGAAAAAAGTTGTAGATTTTTTTCGCACTGTAAAATGAAAATATTCTTTCGTTTTAATATTGCTTAATCTCATACAAAAATTACAACGTTGCATTTTTTATAACATAAATCATAGTTGACTATGACGTCATAAAAAAAACATGTTTTTCCTCTTTTCGGTAATATAATGTTTAATGTAAGTATTTATTTTGATATTTAGGCTAAAAACAAATAAAATTTATCAATAAGTCCCAATGAAGTTATTAGTGTCATGATTTTAAACTATAATGAAACAAATAAATGCGTTTATTTTACAGTGCGTAAAAAAATCTACAACATTTTCCCCAAAAATATTTTTTATCATCAAGTGTAACCGAGTTATTAGGTACCGTATTTAAAAAAATGCCCCTTTTGATTTTGGTTTAATATCTATCGTGTCATGGAACTTTTTTAAAATTATTAATGCATTACCGAAAGGAGAACAATTTTGTCTAATGGTAAGTAAAAGTTCTTTGTAGCTCTTACCGTTTACGAGATCCCAATAGTAGCCCTTCTATGTGGACCACCCTGTATAACGTGTATTTCATATAAAAGTTTATTTATGTTTAGTCATTGTCATTGATAACAATGATTTCACCATGTCATTTCACTTTGTTTTTAAAATAACTTTCGTAAATAGCAAGGTTTGAAACCGAAAAAAAAATTGTTAACGGTTAACCGAAATCGAGGACTTTATTTTAGTAAAGGTTTTTGTTTAAAATCATGTTTTTTTCGGACAAAACCGATTTAACTTTCAAACCGGTTAAAAACCGGTTTATGACATTATTTAGATTAGGAATGCAAAGTATGAAAATATATCTATACAGGGTTATTCAAATTCGAGGCCCACCATGGGGATCTCGCTTATTATAATAGCTAGAGTATAGGTTTAAATTTGGCAAAGTTGCTAAATTTGATGCTCATTGATAGTCCAAAGAGAAATTGGAAATATCTCAAACAGTAACCGAGAAAATTAGGAAAAACTGGAAAATGCGATTTTTGAAAATCGTCTATAACTTCTTTGGAATTTGAAATATTTTAAATGTGTAAAGACATTGCCCAAGCAACTTTTCAAGCCGAATCGAATGATTGTCACAAATTTTTGCTAGATCGATTCGTTTTTGTTTTATGACAACCAACTTTGTTTTTTCTTATGGGCACAATTTTTGCTATTTACATAATCAAATAGCATTTATTTTTCTGAATCCATTGAGATATCACACATGGTATTTTACTTCTACATTAATTGTCAAATTTGAAAAAAAACGTTTTTAACAATAACAACTATAAATCAGGTAGGCCGGTCATTGTAGTTTATGTTGTTTCCATGACAACCAATCAACAAAGTTTTGAAAGTCTATTACTTGTCACATTAATAAATTCGTAAATATTAACTTTAATAATGAAGAAAAACGCGATATGCTCCGAATTTTTTATACCGTTCTTTTAAGTTTTGTTATACTTTATCACATGCTTTATACAAATTTACTTAAGTTTCTGTTTAACATAGAAAAATAGTGTTTTTTCCGGATATGTTTCTAATAAAAATGTTTTTTTTTTATTGTTATCTGAAACCTTTCTGCCATTTTTTTCTCTAATTTTGGCAAAAGCCTCATATTTCCCTATGTTTCTGTCCAACGAACAAAAATATGTGTGCGAGGGTTGTCTTCTATCTGGATATGTTTCTGCATATCGTTGACTTGACAGTGTAGAGTTCCTATTCAATGAATAAAAAATTAAAGTTCATTTTTACGAATTTATTAATGTGACAAGTAACAGACTTTTAGTTTGTTGATTGGTAGTCATGGAAACAACATAAACTAAAATGACCGACCTACCTGATTTATAGTTGTTATTGTTAAAACCGTTTTTTTTTTCAAATTTGACAATTAATGTAGAAGTAAAATACCATGTGTGATATCTCAATGGATTCAGAAAAATAAATGCTATTTGATTATGTAAATAGCGAAAATTGCTCCCATAAGAAAAAACAAAGTTGGTTGTCATAAAACAAAAACGAATCGATCTAGCAAAAATTTGTGACCACCATTCGATTCGGCTTGAAAAGTTGCTTGGGCAATGTCTTTACACATTTAAAATATTTCAAATTCCAAAGGAGTTATAGACGATTTTCAAAAATCGCATTTTCCGGTTTTTCCTAATTTTCTCGTATACCGTTTGAGATATTTCCAATTTCTCTTTGGATTATTAATGAGCACAAAATTTAGCAACTTTGCCAAATTTAAACCTATACTCTAGCTATTATAATAAGCGAGATCCCCATGGTGGGCCTCGAATTTGAATAACCCTGTATATAATTTTATAATATATATACAATCAAGCGTTCAGTAATGACTTCTGGTAAACTAATTGCATTTAATACAGATTCTGTATTTTTTAAGGTAATGTTTATTAAAAAAAGATGTTATAAAAACCGATTAAAGGTTACCGTTTTTTTTGCCAGTAAAAATAACAGTTTCTGTTTCGGTTAAAAATCACTTTTACGGACAATAAATAACGGTTAACCGGTTTAAAAACCGGTTTCTTGCCCTGGTAAATTGGGGGTATATAGGGAAGCATACATCATCTGGCTATTTTCAAAATAAATGTACCTACTCGTATTTGCACTTGGCAATCAAATTACTATTGAAAAAAAAAGTTTATGATTTTAAGAGAAATTGCAAGTAAATGTTTAAAAATTAAAATACCACACATTTTTGTAATCGTAAACAGTCTTAACTCATTTTTTTTGCAAAAAGTCATGCCAATTTTAAAATAAACTTCTTAAATATTGTTAAAGCAATAATTTAACGAAATTACAATATTTTTTGTAAATATTATCTTGTTCTTTATCAGCATTTCAACGTTAACTATATTTTACGGTTTTTAATATCTTGTACGGCATAACTAACTACTGTGTAAATTGCTTTTTAGCTTACTTACCGTATAAAAACAACAATCACTATAAATAAGTCTTTTATAATCATCAATAATTAAATATTTTTCACACATAAGTTTCCAAGTATTGTTTGCGATAAGATATATCATGTTGTGTCTTATGATGTATATTTGGAGTGGTATGATTAGAAATTTTATTTGTATTATTGATGAATTGGATTGTGTACTTTCGTATGCTATAAAACTTTTTTGTTGCGTATATTTATTATATAAATAAAAAGATACATTTTAACACCTTTAAGCTGGTATTACATTTAATTATTACATTTTAAGCAAGGTTAAACAATATTTATTTAGACAGGGTTTGTTTTAGTTGTAAGTAGGTATATAATAACAATAATGATATTATTTATACTGAATGATAAAATTTATCCTTTCAATTCTGCTTGAGCTGAATCGACTAAATTTTTTAACCGAAATCATTAAATATTGCCCAAACTTAAGAAACAACAGTAGAATTAACGTTGTTTTGCTACATAAAACAGACAAGTTATTAAAAGAACGCAAAATTTTTGATACAAAATATTTCTTTAAGACAAAAATCATATCTACTAATTCAGCGAACCAAATTTTTCATACACTATTTCTGTAAATTAATGACTAAGTGTGCTAATTTACTAATGTACTTACTTGTATATGGACACAATATTTTTTTGGATATGTATATTGTAAATGTGTGTAGTATAACATAAGAATTAAAAAATTATCAAGTTACCACGATTCCAGTCATTATTTAGTCGTGAAATATACAAAAGTTTATATTATTACATTAACAGATAACTTAAATCGTGTACAATATGAAAATTTACCTATCATAGTTATCGCAGTTTAACTATTATAATGTTATTAGATATACAACACAGCAAACATTATAAATTAACACATTCGAAAACCTTTAAATTTTAAGTATAAAGAAAAAGAAAATAATATTATTACTGGAAATAGCTGATTACAGCAAAATTTGCCTGGATATTTGGGCTGTATGGTTCGTTAGGAAGACCATGGAAACCATAAGGCTAGGCGCTGACATGTTATTATCATTGTGCAATTGTTTGATTGCGGGAGTCATTACAATTGGTTTATATGACAACGCGCTCATAAGCAACTGATGTACAACTGTGAATTCGGGCAACTAAACAGTTTGTGTCTGGGCGCAAACTGAACGATTGCGGAACTTCGTAAAACTGTTTTGTGTCGTATATGTTTGAATTTCGTCCTTATCTTCTCAAATGCACACACCGTTGCTAACACTTACAATTTCCATTAAAAAGTACCTTCACACGTAACTGCTACTATCCGGTCAATTTTACCTTTTCACTTTTTTAAATTTAAATTTCGCGATGTATTTTCGCATAACATAAATGTCTATCAGCTGGAAACCACGAAATAGTGTAGACGTGCATGTTTTTAAGATATAATATATTGTTCCATCTTGGTCAATTTGACCGTGAGTAGTAAGTACGTTATACTTTAATTTTTTTTTTTTAATTATTGTCATATAATATTTATTATAGGAATTTATAGGCCATTTTATAATGGAATCACATCCTAGTACATCCCGACGAGTAAGGACAATGTTCAAGACATATTTGCCAGGAATGTATTTGAGTTTGAGCTTTTCTAATTTTGTATCTGATATGTTCATGTAGATTCGTCAATAAATGTTTAAGATTTAAGGCTGGCTATTTGTTACTTTTCCTTATTTTAAGGGTGTAGTTTTGTGTGTAGTAAACCAATAATGTTTTATGGTAAAGTTTTAGATATAATTATTAATAATTACTTGTTAGAATGTTGAGAAAGAATTATTTATGTAGCCGGTCAATTTGACCTGATTGTAGTGTGAGCGTACCTACATCAGTATAGTAGCAGTTACGGGTTAAGAAAGTACTAAAAAAATTGATCTGATAAATAAAACAAAAAAGTTGTGAGAGAAAAAATAAATTCAACATTTTTATATTTTTTGCTATAACATTTGAAGTACGAGGAATTTTGTACTTTTAAAAATTGATTGTAGCTCCTCTCATACTAAGGAATAATTTATATGTTAAGCAAATCTGTATCTGTTATAATAAGCGAGACCCCCATGCTGGAAATGTTATCTGGGATACCCTGTATATTTATCAAATAAACAAAAGGTGTAATTTATTAACTTAAAACTAATTTAAATACAATATACGTTGTGTAGTTATAAAAAGGTACATAAAAAGTTGTCTTAATTACATATTTCAAGAGCATTGGTGTGGTGGTACACACACACCGCGAGAATTTCTTAAAGGGTGCTATTTAAATGCTATAAAAATAAATTAAAATGAAATAATTTTAATTCAAGAATGTCATTTAAAAAGTTGTGGACGCTATTATAATTAATCAATTTGCTGTATGTGCAATGCTATGAAATTATAATTTTTGCAATAAAAAGAAAATAAAATGAAATAAAAATAAATCATTCTGTCACTAATTATTGCACTATAAAAATAAAGAAATTTTGCCAATTGTATTAATTATTTGTCATTTGGATGTAAGATTTGCTACTGAATTTTAATATTTACCAGTCGAATTTAATATATGGCTAATTGGAATTAATATTTGCTACTTGGAATTAATATTTGCCACTTGGATTTCATATTCGCCACTTGGATTTCATATTTGAAGGTATTTGTAGTGATGTTCCTTCCTAGTACTAACAATGCCTTAGAAAGTTTCAACAATGTAATTAAACAAGAAGCTACATTAAGAGAACGATTACCAATATCTCGTTTCTTAACTTTAACTTTTGGATACATTGAACAATGGTCTGAAAATTATAGTAATGGATTAAAAATATTTAAAACAGAACCTACTGTAACCCTAGATATTTGGAAAAATGCTTACAATGGGGCTAAGACTAAGAAAGATATTAAAAGTATATCGTCATCAAGTACTACAATTTATACATTTCCCTCAAGAAAAATTGAAACGTTAAATGAAGATATAAAAGTTGATTGCTTTGAAACATTCGATGAATTTAAAATTAATTAATTCTATAGCTATAACGTTACTTTCCCTAATGATGGCAACTTTTTGGCTGCACAGTGGGATTGTCCTGCTTATTTTAAAAAAATTATTTGCAAACATACTGTAGGAATAGCTGTTAGGCTGAAGAAAGCTTTTCCACCTCCCGAAGCGAAAAATGTTGATATCGAGTCAAAACGAAAACGTGGAAGGAAGACCTTCAAAAGCGAAGAAGGCATTGTTGATGCAATAATGAAGCAAATTTCGTATTATGCTTGCTCTTTTCATATTGTTTATTTTTGAAATAACATTTATTTAATGTATTGATCAGACTGAATAAATTTTAGGTTATATTTTCTTCATATCCATGTTTTATTATCCAATTATCATTTACCTAGTCCTTTACATTTTACTCGTATCTATAAACGTGACAATTATTAAATCCAAGTCGCAAATATTAAATCAAAATGGAAAATTTTAAAACCTATTGACAAGTTTTAAATCCAAGTAGGAAATATTAAACGCAAGTGGCAAATATTAAATACAAGTGGTAAATATTAAATCCAAGTAACAAATATTATATCCGAGTAGCAAATATTAAATCCAAGTGACACACATAAAATTCATTTAGCAAATATTAATCTAAGTAGCAAATATTAAATCCTAGTGGCAAATATTAAATCCAAGTTGACTTTATATTATTTGTTATAGCGTGGTGCAAGTGACAAATAAAAAAAAATTATAGCAAATAATTTGTGCTCTTTCTTAAATAACCTAAGATGCAGTTACATCCTTCTATACACACCGCAGGACACACCTCATCAGTAGTTATGCATGATGGTTGGCATGCAGTTGAATAAGAAGAGTATTCTTCGTTTGGTCCAAAACAATCATCTGATAATAAATACACATATGTTACTAAAAATTTACATAGTACCTATTATGATAATACAATAATGAAATTAGTGACAAAGCAAAAACAGTTTTAAGTTTTAAATAAAAGTAATAAAACAAGTAGGTACATAATATATTTTAAAACTATTAAAAATAAATTTTGTAGCGAGACCTCCAGACAGTAACCAAACTTTAAATTTTTGCCATCCTTAAAGCAACGGAAAAAATAAAATAAAGAGGCGGCACAAAGTACCTATAGCATACTAACGGACTCACTAAACACGGTCAAAAACATACAAACAATATAATTGAGCAACAAAATCATTCAAAAGATCGAAGAGAATATCCACCAAATTGTAAACTCCAACATCGATCTATCATATGGGTCCCTGCCTATATGGGAACCATTGGAAATGAACAAGCAGACCAAGAGGCTAAGGAAGCAACCACAAAAGAAGAAATAGAAAACATCCCCATACCAGTTCAGATATCACAACAATCATTACAATCAAAACAAAGCTCTCGTGGAATGCGGACTGGAACAAAATTGAAAATAACAAACTAAGAGAAATAAAAGACAATACCGAAAAGAGAACGAAATACTTCAACCGAAGGGACGAAACAATAATTACTCGACTAAGAATAGGACATCAACATCTACTAAATGGAGCGAACCCGGACCTTTGCGAAAACTGTGCACTTCCTCTTACAGTCAAACATATCCTGATGGACTGTCCAAAGTATGGGGACGAAAGGAAAATACAGCTAGTAGCGAATACGCTTAGATCAGCTTTAAAGGACACAAAGGAGAACCTAACGAAAATAATTAACTTTATAAAACAAATAAATATGCATAACAAAATGTAATATATGTCCACTGGCACTGACACTAATAACCTCAAATTAAAAAAAAAAAACTTAAATTTGAATGAAAATTATTAAACTTAGTTTTAAGCCAAAAAATTTATACGAACATATTATTTTAAGCTTGTGAGCTCTTGCAATATCTTACCACACGGCTTGCAACTAGGGATTCTGAGTCTCGACAATTTTTAAAGTCCCGGGACTCGAGACTTTTTTTTATCAAAGTCCCGGGAATTCCCGGGACTTCGAGACTTTTGCGAATTTTATTTACATACTAAAAAATAGTGGTTTAACCCGTCAAAAATGACGGAAGATTTTATAAGATGCAAGAAAAATGATGATATATTCATGTACTCAAAATGCGTCGGCTATTTTCACTGTAAAAAATAAGTTTTCTTGACAGTGACATTGTTTCTGAAAGCACCCGCTACATATTTAAAATTCCTTCTTTGCATGTATCGTGATCGTGAATCGGTCGTGACAGTTGACAGAATATTTTTTTTAAATTAAACCAAATTCACGGATTTTGTTTTTGAAGAGTTTATTTTATAAATAAAGTATAGTAGTAGGAGTAGTACTATTATTTTTAAGTTTACCTACATTCTACGGTAAATAAAGTATATATTCCCAAGTAGGTAAATGCCTATTTTAAATAAACTTAACAATTTTCATTAAACTTTAAAACATAACAAGCATAAGTAAAATATATTTTTACTAATAAACTTAACAATTTTCCTTTAGCTTTAAAGCAGACAAGAAACAAACATAAATAATTAAATATGGCAGGCAAAAAATTTAAATAAAGTTAAGTTAATACTAATTGTTAGTATAAACTATAAACATAAAAAATTATGAAACAAAACATTTTTGTTAAACTCGTGGCAGTAAAATTTGTTAAAAAATTAGAAGTATAAAAAATTTATTTCAGTGTTCTGTAACATTTAGTCTCGTCTCGAGTCTCGAACTAAATGTCCCGGTACTCGAGACTAAGAATGTCCCGGGAATTCCCGGGACTTACGTCCCGGGAAAGTCCCGGGACAGAATCCCTACTTGCAACCGAATTCCACTACTTTGCCTATGTGAACGCTATCATTTGATATTCGTATACTTAACTTTTCTTACGCTATAATACAATACAATACTTTTCTATGTGAACGCAGCTTTAGGCTACATACAGCTAGTCTTTTACTAAATGCAGTATTCTTACTATTTACATCATCAGAGTAGCAAAATATCATATTCCTACTTTATCGAATAAGGCAGTAGTTTTTAATTCTGAACAACTTTTATATTTACATTTTTGTCGTAAAATAATCAGGGGAGCCAATATTTGCAACTTATTAATTTTGAATAATTAAGTCCTATGTACGATACTCTCAAGTCAACACCCTGTATGTAATTGCTGACAAAGGCTGATCACGGAAGGCATTAGGTTGAAGGATGGTTAATGGAGCAAACAAATGTGGTTTTAAGTTCTGTAAAAATTAAAATTAAAAATTGACGTGCTTACTTACTGAAATACCGTGAAAATTCTAAACTCTAATTTCAAGTGTAAGGCCCGTGTGACACGGAGTAAATTTCTGTATAAAATTTAATACAAAATACCTTGTACTGTTTTTCTCGTACAGATTTCTGTACAGAACTCCATTCGTTTGAAACTGTGTGTGACACGGATACAATTTTATGTACAAGTTACTGCCCATCCACATCCGCGTAAACAGTATAAACACAGATATGCACTCCCTCTTGAAATAGAATATTTATCCCTTGTAATTGCCATTTTAAACAATAACACCATCCTGCTTCGGTTTACCAAGAATTAACTGTTAACAGGAATTTTTATTGCTTATATTTCGTTTAGCTGCAGATGTTCAAAATCAGCTGTTAGTCGCCATTATTCACGAACTGAATGCGCATCTGTAGCACGCACTTTTTGTATCAAAACTTGCTTGCAAATAGAACACGTCCTATAGTATTTTCTGTACAAGAAACTGCATGGAACGCTTGTACATGCAAGAAACTGTACAGAATTTTGTACGAGAAACCTGTATGACACGATATAAGATTTTCTGTATAATATTTCGTACAAATTTCTATACAGAAATTTACACCGTGTCACATGGGCTTAAAACTATTTAGGCATCATATCGAAAATATGAAACTTCATTTGGCGAAATTGATTATAGTAAGATGTACCGTACTGTTACCTCAATTTAAAAAAATCAATGGACGTACTTCAGCAAATGTTTGCTTTAGTTTTTGATTTTACGCACGTATAGTTTAGTCATTGCTTACCTTTTACGTTTAGTTATTTCTTAAGTTCTATTATATAAAAATAAAAAGTCAGTAATGCGTTAAGATATTACTGCTGTACGGTCCAACTTTAATGCATTTTTTATATTATGTTTCACAATTAATTAGGCAATAACTACCATTTATTCAATTCAACTAACAATACGTGATATACAGTATACGTGTACATAAGACAAAAAGACAATCATTGTAAAACAGTGTAAAAAGTCGTTTTAATTTTCCAATTTAAGAGCATCTGTGTGGTGGTACGCATTTGCCTCTGGAATTCCTTAAATATCCTGAGAAACAGGCACATCCTTGTAGACAAACGGCAGGACAAACCCTGTTATTTTCTATACATGATGGTTGGCACGCACTTGTACAAGAAGAGAACACTTCGTTTCGTCTTCTAGAACACTCACCTGATTATAATTAAACAGGTTATTTGCAAGTTAAATGCATGATTAAGTTGCAAATATTATTGTAAGCACTTACTACTGGTTTATTTTAATGGTTTTGTTTGCCAGTTGCCGATTGTTTTAGTTGTAAAATTTGGTAAAACTTGCAATCAACATTCAACATACGATTTGATCAGATATTTATTAGACATTTAATTTTTGGCACATTTGCAATAATATATGTTATGGCGAAACAAATACTATATTTAATTCAAAATATTTATAATGCAACATGCTATACATATGACCATATTTGAAGCAAGTTTATTGTGTGTTAGACAAAGTAAGGGTAAATTAATTTGGTAGTAGCAAACAAACTTTAAAAAATCTTAAATTTGAGAACAACATAATCAAACTTTTGTTGCTTTCAAACCAAACACAGACTAATATACGTACTAATGTAACACAAGACTGACGGGATAATGGTCAAGGAGTCTCTAAAGAATACTCTTTTAATTAGCTAAATATTTCGAGCTGTTTATTTTACTCTTCTTCAGTAGCCAAAAAGCGAGGATGATAGAAAGCAATCGCAGATTAACATCATTTTAAATAAATAATAGGTCATAATAAGTGAAATTCGTATAAATTCATAACTTGGTTGTTGATAAACCAAGTCAACCTTGTCAAAGTCCACGTCGTCCACGTGCTTGTCTTATACAAAATTTGTTAAATTGTGATGTCCAAAAAAAATTTTTAAAGTGTTCTACAATCATCTGTGTCAATTAATCATGTATTTGGATATTTCTGATTAATACTAAGTTACATCTACTTTTATATTACTGATACATATATATTATGATATTCTATATTTTTTAAACTTTAACTTTAATTATTGACTTCACTTAAACTTGGTTTATCAACAACCAAGTTATGAATTTATACGAATTTCACTTATGATGACCTATTATTTATTTAAAATGATGTTAATCTGCGATTGCTTTCTATCATCCTCGCTTTTTGGCTACTGAAGAAGAGTAAAATAAACAGCTCGAAATATTTAGCTAATTAAAAGAGTATTCTTTAGAGACTCCTTGACCATTATCCCGTCAGTCTTGTGTTACATTATCTCCGTTTGGTCGTAAATATTTTTATTAATACGTACTAATGTTAAACTCAAGGTTGTTGCGCTACGCTTTATTAAACTAATTCATTTCAACAAATAATGGATATTTATCAAGCGTCCAAGGTTTAAATATTTGTAAAAATTGACAACAGTATTAAAACTGGAGTTTTAAGCACTGTTTTACACAAAATATGTATTATTACCAGTATATTGTTGTGGAAAAGCTTGAGCAATTGAAAATAGTACTACCATGAGACACAAAACGAATTGAATACTCATCTTGAGGATGCGGCAGCTACTCTTCTACTAAATGAAGCTAACAATATCCTTTTTATTTATATTATACATCAAGTGAAGGTAGCAATATATCATGAGTTAATCATAATAATTTCCTGTTTTTACGAATCGAGCACATGTGACAAAAAAAATCCCGTTTAATGAGTAACTACAATTTGTGGAAACATAGTAAGCAGTCGTTTCACATGCTGTTCTCCTTTTTATTTTAGGTTAAGTATACAGGGTGTCCCAGATAGCATTTGCAGCATGGGGATTTCACTTATTAAAAGAGATACAGGTTTGTTTAAATTAGATAGATAGTCTTGATTTTCTGAGTTATATATTTAAATTGATATGACGTGAAATCTTATTTTTAAAAAAGCACATTTAACTATTCCAAAGCCAACTTGACAGCCCACAAAAACAAATAGATTGTAGTTTCTCTCATACTCAAAAATAATGTATCTAACCTCTAACCTGTATCTTATAATAAGCGAGATCTCCATTCTGGAAATGTTATTTGGGACATCCTGTATATTCGACTATATATTTGAATGATTTAATTCTGTATGTGTTATTCATATAGGTAGGTACATTGTGGAAAAAAATCTAACTTTTAAAACAAATTTGTAGATAACTTTAATAAAACACAACCTAGAAGTAGGTACTGTAGAAACGGGCGGTAAACCCTGTACAATAACTAAAATGTTTTAAGAAGACAATTTCGATTTTTTTGATAATTTTATTTCATGTTAATATTTTTTTGCATTAGGATATAATTATGTATTGATAAACTTTACCTTAGGTTAGACTACATTTTATAAAAATGTACAAGGCTCATATTTTTTGCCTGTCTCGTGGTTAAAAGCTCCAGTTAAAATTAATGAGCTTTCAACAAAAGGTGTTTACTTTACAGACAATTTTGATAAAACGTTGATTCTTGCAGAATTTTGAATTCAAATGATTGCTGGGTCTTTATTTGGCACATTATCTTACGTCTGAATTGGTTAGAGCAGGTATAGGTTTTTTGGTCAGTTTTGACATAGATACTGGTCTCAATAGTTTGAACGGGGCAGATACTTAATTTGGGACGATACAAGGTCTGGAAGAGCTATCGAGGCAAGAACAGAAAAAGCGATAAAAAGTTTAAAGAATCTAGAGTTTACTGAGTGCCGAAAAAGTATTTAATCAAATAAGGAAGTAACTGTGTCTGAAATAACAGTTCTGCATATTTTGCACAATGATGTGAACGGATTAAATGATTGAATACATGCAAAAATTGTAGGTTTTGGTTAAATTATTTAAAGTTTTAAAATTGATTCACAAGAAAAAATATCAAATTATAATCAACAAAAAAGTTGCAATTTCACCACAAAAAGAGAGTGCATAAGATTCGTATTTTTATTATACAGGATTTTGTTTTTTTTTTTGAGCTAAAGCATCCTCCTCATCTTAATTTAGCGAGATGAATCTGATACTTTGAAGGTTTATAAAAAAAATTTTTCCTTTAATAGGATAAGCATGTTAAAAATCGTTGGTTGAAAAATAAAATTTTGATTGTTTTTTTTTTATATGTATACATTGCATAAAAAAATTGCATATATCAAAAAAAATACATCGTTACCATACATTAAAAACGAAACTATAATATATTTTCTTATAAAATTTTAAAGCAAAAGGAAACAAAAAAATTAAAATTGTTTTGATTTGTTTTTATATTCTCAAACAAACGTATTGCAAAAAATTTTTTGATTATAACTGTTAGTCAATAATATTAATTAATATGTGAGAAAATGCTTATAGATATGATATAATTTCACACTTTAAAGAGACCTCTTGATGGCTATCTACTCTAAGCAAACAATGTTATAGTAAAATTAACAACATAAAATTTTGTAAGGAATATAATTTCCATAAAGTTGTAGATCAATACAATAATAAAACTTGTGTATTTAAAAACAAATATTTATCGTCGTGCTTGATACAATAAAAACTGGTCCATTTAATAAGTTCGTCCTTCAATTGCTTATTTATATGACGAACAAGTTAATAAATTTACTCTGGAAACGGGGAACCATGTCGAGTTTTAAATTGTGCAGACGTTTAATATGTAATGTAAATGTGTGTACAACTTTTCCATAAATAACCTTGAAACTCTCAGTATAGTGAATAAATAAATTTAGTCCAACAAAATATTGGTCTGCGAACAAGTCAAGATGTTTCTTCGTTTAGCTATCGTGTTCTGTGTAGTATATGCAGTACAAGCATGTAAGTTATTATTACAAATTAAATTCACTTTCAATTATTATTTATTTTAGGGTCTGTGTTTTCCCAAGTAAATTTTTTTAAGTGTAATTATCATTATTAGTATTGTAAACTGCTATTATTAGCATCAAGTTCATTCTAATGTAACGAAACGATTCAATGTCGTTATTGGTGTGTTAGCAACATAACAGATGCCTAACATGTTGCAGTAACTTGAGCGTATTGGATTTTGTTTACATTAGAAAAATACTAAATGCGTAATATTTAGCTGTCTTTTATATTAGTGACAACCAAGGATGGAAAGTCGGCAGAAAAATAATCGACTCCCGACTCATGGGTCGTTATTTTTTAAAACCGACTCCGACTCCTTTCATTTAAAAAACCGGAATTAGTACCTATAGTAAGTTCACTACAGCAGTGGCGTACGCAGGGGGAGGGATTTGGGGGATAAATCCCCCCCGAAAATTTGAAAAGGACTAAAATTATAATTACTTACTTCCTTTCCAAACATCAAAAATACATGTAAAATATACTATATGTTTGTATATTATACTTATAAATGCTATTTTTGGGTACGTTTGACCTTGTATATTTAAAAAAAATTGCCTATGGCACTGTTACCCGGGGGGCTGCCACCCCCCTGGTCCCTCCGCACCTCTTCCTTACAACTCACTTTTTGTTCTAGCCCCCTAGGTCATTTTCTAATTTTACCATTACCATGCTCCGTTTGAAATAAGTCAGTATTATTTTTGCAAATTAAAACACTATCCCCCCTGAAATATTTTTCTGCGTACGCCGCTGCACTACAGTGAAAGCCGTTTTTTTATCGTTCCTAAGTGTATTTTATAATGATGAACAGAGTTTATTTTCGTATGTTAACTAAATAATGAAGAAAATGTATTTCATATTAAGATTCGGCTTGAAAAGTTGCTTGGGCAATGTCTTTACACATTTAAAATATTTCACAAGGTATAAAAGCCAATTTTCAAGTTATTTTTTTAGATTATTAATAAGCAACTTTTCCAAATTTTATACTCTAGCACAGTGATCTCCAAACTGGGATGCGCGCACACCCGAGTGTGCCCCGGATAATTCTTAGCAAATTAATAATTTTATTTCCACAGGATAATTTAGCAAAATTTGTGATGAAACTTTTGCGGTTTTTAATTTTGGGGTGCGCGCTAATCCTGCGACATTAAAGTAAGGGTGCGCGACCAAAGAAGTTTGGCGACCGCTGCTCTAGCAATTACAATAAGCGAGATCTCCATGTTTAAACTCGAATCTCAAACATAGCGTTCTTACAAAAACTGTTTATTTGTTTTTTATTTTATTTTCCGCGACACACCTGAAGGACACAGGTTGAAAAACACTGGAGTAGTCTGTGAACTTCACCAGTGGTATTGGTAAAAGAAAATGATTTTTTAATTATCTGTTGCCAGATTTAAGTTTTAGTCATTGAATTGTTACAACAGTTTTATATTGACTTATATCTCAACATAATTTAAAAAATTACTTGAGTATCTAAACAATCCATCATGTGCACATCATGTTCACTTAGTCGTTAGCTTTAACAATTTATGCATCTGTATAGCAAAAAAAATATAGATTTCTCCTTTAAATAATTATTGTTGTTGCAGATCCGATTACAAAATTGAGCTGTACAAGACCTTTTGAAGAATACCAATGTGGCAGTGCTTGCCAAACTGAATGTGCTACGCTAGGACAAACATGTCCTATAGTCAACATTCGCTGCAATGACGATTGTTACTGCATTGAAGGATATGCAAGAAACTCTGAAGGAGTTTGCATACCACAAAACAAATGTCCAAAATAAGAAATAGTTATGAATAATTACACAACAATGACCTGTGCTTTATTATTTAGCTTTATTTTTAAAGTAAAATGCAGGAGGACAAAAAAAATTGAATATAAAAACCAGCAGTCTACATTTTATTTAATTGCACGACGCTGATAAAATAGACTAACCCTAAACTAATAGAATTTAAAACATACACAGAATCAATTACAATTTGGTCAATACCAAATTTTTTATAATATTTTTCATGCAAAAATGTTAGTCCGTAGATGAAAAAATACTCCAAATATGTATACTGAGACATAATATTTGCTTTTAAATGTATTTACAATATTTAACAAAAGTCATGTTACAGAAGTCCTTACTACAGAATAATTTAGTTCTATGTCAGTATTTTACACAAATATAAAACTGCCAATAATCACGTTTCATGTCATGTATTTCATCTTATTATAAGTTTAATTTGTAATTATTGTAACAGTTGACCACTAATTTTATAAGTGAAACAAATAAATTGTAGCAATTATTCGAAAACATGTTCTACTCTATTGGTCCAAATTACAATGAACGGGGATAAGAGATGATAATTTAATCTATTTTAAGACAAGGTATTTTGTAAAATGATATGTTAACCATTGGTCCCTACAAGTACTGATGAAACGTTTAAGATACCTTGGGGTCTTTTATTAGAGGATATTATAAACAGCCAATCTTTCAATTAACACTAGATAAGAGAAAATCAGTTATACATTTGGTTTATTTTAAGCAAATGCTCTCTATTTTATTAAGTAATAGTTGGATCCACCATCTAAATATGCCACTGCTTAAAATATATTATAATATAAAACATACAAACAATAATAATAATACTCGTAGTTGTACAGTTTTTAGCAAAAAATACCAAAATTTTATAAAATAAATGGAATTATAAATAATTTTACGATTTAAGTGGTTTGTAATTAGTAGGCATAGTACAGTTTAAGTAAGATGAACATTTTTTCAACACAAGTCTTGTATACAAAATTAAAACTTTTCGATATGAAAAAATTTTCGCTGTATTTACTTCTTGGTGTATTTTCATAAATATTGCAATAAATAGTTCATGACTGTTTCCAATTTGTTTGTTTATAAATAGGGCTGCCACCATTTTGCAGATCTCAAATACTTGATAAATTTTTATGTTCATCCTATATGTTTATATGTATATGAGAAAATTCGTATATATTGAATTACTTTTCGATGACTATGTAACAACTTTTTGTAAAACATTGTAGTAAGAAAATTTTCGACTTGAAATTTTTTAAGGAATATAGTTACCTTAAGCATTTACATACATTTTTACACAACTTTATATTAACTTACAAATATTTATCGTCTTGCTTGATACAATGAAAAATAATTCATATAGTATCTTGTCTTTAATTGCTAACTTTTTAAAAATTTGCATAAGTTTAACATGTAATGTATGTGTATGTATTTACATACATATGAATGTAAACAACAACAACAAACAACAACAACAACAAACAACAACAACGTCCCTATAAATAAAACTGAAACTTTCTGGATAGTGGATAAATAAGTTTAGTCCAACAAAATATTGGTCTGCCAACAAGTCAAGCTGTTTCTTCGCTTAGCTATCGTATTCTGTGTATTATATGCAGTACAAGCATAAAAGTTAACACTACAATTATATTCATTTTCAATTAGTATTGAATCTGGGATCGGTGTATTCCCAAACACATTTTTTAAAATTAATAATAATAATTAATAACCTACTATACTATTATTTCCTTAAAAAAAAAAAAAAACTAAAAAACTTTTGCAACTTACATAATATTATTGAAAATAACTACATCAACCCATATATTTGGAATGACAAAAAAAATAAGGAATTTAAATAAGTCACAGTCCATTTAAAAAAATACAACTTTATGTCACAACTCGAATTTAGATTTTTTTTTGAAAAATTGTCTACGCCACTGCATTCTTACCAAAAAAGTGCCCGTAGAAAGTCAAAATTATTTTTCTTTATTAAAAGTTAAGCTGCATTTAGGCTTCATTTAGGTCGCCCTTTGTATTAGGAAAGGAAGTTAAGGTTTCTAAAAACGTAGGTGCTAAGAAAAGCTTTATTGAACAATACTTTGAAAATTGTTAAAAATGTATGCTTTAAAACTTATTTTAAGCATTTGATTTAAGAGCATTTATTTTTTGGTACACATTTATTTTTAGAATTTCGTAAATAATCTTTGATGCACACACATCCTTCTACGTATACAGTAGGACACTTGGACACACGATATCACTTTTTATACATGATGGTGGACATAAACTTGCGCAAGTAGAGAACTTCTCATTGGCACCAGAACATAAACATTAATTACATTTTTGTCAATGTGTTGCCTATTTTTAACAACAAAATAATAAGAAACGTATTATTTTAATAAATGCTTGACTAAGCATCTGTAGCACGCCGTTTCTGTATCAAAACTTACATGGAAATAGGACAAGTCGTATAGTATTTTCTGTGCAAGAAACTATACAGAATTTTGTACGAAAAACCTGTATGACACGATATAAGATTTTCTGTATATTTTCTGTATATAGTATTTGGTACAGATTTCTATATAGAAATTTATACCGTGTCACACGGGCTTGAAAGAGGGGCGTTTGTAACATTTTAAAATATTGAAACAATGTGGTACAAACAATTTATTTATAGTTATAATTTATAATAATTATTACTGCAGCAATAAAAAACGACCAATGTAACATACACCCTTCTTCCAATTAGGAAAATAAATTTATAAAAGAGTCTTATGCATCATATAGATACAGGCCATTGATCCATAAAAAAACGAATTAGAATAGATTTGTAACATACGCCCTTAATTACAAACGCCGACATTGCTCAGATGGACCCATCTTGCAGTGCCGTTCAGAAAACCTCCACGGAGTTTTGCTGCAAAATAATTAGGGAAGCCAATATTTAAACAACTACCTATAGGAAGTGAGTGAGAACAGAAATAGCAGAGTGACTACTCGGACAATAATACTCTAAAGAGCGGAGCGGCTATAATTCCATTCATGGAATGCATAGCCTACTATAATAATAATATTTAAACAAGTCAAAACCAAAACTAGCATGGGACTTTCTGTTGCTTCCATGAATGCACCACCCAGTATATTATTCGTATTAGGCTGAACATGAACACATACTGAAGCAGAGAGCAAAGTAACGATCATAACGGAGAGCAACGCGGCGAAATCAAACAAACGTTAACTTGTTATAACAGTGGTGAGCTGTAGGGGGCTCGCGGGGGCTCGCGCGAGCCCTTTGTTAAATTATTCCTTAATTTGCGAGCCCCTTGTTCTTCTTGTTAACCATTTTCTCAAGAAAAAATATATCTTAAAATCATTGTCATTACATACATTTGTAAAGCGACGAAGTCATGCCTATCCAGTGGTGGACAGGGCCGGTGGGACACCGGGAGAAATCCCGGTGGGCCGGTCGCTCTGGGGCCGCGATATGTTTGCCCTAACTTCTAAAGTTAGTGCACTTGATGTTCGGTGTTCAAAATGTAGATAAAAGACTGGCGCATCCAACGATGTAAAGAAAGTGCAAATAAAACACTTTTTAATACATCCACGGCCGTCTGAAAAAGGTCCGGCAATATGCCGAGAGTTCGCTCGCAAAAATAAAAACATCTCGGTCTACAAAAAAATTCGTAACTCCGTTATTAGCGTGCCGAAAATTTTGATTCGTAGTTTAAAATGTAGCTAAAAGACTGGCGCATCCAACGATGTAAAGAAAGTGCAAATAAAACACTTTTTAATATCATCCACGGCCGTCTGAAAAAGGTCCGGCAATATGCCGAGAGTTCGCTCGCAAAAATAAAAACATCTCGGTCTACAAAAAAAATTGTAACTCCGTTATTAGCGACCCGAAAATTTTGATTCGGTGTTTAAAATGTAGCTAAAAGACTGGCACATCCAAAGATGTAAAGAAAGTGCAAATAAAACCCTTTTTGATATCATCCACGGCCGTCTGAAAAAGGTCCGGCAATATGCCGAGAGTTCGCTCGCAAAAATACAAACATCTCGGTCTACAAAAAAAATTATAACTCCGTTATTAGCGGACAGAAAATTTTGATTCGGTGTTTAAAATGTGGCTAAAAAACTGGCGCATCCAACGATGTTAAGAAAGTGCAAATAAAACACTTTTTGATATTATTCACGGCCGTCTGAAAAAGGTCCGGCAATATGCCGAGAGTTCGCTCGCAAAAATAAAAACATCTCGGTCTACAAAAAAAATCGTAACTCCGTTATTAGCGGCCCGAAAATTTTGAGTCGGTGTTTAAAATGTAGCTAAAAGACTGGCGCATCCAACGATGTAAAGAAAGTGTAAATAAAACACTTTTTGATATCATCCCCGGCCGTCTGAAAAAGGTCCGGCAATATGCCGAGAATTCGCTCGCAAAAATAAAAACATCTCGGTTTACAAAAAAAATTGTAACTCCGTTATTAGCGGCCCGAAAATTTTGATTCGGTGTTTAAAATGTGGCTAAAAAACTGGCGCATCCAACGATGTTAAGAAAGTGTAAATAAAACACTTTTTGATATCATCCACGGCCGTCTGAAAAAGGTTCGGCAATATGCCGAGAATTCGCTCGCAAAAATAAAAACATCTCGGTCTACAAAAAAAATTGTAACTCCGTTATTAGCGACCCGAAAATTTTGATTCGGTGTTTAAAATGTAGCTAAAAGACTGGCGCATCCAACGATGTAAAGAAAGTGCAAATAAAACACTTTTTGATATCATCCACGGCCGTCTGAAAAAGGTCCGGCAATATGCCGAGAGTTGGCTCGCAAAAATAAAAACATCTCGGTCTACAAAAAAATTCGTAACTCCGTTATTAGCGGCCCGAAAATTTTGATTCGGTGTTTAAAATGTAGCTAAAAGACTAGCGCATCCAACGATGTAAAGAAAGTGTAAATAAAACACTCTTTGATATCATCCCCGGCCGTCTGAAAAAGGTCCGGCAATATGCCGAGAGTTCGCTCGCAAAAATAAAAACATCTCTGTTTACAAAAAAATTCGTAACTCCGTTATTAGCGACCCGAAAATTTTGATTCGGTGTTTAAAATGTAGCTAAAAGACTGGCGCATCCAACGATGTTAAGAAAGTGCAAATAAAACACTTTTTGATATCATCCACGGCCGTCTGAATAAGGTCCGGCAATATGCCGAGAATTCGCTCGCAAAAATAAAAACATCTCGGTCTACAAAAAAATTCGTAACTCCGTTATTAGCGACCCGAAAATTTTGATTTGGTGTTTAAAATGTAGCTAAAAGACTGGCGCATCCAACGATGTAAAGAAAGTGTAAATAAAACACTTTTGGATATTATCCACGGCCGTCTGAAAAAGGTCCTTTCAACAGGTCATACTTGTGATACTTGTCATACTTGTGATCGCGTTGGCTATGAGATTGTGTAGGGAAAAAATCAAAGTTTGTTATAGTTTTTAATCAAGGAAAACTGAAAAAAAGAAAAAGTGGTCATAAAGAGAGAGAGAAAAGGCTAAAAGTACTTCACGAAGTTGCTAAAAAAAAATTCAAGTTAAGTGATTTGTTTGCTTTAGCTTCTAAAGTTAGTGCACCTGATGTTGAAAAATCATTGATCAAGAATAGCATTCATCAAATTCGACAAAAGATGACAATCTAATCTGCCCCATTGAAACGGACAAAATTGAAACGTCGATTATCAACGCAAAATCTTCATGTTCAAGTCTAACTTACCAAGTAACAAATATTTTGAATGCTTATCAGCTAGTTATTTCACAAAACCAACAAGTCAAAATTTTGAGTATTTCTTAACAAACATCCTTGTCAGCCAACTATTGGTGATATAACTTATTGTCCATTTAAGCCAAATGTTATATTTTACAGAGATGATAAAATAAGCAGACGATGGTTATCATATTGTTTAGAAAAAGAATCTCTATTTTGTTCCGTGTGCTTGACATACAGTGATAAGAACGAATGTTCGTTTGTAAATGATGGAATGAAAGACTGGAAGCATACTCTGCAACGTGTTAAAGAACATGAAAATAATAAGATCCATGAAAATTGTGTTTATAGGCATATGCTTAAACTTAAAAGTAAAGATATTTATGGTTTAATATTCTCAAATGCTTACGTCAAAACAAAAAATGCTCTTGAACGCAAGCAAGTATTGGAAAGAATTATAGATGTAAAACTAATTGGAAAAAGGGGTTTAGCTTTTCGGGCTCACAGGAATCTGCTAATTCACTTTCATTAGAGCATAATGAGACTGAACATGTAATTTTTTTAGAAATAATTTTATTTTTATCTAAATATGACATTTTAAAATTAAATTTTTTTGGGTCATTCTTTTTTTGGGGGCCGGTCTAGCAGGTTTTTCCCGGGCCGGTTGAATTTCCCAGTCCGCTACTGTGCCTATCAAGCAATGACGATTAAATTTAGAATAACCCGTCGCACAATAGAATTTTTTGAATTATGTACAATCACTCAATTATTCACGTTTGAATTTAAAATGCCATTTTTTTCCAACATATAATTGACATTATTTTTTTGTTTTTATTTAACTATGAGCGAGCCCTTTGTTAAAAATTTCATAGCTCACCACTGGTTACAACGCGCATACTGAAGCGTCCAGGAGAGATGCACGATTATCGCTATAGTAGAGCAAAGCAGCGAGTTTAAACAAATTTGTTTTCGCTGCTCTCATCGCTCATTTAAGTTTTGTGATTTGGTCAAACTTGGTCAAATTTTGTATTTTTCTTAAAATGTAATCAAAGGTTGAACAACTCATTCTGAAATATGAGTGAAAATTTTCCGGATGTTCACGAAGTTGTTCATATAAGTGATGAAATTCACCAAGTTCATGCCTACTTTTATTTATTGTATGAACACTACAGCTTCTAGTTTTTTTTTAATTTAATAAATACCAATTTTAAAGGCGGAATTTTCAGTTAGTATCAAATTCATGATTTTCGGACCGAAAACTGTGATCGACTAAATCCTCAGTATCTGTATAGTGCTCGTTTGTAGACTCGCTGCTGATTCACCGCTTTGCTCTTAAATAACAGCGCTGCTTTGCTCACCGCTCCAGTATGTGTTTAGCCTTACATTATTATCTCTCTGAATAACCTTGGGGCTAAATGCATAAAGCTTCCATCGTTCATATACTTTTAGTTGCCACTTCATATTGGTCTGTAAACCAGCCAAAATGTTTGTTCCTTTAACTTTAGTGTTTTTTGTAATATTTGCGGTAAACGCAAGTGAGTTTGTTGTAAAATCTATTATCAATATTAATATAAGCATAGAATTTTTTGTTCATTAATAGGCAATTTTAATGTTTTGTGTAATGAACTAGATTGGAATTGGAAGTTTGCCAGAAATTAAACCTTTATTTTGATAATCGGTTTTATGTCTTTTACATAGGTTTTAATAGGATATGACGATAAAGTCTCCAAAGAAATATATATGAAGCCTATACACTAATTATTCCGAACATATGGAAAGATGACAAACAAAAAAATAATCGCTTATTATACGTATTTGTATTAAATTTTAAAACCTTTTTTACTATTTTAAAAAAATTAGGCCATTTTTATCATTTGATCAAAAACTTCTACAGTGAATTTTCCGATGCTCGCCATCTTGGAAACGGTAAAAGATACGAGATCAGTTAAATTAGAGAAAAGGTGCACATTTTTATGGCGATTGAAAATCTGAATTTTGATTATTTTCAGATTTATAACAAAAACCCTGAAAAATGTGATTTTAGAGGAAAATTATTATCCTTCGTTTGACGTTTTTTTAATCAAACTTGATAACTGTATGTTATTGACTATTCTGGATTGAACGACGTGGACATAAATTTTCCAGACCTTCTAGATTTCAAGCTGCGATAGTAAAGTTTTTTATTTCTTGTGGCTGCCATATTGGACTTTTACATCATTAAGATAGACAAAAAAAAATCTTTTCAGATTGACAAGCAACAAAAATTTTTAGGTACATCTTTTTGTGTCACCGTTCAAAATATATTTTGCCTGTAAACTAAAAGTAATAAAGCATTGTTTTGATATTCACATCTTTATGAATTAAGTCCATACGGTAAGCAAAAAATGGATTATGATACTCTTAACCGTTATTGGAAGAACGTCCTAATTATTTTCATTTCTTACGCCAAATTGCATATCATATAAACTTTAGCCGTTACCTTTTACTTAACAATTTAAGTGTAATGAAAGATGAATTTCTTCTTTAAAACATTAATGTTCTTGCAGATCCGATTACAAAATTGAACTGTACCAGGCGTTTTGAAGAATACCAATGTGGCAGTGCTTGCCAAACTAAATGTGCTACGCTAGGACAAATATGTCCTATAGTCAACATTCGCTGCAATGACGATTGTTACTGCATTAAAGGATATGCAAGAAATTCTAAGGGAGCTTGCATACCGATAAAACTATGTCCAAGAAAATTTTAAATAAACAAAATACAAGCTTCGCTAAGTTATTAAGTCTCATTTTTAAAATAAAGTACGGAAAGGATGAGAAAAAACCAAAAGTTCAATATTAAAACTATCAGTCTACATTTTTGTTTAATTGCACGACGTTGATAATAAAATAGAAAACATTAAACTGATATAAAATTTAAAACTTACATAGAATAAACTATATTTTAGTCAATACCAAACCTATTCTTTAATTTTTAATTATTGTAGCAATTGACTATTTATTTTATAAATTGTTTATGTATTCCATAAGTGATAAGTGTAACCTGTAACCAATAAATTGTAGCAAATATTTAAGAAAATTGTTTTACTCTGTTGCAAATTTACAATTCTCAAAATAATATCTTATACATCTTTATTTTTATTTCAAGTAGTACCTACTTACTAATACTTTTTTACGTTAAATACGACACCCTGTATATTTTTTATTTTTTAGATTTCAATGAATTCTCTTTAAAAAAATGTAAAAGGTTTTATGTACATAAAATCAATAGTTTTTGAATTATTAACGTTTTCTTGAAAATAATGAAGGTTACCGATCATTGACAAAATATTCATATGTAGCGATTTAACAGCGTCAGTGTAAAATAATTTGGTAGTTTTGTTAACAATACTCTTATAGTGCCTTCTGAACAATTAAGCTTTTTAAATAATTCACAGGGTGTTTGTTTTTGTCGGTCCATGTAGATGACATTAAAGTCGCGACTTTTAATGTCACGCAAAGTCGCGACATCGATTTGACAGTTCGGCATTTGACGTAAACCTACCATACTTTTATATTTTGACATAACAGACAAATAGGTTAGGTCAACCTAACCTAATATACATTTGTTTGTCATCGATTTCGAATTTATCATGTCCCCAATAGATGTTCCAACGATTTTAGAGCATTATCAACAAATAGCAACTTCAAAATAATTAGTTGCTCTATAACACTCGATGCTGCTATTACAAGAGCGGCCATTTTTACTTTGAAGTCGCGACTTTCAATTTGGGTAGTTCACACGGTGACATTTAAAGTCGCGACTTTTGATGTCGCGACTTTAAATGTCACCGTGTGAACTACCCATAAATATGTGATTAACAATTTTTTAGTTAATGTAGATTAAAGTTATAAGAAAAACGTATTTCCTTGAATAAACGACAGAAATTTGCAGTTTAAGAGTAAAATTAAAATTAAATGTATATTTTTTCATAATTTTAAAAGTTTACTATTTAAATTCTTGTTAATTTTGTATTTTTTGCCATAGTTTATCATTAAAACGGCAATAACTCGAGAAATATTAGTTTTAGATGTAATACACCCTTATTATTTTTTAAAGTCAATCAATTTATCTACCCTTAAAAAAATTTCTATCTTAAATAATAAAGCATCTATGAAAGAAATACGCACCAAGTGGACACCCTGTACAAATAGTTCATTTAAAAAACATATGTGTTTGTATTCAAATCAAAACAAATATTTTCCTTGTTATGTTTATAATTGCATTACAAAAAAAAAAAAAAATTATAAACTATACTGTACTGTGTATTATAGGAAAGCTTTACAATTATTAGTAATAAATGTATTCTGTAATTATTACAATAACAGGTACCTACTGGTTGCCCTAGTTATAATTTTAAAATTATAAGCAATTAAAATATGAACTCAATAAAGTATTTTGTACTTATTGTTTTTGGCAGAATTTTGTACTAAGTTTATTATTGTATTATAAAAAGTTTATCAATATTATTTGACTTCATCTTTTTTAATAATAATAGATCTGATTGCACTAACCTACAGTTAGTATTGTTACTAATAGAGTTTTCAAGAATTTTGTAAGTCACTGTACATTGTACTAAGTTTGTAAGAATTGTTTACTTACCATTATTAACGCCAAATTTAATTTTGTATCTGTTATAGCAGGACTGTCCAACTTCTAAAGGAGTGCGGGTCATTTTTTTCCCTCCAAAGTTTTAGTGGGCCACTATTGAGTATAATAATTCTAATACGAATGATTCCCACCAAATTTAAATTTAAATTCAAACTTAGTTTAAGTAACTACCACCAGATGGCCAAACATCTCCATGTGACGTCATTATTCCTCATGCATTTGCTGTGATCCTGATACAATAAAGACAAATTTACTGTAAGAATACCATCAGCTCGGTTAAATTTAGTTCAACCAACAAACACCAGAGGAAGTCTTTTGTCCTCTGTTGGTCAACCTACAAACTAAATTTAACCGTACTTGCAAATAATATTGACGAGAAATTAAGGAAAATTTGATTTTTGTATCAGGATCACAGCAAATGCATGAGGAATAATGACGTCACTGAAGGTGTCTGGCCCTCTGGTGGTAAATGACTTAAACTAAATTTGAATTTAAATTTAAATTTGGTGGAAATAATCCCTTGTACGTGGGTTGCATACATTAAAAATAAAACACAAGATTTTGTAATATCTTTATTGATATATTAATAAAAGTCAACATAAATTTAAATAAGTTACCATTTTTGATAGACATCGAAACCAAACACATGCTTATAATTAAAAAACGATTAAATATTACATTCAAACTGGATTACTGGGCGTTTTATTTTAATCACTTTAACCCTTTGAGTTCCAAAATAAGTTTTATTGATAAAAAGAAAAAAAATATTTACTTTATTAACTTAAAATACCATAACATGAACAATAAAAACATCTGTTTGTAATATTATTTTTTTTAAATAGAAAAAAAGTCGGTGGTTTCATCAGATAACCACTGGGACAAAAAAAAACACTCCCTTTTTATGGTGTTTAATAATTTAATAATAAATAAATTTACTTTCAACCCAAAATAATTTTTTTCAATAAAAAAAAAGTTATCATTCACTTCTTAACTTAAAATAAATTAAAATTAACATAATTTTTTGTTTACAATAATAGAATAAAAAAGCGGTGGTTTCATCAGATAACCAATGGCGCACAAGAAACACACTTCAAATATTTTTATAAATATTTTTTATAACTTCGAATTTAAAAGCAAATCCATAAACAAATTATCACCTGATCATAATTCACTGATAAATTTACTTACCAGCCATTGCAATCCACTAATTGCGTAAAATTTAATATTTTCTTGCCATTTATCATTGCTTGATAAAGCAACTTACACCATACAAAACATTTAAATGAAATTTTGGTATACGGACCTATTTTAGTACAAACTTTTGCTTTTTGCCAAGAGATGGTGCTATAAGACATAGAATAGCAATAGTGGTTTTAAAGCTTGGTCACTGGGTATCATAGAATAAATTATTTGAAAGGTGGTTTCTCGGTGAAACCACAAGGAACCAAAGGGTTAACAGTCATCGATTTGGGAGAACATTTATTATTTACAACAAAATATATATTTTTTTACATATACAATTACACTGACTTTAAAAACGAATAAAATATTTAAAACACAAATATTATAATTTTTAACATAACTCACATTGCTGTTGAATAAGTTAAAATTGATAACGTTTAATAAGTAGCGTATCAGTGCAAATTTATTCACAATCATACATTTACTATATTTAAAACAATGATTACAGACAATATCAACAAGTAGTGTTAACATAAATACTACTATATGATATAACAGTTTTTAAGCCACTTCACAACTAAAAACTTGCCTATGATTATATGATAACTAAGAATTACACTTGATACTAATCATTCAGTGTTTTAGTAATAAAAGCATTTTTTGCTAATAAAAACTGCAATGATTATATTTAAAATGTACATATGTTTTGAGACAAATTTTACATTGATTTATCGATTTATGTAAAACACAAACAATAAAATTGCAAACACACATATTACATATTTGATTATTTTACTCAAGTATTAATATTTAATAATTAACCTGCCAATGTAAGTTTTATTACAAGCTCAAATATTTTAGTTTTAAGGACAATAATTATACAGGGTGCCCCAAATTCGAGTAAATGCATGGGTATCTCGCTTGTCTTAAGAGCTACGAAGTCGGTTAAATTAGGGCAAAGTTGCGAAATTAGATGCTCATCAAATATCTGCAAAGTAAATTTTCATAGCTGTCTTAGTTCAAAAGTTATTCAAGAAAAACTGAAAAAAATTATTTTCGTATTTTTGCCCTGGTTCCTATATTTTTTAAGATATCGACAATCTGAAAGCACTTCTCCGTGACAACTTCTTACGCTTTATATTTTGAGATAACATAAACCTTCTAACAACGTTTCGTCTCTTCAGAAACATCAACTCCATTTTTTTAAATACGTCTAAAAAAAATTTATCCTGTAGTCAGATAGCATTTTGTTTCCTGATTTCAATGATATATGACACTTAATATCTAAAATGATATTTTACCACAAAAATTAAGAAAAATTCATTTTGTCCAATTTTTTAATCAAATGATCTTATACAAAAAATAAATAAAATAAAAAACAAAACAATTTTGTTGTTTTTCTGTTAAAACTGTCACTTTGACATTAATATTTATTTATTTATTTACAAAGGACAGAACAAAACAGGCCAAGCCCAAATTATGTTCTCGTTAATAATAGAATACATCGGTTGTAAAGTGTGATTAAATTAAAATAAGATTACTTTAGAGTAATGTTTAAATGAATGAAATGATAGACTGAATATATCATTCTTTATGAATGTTTGGTTATATGAGTAAATAATTCTGTTGATTGGCGAGTTAAAAAAGGCATTTGTGCTACAAGGTGTTATATAAAAGAGAGAATGGTGGCGTATGCCTAATCTCGGTACGTTAAAATTTATTAATGATAAAATATTAGGACAATCTATTTTGTAGTTAATAATTTTGTAAAGAAATATTATATCACTAAGTGTTCTACGAGATTTTAAGGAAAGCATGTTTAGGTCTTTACAATGTTGTTCATATGATTTCTCTGGAAGTTTGTATTTTTTTTGCAAAAATGATATGAATTTCTTTTGAATTCCCTCGATTTTACTATCGTAGGTGTCATATTGTGGGTTCCATATGATAGAAGCAAAATTTAAAATACTATTAACATAGGAATAATAAAGTGTTCTAATAGCATTAACATTATTGAAATGTTTTGAGGAGCGTATGATGAAGCCAAGCATTTTAAGAGATTTATTCTTAATGTATTCGATATGTTCCGCAAAAACGAGTTTACAGTCTAATAAAATTCCTAAGTCTTTTACCAATGTGGTGTTCATCAGAGTTGCATTATTCAAAGAATAGTTATATAGGATTATATTTTTGTTTCGTGTAAAATTAATTTTATAGCACTTACTAACATTCAAGGCAAGTTTGTTTATTTGACAGTATTTTTCTAATCTGTGGAGATCCTCTTGTAGCAGTAGACAATCGGTAGTATTTGTTATTGTTCTAAATATTTTTAAATCATCAGCGTATTGTAGGTATTCACAATTTAAAAAACAATGCTGTATGCCATTGACGTAAATATTAAATAGCAATGGTGCTAAGAGACTGCCCTGAGGGACTCCGGATGTTACTTTGACAAATGTAGAAATGAAACCATTTAATTTTACAGCCTGTGATCTATTAGATATGTATGATTTTATCCATCTTAAAAGATCTCCACAGATGCCTATGTCGTGTAATTTGACTATTAAAATTGAATGATCTAACCGGTCGAATGCCTTACTAAAATCCGTATATATAGCATCGGCCTGTAGTCTTTTATCTAATGACTTAAGAACATATTCAGTAAATGATACCAGATTAGTCTCAACTGAACGACCTGGGGTGAAACCATGTTGTTGGCTGGAGATATAAGGTTGAAATATAGTAAAAATTTTATCATACATTACAGACTCAAATAACTTTGCTGTGCAGCAGAGGATAGAAACAGGTCTATAGTTTTCTGCTTGAGTTTTGTTTCCGGATTTAAATATTGGGACCACGTGAGCTTGTTTCCAAATTAAAGGAAATCGGCACTCTGACAACGACTTGTTAAAAAGTATAGTGATTGGCTTTGCTAATGATGAGGAACAGTTACGTAAGATACGTGCAGGGAGATAATCTGGCCCTGCTCCCTTATTGACATCAAGCTTATTCATAAGCGACTCAACCATTTCAACGGTGATGGTTGTTTTATTGCTCGAAAAGTAGTTGCCTTTGGCGTCTATATTACCATTTTTTAACTCGCCATCAATGAATACTGATGAGAAAAAATTATTAAATGTGTTACAAATTGACAAACTGTTATTAGCAGTGGAATTGTTATGGTTATACTATTTGGTACACTATTATTTGATGTTTTTAGATAGACACATAAGACTAGAGGCGCTTAGGACACTCTAGTATTGAGTTTTCGACAGATTTGATATAGTTTTTGTAGTCTAGTTGAATTAAAAATTTACTACGACCGCGTAAAAGAGCAAAAGTCAAATAATCTGTTTTATTTTTGTAAAGCTTCCACTTTTTATGCCATTTGTTCTTTTCTTTAATTATTTTCCTTGTTGAGTTAGAATACCAGAGTGGAAAGCGTCCCCGTCTTATAGTCTTGATAGGTGTGAAAATGTTAATATATTCAAATATAATATCATAAAATTTAGACGTTGCTTCCTCCACGCGGAGATCATTTAATACTGTATGCCAAGGAACTCGCATTAAGCTCGTCATAATTACATTTTTTAACATTAAAGTTAAATGTTGACTGAGTATTATTCTTAAGATATGTTAAAGTTGGGCATTTAATATAGAATTCTACAGTGGGATGATACTGGTCTTCATTAACAAATTTCGAACCAATTGCAACATTTTCGATGATATGGTCATTAGCCAAAATTAAATCTAATGTCTTATTTAGATGATTACGAATATTACTGAACTGAAGAAGAGATGTAAAAGAAAGGTAGTTAATAAAGTCTGTACTTCTTTTATCCTTATTAGCAATAGAGGGTTTTAGATTTAGATTACCTTCAGTGGAGTCTGACCAGTCAATATTTGATAAATTAAAATCTCCAACAATTATAAACTTCTCAGTTTGATGATTATTTACAATCACCTCAAGATTATCAAAAAATTCTGTGAAGGAAACAACATCCGCAGGCGGTAAATACACACAACAGAGGTTGAAACTTATAGTATTACTATTACTAGCACTCTTAACACTTATCCACATATCTTCTGCATTGGTGCACCAGTCCGGCCTTGAGAGGGTGATGAAATTGTTGTTGGCCGCAATTAATACTCCACCGCCGCTAGATTTTTGCGCCGCAGTGGTTTCTCTGTCCCTTCTGTAAACATTATAGTAGCACGGGAAATATTCGAGGTCGTAGAAAGATGAGTTTAGATTGGTTTCGGTGATGCAGATGATATCGTATGAAGAGCCCAAGGTGCTTGTAAGAAATTCTGAAGATTTTGTGCGTAACCCACGTACGTTCTGATATCCGATGGTGGCCATGATAATTAAAATTGATAAGGTGTATGTTAAGTGTGTATCTGAGGTAAAGATTAAATAATTAGTTTAGAGATATCCTCATTGTTACGGATTGTTAGGACCTTACTGGTTTCGTTTTTGCGAATATAAATAGCGCCATTTTTTGTCCATGAAAATTTGTAGTGTTTACTTTTGCAAGCCTCCCTTGCATTTTTGAACAATAACTTATTTTTGGGAGATAGATGTTCATTTATATAGATAATGTGTGATGAGTTTTCCATTGATATACCGGAACGCTTATGTGTTTTTTTGTATTCGCTGACTGCAGCCAGCAGATTTTCACGAAAACGCTTAGCTACAAATCGAACAACAATGTTGTCCGGTTTACCAGGAATACGCACTCGGGGAGCGACTCTGTGTGCTATTTCGTTGTCGTTTTCCTTAATCGCAAAATTAATCGTGTTTCCTATTTGGCATACAGCTGCGTATATGTTTTCATTATTTTTTTGGGGATATCCCTGAATTTCAACATTATTTAAACGGCTTCTTTGTTCAAGTAAATCGAGTCTGATTGATAGATCTTTAGATTCATTCTTTAGTACTGCATTCTCCTGTTCAATTTTCTCCATTAATTTGCACTTATTGTTAATTTCCTTCAGTTGTCCTTCAAAGTCTTTAACTTGATTGGAAATAAAGTCGTTGGAAGTCAATAAGTCGTTAAATTTGGTATTGAGGGCTGATAACTCTTGTTTGATGGCTCGAAGCATAGATTGCGTTTTATGATTTTGATCATCATGATCGTGATCAATAATTATTGAGGTATTAAAATTGCATTGTTTACACCTCCATAGAACTCCTTCGCTATCAATATGATCGTGATTAATTGTATAATTGGCAACCAGCTGGAAATTCTTTCATATTTGTGCTTTTGTTCGCAAATTTTTATTTTCACTAGGTTCAGGTAGTAGATTTTTAATTTATTTATTTATTCACTATCCCTTCGTGTATTGCGGAGTATTGTTAAAATCAGGGCTCGAAACCGAAAAAAATTTTGGTTAACGGTTAACCGAAATCGAGAACTTTATTTTTATAACGGTTTTTGTTGAAAAACCGGTTTTATTCGTAAAAAAACCGGTTTCGTGTAAACCGGTTAATTTAACCGGTTTTTAAAATTATTTAGATGAGGAATGCAAAGTATGAAAATATATTATCTATTTATAATTTTATAATATATGTACAATCAAGCGTTCACTAATGACTTTTGGTAAACTAATCGCATTTACTACAGATTTTGTATTTTTCATCGTAATTTTTATTTAAAAAAGATGTTAAAAAAACCGGTTTTTTATTATTTTGGTTAAAGGTTACCGTTTTTTTTGCCTTTAAAAATAACGGTTTCGGTTTCGGTTAAAAATCACTTTTTCTGACAAAAAATAACGGTTAACCGGTTTTTTAAACCGGTTTAAAAAACCGGTTTCATGCCCTGGTTAAAATAATTATAGAAAGCAAAAGGTGTTACAAATATGATATTGTAATTATTTTAATGAGTATTAAATAAACTGTTGAAAATTAAAAAGCATGTTATGAGAAAACATATTATATGTATATTATGACATTTCTCGAATTCCTTAAAAAGTGTTGATTGTCATATTTAATAAAACGGTTTTCACAAACAAAGAAAAACAGGACATATCAAAGAATTTTAAGCTGGCTGCAAATTATACAATCAATTACGATTATATTAATGTCAAAGTGACAGTTTTAACAGAACAACAAGAAAATTGTTTTGTTTTTTACTTTATTTATTTTTTGTTCAAGATAATTTGATTAAAAAATTAGACAAAATGAATTTTTCTCAATTTTTGTGGTAAAATATCATTTAAAATATTAAGTGTCATATATTATTGAAATCAGAAGACAAAATGCTACCCGACTACAGGATTAAATTTTTTCCGCCGTATTTAAAAAAATTAAGTTGATGTTTCTGAAGAGACGAAACGTTGTTGAACATTTTAATCAATTTAAAGGCATTCCACTTTTTTGAAAACTGTAACATTTACATTATGAAATATTATCTAACATTTACATTGATCAGTAATTGTATTTATTACTCACAACTAATGGGTAGTTCACACGGTGACTTTAAAAGTCGCGACTTTAAAAGTCACCGTGTGAACTAAAAAGTCGCGACTTTTTAAAGTCTCGTTAAAGTCGCGACTTCGATTTGACAGTTCGACATTTGACGTGAGCCTACCATATTTTTATATTTTGACATAACAGACAAATAAGTTAGGTTAACCTAACCTAATATACATTTGTTTGTCATCGATTTCCAATTTATCATGTCCCAAATAGATGTTTCAACGATTTTAGAACATTATCAACAAATAGCAACTTCAAAATAATTAGTTGCTCTACAATACTTGATGCTGCAATTACAAGAGCGGCCATTTTTATTTTAAAATCGCGACTTTTAATTTGGGTAGTTCACACGGTAACTTTTAAAGTCGCGATTTTAAAAGTCGCGACTTTAAAAGTCACCGTGTGAACTACCCATTACTTCTGATTTCAAAAATATATAGGTTGTTATATTTATTTTCGTTACTTCTCTCAAAATTTAAAAAAAAAAACTATTACTAGTTGGCTATGATTACAATTTAAAATAAAAAGTTTGGCTTATATCTTAAGAACGGAGTGTGCCATGACTTTTTGGATATTTTTTTCTAATTCTACGTAAAAATATCTACAGAAATCATTTCATATTCTGGTTAAACATCGATGGCTGTGGAATTATTTACTTTTAAAAAATCGTGTTTTTTCAAAATATTAAAAGGAAATTGAAGGTGTAGGTACCGTCAAATACAAAATGGCATTAAATTTGTATTGAAATTTTTCGCAACTTTGCTAATTTAACGGACTATGTAACTCTTATAATAACAGAGTTACCCATACAACACATTATTGTCACTCTGTGTATGAAATAATTGATAATAAATAAGAAAATACATAATCTAGGTAGAGGTCTTGTGAAATGACTTAATTTTCAGTTGGAACCACAGCAAAGTTTTCTTAATAGTTCTTGTGTTCGTTCTCCCCTCTAGGTATTGTCTTCAGGGCAGCTCATTCTAAATGAACTGGAAAATCGTGTAACTAAAAAAATTATTTTAATTAGAAATCTTAAAATAAATGTTAATGACTATAAGCAAATCTAACATAAGCAGTCTTTAAGTTCATTGTACAAGGACAAATTTTTAGTAATGAAACTTTGACAATATAATTTTGAGATACATGTTACATCACTGCAGCCAAAAAATGAATTTAAAAAATTATCATTTTGCAACAAAATGCTTTGAAATTTTTTGTTTTACTTTATGAATATTGATTTGAAGAAAAAGCTTTATACATTCTACACCAAGCAAACAGTAATCAGTAAATGTTATCCTTCATGATGTGAGAATTTCATTTCATTTCTGCATCTGCTCTACATCACTTCATAAACGTCTCTGATTAAATGGTTGAAGGAAGATCATCTACGAAACGAAATCTGAACCTTGAATCTGATGGTTAAATAATAACAATTAAAATGTGATAGTAACAGATAAATCTACATATTAGAATTGTACAATAAAATCAATTCTGTAAAATGCTTAATTAAGATTGTTAAAATTATATTATTACGAGATTACGACATTTGTTAAATTATTTATACACATCAGAAAACCTGTAAAAATTGTTTAATTAATTAATATTAAATTAAAATAAAGACTTCTCCATCATATTACACAAAGCAATGTAAATAATATTGTCTCATATTAAGTAAGTTGTACAGTACATACTGTATTGTTAATTTTTTAGTTGATATACTTTTAGTTTAATGTACCATAGCCTTTCACTGTTTTAGAGATGGTTTAGGTTTAGATCATTCAAATTATGATTGAAAAAACATTATTTATTTTCATTACTGCATCTGTACTACTTTTGGATTAACATAACAAACATATAGCTGATCAATTAGTTACATAATTATTTTTTCTTTGCAATGTTAAATTTTAGGGAAAAAATATACACTATTTATGAGCTACATTTCTTTCTAAATTTATTACTTGACTGATTTCATTCACGGGTAATGTTCATAATCCAACTGTATTACATGCGGTAAAATTAATAACACCAATATCAATAAATGTATTCAGCGTATGCCGCCTTGTTGGTTTGTTGAAAAATACTAAATATATTTTTTTTTGTAAGTTGGGCTGCCTACATCTAGGCGATAATCCAATAAACAAATAGGTAATTTCATTTATTACCCTTAAATATTGCATGAATATCGAATACCTCAAAGCTTGTCAGTAATTGTGATACAACATACAACTGAACTGATTTAATTGTTTTTATGTTATATTATATAGCCATAACCATGTTTTTTCCTGTATTTTGCAACAATTATTGCATATTTCTTAAATAAATAACTCACGTGGCCAACACGAACTATTCTGCACCATTTTTATTTGTTTTTAATTTACTTGATACCCTAAATTGTAAATGAATCTTTATTTTAACTATTGCCAACTTTGTATTTAGCGCACGGAAAATAAAGTGATTCACAAATGTACATCAAAGTTGTACATTTAAAAATGTAAAAATGTCTATGAAAAACTGTAAACTACAGACTAACATCTTTGCACTTTTGTAGAGAAACCATCGAAATATATTTAATTTATAGCAACTGACTTAAAATTGCAACCAAATGTTATTTAAATACTAAATTTAATAACAATTATTTAACCTCAGACGGTTCAAATTATGATTAAACATTTCTTTAAAAACGGAAAAAGTGCAAACTGCAAAGGCTACAGTCAACATTTTTTTAAATTAAAGCAAATGGCTTAAAACCTCTTCCACGGGTTATTTATAGCTTAAGCAATTGATATTAGCTCTTAAATCGTTTATTTTACGATTTTAAAATTTTCATCATAAAGCATATTTGTAAACTTTAAAGAGTTTTTAAAAGTATTTTTAGACAGATTCTGAACCAATTGATAGCCATTAAGCATTATATAAACTTGCTTAACATTTTTACGAAACAGAAACAATACTGTTACCTTTATAGTTATAAATTTTTCCTACAATTACACTCATTTCTTTTACGACTCTTAAGTCAAAAAGAATTGTTGCAATGCAATCAAACTTACAAGGACTTTTCTTCCTCGCGCTTCATGGTACAGGAAGTAAATTGAGATCTGCAACCATTTCCTGGTAAACAGCATCTGCCCATCATCTAATATTTTGGTAATCCAGATCAAAGTTGTTCCTTGCTGTACATCTCTTCAGCCCATTAACCGACAAACAAATCTTATAGTAATATAATATACCGGGTGATTCAGTTTGACTGTCGCACCCCTATAACTTTGTAGGTATTGAGAATAACCCCAACAACCCTTATACAGGGTGTGTAAAAATTGGCGGAAGCGCTACACGTGGCGATGTTCTTCGTAAAATTCTAAGTCGAAAATCTTAATACGAAAATGTTGTACCATGCTTCCTATGGCCTCAGGAACCATTTAAAGAAAAAAAAAATTGGCAACATTGCACACATTGATTTGCATTTAGACATTTTTTTATCAGCAATTTTTACTTAGGTATTTACAATTTTTGTTCGAACTGAAAGCCTTCAGTTCGTGAACATAGCTGCAAACTTTTGGGTATCGTAAAACACAAACTAGAAATAATTACGAGAAAAACAGAGATGACAGCTAATGACAATGTTGCCATATGTATTATTTTCATTCAAATCAGTGATTTACATATTTTCAACACCAATTTTTGAAAGGAAGAACACAATATCTAGGAAAAAATACTATTCGAAATTTATTTTTATTCCAAATTGCAGCTTTTTCATTTGCAAGTATTAAATAATAACGCCTATTAAAGGACTAAATGTCAAAACTTTGAGGACCTCTTGCAGACACAGCAAGCATGGTACAACATTTTCGTATTAATATTTTCGACTTAGAATTTAACGAAGAACTTCGCCACGTGTAGCGCTTCCGCCAATTTTTACACACCCTGTATATTTGAAATCAGCGAGAAATTCTCTATTAAGTGATGTGTTTTTGTTACCTCTACGATGACGTACGTCAAATCCGCGATAGGCAACTGTTTTTTTTTAAATTACATAGTATACATTTTGTTGTTGATTCGGATAGAGAATTTAATTCTGAATCCGACCATGTACTCAAAAAGTAGGCATACATAAGAAAATTTTCGAGAAAAATCAGTTCAAAGTTTATTCAAATCATAGCAAACAGTCTATTTAACATAACAAAAAACGATCAAATCTTAAAAATTATACGGTAACTATCAATGAAAATGTATTAAAAATTAGGAGTAATTTTTAATAAAAATAAAAACAAATAATAAACGCCGACATAAGAAATTAGATTTTAATGTATTCAAAATGGCCGCCACTGCTGATTTTTTTCGAAAACTTTTTAATGTATGCCTACTTTTTGAGTACGTGGTCGGATTCAGAAATAAATTCTCTATCCGAATCAACAACAAAATTTATACTATGTAATTTAAAATATCGCGGATTTGACATACGTCATCGTAGAGGTAACAAAAACACATCACTTAATAGAGAATTTCTCGCTGATTTCAAATATATAAGGGTTGTTGGGGTTATTCTCAATACTTACAAAGTTATAGGGGTGCGACAGTCAAACTGAATCACCCGGTAGGTATAATGGATGAAACAAAATTTCATTACCTAATTATTTAGAATGTAAAGATTAATAAATTAATTAAAATATGATTTGTTGTATTATGAATTGCCCTTATATGGACTGTTTATTGTGAAAGTGGTGTAAGTCTAAAATGACATTTTATGAGAAACGCCTTACATTTTTTTGAGCGGTATGGATGAAAGCAAAAACAAATATTTCAGAAAACAAAAACTTTTATCTGTAAAAAGTATAAATAATCAATAATATTGTATTGCAAAATATTGTTGTGATGGATAACACTATTGAAAATGAAGGAATACCTCCATCATTTTTTTTGTTTGGAGTTTTGCTTAATTCCAACATTCAATTTTCTATTAATGTTCTTTTCAAAAAAAAAAAAAACGTCGAAAAGGACGATTTTACAAATCTTATTGATTGGAAAGTAATTAACAATATTATGCTCAAACGATTTTTGCACATCTTTCTAAAGGCGCGTCCCCATTATGCCGATATATGCCAACTGGCAATGCCAATTGGCAGCCAGTTTCGCTACCGCACGCAATTAACTGTCCACATTAGCCGGTTGGCACAATTTTGCCAACTGGCACAGGCCAACAAACACGTCCACCAGCGGCGTGCGGTCCATGGATGCGGCGCATCCCCTAAAATTCACGTCAAGAATATTTTTTTTCCGTATCATATTTGAATTTCGTGTAGCTTTATTTCGCTTTGATTTTATTTTTTATTACGTGATAATTTTATTAATTATATACGATGTTTTGCTGCTCGAAAATTTGCGTTATATAATCTACATCCAGCGAGCGGCTGACTAAATGTGTGCGATGCACAGCGCTAGCCATTGTAAGCCGGACTGAGGGATGCGTTTCTGATTGTGGATTCGAAATTTGCGTTCTTGGCGCATGCGCACTGCGATGCAGTCCCTAGTCTATTGCCCGCATCGTTGCTTTACTTAACAGCTACGGGAAGCGATTACTCTCATGGTTCCTCCGTGTGGGGCAACTGTTATATCGTAGGGCAGCCGCACTCGATTGATATTACCGCACGCTACAAAATAATCATTTCCGTTGTAAATTGATTTTTGTTTACTTTCTTTAAATCAAGCTTCTTCTATTTAAATAAGCTTAACTCTATTCTTAGTGCACTGTTTCGCTACTTAGAATTTTGATTATTATTTAATATGACCCATAATATGGATGAAACTGTAGTTAATAATAATTGCAATTTTTGATTGAAAATTTAAAGAATATGAAAAGAATTTTCCGGATTTTCTATTACAATCACTTCAGCCAACTTATAGAAAATACTTTGATTTTATGAAGTTAAAAAGTCAATTAGTTTACTTGTACTCGACTCCCGACTTTCATTTAAAATCTATAAATTGCATAAAAGAATTAATTGTGAAAGATGAGCTAAAAGATGTTTTGACAGAAGTATTTAAATTAATACAATTAATTTGCACTATACCTTCCACGAGCGCATCGGCTGAACGATCGTTTTCGACAATGAAAAGAATAAAAACATTCACCAGAAGTAGCCAAAATGACGATAGACTGTCTGCTCTCGCTTGTTGCTAAATATGAAAAATGAAAAAAGATTGTATGATGTTGCTATAGACGAATTTTGTAAAAAAGATCGTAGAATAAAATTAATTTAAAAAAAAAATTGTTCGTTTTTTTGGACAGCATCCCCTGGTTGAAAAGTCACCGCACGCCACTGACGTCCACATTACTCTTGGCAGTGCCAACTGGCATTGCCAGTTGGCATATATCGGCATAATGGGGATGCGCCTTAATGAAATGAAAATGTTTTGTTTTATCTATTTGCGTTGTCCAGTGTCCACTCTTCTAGATAATTTAAGCAGTTGACATAATTTTTTTATTGACTTCATAAAATCTGAACATTAATATTTCTACAAACAATAAAGCCAATTGCACACACATACACACGTATTCAAATTCAAATTAAAAAACTTAATATAATGCCAAAACTCCGACTATTGAAAATTATTACAAAATTATTTCCAACGCTTAACTAACAGCTATCATTTTTAGTGATGAGAAAACGAATTCATAAATAATAAAACTTTATTAATACAATATTAGTATTTGTCAAAGAAAGAAACATGATTTCACGATTTGTTAAGGCTGAAGACGGCATCAGCTATTAGGGAACAAAAACTCATGGCGTCATGGCTATGATTGACTGACATTTACTGATGCATCATAATGGTAAAATTCGCTAAAATAAAGTTTCAAACAGTAACGATTTTACATTTAAGGCGTTTTTTTTTGTATCAGGAATGGATGTACTGATATCCATTAAATAAAGGATATAAATTTAATTCCTCAGATTAACATAGATAAAGCAACTTCTTGAACAGCTAAAATTACTGAATCAAACCGAAACACGTATTTTACCTTTTTATGGCGGTCAACTGCTAAGCATCTACTAATCTCCAAAGTCTCTTAAAAGAATTAAGTTAACTGCAATCGACGTAAAATAACAAATAATAATAGTAAATAACATCACAACACATATCACGCAACTGCAACATTTTACTTGTTTAAAGTCAGGCAACACACATGGTGTATTATCTATCTATTCATTGATGACATTGAATTTTTTTTTGGCTGTTTTATACATTCACGGAATTTTTAAAGCATTGGTTAATATACGTTCTTGAACACAGATAAGTACTGCAACAACAGAGGGTGCCTTGAGTGTATGATGTAACTATTCAAATAAAGTACTCCTATTTTAATGCTAAAAATATTTGCAAGTCGTTGGAGTTTTTTTTTTTTTAAGTAAAACAATAATAATAGAGATGCTAACTAAAAATTAATTAGTCTTATTTCGGTCAAATACGATTAAAAATTTCCACAAGCAATTACTAAACTAAAGGCTTTAAACTCTGCATACACGTTATATTCACCACAAATAATCAGTATTTACCCGCAGTTAATTCAAGATACCTACGGTTTTATTATTTTCGCAGAAAATGAAAAAAGTGCAAAGGCGTCTATTTCAATAAAAAATCGAAAGATCTAAACTAAAGCAAATATGACTTTTAACACAGGTTGTTTAGAGTTTAAGTTAGGCTGATCCAACGTGAGGGTCGTTGGCCGTGAAATTTAACTAAGCAAGTCACCCAAGGGCCGCAATTTGTTTGTACTCAGATTTTAACTTTACGGGTAGTTTAAGCAAACTACAAAGCAACCAAACTTACTTTATATTAATACAATACTGATGTGAATGAAAATGCAATAAATAAATATTTTATTTTTCATTGATGAGTCGCTGAGGCTACACTTCAACCACACTTTTCTCTCTTGGGGCCACAAATCGAAAGCATGCAGCCCGCGGACCGTGCTTTGCATCAGCCTTTTAAAGAAAGATTATTAAGCTATTAAATGATTTCAATCACGATTTTAAATTTCCATGAAAAATTAAAAAAGAACTCGAAAATAAAAAATACAGTAACTTGTGCTTAATCATTTAGCTTCACTTTTAAAATAAGATACAAAAAGGATAAAAAAACAAAAAAGTTCAATATTAAAACTATCAGTCTACATTTTATTTGATTGCACGACACTGATAATAAAATAGGATAAACATAAAACTGATAAAATTTAAAACATACATAGAATCAACTATAATTTAGTCAATACCAAACCTATTTTTTAATTTGTACTAAACAAAATAAAACACGCAAACGTGAATTTAAAAAGTATTTCACATACAAAAATATTAGGTCAGAGATTAAAAAAATATTCCAATTATGCATAGACATAATATTTGCTTTTAAATGTACAATATATTTACAATATTTAGCAAAAGTCATGTTACAGAAGTTCTTACTACAGAATAATTTAGTTCTATGTCAGTATTTTACACAAATATAAAATTGCCAATAATCACGTTTCATGTCATGTATTTCATCTTATTATAAGTTTAATTTGTAATTATTGTAACAATTGACCACTTATTTTATAACTTGTATATGTATTCTACAAGTGAAACAAATAAATTGTAGCAATTATTCGAAAACATTTTCTACTCTATTGGTCCAAATTACGATGAACGAGGGTAAGAGATGATAATTTAATCTGTTTTAAGACAAGGTAATTTGTAAAATGATATGTTAACCGTTGGTCTCTACAAGTACTGATGAAACGTTTAAGATACCTTGGGGTCTTTCATTACCGAATTTTATTTATAACCAATCTTTTAATTAACACTAGTTATTAACAAAATTTGTTATAAATTTCACGTAAGTCTCAAAATGAGAGTAGTCTTTGTGTAATATTAAAACCAGTGGCGTAGTTAGGTTTTTAAAGAGAGGGGTTTTAAGTTTGTCTACGGACTTGGGTGTAGATAAATTTAAGTAGTAACAAATGTGTTCCAAATAAACATAGGTTAAAGGTTAAAAATATTAGACCTCAAGCAATTGCTCTTTCTTCTGTTCAGTAATAGTCACATCCCCTCTCCAAATAAGCCACTGGTTTTAAACATATAAACAGAATATGTAAAAACAATTATAGTTACAGTATGCTTTTGAACAAATTATTTTTTTTAAATAAATAAATGTAATTATGAAAATTTTACAAATTATTTAAGTGAATACAATTAGTTTATTTTTTAACTAAGCATATTAGAGTTTGAATACCATGAATCTGTTTTAAATTTACAAGCCTCGTATAAAAATGAAAATTTCTGACATCAAACATTTTCACTATAAGGATTTCTTGGTGTAATTCAATAAATATTGCACTGAATCATTACTGTTCTAATTTGCTTATCTTTATAAATAGGGCCTCCACCATTTTAAAAATTGTAAAATAATGCCTTTTTTCATTATACATTTTAAGTAGTATTAATACTTAAACAAATTTTTATGTGGTGGAAGGAATGCTCCAAATTTTGAATTTTATGTATAAGCGTAGAAATTTAGAATTTAATTGTTCTTTTTTTGAGTATATATGTATTTAATTTAAAAACATATTTTTCATGATGTGTTTATCATTGCATCAAAATAGTAAACGTTTTCTGTTACTCTTGAAACAGGTGGTGGTAGCCCTAGTTATAATTTAAAATTAAAGGCATTTTAAATGAGGACACAAAAAAGTATTTTGTACTTTGTGCAAAAATTATTGGCAGAATTTTATACCGAGTTTGTCGTAGTGTTATAAAAAGTTTACAATTTGTTTTCAGTTCATGATGACACATCCACATCGAAAAAGCATTTAAATTGTACTAATAACTGATGTATCATATTTCAGATTGTAAACTTTCGATAAACGACTTAATGAAAGTTCTACTTTGGCTACTAACATACATGTTATCAACGACTATGTTTTTCTAAATTTAAATTTTAGAATGAGATTTACTGTTGGCAATAAAATTGTTCAATTCCGGTGAACCTCATGGCTTTCTCAATGTATAATTAAAAAGGAATATTTTAGGAACTTGGACCCTACGTTATAAATAAACACACCACATACTTCATTCGTCTTGGCAGATTCAAGTGAGATAACACGTATAAGGGTCTAGCAATAAAACTCAATGTTTATTTTGATCGAGATGTATTTTTTTATCACATTAATCCTCTCACTTCCCTAGCTGTTCGCTTAACTACACATTTCTTATCGTTTTTATAATGTGACAATAATTATATGAAATTACATGACTTAATAAATAAATGATACAACCCAAAAGTGAAACATGAAAAAAATACTTATTATTAATATTATTCCTTATCACAGTCACAGAGTTCTTAAGACATATCATATCCAGATACTTAACTTATGAATTTTTAGTTTTTCTACTTCACAATATTAATATTTTTAGTACAAAAAATTACTCGTCTTTCCGCAACACATTACACGCTAGACACATTTAACTCATTGATGCAATTTTCTGCCAATTTCATGCTCCTTGCTCCAAATCAAGGAGTTAAATGATTAACCTTTACACGTGTTATACTTGCTAGGTTCACGGAATCGAATTCTGCATAATACTTCAAGCCAATACACATCGAGATGCAAAAAGGCCGTTATATCGACCACCTAGGATTAAGTTACTAGATTGTTTGGTTCCAACAGCTAGTCTACTTATATTTCAGTTAAGTAGTAATACTATACTAAACTGGCCATTACGAGTATCGTCCATTTCATTGGTTAAATGGCAAAATATACTTATTTACAAATGCTCCATCATTTATAAATATGCAATATCTATACATAATAGGGAAGAAATATAACTGTTTAAGTAGATTTTTTAACGAAGCTTTTAACCAACAAAATGAACAAAATATGCCATATTTGTAGTAGGTTTATTTACAAATAATACAGTAAAAATAATTTGATTTAGACCTTTTCTCCCTTAATTAACACAACGTTTCATAGTTCTATCACACTTGTTCACTCACTTATTCACCACACCAATCGAAGGTGATTGTGAGTACAGGAACTCATCTACTCAAACAATGCTAATATGTCATCATTTGCTGATGTATTTGGATGACCCGAACTGCTCCCACTAGACGGTGGAGTGTTTAGATCAGGTGGATCCAAATATGATAACAATTCCATGGGGTCAACACTATCAGGAAGCAACTGCAAAATTGAACAACTTAATTAATATCTTTGGACATTAAATCAACCAATTATTGAGTTGAAATTTGAAGATGATATTCTACAGATTAAATCACCACATGTTAATACGAAAACTAAAGCAAAAATGTATATGTACAGTGTGTTGAAAGTCAATCAGTCAAGCTTTAAGAGCTTATTTTAAGAAGAAACAATTCTACAAACACCCTAAAATGCTCCCCAAGAGAAGATGAACTGGAATTATGTTTTTAATAACATCTCATAAACATTTTAAAATGGAAAGATTATATTTGATGAATAAAATAAATAATTCTCCAGTTAAACTGGTAAAATATATTAAAGATTCAAAATATGCAATAAAAAATTACTGAACTCCCTTTAGAAAACTTGTTATTCTAATTGCATAGTATTAAAACAAGCTTTTACTAAACTGTGTTAGAAATTTTATCCCTAAATCTTTAAAAATTATTTTGATGTATTTATTAAAGTTAATTTTTGTTTTATCCTCATAGCGAGGGTATATCTACAATGGGAAGCATTTGAAGACATGTTCTTAAAGAAACTTTTGTTTTCAAAATAAGCTCACGAACCATCCCAATGGATTGTTTTGTAGACAATATTTTAGTTTCTTTATTTTTAATATAATAAATTTGGGTGATTTCCTGACACGATGAAAAAGTTCGGGACCCTTTTTGAAGAAATAGGAACCCCCAGGGGTTCGCAAACCACACTTTGAGAAACACTGATTTGAAGTATTGAAAGTTTAATAAACTTACATTGAGCGCTTCTTGACCAGTGCCTTCACCATCGATGACGGCTGCAGGGTCAAAGTTGAGGTCCGATGGTATATCAGGAACGGAATTATCGCACTTTTCATTACCGCTACTATTATGATGATCAGAAGCAGGAGGAACACTTGGAGGTCCTGTTCCGCCACCTGGGGTGTGTGCTGAACCTGGTGTACCTCCAGGTGTATGAGGTGTGTGGGGGGTGTGCGGCGTATGAGGTGTGTGGGGCATCTATAAAACAAAACAAACATTAACATAACTAAAGCAAAATTATTTCAATAATGGGGGTCTTACCTGATCATTCAAACTTTTTTCCATCGCATTAAGTGGATCGAGAGAATTAACAGATTCACTTAAATGAGATAAAGGTCCATTACCACCAGAGTAGTCTGCATTACCAGTACCACCCGATGATCCATAATCATACTGATTATTTCGAGAATTACTGTATGCTCCTGGCCCATTCATCATAGACCCACTAGCAATACTATTCATGTCTGGAGGAATGTACGGTGACATGGCCTGTGTCATATCCCAGTTATTCATAGTTGGCATTGTCATACTTCCTGGGGACATGGCCTTGCTAAGTTTTTTCGCTCCACATGAATCATTTTCTTCTTCCATCTAAAAATAAGGCCGTTAATAAACCACACAACTTTAAATAGGTAAAGATCTCTTACCTTAATACCAGCCGTTAAGCTTTTAGCAGCTTTCCAGTTGGCAGCACTGTCTATGGTTACTTCATCCACTTCCGAATTTATCAAATTATTTAATATACCCCACATGTACTGATCGACTTCTAAACCTTCCAGCTGGGCATTTTTGCTTCAAAAAAATACATTCAATTACTCAATCTTCAAACTTATTTGAAACAAAAAATTGTCATAAATAATTTAACTGAACTTACTTGCAAACAGGACATCTCCACGATCCTCGCTCACAATTAAGCTGTAAATATGATTCCAGGTCAAAACATTGTATGTGTTTACATTCATGACCCCGGGCAGGCAGTGTTATTCGCTTAAAGGTGATGGGACATTTTAGTGATACTTTAAGAGCTGTTTGTTCCACAGCGTCTCTATCTCGGTCTGTCATGTTAGGGCCAGAACTAGACGTATTACTGAAATTCCTCTTAATTTTAGCTATGCAGTGGTCAGCAGTAAGTAATCTTTTCCGAAGTAGGCCTTGTAATACAGATCTTACACTCGGCCTGTGTACTAGTTGTAGCACGAAGAGATGGGACTGCAATCAAAAATTAAGTTATTAAATTTTGTCTTTCTCATAATTGTCAATGGTAAACTTACACAACAACAAGCAGACACGGTAATTTGTATTGTATTCCGGCCTGGCTGACAGACTTCTTTTAGGTAAAGAGGTTTATGAGAAGTTTTGTTCTCCCCTCTGTCGATGACTAGAGGAGTTGCATTTACTGAAACCTGAACAGATGCTGGCCAATTGGTATTCATTTGTCGATCCTCATGGTGGAAGCACTTAAGTTGTAATTCTAAATCCGATCTCCACATCAGTGTTTGGTGCACTGTAGGTTTCAATTGGAATACATGATTGCTCACTGCTAAATTATGTTCTAGCCGAAATGGAGGTAAGATTATGCCATCTCTGACTGGGAACGTTAATCTCAATTCATCGTCTTCTGTAATATTAGAAAACATTATAAAACAAGTAACATTTTATTATTTTAATGTAAAAAGTGTTGTACATACTTTGTACTGGTAATGGTGGCTTCAAATCATTGAAATTGGGTTTTACGTCAGGGTTAGGACTAATATATGGTGGCATACTACTTGCTGGGGTTAGAGGTGGAGTGGGGTTACCAGGTATGGGGCTATGTTGGTAGTTCATACTACTCCTCATGCCCATGTCTTGTTGGAACTGCCCACTGTTACCATATTGTGCTGCAGTATTTCCACCCATATATTGATTAGTGTTACTCGAATGGTACTGACCCATAGAATTACTAGTAAAATATTGCCCTTGGTTTGTATATGGGGGTGTTGTCTGCCTTAAATTGGTACTCCCCCTCATTGGACCCATGCCTGCTGGACCCATACCAGCTCCACCCATTCCACCGCCTCCCATTCCTCCACCTCCCATTCCTGCGCTCATTCCTCCACCTCCCATTCCTGCACTCATTCCTCCACCTCCCATTCCTGCACTCATTCCTCCACCTCCCATTCCTGCACTCATTCCTCCTGCGCCCAGACCTCCGGCGCTCATTCCTCCGGCCCCCATTCCACCAGCGCCCATTCCACTAGCGCCCATTCCACCAGCGCCCATTCCACCAGCGCCCATTCCACCAGCGCCCATTCCACCAGCGACCATTCCACCAGCGACCATTCCACCAGCGACCATTCCACCAGCGCCCATTCCTCCGGCGCCCATTCCTCCGGCGCCCATTCCTCCTCCACCCATTCCTGTTGTACCCATTCCTGCACCACCCATACCACCTGCACCCATTCCTGTTGGTCCGAAGTTTCCACTAGGTCCTAGTGCTTGTTGAGTTGGGTATTGATTTTGGAAAGTTGGTTGCCTTGAAGCGTAATTGACATACTGCCCATTGGGGTTGTAATTTGGGTTCATTGTTTGAGTAGGGCCGGTAGTGGGGTATGACTGTTGCCCTCTCTTTTGGGACATATGCATGGCAGGGGAAGGATAAGGAGTCATTCTTCTAGGATACATAGAATTGTTTGCTGGACCTTGCATACTCATTTTTGGCCCCATGTTGTTTGGCATATTGCCCATCATGTTGTTATGCATGTTGCCCATCCCCATGTTAGCCATGCTATTAATGGGGTTCATTCCATTCATGGGCATCATTCTCTGCTGATAGTTTTGCGAATATTGCTGGTTACTAAACTGACTGTTATCTTGTAGGGCCACCACACTAGCGGTGGCTGTGGCAGTTGCAGTAGCTGCAGCTACCATTGCAGCTGTTGACAGCGCGTTGCCGCCTCCGTAACCCCCCTCGGTACCATTCATACCACCACCCGCGCCATAACTAGCCACGCTGAAATAAAAATATAAAAAATTACAATGCAAATTATCAAAATCAAAAGTTTTTTTTAAATAGATAAGGTATAATATTTTTTAAAAAAATGTATCAGTGGTTTGAATTTATTGACATTAATATATGTGCTGTTGTAAAATTGCCAGTAAATAACAAAATTTGGCAATTATAGTTTTGTACAAATTTGGCAATTTAAATATACATGGTAGTCAAAACGCCAGAAAATTTTTTACTTTTCATCTGAATTTTGGCTTTTACTTTAGCAAATACATTAGCCTTATTACAGTTTAGAAAATAACATTTCTTGATTTGACAAAATTGTATAGGCTTCCCAACAAATATGTATAACAAATGGGCAGTAACAAATGAGCGCAAAATTCGCCGCTTGACACATTTTTAACACCTTTGCCGCGGTTATTGAAGATCTTTTGAAAATTAATTTTGTAGTAACACGTTACAGAACTAGTATTTTTTTTATTTTGACTGCTAAAGGCAAAATTAATACATTTGGATATGACAACAATTTTTCACACATTCAAAAAAATATTTATCTAGGACACTTTTGAAAGACTGTAATATTGTGTAAATTTAACTAATTAATCATCTTCAAGAAACTCAACAAATAAAATCACAGTATGTGGCAGTAAAGAAATAAAATTCCGTAATTTTCAATACTGCAGGTTTCTCAAATTAGAATAAATTAATAAATGCACGCATCTTTTAAAATGCTAAATAAATTGCTATATTGAAGCAAACATTTTAATATTCTAAATAATAGCGTAATATTTTGCTAACGTTTAGGCCAAAACTTGCAAAATATGGTCGTTAAATAAAAAAGTTGTATAAAAATTAATAACGTTTTTTTTTTTAATTTTTCACTGTACTTAATTTAAATACTATTACTGCAAAAATGTCTACCACACCATAAAGCAGTGGCCTCCAACCTGTGGGGCGCGCCCCCCTAGGGGGGCGCGAGACTATTGCAAGGAGGGCGCGCAGCTGTTACCAAAATATCATTTTTGAATACAAACAAACAAAAAGAACTTTCTTTATACAGAATATGGTGTATTGTTTTATAGTCCATTAAATAATTCTTATTTATCAGAACAGTATTTATAAATTAGATTGTAACGAAAAGTGAGGGGGGCGCAAAATTTTTTTTATGAAAAAGGGGGGCGGAGGTACAAAAAGGTTGGAAACCACTGCCATAAAGTAAATGATATACCAATCGCAACTTATTAACCATGCCAAAATGAAAACGCTTAAGCAGTTGTATTCACCACTGGATTAAAAAGAACAGACCCGTTCATAAACAAAATCCCTGTATAATATTTGCTTATGATAAGCTAATTTCAATTATGCAAATAATTAGCGAAGCAGTGACCTTCAGCCTAGTGACATACTTAGAGAGAAAAAATTGTAACCAAGGCGACCTTTGCATTTATTTACGTAACGAACAGATTAGGTACAAAATTAATGTAGAATTAAGCTAACTCACACAGGTAATTCACAATTTACGTCACGTGAATGGATATAAAAGTTTTGCTATCTGCTGTAACACAATACATGACGTATAATATGTGCACACGTGCCAATACTTAAATGATAAACATGAAACGTAGTGTGTGCAAAAAGATTACGAATTACGAGTAGAGTACAACTTTAGATTCTCAACATTTAACGTAATTTTCTTCATTTTTTTGACCTTGTGGGAAAAAATTAACGAGCAAATACTAATAACATTTAAGATGAAATACGCCAATATATTAGTGGTTAACAATATTAGTTTCAAATAAATGTTTAAAAACGTTTCACGCTTTGCTGCTGTTGCTAATGTATACAAACGATAAAACTACACGATAAATTTTATTACAGCTAATAACCAAGGTGTTGCGACACCTTGCACTTCAGATATGAGCTATTAGTAAATATGAACACAATGTTTTGCCATTGCGCCTTCACTAGTTTAACAAATGATTTTTTATAAATGCTTAAGTAGCATTTAATTGGGAACTTTGTGATTGCTCATCAATATTTCCATAAACCATATTCTGCATTTTTTAACATAACTACAATTGATATACACAAGTAAGTCTGTTTGGGAGAAACATTTCTTCCTAAACAATTTACATAAATAACTAGTTTCGAGACTCTGTTTTTTTCACCGGTAGATTCATATTTAATGGTTGATTAAAATTAGACTACTAGCATGGAGATATCTATATAAATATAAGAGCTGAACCGTACAGGGTGGTCCAAATTCGATGGGATTGCATGGGTATCTCGCTTTAATAGTCAAGATAGAGAAACGGTTAAATTACCAAAAATGTGCAGTTTTTTAAGACAAACTCAGAACAAATATATTTTATCATTTCCGGTTTTTCTTGTTTTTTTTTTTGTTTTCTCATCTTTAATTTTTTTTTTAAAAAACCTTTGTAACTTGCGTATTATTAAAAATAAATACATCAACCCTTATATATTTGGAAAAGGAAAAAAAAGGAATTTAAGTAGGTCATAGCCAAGTATAGCTTCTATTTAAAAAAAGGTGAGTTTGTGTCATAACTTTTTAACGGCGAGCGTAATTTTTTTTTGTACCATCAAAATCTACATAAACATATCTAAATCTAATCTTTATAAACTGTTTCGATATTTAAAACAATAAGGGAGATACGACACATTATAAATATAACAAAAAAACAGTTTTTCTTAAATAACTCAAAAACCGGAAATGATAAAATATTTTTGAAAACGGTTCTAAGTTTGCCCCAAAAAACTGCACATTTTTGGTAATTTAACCGCTTCTCTATCTTGACTATTAAGCGAGATATCCATGTATCCCATCGAATTTAGACCACCCTGTACGTTTAAATTGGGAAAACTGGTTAATAATTCGAAAAAGAATTTGCAATATTGTTATTCCTGAAAACTGGAAAACAAAAAAAAAACGATCATGGATATTTTTTGAGATTTGTAAAACCATTTTTCAAGCAAGTTTTTGAGAGCCACGATGTACAAATACATTTAATCAATTCTGTAAGCAACGTTATCTCAACAGACATTAAAAAAAAATCAAATTAGAGCAATTGGTGATCATAATTCAAAATTTAGTTAAAGCAAATTTTCCAAAATCGCATTTTCCGATTTTTTTAAGTGAATACCATTCAATATACTTTTTTCGTGATTCTCTTGGGATTATTAATCAGAATTAAACTTTGCAGCGTTGACAAATTAATACCTATACTCTAGCTCTCACAATAAGCGAGAGCCTCGTTTGAAACTCAAATTTCACTCCTGAATACATTCCTTAATTGTTTTGAGCAGTATAGCATAGTATAGATCTTTTTCACGATGTGACTGAAGACCTAAATATACTTACATTTAAAATAAGTTAGATAAATAATGTGAAACTTCAAGCAGCCAAAAATATCTACAAGATGAACTATGAAATGTTTTGAAAATACAGTATGGTCTTAACATGAAATCGCCCTACATAAAACTCTACATTGTACAAACTCGCTTAAAAATTTCTGTGTTGTAAGTTGTAACATAGAGCACATACCAATTAGTAACCTAGTTAAAAAAAGACTAGATTTTTGAGAACGTTTGTTTGGGCCATTACTTTTTTTTTTAAATAGAAATTACAGAACTACAATATTTTGCAAAATTAACGCTTTCCTTCAAAAATAAATCTGCATGTTTCACAAAACTTCAATTTTTTCAAAGAGTTGAGGTTTCTGAAAACATTATTAGCTTAAAAAGTGTATTCTAAAACTTTCAGTTAAGTACAACAGAAATAGAAACTTCTATTTACCAATGTATAATGAAAACGTTCTGCTGACCTTTTATGGAGAAAATTACACTAAAACTTTAATTTTATCGAAAAGTTTCAGTATAATAAAAGTTAAGTTCTTAATTATTAAAACAACGACAAGAAACACTACATATCGTATTTACCGATATACATTTTCATTAAGAGAAGATGTAAGCTCTGATTATTTCAAAAAAATTCAAATTCCTAACGGAATCATTATTGGAATTGTAGGTCGTTCAACCCACTAACAAAAATCTTACTGACAGACAACAAAAAGCATAGTTACTCTTCGTTATAAAAATAAATTAAATAGGTGGGCGCACAATTGTGAAGTTCCTTCGGCAGATATTCAAACCTGAAAGCATATGAAAGGTCAGTTCAGGTAAGATGACGAAAACAGATATTTTTGAGTAACGGGCAGTTTCTACATCAAATCCTTGTAGAAAATTCTTTGCTTTGGTGTAGTACATAATACAATGAAGCTAATTTGTCGTCACTTCCAAGTAAATACGTTATTTATTTTAAACAGGAAGCATCTACCAAAATCAAGCTTTCTTGAAATTTGTTACAAAAGATAAATGCAGTTTATTATTTATAGATACAAAAAGGGAACTAAGTATCGATATACCTAGTATTAATGTGTGAATTGTAAACAACTTCTCAGCAATATTTAAAAAATATCTAATAAAAATAATGCTTAAGCGATTAAGCAATGAAAAATGTGAAAATGGACAACACTTATAAATACATGACACTTTATAATACTAGAGCCATTATTATTCAGGAGGATTACACGACAATTACGCATAAATTCAAACGTGTTAGTTACGTTACTTAGTCAACTTGTGGTCATTCGATACGCATTCCAGTTTATTAAATCAGGTTCGCAGAAGAAGCAATCTTTCCCACACGTCTCGTCAGTAAAAAGGTAACTGTTGTGGTATTCTACGAATACCTGAATGATAAACAGTTGCAAGTACATTTAATATTGAACAATCGCTGGAAATACGCGTTGGAAACAATCGAAATGTTACTTAAGTAACAGCTACACTAATACGCTTATAAATCGAGGACAATTTCAAAAACAAGCACAGCAAAAGTGAATTTTCTAGTAAGATTTTTCTGCGTGCGAATTATACGTGTACGTGGCGAGCGGCAAGAGTTTTATTGGCAATAAAATTTCGTTAATAGCGAAGTAGCCAAATCAAGTTTATAACCAAATTTAAAAATGCTTAACGTACACAAAGTATTGTTTTCGTCCACAAACCGTATATAATTTTGAAACTGAGTACAACACAACGCAGTATTTGCTGCAAATAATATGCGCATTTGCAATTACAGAAAAAAAAACTCTTAGTATGATGAGCAACAAAACAACGAACGACAACAAACGCTAATGAGGACAAACTCAACGAAAGCTTCGTTTTTATAGTAAGTATTACTAACCAAAACAGCAAATAAACAACATGACAACGATACCCACGCGAGTACCCAGGACGTATCTCTCCTTATATTTTAGTGATAAAATACTTTTTAAATAAAGCTGTAACAGTGTGTACACGTTTTAGGCGTATGTTACGTGTAAATTTTAGTGTTGAGTGGACTATTTCAAAAATGTTTCGGTTATCTCTTTATCCATCTTCAGATAAAAGTATTGCGGAAGAGTAAATACGAGATAACAAGGTTTCGTAACATCAAGCAATAAAACTAAATTTCAACCTATAATACGTATTCTTAGAACAACAAAAAAACATTCCCTGTCTGCTAATATTTGCTTAGGTTGTTCAGCGTTTCTCAAAGTGTGGTCGGCGGACCCCTGAGTGCCTGAGTCCTACTGAAGGAACCCCCGAGCCTTTTCATAATGTTTGTAGCGGAGTACGGACCAGTAGAGCAAATAATTTTGATTGCTCCACTGCTCATTTATTATGTATCTACAATTAAAAAAAAATAATTTTTGACGATCATTTATTTATTTTTGCAAACATTTATTTAACTTCACTTCTTTACTAGGGTCAAATATTGTAATCTTTGGCCCACTCACACATATCCGATAAAAGTAAAATCTTTGTTTTTAAAACCAAATATTTTAATCAGTTTTTTTTTAATCAATGCATGGAGCGGAGCTGGAGCAGGCATTTTGATGCCGGAGCGGAGCTGGAGTGGAGCAATTAAAAAATTGGACTGCTCCAAACCCCTGGCTGTTCAAATATCATCCAAATTTATTTGCCAGGCCAAAAGAAAACAAAAATATTGTCTGCAATACAATTCATTGGGGTCCTCTCTAAGCATTTCATTTTAAAAGGGGTTCCGAGAGTAAAAAATTTAAAAAACACTGTTTGAGTGATTTGTTTAGTATTACGTTTATATATTTAGTTAAAAATCGCTAACGTTAAATCTGTTTTTCTACACTATTTGTTTCTTAATACCTTCAAGTAGATTTGCCAGTAAGAAACTCGTGCCTACTAACGAAGCAACTTGAAGCTATTAAACTGTTTGAAAAACCGGGAAAATAAAATACACTAGAAAATTTTTATTAGGTATATGAGCTCACATAACCTTTTGTATGTTTAGTTTTGACGGTAAAAGATTATTTTCAGTGTTAAATCTTACATATAACATTTTTTATATCCAGTATTTTAATCAATATGGTGTTGGAGTACATTCCATAAAATCTTACAAATAGACAAAAGCTCACTGATGGTATAGTTCCTTTTAAGTTAATAATAAATTAACTTACAAAATAAAAACGCTCATCATTTATCAAAAAATACCCATTGCGATTCGCGTATCAATACAGTAGTATTATGGCGATAAAGGAACAGTTCCTTGAAAAAAAAAAATAGCGGTACCTAATATGGTTGCGAATTATGAACCACGACAAACAAAACAACAAAGACGAATTAGAAGTGTATGGAAACGAGGTTTTTAATTAAAATTTAAGAAAAACGCGTAGGGAAAAATTAGAAACGTAGAAAACCTAAAAGTACAATCAATAAAACAAATGATTCAAGAGGCATAACTAAGATGGCTGGATCATGTATGTATATACAGAGTAAGTATAAATTGGCGGAAGCGCTACACGTGACGATGTTCTTCGTAAAATTCTAAGTCGAAAATCTTGATACAAAAATGTTGTACCATGCTTTCTATAGCCTCAGGAACCATTTAAAGGAAAAAAAAAATTGCCAACATTGCATTCATTGATTTGCGTTTGGAAATTTTTTCATCAGCAATTTTTACAGGTATTTACAATTTTTGTTTGAACTGAAAGCCTTCAGTTCGTAAACATAGCTGCAAACTTTTGGGTATCGTAAAACACAAACTAGAAATAATTATGAGAAAAACAAAGATGACAGCTAATGACAATGTTGCCATAATGTATTATTTTCATTCAAATCAGTGATTTACATATTTTCAACACCAATTTTTGAAAGGAAGAACACAATATCTAGGAAAAAATACTATTCGAAATTTATTTTTATTCCAAATTGCAGCTTTTTCATTTGCAAGTATTAAATAATAACGCTTATTAAAGGACTTAATGTCAAAACTTTGAGGACCTCTTGCAGACACAGCAAGCATGGTACAACATTTTCGTATTAAGATTTTCGACTTAGAATTTTACGAAGAACATCGCCACGTGTAGCGCTTCCGCCAATTTTTACACACCCTGTATATATAATGGGATAAGATACGATACATAAAAAAGCATATAAAGCGCGAACAGGAGGAAAAAATCGAAAAGGAAGACCATGGAAAACTTGGAAATGTGAAGGTAACGCACACAAATAGAGGGATCAAGTGAAGTAAGGTTAGAGAACTAACAAAAGATAGAAAAAGATGGATGAAGCATACAAAAAGAGGCCACATACATAAGAAGAAACAAAAGCCATTTACCCAACAGTAGAGAGGCGTAAGAATTAAAAAAAGTATTACTTACTACAGTAAATAATAAAATAAATAAAAACAAAATTAAAATATTGACCATACAGAAGAAGCAAAACGTTAAGTAACACGTGTATATATTTAGCAACATTTACACTTGTAAGACAACACACGTGTACGGCTATTCGTATATTACTAACGTAAATAGCAAAAACTGTTATTAATTTCAACCGCAAATATCACAACAAGTATGTATAATTGCAATAAGTACATGTTTATATCTACAATCTCAACTATCCGATAGGCCTGACCCTCCCAAAATGACGTTAGAGTGATGTCAGTAGGTATATGCTGATCCGATCTACAACTAAATTCTACAGTTTATTTATAGTGAAATACTTAAAGATTTCTTTGTTAACCCACAGTGAAAGATAATATTATCACAAAGTATACAAAGGCAGATTGCAATATTTACTTAGACAATTTGTTTATAATTGCTTTCCGGGTAACCACAAGTACTTTACAACATTCATCTTAACATTTAAACAAATCAGATGTAACATAGTACAAGCGACATTGGAGGAAAATTAATTCTTAGAAATTTATTGGGGATTTCCAAAATGTATATGACAATAAAGGTTGGTAAGGAAATATAAAACTTCAATGCACTGCTCAAAACTATTAAGGGATACCTATCTAAAAGTTTGCAATAAACATCTGAAATATAATTATAGTTTTTGGTTAACGAAATTATTATCTAAAAGTTTGTAATAAACATCTAAAATATCCCTCAATTGTTTTTGTAGTATAGTAAAACCCAAACAATACCTCGATGAAGTTCATGTAGTGATAAAATATTCATAAAGAGTGAATATGTTGAATAAATGTTAAGACAATCTTTGTTCTATGCTCTGTTAAAACTTTCGCACGTGGACATCAAGTGCTTACGAAAAAATGGCCTTTTTAAAAGATCTTTGGCAGTGGAGCAGGCACAAGAAAAAAAGGCCTTTTAACTCATCTAATTTAAAGGTTGGATTAAACACACTTCAATGGTGATCGAGTATCATTAAAATATTTAAAATCAGTACAAAGTGACTTGAGTCATGGTGTTCATTTATGGGCCACTGTTCAAAAATTCGCCGAAATCTCATATCGTGCTAGTATTTCTAAAATAAATACATGCCCATATGCGGCCTAAAGGACGAGAAATAACTTAAACCTAAGGTGTATGCTTCTGCGCTTAAGTCAAATTTGGCAATTTCGTTTTGCTCTCCCCAACTCACAACGTCGAGGGGTTAACCACGTTGTAATTTTAGCGCACCAAGTTTGGTTATTATTTTCTAATTTACTGAGAGTTTTAGACACTCAGCGTACAGAATTTTTTAAGGTGGGTCAGCCCTTTTGATTTTCGTTGCTTTTGTTTGTTAAATTTAATTTCATTCCTTTAAAGTATTATGTTAAGGATAATACAAATTTAAACAGAAGTTTCAGTGGATATATTGAGTTTTAAAAATCGGGCTTAGTAAAAATAAAAAAATGCCTAAAAAGAAGCAATTTATTATATAATATCGCGTTTGTGAAATGAATAGTACATGATGGTTACGCTTTTTAGTTTGCGCAATATTACCCTTTAATAGTACACCTAACCCTAACAGAAGTTAACAAAGCAATATTCATCAATATGACAAACAAAATACGTTAACAGTTATGGCCTGAGAATTCCAAGCCCGACCATTTTTAGGCAGAATTTGTGGGGTGCAGAAAGCTTAATAACCGGTGGGTACAGCTTCACCTAAACAATGGAAGGCGAGCTGAGCGATCGACGATTGTCACGGGTGCATAACAAGCAGGGAGTAGGCAGGCTGTGATGTGACAAACAAAACATTGGCGATAGGGTATTGGTTATGGGACCGGCATGACTGTATTGACTCAGCCGAAAAACAAGTAGAAAGGTTGAGCGAGCGTACTATTTATAGAACGAAATTAAAACATCTTTATCCCATCAAAAAATTCCTGATTACATTTTTAACAAGTTATAAGCAGTTTGAAATATCGATGATTTATTTTTGCCTCGAAATCTGGTTCATGAATCCAATAAAAAAAATTGGCAACAAGTTTTAGGATTACGCGGAAGTTACCTAGATTCATAAGTTATTTTTCAACAAATAAAACGGGCTGCCCTGACTGATTCAAGGAAAATTGTACAACGTCCTTAATGCTTGCGTCCACCATAGCGCAAACAGTAAACTTTATTATTAATCACTGCAGTGACGATAATTTCGCACGTGAAAACTGTTTCGTCAACATCATGGTTTCTCATATTTGGAAATGCAACTTCTATATCCCTTGTATGTTAAAATTGGTCTCGTTATCGAAGCAAAAACATTATCCTCTTTTAGGCAAAACAAATTCATCATGATCTGGTGAAAACTAAGTACAATTTTAATTGGTTGCTGTCTCAGACGCATCTTGCATTTTATACCAACAAAACGCCCTTTAATCTTGGCAGATTTTAAGGAAAATCTCGCGGATATTTGGCCATTTTTAAAACAAATCTATAAAATTTAGTACATAATTTTCACAAGTTGAACGCTGAACACTGATACAGAATGAGCAGATCTGTACCAAGGAGCGTTAGTATTGTTTCCTTTGCCCTGCGCAGATCTCGGCACGTTTCTGGTATAATCCGTGTACGTTTGGCCATTCCACCAGGGCGGCAATTCTTGGAAATGCATGTTTAATTTAGCGTTCCCATTCTATCGCTTTCCACTTTACGTTATCCTATAGTAATACTTAAAAAACTGCAAATTATTAACATGATTTATGGCGGGAAGGATAGAATGAATAATGTCCTCAAAATGAGCGAAAAATGTGGTTTAGATACATCTGCACAACCCCACAACGCTGCACGCATAGTTAACTCGCTTGCCTCGCTCATCCCTTACGCTCCCGTTATATTGACAGCCCCTGATTCCACCCTTCTCCTCGCCGTTCTCAAGCGTTCACTAGGTCACCTTTGTTACGACAAAACCACCCTAATTGGACACATATTTGTTTGAATACCTGGGGTCGTTTTGACTCGGTTTGTAGACTTCAACGGACACTTTAGCAATAAATGCATCGTAAAATGCGTTTTTAAAAGGTAAATATTTATTCTCGGTTATAAATCACCCATTTTTGTACAACCCAGCTCCTCCGCCAAAAACTTGCACTTTTTCCATGACTCATTTAAGCGCAAATTTGAGTCAAAGGAGCCTCAAGGAAACGTTACATCGTCAACCCAAACTTACTGATACAGATTTTTGAGAGCAAGTACTTAATTATTGGAAAAAAAAACTCACCCAGGCCCGGATTGCCTGTATCCTGTTTGGTAATTAGCCGGTGGTGCTTGCTTGAGACTGTGAGTGTTTCCGTACGATGGGGTTCCTGAAGGGGGCGCCGAAGCGTTGGCGAAACCGCCGTGGGGTCCCGTTTGGCTGGACGTGGTGACTCCCCACACTGTGGTCACGACAGACAGTTGCTGTTGGGCCGTGGCGCCCGCTGGCGACCAGTCCCTGCAACAGGCCATGCGGTTACTTCAGCCACGTGAAGTGAATGATTAGTCAATCTGCCGAACAGCGCTGTGCCGCACGCTGCATAATAATTTTTAATTTATGTTGCACGTCAATAGCGGTTTACACTATTTTTGCTAAGTCTGCGTTTCTAATTTTAGCCGTTTTATATTTATTTACTATACGAAAATTACTGAAACCAATTTAGTATTTTGTTAACATACATGTCGATGAAAATATAATGTACTTAAGTTTTCTTTTCAAAGTTTTTGTTGTTCAACGACACAGCACAAACAAATCTAAATAATGTTAAAGCAAACAAGCAATTTGTAGAAAATCACATCGCTGTCAACATCAATTTATTTTATAACTAATTTAGAAATCTTTAAATCTACAAATTTTATAAAGAACGGCTAAAAAGTTGTTTAAAAAATTAATAAAGCTAATTAACATGGTGAAGTACATAATTGACTAATAAAAATTTTCAATCGCCAAATTGGTCAATCAACTTAAAAGTTTCCTTCCCACGTGCGCGAGGTAAATAAGCACATTAGCACGAATATCGCAAAATCGCAACAATAGATGATAACTCTTCTTCAAAATGTATTAGCACAAGGCAAAAGATATTTGATTAACAAAATCTTTTGCCCAACATTTTGCAAGTAAAATTTTCACATATTTTTTCCACACTTATCACACATCGTAAATTATTTTAATCCATTTGATCCACGTTCGACACTTAATTTTTTATTCTCACATCATTGCACTGTTTTCCAAAATTTTGGAAAATTTTAACATCCTGTGAAATTTTAGCGAAGAAATGAAAAATATCTACCTATAGGAAGTGTATCCCAGCATTTGAACGAAAACATAAAGATAGTCAATTCAGTGGTCACTTTACAAGAACATAGTCAAATAGTTTTACTTAGCACACTATTACGGCGTCGTTAGCTGCGCGATGATACGTTTCTACCTAAGCACGACGTTCAACTGTCTGCTTGTAGGAGAAACAACGGCACGTAGTCAGCCATGGAGGGGCTCAGGGGAAGTTGACCCGAGCTTATTCTCCTCCATTCCATGCGGCCACAATATCGGTTATAGCAGTGCGCTGTTGCCAGATCATTGCGACCGATACCGTGGGTGGATATCTACCCATCTCACTTTGCACGGCACGCAACTACACGAGAGGATTGTGGATTGTACTGTGTTGTTGACTAGCGGTATAGTCGGCGATCCCTAAACCTCATTTACCCTTTAATATGTATCACTGCACTCCTTATATCTAGTTTAAATAACTGCACGGTTAACTTCGATAACTAACATTTACCATTAAATCTATTCGAACGCCCCATCTTTAATTCACTTCGTAAACGATTTTTTCAAAAACAAGTACAATGAGAGAGACATGGAACTAATTTATCAAGTTAAAGGGTGTGAACCGAAGCCGGATTTAGACTTAACGAGACCTAAAGCTATGACAAGAAGTGGTCATTTTAAGCATAAAACTGTTGCCACGAATAATATTATTAAATATATCTAAAAGCCCTTAAATAGAGCTTTTTTGGGTTTTGTATTTAGCCAGTCCTGAAGTAATGCCTTAATTGAATTAATTTGTAGAGTTTGTACAATTCTATCCAAAGTAGGTACATTAAATATTTCAGTTGTATATAGCTAAAACTACCTGCGTTAACACTATAATTTAACTGTTGGAATAATTTAAAAAGCAAATTTTATTGTATATTTGTTTTAATATTTCTTCAATTAGCAACTAAATTTAGTTATTTTTCCAGTGTGCAAGTACAATAATTTAAAAAGTAACAGTTTTTTTACCTTAAATTATTTATATTCTTGAGCAGAACCTGTTATTGTTTGTGTTACTACATTAACTTATCAAATCACTATTATTTTCTGAAGTTAATATTTACTATTAGCATTTCTAATTCAATGAGAAAAAGGATGTGATGGTCATAAATTACGGTCCCAAGTTAAAGTTTAATGTAAACGACTTAAACAAGTAAACCATTCTAGAATTTTGCATGGACTGTAAGTATCTTATACAATATAATTAATTTAGAAGTAAAAGGCACGTCGAGTATTAAGCCAGGCTGATCATAGCATACCGTAGTGATTTGTCGCCCGACCTGACACAATAGTGGAGAATTGCCTCCATTCGCTAGTGCTCGGAGGTTGTCGCCAATGCTCGGCATACGTTCAATTACTCCGCCTAATTATCAGCTAAACAGTAAACGTACGCTACCCGCTGGTGTTCACGCTCGGCGAAAGTTGTACGTCCGTAATTATACGCTTCTTTGTCTAACGCCTGTGTCACCAAATAGATGTATCACTGCTAAGTAGGCTACGCGTACCTGGTATTACCGAAATAACCTGTAATCATGCATTAATAACATTTAACTCAGCGAGGTTTAACAACGAAATGTCAATCTTCTTGAAATGTTCTGCACGTAATTATCTTTCCACGCGTCCGTGCTATCCGGAAAACTGCTGCAAGCGCAAATGGGATCCGTTATGCTTACGTTTAATTTGTTGATCAAAATAGCCATATCACAAACTGTAATTATATTAGCCCGAGCAAACGTCATACAATGAATGTTTAGTACTGTTTGTCGTGCTAGTTGCAAAATTAACAACGTACGTAGTAAATAAAATCAACAAATATATCATCAAAATCATACGCAATCGGTATACATACATAAATTGCACTTTATTTTGCAATTATGTCATGTACTTGCAGTTAATATTTACTAGTTTACACTAGACACATTTAACTGTCAACTGATAAGCCGCATGCGGCCCATATAGTGGATGGTCCACAACTAAATAAATTTTTTAATTTCCCATTTACACCAACTAGTTACGGTTTAAATATAATACAAAACTATTAGTACAAGCAAGATGGAGCGCACCCTCACTGAATTGTTGATGTATTCCGACTGCTAGAAACACATTTTGACCAAAGGATTGCTGGTTTAGATGTAGAATATTGCAGGGGTGTCGGGTGTCGTAGTTGGAAGTTGAGGAGTTGAAGCTTTTTAGAGGAGTCGGAAAAACTATCGACTGTCGAGTCGTTGTTTCAGTTTTTATCACGTGTGAGAACAGAAGGAAAACAAAATAACGATATCACCGAATTTTTTTAAAGAAGAAACGGGAACATTTTGTTTTCTTTTTGTTCAAAAATGGAAACGAAATTAGTAATATTCGATACCGGTTTTAAGTGGTTTTTCTTAATGTAAAATTTAATTTGAAAAAAAAACAATCGCTTTACGTTAAAAGGCATTGTTTTTGGTTAATCAAATGCTCAATTGTTAAGCAATACAGTTTTATGCAACTGATATTGCAAGCAGAAAATATTTTAATAAATTCATATACGCAATGCAACATTTGCTATAAAACTTACGAAACAAAAGGTGAAGCAAATTATTAAAAGTAGAATAAGAAACAAAAGCGTAGAAATGAAGAGGCGTAATCAATAATTCCCTTGAATTTGACGTAACGCTTGCGGAGATTAGATTAAAACACCTCCAGGTACTTCATCGTTACAGAACCCGTTGCTCCAAAGTCGCAGTATCGAGGCACGCGAATATCATTCCATTTGAAATCGAAATATAGTTGTCTATCTCGTAATGTAATTGCTAAACATAACCTTGTTTCACAGCGTAAAAACGTAAGCTTCAACGCACATGTATAAATAGACAACAATGTCAGCAAATCATTAAAATTTAATAAATTCAGGGTCAAAATAACAAAACAAAATCCGCACTACAAGCAAATTGTTCTACATGGTTGTGACATTGATGTGCTATTGAATTAAGTACAAAAAGGTTTAATAAATACTGTATCAATTTAATCGATTAAAACAGTAAATCATGCTGAGTGCAATACATAATTGCTCCCCCAATGCAAACCGCTAAACAAAAAAGATTTGTACTTAAACGTAGTTATTGGAATATCAGTTACATTTGCTATTTAACAGGAAAAGTTTCACATTTTTTTTTTTAGGTTTCAACCATATGCTCACGAAGTAAAATAGTTATAATCGATTGAAAGGCTCATATTTTTGTCTAAGGTATTTTACCTTTATTTTCTGGTTATGATAATTGATAATCTAAGAGAAATTAGTTCTTGAATTTAAGATGATAATAATTACGTTCATTATACACTGAAGCATATGTTACATTTGAACAAAGATAGTATGTTGCGTTTTAGTTCTTGGTTTCGTTGGAGGCAGGTAAAGTGACCCAAAACTGTTTATATGTATCGGCCAGACGCAACCCCTTGCGGGGGCACTTGAGATATACAGTTCACTTTCGACAGTCTTAGTATAACTTGTTAGAATTATACATGTTACGTGTATGTGATGCTATGTTATGATAAAAAGGGTTGGCATTGTGTAGTGCATGCAGTATGCCGTTATATTAGATAGAGTATTACGTAATACTTCAGTTATTGATGATTATTATGTTATTGTGTTATTCGTGTTATTGTGTACTGGATTGCAATCATTTGGTAATGTACTAATCATGCTACTAATTTCTCTCCATTTCTTCATACAGAGTGCTAGGGGGATAGTGGGCCCATGCTGAGTGCGGGTCCACCCCCTGGCCGTAGGTGCCCCGGTGTGGGGTACACCTAGGTGACGAGACGCAGTAAGCGTAGGAATCCGGATGTACACCGGAGTGTCCACCCAGGTGCCATCAAAGCATGCCAACGGTACCCAACGTGACCAGAGTCTGATAGTTGTCCATGTTACTGATCCGGAGTGTTGTCCAGGAGTTGTACTGGATTGAGATCCAGTGTGTATGTTGATACACATGCTAAGTTGTATAATACGTGGGACGCCATGCTTTGCCTTTCAGCTTTGTGTGCGAGTGAGACCACCTTGTTGATTTATGCTTGGCTTTATTGGAGATTTGTGTGTTACTGTAAAATGGTGATGGGCTTATATTAACCCTGGCGATCCAGCATCACACGCGGGGGTGGGTTCCCCCCGGTGAGTAGATAATTGTTACTAATTATTAAATTGTTATCAGTGGCACAAGCTTCTTTGTTTTATGTACGCTGCATACACCTTTGCACCAATCGCTTGGCTTCAGCCTCTGCCTGCCTCGGGAACCCATGTGTTTATAATAAATAACACTAAACTTGTAAGTAAAATAATGCGAACCATGTAAACTAAAGTAGTTAACGCCCCAGTTATTAAGTATTCAAAAGGCATCCTAACACGATTAGGTTTAAAAATGAAATTGCACTTAAATGTTAGGTGCCTGTTCTGTCTTCTCTATGTATTAAAGTTGTTTCTGTATCTTGAAGGGTATTTCTACTTCTCATCTTTTTTTTTGTTTATACTGTCTTAATAATTTTTTTTAATATGTTTTGTTCCATTTTGTTAAGGTGTTCTTTATTTTTTTCTCTCCCAGATAGTACATTCCAGTTCTTCTCTTAATGCGATTTAAACAACAGTAGGTACAATTCTGGTTGTTTTCGAGGAGTCTTAAAAGCCGCATTTACTGAATTTTTTTCGATTTTCATGGTCACCTATAGTTATTATCGGGCCCAAGGATGACTTTGTTGTAAAGTGAAATTGTCGGTTAATTTAAAGAACAAAGCTTTATTAATGAAAAATGGATTATATTTTAAAATATTTTTGAATAGGTACTTTCAATTTCGAGTCCGTTTTTGAACAAAGAAACAAAATGTCGTGTCCTTTTTCGGCTTATATCGTTATTTTGTTTTCGTTTTCGTTATGTTCTCATCCTTGATAAAAACTAAATTAAAGAGTCCGGGAGTCGATAGTTTTTTCGACTCCCGACTCTTCCAAAAACCCTCGACTCCTCGCTTCGCGACTCCTCGCCTCGCGACTCCTCACTCCCGACTCATCATTCCCCATTCCGACTCCCCATCCATGATTATTACCGTTTTATTTTTAAAGAGTCAAGACATCAAATTTAATAATTGTTCTCAAGTTTTTCTATTTGGAGTTCACCATACCCACCAGGTGATTTTTGACGAAATTTGCTTATATACGATTTTTTTCTTTCTATTCTAGGATTCTAGGTCTATTCAGTGTTCAGCACTCGATTAAACAAACATCTTCTTAAGCATTTTCTCTTGAGCTTACATTGAGCTGATAAGTTTAATATTCGCATTTTGTCACCTTTACAAATTCATGAGAATTTCACAGAAAAAAAGAAGCACTAATTACTATTTATATTTTTTGCTTATGTTTTTTCACAAAATTAAGTAAACTTAGAGTTAGTGACAAATAATTTTTTTACCGATGGCTCCTAAACCAAGCATTTTAAATTGGGATTTGTTTGCCTCCTATCACCAGTTACGTGATAAGAAATCTACTTTAGCAACTACAGAATAAATAAAATATTGTTTTTGGTAACTTTGAAAGAGCAAATATTTAAAAAAAAAAGTCTGTTTAATGAACCCAAATTTTAGCCAAATAAAATTTGTTTCTTAAAAGTTTAATTTTTATTTTATGCTACCGTATGAATAGCATTGAAGCAAAAATATACATTTGGACATGAGAAACAAAACATTTAAGACAGAACCATACTGGTAATCATTATAATATAACTGAAGTCCATTCAAAACACCATTTAACCAAAACTGAATATTAACTACAATACAGGCTTAGATGTTTTGTGAAAGTTATTAATAAAATATTGAAAAATGATTCGTCATTTGTGTTAAGTTTTAACAACGGTTTTATGGAATTATAACTTGTGAAAATAAAATAAAAATTAATTTGAATTATTTTTGTTAATAGGTACACTCTAAACCTTTTGAGCTAAAGGACCAACTGCAAATTTTATGAGATCGTAACGGGCCGCACGCACCTTTGGATATGGAGATTCAGAGCCGATCATAGGGTTTTCGGGGCTGTGTGCGAAAATAAATGCGGGGCCAAAAAAAAAAAAAAGAGTTTACTTAAAATGATCATTACAAACGTTTTTTTTCAAATGTAAAAATACTTTTTAAAATAATTTAACTGAAAGTTTTCTAGTAAAATAACTACTGACTACTTTACTATCTAACCAGCGAATGCCTACAATCTATGTATTTAGTTTATTTGTACCTATAAAGTAACTTTTTATAACACTAGAAGGGCGGGGTTGTCGAACTAGCGTATTATGAAAACGACTGATAAACAGCTGACAAGGCCGGACTAGCGGGGCCGGTCTATCCGCGGGGTCGTGTGCGGTGCACACCCTGCCCCCCTACGGCCGGCCCTGTGGAGATTGTACTAAGTACGAAGGTAGCAAATGCAATAAATTAGGAACTAACTGGACAAAATAGTGAGGTATTTACACACACAACATTTTTTTGACTAGAATATACGAGGACAAACAAGAATTTAACCAACGATAATGATACAACAATTTTTTTTTAAATAGATACGAATATTAAATCAATTGAACTGAAGTGATTTTATTAAACACGTGTTAAAAAGTTTGTGTTTTTAAAGTAAAGTGGTTCGTCGAAAAAGTCTCTAAATTTAAATAACTGTGGACCTAAAATTGAGTTCAATATTAGCACCAAATAGTACAATTAGTTGCTGCAAAGAATTCCTCTATAATAAGCAAAAAATACGATTGCTTAACAGGTTTGTAAGTTAACTCAGGAAGTAATATAATAAATAAAAAAGTACAATATCGGTCGATTTTTAAAAACCACCACCATGCATATTTTTAATTAGGTAGAAAAGATACAACAAAAGTTATTTCTTTAATAACTATTCAATGTTTATTTGTATACAGGGTGAGTCACGACGGACGCGTCGGAGTTTTATGGCGAAACGCTTTATATTTTCCAATTTCTGTCGCTTTTAGATTATGTAAGTCAATAAGGGCTACATTTTAAAAATATTTTCAAACATACAGGGTCCTCCAAAAAAGAGTGGCATATCAAAGTTATACTTTTTCTTATAGAACACCCTGTATATTTTTGTATTTTTGGATTCCTCTTTAAATTTAATTAAAAAAATGTGTAAGGTCATATGGGTCTAAAGTCAACTGTTCTCGTGAAAATCGCGTTTTCATGAAAATACAGTATTTTCAAAAATTTTCAACATTTAAAAACTTTGAGAAGTCTGAAGAAATTCGCTAGGAGTTAAGATTGACAATAGATTATGTAACACTTTGCACCACCTACATTCTTAAAATATTATACAGGGCGTTTTTTACGCTTGGTCAAACTTGTGAAACTTTAAACATCGATAACTCATTTTTTTTAAACACAACCCCTTATATTTTTTTACACCGTCTTATAGAAAATTTAATTCTCTTTCGAAAACATTAATATTGTTTTATACTTAAAATTGATATTTTCCGAGATATCGCGATTTTATGGTTAATTATTAGGGCAATGTAATATTTTCGAGTAGGCTACGAAGGTAGACAGCGGTAATTTGAAACAATTGAACGAAAAAACAAGAAAGGTTTAGTTTTATCTTTTGCCTACGCATTTTTAACATTTTTTTATAGTGAAGAGGAATCTCACGTTTAAATCGAGATTTCTTACAATTATTTATGCATTCATTTATTGGACCAGTATGATAAGATGATTAGTAAATCATATAAACTATTTTTTTTGTATGATACGACTCTCGGTTCTACCAAAATGTCTTTGCTTAACTTCTGGTTCCACGCATTTTGCAAACATTGTGTTTTATACAGTGTGCACAATGTTTAATGTAAGTTAGTGTTTATGGTGTGTTAACTAAAATATAAATACACAGAAAATATTTCAAATTGGGACCGAAGTAACTTTAATTGTACATTTATAAAAATATTTCCAGTGATAACTAAAATGTATGTAATAATAATTCAAAAACTTTTGAGACAATCACTCCTAATATGTTGCGTAATGTAAGGCGTTCACTTGAAAAGAGGATCACAATGTGTATTCAAGAGGATGGTCGTGATGTTGAACATTTATTGTAATCGGCTGTTAAATTTAGTTTTTGAATTATTATTACATTTTAGTTATCACTAGAAATATTTTTATAAATGTTCAGTTAAAGTTACTACGTTCCCAATTTGAAATATTTTCTGTATTTATATTTTAGTTAACACACCATAAACACTTACTTATATTAAACATTGTGCACACTGTATAGTATAAAACACAATGTTTGCAAAATGCGTGGAACCAGAATTTAAGCAAAGACATTTTGGTAGAACAGAGTGTCGTATTATAAACATACAAAAAAATGGTTTATAGGATTTAGTAATCATCTTATCATACTGGTCCAATAAATAAATGCATAAATAATTTTAAGAAATCTCGATTTAAACGTGAGATTGCTCTTCATTATAAAAAAAATGTCAAAAATGCGTAGGCAAAAGATAAAACTAAACCTTTCTTGTTCTTTCTTTCAATTGTTTCAAATTACCGCTGTCTACCTTCATAGCCTACTCGAAAATACTACTTTGACCTACTAATTAACAATAAAATCGCGATATCTCGGAAAATATCAATTTTAGGTATAAAACAGTTTAAATGTTTTCGAAAGAGAATTAAATTTTCTATAAGACGGTGCAAAAAAATATAAGGGGTTGTATTTAAAAAAAATGAGTTATCGATGTTTAAAGTTTCACAAGTTTGACCAAGCGTAAAAAACGCCCTGTATAATATTTTAAAAATGTAGGTAGTGCAAAGTGTTATATAATCTATTGTCAATCTTAACTCCAAAAGAATTTCTTCAGACTTCTCAAAGTTTTTAAATGTTGAAAATTTTTGAAAATACTGAATTTTCATGAAAATGCGATTTTCACGAGAACGGTTGACTTTAGACCCATATGACCTTTTACATTTTTTAAATTAAATTTAAAGAGGAATCCAAAAATGTAAAAATATACAGGGTGTTCCATAAGAAAAAGTATAACTTTGATATGCCACTCTTTTTTGGAGGACCCTGTATGTTTGAAAATATTTTTAAAATGTAGCCCTTATTGACTTACATAATCTAACAGCGACAGAAATTGGAAAATATAAAGCGTTTCGCCATAAAACTCCGACGCGTCCGTCGTGACTCACCCTGTATACATAATTAAGTCTCAAGCAGCCCTGTTTTAACCAATAATAGCAAAAGATCAAAACGGTACTAAAATGCTTCTAAAAAAAGATATTATCGAAGCAGACTTTGTTGTCATTAGGTTATCTTGTAAAAATTTTGTTTTTGACCTAGTTCTTCATTTTTGCTAAATTTGTTTGCCTGGTTTCTTTTAGCGTGTTTAAATATTTAAGTTACACCAAAAACAGAAGGCAAGAAGTTACAAAAAAAAGTATCGAACTATGAGATATACGTAGCATGCTAATGTAAAATATATTTAATTAGGTTAACACTAAATCTCCAATATAATAATTGTTATGTTGAAAGAATAATTTTTAGTGCACAGCAATTGCAGGTCGGCAATAAAATAAACAGCTTTATAGCTAAATAATTTAATTTGCGAATGAAATTTTAACACATAATTTTAAAGTAATACATTCTGATAATGCTTATCAGTAGCTAGTATATTATTATGAAAATAGTAGTTGCTACTAAAACTACTTTTTCGACGTATACCGCACTACATTTTGAAAACAATGGTTTGTTTTCAATAATTCATTTTTTGTTATCTCGACACCAACTGTTTGAAACAATTGAAGTAAGTTACTTTCAAACACATTTGCATGCATTAATTTTTAACGTTTTTTTGACGTTATTTTAATTGTTAAAAAAAGTTGTTTATTATTTCAAATTATTTAAAAAAAAAGACATTTGCTAATAAAATTGGTTTAACAAAAAAAAGTTAAACTTTCTTCGTTGATACAGAGCATTCGTAAGACTATGGGATAGTTAGAAAAACCTGCGAAACTCGTATTTCACTTCTTATTTTTAAAGAATATTAAATACTGTAGGTACTTGTGTAATATATAATGGATCCTCATCTTTTTAACCGTTTCTGTTATGTTCAAATAGATTTTCCATATTTAAAAAAAACAGATTATTTTTGTTGGTTTTTCAGTTTAAACAGAAAATTTATTTGTTAAACTAGCTTCGGAAACTTATCCATATGTCGTATGCTTGCCTGTTGTTTGAAATGAATCATAGGAAAAATTCTGTTTTTTGCTGTAAAATCTCATGTGTTCCGAGTTGATGACAAATATCCTTCTAAGGGGAAACATCGGAAGGGGCCAATGAAATTAAAATTAGTGAAACACTGTAAATTTTATCTTTTAAGATTTGCTGTAACAATTATGAATCATGCTAACAGGGCGAATAAATCATTTGTAATGTACATCGCGCTCAAACATATCTTCACTGGAGGATGCTGATAAGACATCATAACGTTAAATGCCAAATTAATTTTAGTTCTCTTTAACATGTAACGGCAAATTTAAATATGTTAGTTATAAACTAATATTCATAATCCTAGGAAAAGCTATTCATTTTTAAAGCTAACTGATTGTAAGTTAAGAAATATCATGAAATATGTAAAGACGTTGATTCATGTTTGTAGAATTCCTGTATAGGGTGTCCAACGACCCTTTTATATTATAAAAACGCGGAAAATGCTACATAAAATAGCATAAAAGTAGATTCAAATTTGTGATATGTGGACTTCAAAAGGGTATAATTGAACTTTTTCGAACCTCGCTCTGGCATGGTTTAAAGTCAAAATTAAATAGTATCTATGTGTTTTTATCCAGGCATGTGACTATTTAAGTTGGTGTAAATAAAATTTTTAAAGAAAGTCGAGGTCCATTAGTGATCAATCAACCAAAAGACATATTAAGGTGGGTACAGACATGTAACAAAACATCGCACCGCAACACCTTCGCGCATAGAATGTTATTATACGTAGAGAGATAGGCCTCGTTTTCTCCTTTCAATAATAACATTCTATGCGCGAAGGTGTTGCGGTGCGATGTTTTGTTGCATGTGCGTAAATTAGACTTTGTAACAAAAAAGTTTTAAGTTTTATATTGACACGAAGTAGTTCTTTACGGCCAAAAAATAATGACATATTTCAAAATAGATAAATCTACTTATGAATGAAAATTACAATATTTCTCATGTAAAATTAATTTTATAAAATGATAAGCGATTTCGGTTCAAATTTAAATATTACTTTTCTTACATTTCTGAGCTTTTTAACAAAACTAAGCAACATATTTTGGTCACATCATTAAAATTAAATAATTATCAACGACTGTTGCTGAAATTTGGCAAAATGATTCTAAAACGTTAAATTACAGGACCGCTAATTCAACACATATACGTACACATATCATAATTAGCTAAAGATAAGATAAAAATTAATTAAGCAAATACACAAAGATGATAATGATTGTTTTAGGAAACATTGTCATAACAAATGCGTAATATTAGTTACTAACCTACAAATAGAATAAAATAATTTATTGTTTTGGTACTTTGTTATAATAACTGTGGGATAGTCTAAAACAAATTAGTCACTGTTCGATAAAATATGATAAAATTAATTTTTATGAAACATTTAAGGTTTGTTTATACGTGCAAGCTTCTCCGTGAACGATTTTTGACTACTTTATAAATAACATTAAAAAGTTAATTCTTACGTTACACAGGATGGTCCACATAGAAGGGCCACTATTCGGAACTCGTAAACGATAAGAGCTACAAGGAAGTTTAATTAGACAAATTGTTCTCCTTACTGAGACCTATTCAGTGATACTATAATGTTTTAAAAAAATTGCATGGCACGCTAGATAATAAACAAAAGTCATAATGGGATTTTTTTTAAATTGTTTGTAACTCTGTTGTTCTTGATGGTACAAAAATATTTCTGAGGAAAAAGTTGTAGATTTTTTTACGCACTGTAAAATGAAAACATTCATTTGCTTTAATATTGTTTAAATTCTTAGATAAATTACAAACTTGCATTTCTTGAAATGAAAACCATAGTTGGCTATGACCTCATGAAAAAGCATTTTTTTCCCTCTTATCAATGGTATAAGGTTTAATGCATTCATTTTGATATTAATTTATAGGCTCATAAAAAATAAATCAATCAAAAATACCCTATGAAGCTATGGAGTGCCATGAATTTAAACAATATTGAAACAAATGAAGGTTTTCATTTTACACTGCGTAAGAAATCTACTTTTACCCAAAATTATTTTTGTACCATGAAGTACAACAGTGTTATTAACGATTTAAAAAAATGCCTTTTTGATTTTTGTTTATTATCTAGCGTGCCATGGAACATTTTGAAAACATTAAAGCATCACTGCATAGGTCTCAGAGAGGGGAAGAATTTCTCTAATTTAAACTTCTTTGTAGCTCTTATCGTGTACGTTTACGAGATCCCAATAGTGGCCTATCTATGTGGATCACCCTGTATAACGTTACGTTAATATAACGATATAAAATTAATTTTTATTTGTAGCTCTGAAACTGTATTTGGAATGTGAAGTGTAAATTTAAAAAAAATAATACAAAATCACGTTTAGATATTCTATTTTAATTGTTATCCTTGAAATACAAAAAAATATCTTCTTTATTCATGTAGACAGAAAAACATTACAGACATTTTTGGCATGGTTTTTTGTCCTTAATAAGATAGCGATGGTCAATTGTTTTTTACTCATATCAATACCGATATATTACAATAAACTTTATTATTTTAAATAGCACCCATAAGCAAATTATGTATTTTTAAAAAGCGCAAAAAATAAGCTTATGATTCATATCAAAGCCGACTATGGTTGCCTTTTAAAATAAGAAAGTTAGGTGTAATATATCAATATTCGTAAGAGTAAGAAAAATTGAACATCGCTCTTATTAAGGACAAAAAACTATGTCAAAAATGTTTTTTTCTATCTTTTTTTTTAAGCGAGATAATTATCATTTTTGATACCTTTTTTAATACTTGAAATATAGCCACCACCATTTTTGGCACTTTTCAAAAATGTTAAATATCTCGCTTAAACGAAAAGATGGAAAAAAACTTTAAAGACATTTTTTGCATGGTTTTTTGTTCTTTATAAGATAGCGATGTTCAATTTTTTTTTACTCTTACGAATATTGATATATTACACCTAACTTTCTTATTTTAAATGGCAACCATAGTTGGCTGTGACATGAATCAACAGCTTATTTTTTGCGCTTTTCAAAAATATATAATTTGCTATGGTTGCCATTTAAAATAAGAAAGTTAGGTGTAATATATCGTTATTGATATGAGTAAAAAACAACTGAACATCCCTATATTTTTAAGAACCAAAAACCATGCCAAAAAGGTCTTAAAAGTTTTTTTCTATCTTTTCGTTTAAGCGAGATATTTACCATTTTTGAAAAGTGCCAAAAATCGGGGTTTTGGCTATATTTCGAAAATTAAAAAAGATTTCAAAAATCTGTTTGCGGCAATGAATTTCTCTCGAAAAAATAAATCAAGACTTGGTACTTAGTTTTTTTCTATCTCTGATAATAACCGAGATACCCTGTATGGGCATCGAAAGTAGACCACCCTGTACAGTAAAACCTCGTTTTAAAGGATTAATTGTTGTGAGGGATATTTCATACAATCTAGATGTGCGTGAAATAGTATGCTTATTATTACTTGTACTGTAAAACACAGCGCAAATTGTAAAGCGGTGTCCAAGTTTGTCGAAACTCTGATGCTAATGCTGTCAGTGTTGATATTGTAATACAGTAGCCAGTGATTTACTTTTAAACGACTGCTATATAATACGGGGAAGCACCGAAATAGAACTGTAGAATTTTATCGGTTAAATCCGAAATGTAAGCAAGGTTGGATAGACTACTCTATTATCAAAAAAAATGCCAGCCTTTGAAATTTTGCCCGTCAATTTTTGATGACTTTGCCTATCTCTCGCGTTTTACCCTGTTTGCGTTTAACTGTCTTTTTTTAAATACAATTTTATGCAAGCTCTCTACTCCACTAGTTTTCGAGCTGTTTATTCATATAAATATCGACCAATAAGAATGAAATCTGATACAATATTACGATAAACTGCGCTGAAGGTGGCAATTCATCTACTGTTATAAAATCATAACTGGTTTTAACCGCTCTTACAGTTAAGATGTTGCGAATTTTTGTGTCATACAAAATAAATAACACAAAAAATAATTTTTATACAACTCTATTTAAATGTTTTAGGCGAAATCACGCTACCGATTAAATATTTTATTGTAAATTTTACTGTAACCGAAGAAGTTCGGTATGCGTTTGATGTTTTATATCATTAACTTCATGTAATAGTAAATTACGATGCGATAAAAAGTCAAGTTTTAAGTGAATTGTGTGTTTCACAGTCCAAATTTACATAACGTCCTGGTTAGTGATTGTATCTGTTGTTAGTCTGTCACAAATGTATTATTTTACATTTTTATATTACCGTACCTAATATAATATTTATTTGGGCCTATTGTTAAACTACTAAACAATTTAATCAAACATCATAAGCACACGTATAAAAAACTGTCGTTTCAATTGAACTATATTACACAATAGGTATATAACGTAATTATTTATCCGTGAAGTACAAACAGTTAAACGCTGATATAGCGTGAATTAGGAACATGGTAATACCGTACATACATGTTATTATACTAAAGATCGAATGTTTAGGCAAATACCTTTATAATTTGCATATACAAGCAGCTAGATGGGATAAGCAGCACGCTTTTGGGCATAATTTTCAACCTGCATTATTCTTCGAGCTATTAATGTCTGCTTCTGGGATAAGAAACTTTATTTTTCGTGACATCTCTATTTTTGTTGAAGCTTCTTACAGAATTTCGATTCTAACATGGTTATGTAATAGATTAGGAATAACAGAGTTTTTTGTTCAAGGTTGGCTTTTGCCTACAGATCGATACATTTCAATTTGCTTAATGACTGTAGATAAATCATCCTCTGCTCAATTTCATTAATGTTTTAAAAAGCTGCCAACATGAGGTTTTTTTTTGTAGATTATTTTTGATCATATCGCTAAGAGTGTATAATAAGTTATTATTCACAATATTTTATGAAAAATAAGTTTTTGAGAAAAATAGTTTACGATTATTAGGTTGCATTACGTAGCTGTTTGCATACTTTAGTAACTGTACTTAAGTACATACAGTGGTGGAGAAATGCTGGAGATAAGGCGACTGCCTCGAGCCACTGACATCGGGGGGTTTCCGAGCAGTTTCAATAAGATTGTATTTCTAAGAAAAAGAAAATTAATTTACGTAAATAAGGGTGTGGAAAGTAAGTTCGGGCCAATATATATTTAAAAAAATCAAGTCTCCCAACAAGGGCGGATACAACCTTCGGGCTCTATTCTGCCCACAGAGAATCAGTAATTGTACTTTCTTCTGCTTATTCTGGTCTGTCCTCACAAACACATTTTTTTTTTAAATGAAAAAGATATTGAATTGTATTATAGCATGGCATACAGTGGGTTCGCCACTGAATGCTCACTAAAAACAACTTCTAAAAACAACTATAAACAATAAACTTTGGTCAAGTTTTTAGCTACATCGAGTGTTAGTGAATCGTCAGGTAAGACACAAAAAAGACATAGATTACCAGGATTGGAGTTACCTTATGAATGGAAGGTCTATCCCCGGGTTCTAAACAATAAATTCTCTCCTCCTCTTCGGCATCTGCCATTATGGTTATGGCTCCTTAGTGAAGGTTAAATTCAGGTTAAATTTTCATTTATTTATGTATCAAATTCGGTGATGCTAACGGATTATTGCAATATTAGTTATTTGATATTGAAAAAGTTGATTCTATATTCCAGGAGTTTGGAGCGGAGCACGGAGCTGGAGCACGAAGCAGTGGAGCCAGAGCCGGATTTACATACAGGCAAAACTAGGCAACTGCCTAGGGCGTCGAACAAAATGGGGCGTTTTTTCTTCCACAAATCATAAAAATTAGAGACGGCGCTCACACGTCGAGTACAGGAAACTTGTAAACTATACAAGCATGTACACGACTTCGGCTGCATTCGAGAATTCGTTCCCGATGAGGAATAGACTGGCAATATTGACAACAGACGCATGTAAAAGCACAGTTGCAAGCGAAATACACCTTTAGGCCTCACACACACAGAGCGTTTTCTGTCGCGCGACTCGAGTCGCGCGTTTGTTGGAGTACTAGCAATTGCATGTAGGTGCGCGTACACACATAGTCGCGCGACTTTGGTCGTCGTATGTGTGTACGCGTACATGCAATTGCTAGTACTTCACAAACGCGCGACTGAAGTCGCGCGACAGAAAACGCTCTGTGTGTGATAGGCCTAAGAATGTCGGGTCACAAAAGAAATTTCAGATTTCAATGTAGAAAAATAGCACAAGAAAAGAAAAATAAATTACGGGACATAATCGCAAAAAGCGGTAAGTTGGACAGTTTTGTAATAAAACAAACAGAATCGCAACAAAACATCCTCATGAAAAATCAATCAATGAAATAGAAATTACTACAGTTGTATGCTTACCACAGACATTAAATAATACTTTATTTTTAAAATTTACTAATTTTTTTATGGGGGCCAGTGGCGTATCATCCTATGACGCAGATGGTATGCCTGCACCACTATTGGGGACCCATTAGGATTTATTTCCCAAAATTTAGGTGTTTTTTTTTAAGTTTAGATCGCAATTTTTTTTTTCAGAAATATATATTTTATGGCCCCATATACAGACTTGCACCAGGGTCCACGCTGATGACGATACGCCATTGACTGGGGCGTAGTCATATTTTCTGCCTAGGGGTGTAAACGAAGCAAATCCGGCTCTGAGTGGAGCAATGGGTTTTTGCCCGGAGCTGGAGCGGAGTCCGGAGCAAATTATTTTGATTGCTCCACTGCTCCAGTTTCTTATTATAAATTACTATTTTTATATGGGAAATAAAGTTTATTATGCACAATGAAAAAAAAAACACCTTTTTTAATTTTTTTCAGCCTTTAAAGATCAATAATTGGTTCTTACAAATTTATTTAAATTCATTTGTTTCTCAGAGTCGAATATTGTAATTTTTAACCCACTTACTTCCACATATCCGATCAAATTTAAACTTTGTTTTTAAAACAATTTTTAATCATGAAAAAACTGAATTTAAATTTTTTATCAATATTTGGAGCTTGAAGCGGAGCTGGAGCAGACATTTCGATGCCGGAGCGGAGCTGGAGCGGAGCAGTAAAAAAATGGGACTGCTCCAAATCCCTGCTATATTCGTCCGTCTTTCAGTCAGGAACGAATGAATAACGAAAAAGAGATTCGGCTATGTTTCTATATTCAAGATCAGGTTGGTTAGTGTATTACCTAATACCTAAAAAAATTTAAAAGCAGGAGTGCCATGAAATGAAATAAATAAAACAAAACTATTTATTTTAAAAAACCAGGACGTACTCTAAGCAAAATGATTACGATAAAAAAATTTAAACTTTTATATGAATGTATAAAACAAAGTTATACTATATATTAATGTAGACACTTTATTTTATACCACTAAAAATTTATAAATGCAACAACATTGTATTAAAAATATTAATTCAGGCACTACATTTTATCGAATGTTAGTTTAAGAATAGATTGTTGATTTAACGTTTTCTGAATTGTTATTGTAATTATTAATATTTTTTTTAAGCCGTTTTAATAGCAATGTCATTTAAAATAGTAGTTTCAATATAAATGTACAGTTTCATTTTATAACATAAAAAGTTTTGGTAATATTCGTTAGAAACCCTATTAAAAACACGAATATTCTGTTAATGGCGGTTCCGAAAAACACTCGGTATGTAGTCACTTCAATGTAAAACAAAATCTTTAGCACAAAAATTGTTGTCTTTATGAAACCTAAAAAGTGGATAACATTTATAAAATGTTCATAAATGTGCATTAGCATTTCAAATTTTAAAAATATTTGAAATCATCATAAAATTGTTATAGACAACCAATTTTAAGAGCGTACAATAAACTGTATTTTAATGATCTACAACAAATACCGTTATCGAAGGCAGACTCGATCTGCAAAATTAAACATTCCATGCAAAACTATGTAAACGTCAACTCTGTTGAGTAACAAAATGAAATAAACACACACATACACACTCAAACCGTTGTTTATAAACAGAATTTTTAAGTTTATTCTTCAAGGATAGTTACCTCAATACGTTAAAATAGTTATGTACTGATTATTTGCTTATATATTACAAATATGTGTATATAGAGGAAAATACAGAAAAGGAGGTTATCTCATTGACATACTTTTTTCGCGGTCACACTGCGAAAACATTTAATTTCTGCTGCGCTTGCAGTAACAAATCTAATAATTTTACGCAATTATCTAGGAGTATTTTTACTACAGAACATTTAATAATGTATTGGGGACAGTATAACATTAGATTTAAAGAAGCGAATTAATTGTTGGCGCATGGAACAAACCTGAATAAACGGGTCCGTCTATACATGTTGCTCGTGAGGTGTGAAAGCGAACATTGCAAAATTTTAAGCAGTTAATCACGAATAAGCTATTGTTGATCAAATTTAGCAACAGTTCAATTTTTAAAGAAGATTTTTTAAGTATTTAATAAATGCTGTTTAATATTACACTGCTTTAATTATTCAAATGCGATGCAAAGTAATTATTCACGTAGTTATCTCATAGTATTTTATATTTAAAGACTGTTGCCTTTTTGGCGGTGCTGTTTTTAAACAGTTTTGACTACACATAAAAAAGTAATTAGTGTGGACACCATATAATTTTTACTACACATTAAAGGAATTTTTGAAAAGAAAGTCTGGTTTTACAGGACGAAATTAATAACCCATTTTTATTTTATTGGTATACTAACATGTTTCGACTAGGTAGTATCCCAATCTTCTTCAGAGCAGGGTTGAGCAGATTTAAATCAATTGATTTAAATCAAGTGATTTTTTTAAAAAAATCATTGATTTAAATCACGATTTAAATCAAGTGAAAAAAAAACATCAATTTAAATCACTTATTATATGAGTAGGTAATAAAACATTTATAACAAAACAAAATTTTATTTTCTCAAATAAAAAAAACATTAGGTATATGGTATTTATGTATATAAGTATTTAAAAAAAAAACAACAGTTCTTATATGTATATACGTATTAAATACATACTTATACGTAACGTAACGAAACGTAATTCATTTAAAATAATATATAATAATATACATTTATAAATTTTTGGTATTGTAATGTTGGAATAAAAATACCAGTTTTGCAGCCTTTTCAGTTCCCAGTTTATTTCTTATTGTCGAATGGACCAATCCAAATGTTGAAAAAAATTTTTCAACTGAGGCCGAAGAAGTTACACTGCACATTAGTTGTGTTAATATTGGCAACACTTTATTAATATCGGAAACATCTTTTTGTGATTTCCACCACTGTATTGGAGTAACATTATTAATAATTTCCTCACTAAACATAACAGATTTAAATGGATCAGATTTAGCTTCAAATTTTATTATTATGGGTAATAAACCACTGTGTGGGTAACTTTCTGCTGCTACTTTTAAAGCTGTGTCTTTTTCATTATATTTTAAAGGAAATTTTGTTTTTCTAGGGTCTAATAAATAAGCCAAAAATGGTACGGTGTTAAAGCTTGAGCATATCGTTTTTGAAATGCAGCCATTTGTTTAATATTTAATGTAATAGTATCATCAAAAACAGCCTCAAGTTCTTTCCATGCTTCTACAGCATCAGCTAAAAATGCATCTGTTCTTTGTAATTTGTCTAAAGTTACGGAAATTGGTTTTATTATTTTAAAAAATCTTCTGCCGATCGTTTCAGTTTAATGTTAGACACCTTTTGGAATATTAAAGAATCAATTTGGTCTTTGTTCTCTTCACAAATTTGTAACAATTTCTGCCATTCTTGTGTAAATATTTCCAAGCAATCTGCAAGAGTATTCCATCTTACGTCTTGAGGCAATATTAACGCCTTACCTCCGGCAGCTTTATATTTAGCACTTGCCAAATGATTATTACGGAAATACTTAACAATATGCACAACATTTTCTTTAATATCGCGTATCTGCAAGTCCTTGGAAAGTAAATTTAGAATGTGTGCTGAACATCCATAGGTTATCACATTTACATCGGTTACTTCATTTTTAATGTTTTCTCTCATTTTGCTCATATTAGCTGCATTATCTGTAACGAAACTTGAAACTGCACAATTATATTGAGTTTTGCACTTATTTATTAAACTGATTGCTATACTTGTTAAATAATCGGCTGTATGTGCATGTCCTGATGTATCTATACTTTCAAGGAGGAAGGTTGATCCATAATCTGTTGTTACAGTAGCGCAAATTATCGGTTCGTTATGTACATTTGACCAACCATCTAAGGAAAGGCAAACCGAACTATTTGTTAATTTTGCAAGACATTTTTCTTTTTCTTCCATGTACACTTCATTTAATAATGTTGAAGATACAGCGAACCTAGAAGGTGGTGAATAACCTGGCCGTAACATTTCGATTGCTTTTATCACTTCTGGTTGTTCGATACATCTGAAACTACTATTTGTCGCATAAATAGCTTTTGCGATTTGTCTATCAAGATTTTTCTTTAACTCGTTAGAAGTACGCACTACAAATGATTTCATTAATAAATTTTCAGTCATTTCTTTTTTTTTTTTTAGCAGGTGGTGAGCTTATATTTATATTTGTATCCATTCTAGACGTACTAGGTTGTGGATCAAAAAACTCTTTCGGTTGACTTGTTTCTATGGTGGTAGGATTAGAATCTGTGTCAGTATTTTCTGTATTACATTCAGTAACTTCATTCATATGCATTTGTTTCTTCTGACATTTTTCACGGTGTGCTTTTAATCTTTGTACCAGACCTTGTATTTCTTCTTTGCAATATTTACAAACTGCTCTGCTCCCAGCTTTCCCTTTCAATTTGTTTGATTTTTCTATAAAATGTTGCCAAACACTATCCCTTTTCCTTCCTGACATTATGTTGCGTTTATTTATGTGATGTGTACACGTTTGCTAACTAAAATGAACTGAATAACAGAATCTGGGACACCCTTACATACAAAACTGCATTTGCATGTTTAGACAAGTATTTTCAGGCATAGAATTCGATCACAGGTCACATATAGTTGATGATGAATAGCAAGCATGGTTTTGTAGATCAAATACTACACTTTGAAATATAAATATAATCATACTGTTTATTGCTTGTTAAGACAAAGACTTAATTATATATAACATCACTATTTAGCACTGATTTTTTTCGAAATTTTTATTCATTATATTTAATTTTTTATTTTAACAAAAATTCTCCAATGAATTAAATATATTGGTTATTAAATATATTAGCACAAAACAGAAATAGCATGCAAATATGAACATTTGATTTAATTTTAAAAAAATCTGATTTAAATTAAAAAAATCTGATTTAAATCAAATAAATCGATTTTTTTGATTTTTTTAAAAAAATCATGATTTTTATCAACCCTGCTTCAGAGTAAAGTTGTCCAATTTTTCTAAGGTTAAGTAAGTGTTAATTATAATTATAATAATAAAACCTTAGAAAAATTGGACAACTTTACTCTGAAGAAGATTAGGATACCACCTAGTCGAAACATGTTAGTATACCAATAAAATAAAAATGGGTTATTACCTAATTTCGTCCTGTAAAACCAGACTTTCTTTTCAAAAATTCCTTTAATCATCATCAACGGACGCATCCACAAAAAAATTTACTACACATGTCTACGCCTATATAGGGTTTCTGATATTTGACCTTATTGAAATCGGTTTTCTTCCCGGGAATCCCGGGATATAATGAATTATGCCAATATTTGAAATAAATAACCAGAAAAAGGAAGGGAGCGATTTAGGAGTATTACTTAAAAACAACTCCAAATCATATACGTAATACATTTTGCTCTATAATTATTATAAATTTCAGATATATTGCCTTTTTGTTGCACACAATAGTATAATTTTTACAATGAATTTTTGAGGTGATTTAAAAAAAACACACAAAGGTGATCACTTAGTCTTTTTCTTCATTTATTAACAAAAAGTCCTACTGCATAAAATGCTCTCTCGGAGATAAATTATTTTGAGAGCATCTAGCAGCAAATACATCGTTTTTATCAATAAAATTGCATTTACAAGCTATTTTGCTTCGCATTACCAGGATACACAAAAAAAGAACTGTGAACGTATTTTGATGATTTAAACTTTGTCAAGAAGACAGGGCGGGCTTCTTTACGCATACAACGGGTGTACATAATTAGTTATTCTAAAGCAGAAAAACTATTTTTATATAAAAATAAAGTTTTTTCATGATTTAATGTTAGTTAACATAATTATAATAAATTCTGATAAATTATGATAGATAGTATTACAAAGATCTCAACACAAAATAAACAAAAATAACATTTTTAAATATCCCGGTATTTCCAGGGACAATTAGTATCTATTACCCGGGAAATATAAAATAGGGTAAAATAAACCGGGATCCCGGGAGAGAAACCCTAATATATATACAGCATTTTACAATAAAGAAATAAAGTTGTGGAAAATATGTTTGCCATAAACTTCCGCGTTGAATTTGTAAATTAACAATACAACTCATTTACCACTACTTCGTTGTAGCTGTAAGTTGGTACTCGTCATATTTCGTTGCATAGCAACAATGCGCGCAATGTAAATATGAAGCGAATAATTGCATAGCAGAGCAATGTTATGATATTTGAAAAATTATTGATTATTTAAGTAATTCATGCCTTAACATAAATAAGCCAAATTAAAAATCACATTTTTGTTTACCAGATTCAAGATTCTCGTCTCATCATCAACTTTGAAACTGGTAAAGAAAGCATTAAAAAAAAAAACGATTAATGATTTTTAATTAAGCTTATCATATTGATCTTCTAATGCAGAGGGTGGCCTATTTTCGATGCCCATACAGGGTATCTCGGTTATTATCAGAGATAGAAAAAAACTGAGTACGTAGTCTCGATTTATTTTTTCGAGAGAAATTCATTGCCGTAAACAGATTTTTGATATCTTTTTTATTCTTCGAAATATAGCCAAAAACCGATTTATGGCACGTTTCAAAAATGTTAAATATCTCGTTTAAACGAGAAGATAGAAAAAAACTTTAAAGACATTTTTGGCACGGTTTTTTGTCCTTAATAAGATAGCGATGTTCAATTGTTTTTTACTCATATCAATACTGATATATTACACCTAACTTTCTTATTTTAAATGGCAACCATAAGCAAATTGTATATTTTTGAAAAGCGCAAAAAATAGGTATTCGATTCATGTCAAAGCCAACTATGGTTGCCATTTAAAATAAGAAATTTAGGTGTAATATATCAATATTTGTATGAGTAAAAAAAATTGAACAACGCTATCTTATTAAGGACAAAAAACCATCGCAAAAATGTCATTAAAGTTTTTCTGTATCTCTTTGTTTAAGCGAGATATTTAACATTTTTGATGTCTTTTTAATACTCGAATTACAGCAAAGACCATTTTTGGCTCTTTGCAAAAATGTTAAATATCTCACTTAAACGAAAAGATAGAGAAAAACTTTAAAGACATTTTTTGTATGGTTTTTGGTCCTTAATAAGATGGCGATGTTCAATTGTTTTTTTACTCATATCAATACTGATATATTACACCTAACTTTCTTATTTTAAATGGCAACCATAGTTGGCTTTGACATGAATCGAAAGCTTATTTTCTGCGCTTTTTAAAAATACATAATTTGCTTATAGTTGCCATTTAAAATAAGAAAGTTAGGTGTAATATATCAGTTTTGATATGAGTAAAAAACAATTAAACATCCCTATCTTATTAAGCACAAAAAAGCATGCCAAAAATATCTTTAAAGTTTTTTTCTATTTTTTCGTTTAAACGAGATATTTAACATTTTTGAAAAGTGCCATACATCGGTTTTTGGCTATATTTCTAAAATTAAAAAGATATCAAAAATCTGTTTACGGCAATGACTTTCTCTCGAAAAAATAAATCGAGGCTACGTATTTAGTTTTTTTTCTATCTCTGATAATAACCGAGATACCCTGTATGGGCATCGAAAATAGTCCACCCTGTACATGTATTTACAAAAAACTATTAAAATATTACTTTTTATATACTTTCATTACAAATTATTTAAACGAAATTTTAATTAAAATATGGACATTTTAATACAAAAAAAATAATATTAAAATTTGGAAAATTATGACTTTGTATAATTCGGTTATTTATAATTTTAATTTAAAAAAATGGAATTTAATGTACGAAAATTAAACAAAATATTTAAAAACTTTATTTTTATTTACGTTAGTTCTAATTAAACAAAAAAATCGTAATATTGTACTCCTATTTTATATGCCCCAGTCCTGACTACCAATTTTAATTATAGCCATGTGTCCAAATTTTTGATTAAAGTCAAAAATTTAACAATTAGATTTTCAGTCAAAATTTAAAAAAAAATATAGATAAAATAAATAAGTGTTAGTAAAAACAAAATTATCTTTTTAATAGAGAGTTCCTTGTAGAGTGCTTGATTAGTTTCGAGACTGCATCTTCTCGTCAGTAGAAACCTCATTAAATAAGTTTTTAAACGAGTCTAGTATTTTTACAACAGATGTTTTATAAAAAAGATAAGCAATTATTAATTAAACTTATTTACATTACATAAATAAATTACACAAATAATACAATACAAGCATCCATAAAAATTACAATCCAATTCAGTATTTTTTTAAAATAATTGATGTCTACATTTGCATTAGTGTATGTATAATATTATCGAAAATCAGAATGAGTTCTATTCTAAAGCAGTCCGAAAAATTACGTTGAATTGAATACCTTCACATAAATTCCAACACAAATATTTTTTACAAGATTTTTAATAATTATTAAAACAATAATAAAATATGCAATTATTATTAAATTTATAATAATAAAATATACAATCAAAAAAATTGTACCTTTTCAGAGAAATTAAGTTTTTACTTTTGAAGATTAAACGTATAATGTCGTTGTATTTAAAATATTAGATTTTTAGCATCTGAATTTTTAATAATAGTCTAAATTGTGTACAAACACCATGAGTAAAAAGCATGTGCAGTGTGCACTGTGCAGTGTGCACCTCATTTGAGAAATGTTTCTAGACAGTAATTAGGTAGACATTAATCATTTTTAAATTCTACTGCAAATATCAGAAAATTTACGATATAACTTAAACACTATAAACGTTAGACATAGTGCGCTATTTTATTTTAAATAAGTAATAGTACACTGGTATCATATTTATGTTGATAGTTGTTGAGCCCTTATAAAAAAAACCTTGTAAAGTTTGAAATAATTTCATGTAGGTACCTATATTTGCTTTTTTGTTTCTTATAACAAACAGATTGTATTTAAAAAAACAGATTTTTGACGGACTCTGTACAAATATTCACCCTGGATTTTTGTTTAGAAATTGCTACCAGAAGTGTGTATAATAAGTTTTTGTTCTGAATATAGTTTTCTTCGAATCATAACGAAAATTTAGAATTATATCTTTCTGGAACTATGTGACTTATATTATCTGGTTTCCGATTTCTGAATGTTACTTAACGTACACAACTAACAAGTCAGTACTTAGTAGTAATAGTAATTGCTACCGATATTTACTTTATCCCTGATCTTGAAACTATGTGCATTGCGGTTACTTAAACGTAATTTAGACAACAATTCGTAAAATCAAATAAGATCTAATTTGTGGCATATATTTTCCAGTGCAAAGATTGATGCAATTTTTAAACCAACGTAATATACTACGCGTTTAACCTTGGATGTTATCTACTGATAAAAAATGATAATCATAGTAACCGAACTTTTGTATCATGTGAACGCAAATGAATTTAACACATGTTAAAAATAAATTAAGACATAATAATGAATTATTTTTCACTGGCTATTAACAACTAATTAATATACTGAGCGGATAAACAACTACACCAAAATAAATGTACCGCCTCTTACTTTACCTGATCGTACAATAAATAAACATTTTATATTACAAAAAAAAACAGAAGTTTATAGTGTTAGCTAGAATATTGTATCCTTTCATATTAATTTGTGGTTTTCAATCGTAGCACCAAAACAAAACGATAGTTAAGCAAAGTAAATAGTTTCTCCTATGGCTGATCGTTCAACAAATGCTATTTGACGGCAAACTTTAACCGAGCTTTGTGCAATAGCAGTTTAGTGTTCTTCGCCAGCTTGAAAAGTTAGTGTAAAAAATATGCAAACTTGTATCACTTTGGGCAATTTTTTTTTCAGCTGAAAATCTAGATCTGTTAAATTTTTAAGAAAATGATAACCTTATGTAAAACAATGGAAAGCAAAAGTGCTTTATATTTTGGTAGAGCGTGAGATTTTTTTTTAAGTATCATTGTGCTAAAACAGTTAACAAATACCTTAATTTATGTTAAATGGCATATGCGACTTTTAATAAACACAAAAAGCAATTATAACAAAGTGGAACTATTTGTAACACTTATTTAGATTTGTCGCATTTATTACTATCTTGTGTAAGAGTTTATTAATTAAATAATTATTATGACAGAAGAATCCATTTAATTGTTTATGTAAAAGTAGACACTTTAGATTTTTGAGTTAGTTTGCTTTATTAATTGTGTTCCTATGCTTAACAACTGTTTTAAAACCGTTTTAAACAGGAATTTACGATTACAATAAAAATTGTTATGGTGTAGCACCATGAAATTAAACATTAAACAATTAAGCTCCACAAAAAAATTCTAAACTTAATTTAGAAGTGCGATGACGCTAATTTGTTTGTTTCTTGTTAAAACAGTTGAAAATCGCTTCAAGTTTGTATAACTTTTAAATCTCTTATGTAACTTCATTTTATCTTTAAACTTATCATAAGAAAAAATTTTATACCTTGACCTTGGGTGATTGCAGCCAACATGTAAGGTGTTACATAGTTACAGCTAACATTTAAGCAGCTTTGACAGTATTTTGTTAAAATAGTAATAGGTACTGTACATATTATGTTTCAAAAACATTATGATAGTTAATTATGACGTAGTAGTTGCATTCTATCATTTTAATTTGTTTACTTGGTTAAAAAGCCTGTCTGGTCAAGCATTTCTACGAGACATGCTTCAAAAAAACATAAATACTTTTTAATTAAACCAATTGTATTAGTGGTAGAAGTTTATTTTATTAAAACGATTTTAAATAGGATTTCTCGGTGAACATTGAACAATACCGCCTCAAGTATAGGTATCGTATGCTTTTAGAAATAATTCTAACAAGCTCTGTAGTATATTACTTAATCTTAAAAAAAGCTGCATAAAATAACAAATACACAGCCTCATTCAAAAAGACTGCAACAAATGGGAAAAAAAATATTATTGATTTCCCAGAAAATTTTATTCTTGATAAAAGTTAAGTTAAAAGTTAAAATTTCTTAAAAAATAAAAATTGGAATTTGACCTTCGAAATTTAAATATAGCCTTATTTTTAGGTTTCAAATAACTCCTTACCATAAAAATTTGTATCTCTTAAAATAAGAGCAGTTTACTCATGCGAATATTTTCAAAATCGCTAAAATCTAGTTTCCTATTACTTTTTATTGAACTTAATATTAGTTTTAGACCATGCACCAACTTTTATCAAGAATAAAATTTTCTGAGAAATCAATAATAAAAAACTTTTCCATTATGCAGACTTTTTGAATGACGCTGTAGGTATATTCACAATTTTCATGTATATTGTAAGAACGTTATTCGACTTCTTTAAATGGCCAAAGGAAGTCAAAATTAGTTAATATTATTTGTGAAACTTTTAATGCCTACTTCTAATTACGTTTATTCGACAAAGATGTCCAAAGCTATGGAGATCCAATTGTCAAAACATATTTTGTGGTTTATGTAGAAAACATATTCTGGTTTTGCCGAGTTAAGTAGTAGTTTATTATGATCAATTTTTAAATCGAAAAAATTTTGGACCAGCTCTCATTAACCAAATTATTGATATGTTAAAGAACTGGAAACAAAAACATTTGCGACCATATTAAAAAAAAAGTTGAATAACGTATTCCCAATAAGTTTCAAAATTTTGAATGCATTTTAATGCCCCCGTATATAGCTTTCATGCCATTTTTAATAATGGCAATGATATCTGGGACATCCTGTATGTTAGGTACTGCAAAAGCCTGAAAACTGATAAATCTTAGGTTTTACCGGTAAATTCTAGCATTCTGACATTTACCATAGTGCGAAAAAGCTTGCCAAACGCTTCCATTTCGGGCATTAACATTTGTTTCCATTAAATAAAAGCTTTAACTAACCTTTAACCTGACCCTCGTTCTATTGGTCCGTAATATAAGGTCAGAATAAAGTTTGGTTAAGGTTTTTTTAAAAATAAATTTTGAAAATGAAGTTAAGCTTGTAAACGCTTCCATTTCAGGTATTTATGTTTGTTTTTATTAAAAAACGCTTAAAATATCTTTTAACCTGGCCATCGTTTATTTGGTCATTAAAAGAGGCTTTCGATTAAACGTTAAACAAAACTTTTTTTAAAAATAAATAATGAAAAATAAGCTTTGCTTGTAAATGCTTCCATTTTGGGCTTTTACGTTTGTTTTGACTAGAAAAAAGCTTTAATTAACATGTAACCTATTCATCAATAGATGAAGCTAATTTTGAACTTTTGCCACCTTACTATGGTGATTGCAAGGATTTACCGGTAACACTTAAGATTAACAAATGTTTGAGCTTTCACAGGAATATGCATGGCACTGGCTTAATCAGTGATACTAGGAGACAAGCTCCTATACCCGAAAAATATCTAGTAATCTTAATCTGTGTCACTAGAGGAAACAATTTTGTATGTGCCACGATAAAAGATTCAAATTTTTTCCGAAATGACTTGAACCTAAAAAGTTTTATCGGGGTAATACCATAAGAGGTTAAAATTTGCCAGCCAAATTTTGATTTGACACGAGTTGTTGCTTAGTAACAATTAACGAGAATAAATTGACAATTTATTCGAGTTTAAATTGAAAAGCAATAATGAGTGTTACAAACAAAAATTTGGCCTGGTAAAATTTTAACCTCGAATGGTATTTGTAACGATTTTCCACGACTGAAGTGTGACGTTTAAACCAATTGTAGAAAACTTAACCTCTGATATTTTCCAAAATTGCATTGCCTTGCTATGGGTCATTCTAAACAGATGAATCTTCCTTAGGTGTAAACACATTTTACTATGGTTACCTTTGTTAATAACAATCATAATATCAATAGCAACAATAGTAACCACAGTAAAATGTGTTTACACCTAAGGAAGATTCATCTGTTTAGATTAGTGAAGGTAAACAAAATTTTATCCGGTTGCAAATAGTAATGGGTAGTTCACACGGTGACATTTGATGTCGCGACATCAAATGTCACCGTGTGAACTACCCTTAAGGTTCCCATTTATCCGCGAGCAAACGTGATAAATCGTATGCATTTGCGTTGACATTGACATTATTGACAGTAGGTACCTAGTGGATTTATCTTCGGAAAAATTATAAAATAATAAGTTTTATGCCGCATCTACCAAATATTTCGTTATTTGTCATTATATCTAATTATAAAAGTAGTTTTTTAGAAACTTAACGTAGGAATTTAATAATTGGTTTCCTTATTTACGTAATTTTTGTAATAAACAAAAACAGTGAAGCAATGTTTTAAATTTATTAATCCTAGAGTAAAGCGTTAAATTCTATGCTGATATGAGAACATAAAAATAAATTAAAATTTTTATAAATAAAACTTATTTAACGAAAACAATAAAAGATAAAACCTGTAGCTACACAAACTATTTTGTTATTGTTATCAGTAGATTACTTAAATATTTATTAAACAGTTTACAGCTTATGCTAAGATAGCGAAATTCAACACGTGTAAACTGTTTACAAACATTATTTCAAACCAATTTTGAATCGTAAGAAAATTATTGGTTTGTTACCGCGTGTCCATAAATTAAAAGCTTATTCTCATATAACTCGGTAAATGAATCTTCGTGACCCACCACGGCCTTTAAGGTCGATACAATTTGGTAGGCCACAAATTCCTGAGAAGTTCGTAGTTGTTCAAAGCAGGAACTCATAGTCAATTCCAGTTACTCTTACAGTTGTTTCAGATACCAAAATTTACTTTAGAAACTAAACTAAACTGAATTAAAGTTATGCTAAAATTTAGGCCATACGAATTCACGTGAGAATTACACTGAACAAACAAGTTATACGTATCTAACAATTGAAAGCCGCTCCGGCATACTAGATTATGAAACAAGTTGAACTCGATAAATTGAATTTAGAAGTGTAATGGCAGGTAAAATAAATACTAAAGCGCGACGAATTGCTAGTGACTGATTATTTATAACTCGCGTACGGTTTTGTGTATCGAATTACCTGTAAGACGCTGTAGTTAATAAATTCTTCTACGAAACCTTCTCATTTAAATAAATCATAGCGCATGAAACGTTAATGATAATAACATTTAGAGAAGCCTGTGAGGTGAGTCGATGGCTTTGCTCTTAACGGCATCGTAATTCTGTTCCTCATAACGGAGCTAAACAATCGTGTCATTTCACCAGCTTTGCACTGATTCGCCACGTTATTATTTTACGTTACAAAACACACCGCTTTTTATTGCTCACTTACTTGATCCAATTCCAGCTGCTTTTGTTAATATATTTATTACACGCAACGCGTTTGTTTGCCACGCGTATATTAACCAACTAATTTATATATCTGATAGTAAGAAATGTGATACAATCATTGATTAATTTAAGAAAATTAGCCCATAACTTCGATCTACGAACATATTTACTTGTAGTTTTTGTGCCATAATATACCGTATGTTTCAAAGATCATTACCAGATCAATTAGCTCGTTCATTTTTGGGAAAACCTCAATAAACCTCATACAGAATGCTTCGAAGAACTCGTGAAGAAGCACCATTTTTTTTTAAAATCCAAATATACAGCAAATGTTAAAACTGAAAACCTCTTCGACTACCACTTTTATAAGTTTCTGTAGTATAGGATTCTTAAACATGTTATCGCATAAAGATGCGAGTATCTGCTTTGCGGCATCGTTAACCTATTTTTGTAGAAGATTGAATTCAGATGACCCCACAAGAAGAAATCAAGAGGCGAAAGGTTCGGAGACTTGGGCGGTCATTCGCCTGGATTTCTTTTTAATGATAAATTTAAGTTAAAATGAAAAAATAAACCTAAAAGGCAAAATGCATACGAATCCAGACTCTTGGAACAACAAAACAGCACAAAAATCTGCATAAAATTTATTTATGTACTTTTTTTTACACACGGTACTTATTTGGTCCTTAGTTAAAAAATAAAAGCAGATGTTCTTAATTTTTGGACATGTAAAATTAACGCAATTGATAATATTAAGGATCACTAGACTACATAAAATATATTTTTCGAACGCACAAATTTGTTGCTACTGACCGTCATTAATGTAAATGTCTATACAGATATCTTTTTTTTGTTTACAAAATTGTAATTAAAAAGGAACACTTTACGAGACAGATATGATAAAAACATTAACTGCCTAATTTTAACAAATAACATAAGTTTTTTTCTGTTTTTTAAAAACAAATATACAGGCAATACAACGTAATGATTCTAGAACATTCTACAGGGTTGTCCACTTTGTAGCAGGACTTTAACAGTCGATACAAAAACCTATTTTAAAGCGAATATTTCATATCAACATTGGTCCATAAACGCTTCATTTTAAAGACACAGGGTGTTGAAATTTTCGTAAAAGTATCGATAATTTTTAACCGTTTCCCAACCAGACGATATATTTAAACCAAATTTGGTATACAGCACCACCTTACAGTTTACCACATTCGGTGAGAATTTCAAGCCCCACAAGCAACCAGTGGCGGAGTTGTGGGGGTTCAGTTTTAATTTTTTTAATAAAAAATTAATACGGCCCTGTTCAAAATCAAACTCAAACATGTTTTTGTGTAGAGCATTTTATTTTAAACAAAAATGGTCTCTTGACTTTTCTTTGTATCGACCACCGTTTGGCGGGGAATTCGATTTATTTTACTATTCTCGTGAAAAATTAGCTCTTAAATTCGATCTAATATGTTATTATTTCAGGACATTTATGATTTTAAAAAAAATATTTCTAATTTTTGCGTTTGCTAACTCATCCTTGCATAAAAACTGTTTAAGGTAGCTTATACATATGGAGTAACACCTATACTGTTACTTGATATATTATTGTTTTTGTGACAAAAGAAAGACATCCAAGGTCGTTTCTCTCTTCAATTTTTTTTACGCATTTGTACTTGCATTAAAAGTTTGCTTATTTGTTTAATAATTTTGTTTTTAAACTGACATATGAGGGATAAATATTTAATTATTTTAATACAGCATTTCTTCTTTAATTTGATAAAAACTATTTTGGAATGGAAATTGTAAAATTGTTATTATTTATTTCTTTTGTTGGCGATGCTTAATATATAGAGTAACTTTAATTTTAGAAGAATTTGACAGTTGTTTAAATTAACAAAGGTTACGGCAATTGTAAAACAAAAATATCTTTTTTAATATGCTAAATAGACGTTATACAGGATGGTCCATATAAAAGGGCCACTATTGGGATATCTTAAACGGTAAGAGTTACAAAGAAGTTTAAATTATGTGGTGCTTTAATGTTTTAATAATATTTCATGGCACGCTAGATAATTAACCAAATAAAGATGAGATTTCTTTAAATCGTTAATAATTCGGTTATACTTGATGGTACAACAATATTTTTGGGGTAAAAGATGTAACTTTTTTACGCACTGTAAAATGAAAATATTAATTTAGAAAGATCAAAATTGTTTAAATTCTTGGATAAATTAAAAACTAATATTTTTTTAAATCGAAACTATAGTTGGCTTTCACTTCATGAACAATCTTTTTTTTTTCTATTTTTAATAATGTAAGGTTTAATGTATTTATTTTGATGCATTGGTTCAAAACAAACAAAATGCAATAAAAAGTTCCCGTGAAACTATAGGGTGCCATGAGTGTAAACAATAATGAAACAATAAATGTTTTCATTTTAGCTACAACTTTTTCTCAAAAATATTTTTGTACCATCAAGTATAACCGAGTTATTAACGATTTAAAAAATGCCCAATATGATTTATTAAATTATCCGGCGTGCCATGAGACTTTTTTAAAATATTAAAGCATCACTGAACAGGTCTCAGAAAGGGAACCGTTTTTTTTAAATTTAAACTTCTTTCTAACTCTTTTCGTTAACGAGATCTCAAAAGTGGCTCTTCTATGTGGACTACCTTGTTTTCAATAATTTTTCTACAAATAAACTGAAAGCTTTGGAAAAACATTTAGGAGATCGCCCATTTCCAAAACTTGTTCGGTTGATAAACATAAAAAGTATTAACATTATTGAGTAGTTACTATAACGAGTCGAAAATGAGAAAATTTAACCAGATTTTATAAAAATACTGTCATGTCATAACTATGGGACAAACCCAAATCAATACATTTGCCTAGTAGATGTTAGAGGGCAATTTAATAGTCTCATTAACCTAACAGTATTAGTAACAGGAAACATTTAACAGGCAGGTATTATGAGTATTGTTAACAATTTACTCAAATAAACCAGAATAGAACAGATTATAAGCGATTTAAGAATTATTCCTTACATTTGGCTTCTATCTAACCAATTTGTTGTAAAACTACAAAAATTTCAATTTATCATGATTTATATCGTAAAATAGATAAGCATCATAAACGGCGACTTTTGTAAAAGTTTACGGAACATCCGTCATGCTTACATGAAGTCGCAATTGATAAAATCGTACCACATTTAAGTAGTTTAAGTAACTGTACCACAACAGTCGAATTTGTTGAGATAAATTTACGTTGCACATAAAAACAGGAACTTCTTATCTTAAGACTAGCGTGCAAATCGTGGCAATAAGTTACTTTGTCTTTTGCGTCAAGTAAATAATTCAGAAATGGATATTGCATGGTATTTTTCCAAGGAAGCAGATTTAAAAAAATTAGGATACAATGGCCAAAAATATTAAAATAAAGTAATGAAAGTAAATGAGTGAAAAGCAAACTGATGTGAGATACAGGGTGTTCCGCTTAGTTTGGGCTGCTATGAATATACTGCCTAATGTAAGAGATAGAGATTCGGTTATAGAAGCAGAAACTTACATGTAATAGAACTCAGTAGGTAGCGATATTCAGATGTTTGGATGTTTAAAAAAGTTGATAAAAGCATTAAACTAAATTATGCAATAAATTTTCTTATGCACGCCATAGCAATATGACATAATATCACTCGTGGTAAATAAAATAAAATTTTTCGAGTTGGCCATGAACGGCTTTGTTTTAAACACAAAACAAAAAACTTTAATTTTGTATCATTAAACAATTTTATTTGTACGGGTTTGTGAATTGCTCAAAAACAATTTCATTGGTACCTATAGGTAATTTTTTTTGTAACAAAAAAAAACCCTTGTAAGGAAAAAACAAATAGTATCTACCGATTTATAAAAATATCTAATACGGCGTCTTTTAGATAATCAGAAGTTGACTGCAATATCTACTTTAGTAGGTGTGCCATAAAAAAACTAATACCTACTTAAAATTTATGTGGCACGTCAAATTATCCAAATACACAAATATTCAGATTTTTATTTAACGTAGAAATGATATCAAGAAAAAAATCAATAGCAAAATTTTTGTTTTTGCTTCCATCAAGTTGAATATGCAATTTTTAGAACATCTGAATTGAACGTTGCTATATGCAACTTTTTGCTGAGATAACCTAATCTCAATCTTTTATATTAGATGGGATTTTCATAGTAGCCGGTGCACCAAAGTTTTTTCGTTAAAAAAATTCAATCAAATGAGTTCCTTGTTAGAGTTTTTAAACCCTGTTGCACAAAGTAGTACCTACATTTAAAACAATATTTTTCTGCAAGCAACAATCATTTGTTTAGTTTTGAAATTCTATGTGACTGGAGCTTAATTTTGATTCTGTTATGTAATGACTTTAACTGTATTATTTTAAAACTTTTGTTAACATTAACAGTCACGGGTAGATTTTTAATACAATAATGGGTAGTTCACACGGTGACTTTTAAAGTCGCGACTTTTAAAATCGCGTCTTTAAAAGTCACCGTGTGAACTACCCAAATTAAAAGTCGCGACTTTAAAATAAAAATGGCCGCTCTTGTAATTGCAGCATTGAGTATTATAGAGCAACTAATTATTTTGAAGTTGCTATTTGTTGATAATGTTCTAAACTCATTGAAACATCTATTGGGGACATAATAAATTAGAAATCGATGACAAACAAATGTATATTAGGTTAGGTTAACCTAACTTATTTGTCTGTTATGTCAAAATATAAAAATATGGTAGGCTTACGTCAAATGCCGAACTGTCAAATCGGTCGCGACTTTAATGCGACTTTAAAGTCGCGACTTTTTAGTTCACACGGTGACTTTTAAAGTCGCGACTTTTAAAATCGCGACTTTAAAAGTCACCGTGTGAACTACCCATTATTTTCATTTTCACAACATTTCATCTAAGATGCAAGACACATCTTCAGAATAACACATTTTTTTCGAATAATTGGGTTCACTGAACTGATCACCAAAGTGAAATATCCTGAAGATGATACTTGTGTTCGTCCAAAAACGTTGGTAGAATATTTTATAAGAAACGATTTAAACCGCAAATCTGAAACCTGCTATTCATTCCTTGCTATAAAAAATGCGATGTTTATTTTTAAATCAGAACCCCTGATTATTTTTTTGAGCAAATTTGTCGTATTTTTGTGCCTGCTTTTAGATCTTTTTATTTCTAAGAGTGTTCAATTTATAAGAGACCATTTAAACGCGCTATGATGGATACATTTAAGATATAGGATGTCCCAGAAGGTATGCCTTCACTAATTTTTGCATAAATTGAATGTTCAAGACCGAAATAAAATGTGTTTTTAAATGTCTTGCTTCATATACAGGGTGTCCCAGTTATAGTGAGAATGTTATAAACGGCAAGAGATACAGAGTTGGTTAAATGAGTCAAAATAATCTATAATTAAAGAGCAATTATTGTTCCATGAAAAAATATCTTGAAAAAATTAATAGTTTTTGCTATATTGATAAAAAATAAAACACATTATTCTAAATCAATGCAAAAAGTGCCCCGTTAATGTAAAAAAATATTTAATATTTTAAGTGACTTCAACTAAGCAAGTTTTAAGCAAAAATTAAAAACCTGATGTGTTTTGTTTTTAATAAATAGCACAAACACCAATATTTTTTTTAACGATTTTTGTTCACGGAACAGTTGCACTTAAATTATAAATCATTTTGATCTTGTCAACCAGCCTTGTATCTCCTACCGTTTACGAGATCCCCATGCTATTCATTATAATTGGGACACCCTGTATATGAAGGGATACATCAATTTTTATATTTTTTTTCTAAAAATGTATTATTTAGGTCCCTATGCAAAAATTAGCAAAGGCATACCTTGTGGGACATCCTGTATATTTGCAAATATTTAGTACCTTTAAAACAAGAACATCGGGGTCGATTAAAAAATAAATAAAACGCATTTGGTTTCTTACATCTAGTTGTATTAGCGAATATTTAAAATCAAGTTGTTTGTTTTTACAGAAGCGAATGTTTAAAGATGTAGGTACATTTATACAACCCAAGACGTTTCGTCATCATGGCTAATTTGTTATCGGTTTAAGGTTGGCGCTAGAATTTTACATAACGCATGGCTTTGAAAATTATTATTCAATGTCATTGTTACATTTTTTAAACTTTTTGTGTGTCGGAAAGTACCGTTGTTTAGCAATTTTAAAGTGAAGTGGACTGTTTAAGTATATCACTGATTTATTCCATAATAAATGTTTATTTACGCAACATTTTAATTGTCGATATTATTTTAAATAAAATCGAAAGTTTTTATTTTTAAATCAGTTCGCGGTTGTTAACGCGTACGTAATGTGAACATTATCGTTATCAAAAATGCAACGACACAGAAAAAATACGGTATATGGTACGGTACGTGCCTCGGCTATTTAATTTCTTCATTGAGTATAACTTTTCTTCGACTTTTTATCATAGAGTTATATAAGTAAGGTTCTTATTTTAGAAATAGCAACACCGAATATTAGATAAATTACAAATGGAGAAGATTGCAAACAAATTCGATATAAGCAGCAAAACGTCACCGATTTAAAAACATTTGTCTATATTATTTAAAAATGTAAGCAATTCATTTAGGTTTTATGAAAATGTGTTAATTATTGAATTATTTGAATATAAAACAGGACAAATTTAATACAATTGTTTTAACACAATCCCTAAATCCACAGATTATTTTTCTACAGAAATTTTGGAATTTAATTAAATTAATCAAAATGTAGGTTCTAAAAATGTAAAAAAAAAAACACAATCTATGGCAAATATTACCTTGTTTTTATCTAGGCCAAATAACACAAATGTTCCTATTAAATTTAAATTCCGTCATTTTGGTGTTAAAATTTACAACTTTTTTTTACTATTCACTTGTGTTGTCTAAAGACTCGAAAACAATACAAAAATCAGTACACAAAAAAATCAAACTTTTCAAGAACAAAAAATGGTAGGTAGTAAGGGGGTCGAACTTTTTTTAAAAATCAGGATATGATGGTGGAATGGGTTTTCAGTCGCCAGCAGGGTGGATAAAAATCATGATTTTTTTTTAAATCAAAAAAATCGATTTCTGTTTTGTGCTAATATATTTAATAACCAATATATTTAATTCATTGGTGAATTTTTGTCAAAATGAAAAATATATAAATAAATTTATAAATAGGTGGCAACTTCCATGATTTTCAAAAGCTCGTAACTCGATTTTTTCAAATGTGAACCCCTGTATTTTTTTATGTTATCGAATTCGTCTTTAAAATATTTTGTTAAGTATGTCCTATACCCAAAACTCATACTTTTCGAGATATTCGACATTTTTCTTCAAATCGTTATTGAAGCAAATAGAGTGCCGTGGAAATCGAAAAAACTGACTGTTCACTTCGCTAACGTCAAAAACTTGTCATTTATTTTTTGAATTATTGCATTTCCACAGTGAATATTACTTTACAAGAGCGAATTGATATGTTTTATTCACCATTTCGTGTATTTAATTTCTAATAGTAATACAATTTTGTTTTATTATAAATATTATATTGTATCTACTCTACTCATAATCTGTGATTTAAATTGATGATTTTTGTTTAAAACATCACTTGATTTAAATCAATGATATTTTTTTTAAATCAGTTGATTTAAATCATGATTTAAATCATGACTTAAATCAATTGATTTCAATCTGCTCAACCCTGGTCGCCAGGCTATCAATCAAAAATATTATATAACTGAAATCTCGACCAAGCACACGATTAAGACGAAAACAGTTTCGTCTTCTAGTTCTCTCCCCCTGATGTCCTTGTCTATGCCTTCTCTACAACTTCGTCTTGATCTGCCTGGTTTTCTTCTGCCTTTAGGTTGCCAGTTTAGGATTTGGTTTGGGATTCAATCTTCAACCATTCACTATACATGTCCGTACCATATTACTTCTAATTGTTTATTTCTGATGTCATCCGTAATTGTATGTGTAATATGAATTATTTCCTTTATACGTTCATTTGTTTATTTTTCTTCTCGATCTTCCTGTCGCTCTTCTCCAAAAATCCATTTCGGTTGCTTTAAATATACCCTCTGTTGTTTTTTAGCGACCATACTTCTGAGATGTAGGTTTTAAATGCTTTTTATGACTGTATTATAAATTCGTTTTTTATTTTCTTTTGTAATATTTTTATCTCATATAATACTGTTAAGCATCAAAATTGCTGCTCTTCCCAGTTCGTTACAATTTTTATGTGTTCTACATCTTTTAGTATTAGGTCTTGTTGTCCACCTATACACAATACACATACATTAGGTATTTTCAAAATTCACTTTCAAACCCCATTTTCTGTATTCTTCGATGCGTTTTCTCGTCATATATTTTAAAGTTTAAATCGTCGCAGGTACTACTGAGCCACCATCTACTTAATAATCTGCGAAGCATAGTGAATAAAGTATGGTGTCAATAAGGTGCATACCCATTACCCCACACTTCGTCTTCCAGTTTTTAAAAACTTTTTAAGGTATATTTTGAAGAGGGTTGGTGATATACAGCAACCTTGCTTTAATCCCTTTGACGATATGAAACCTGAGTTTATTGTTTTCCGACTTTAATTTTAATAGTAGGTTGGTTATATATAAAGCGTTTTGACAGCGTCCATCAATTCGACATTAATGTTGGTTCCTTCCAAAGTTTGCCAGAGCTTACTTAGAGGAACAATCGTATCCTTTATTTAAATCCACGAACAGTAGGTGGATATCCTGATTCTACGAAGTCTTTTTTTCAATAAACTGGGTTAGGGAAAAGACATGGTTAATTTTTGACCTCCCTGATCGGAAGCCTGCCAGTTCTTTAGCTTTCATGTCTTAATATTCTTTTTCTATTCTGTTTTTTATAATTTTACCGTATAGTCTACTTATGGAGCTTGTAACTGCTATTCCGCGGTAGTTTTTTTGCATTTATTTTTGTCACCCTTTTTGTGTATGGTTGTCATATATAATACTTTCTTTCTATTCTTCGGGAACTTCTTAGTTACTGATACATTTTAAAAATAACTTTCTGAGGTGTTAGTATAGTTTGTTTGGCTCATATTTTAACAAATCTCCTGATCTTGTGGCCTTTCCGTTCTTTAATGTTTTGCATATTTTTGTAATTTTTTCCCGTCTTAGTCTGCTTGGTGATTCTATTACAGTCATATTTTGTCTGTTCAAATTTTGATGTTTCTGAAATTCTTCTCTTCCCTCTTTTAGCAATTCTTTAAAATATTCTTCCCAGTCTTGTGGTTTGATTATTGATATTATATCTTTACCATTGTTGTTCCTTAAACTTTTTATTATTCTCCAGCTCTCCGAGCTTCTATTTCCTCCCAAGTAGGTCTTTGACAATTTCTTTCCCAGGCCTCGTTTTTCTTCCTACTTATTTTTTGCTTTACTGCTGCTTGGGTTCTTTTGCATTTTAGTCTATTTTCCATTTTCTTTGAGCTTACATATTTGTGTTTTTTTTTTGTCTTTTCGTTCCATGTCCGTTATGATTTCTTATTTCTTAAATTCGTGCTTTAAAAAAGTTCATGGCGAATCTGCAGAAGAGACGATTGCTTAAACGACCAAACTCCTAAATACTCTTTAGAAAAAAATGCCTGCTCAATTGCTTTAACAGTCAATATCATATGCACGTAGGCCTAAACTTTAGAGGCAACTACTTTTTGGGCAATTAAAATTAATTAAAGTAAATAAAAAAAAATACAACTCAGTATTAATAATTTTTGTGTAGGACCTCGTAGATTATTCCGAAATTCTACAGAATTACCATCCATTATTTTAATATGCTTCATCTAATTTGGCACTTGCCATACGCCACTGCGTTTTATAATAGAACGATCGGTTTGTGGTTAATGCCAACGCACTCACTCAACCACAGATGAATTGACTTAGGTATTATCGAGAATCCACTTGAAACCAGAAAATCGATATTGCGATATTATGTGAAGCACTTAATCTTTTTATAAAAGATGAATTAAATGAAACTGATATCGCTCGTTATAAAAAGTTTGCAATATGCTGCGTTGCACGTGCGCCTATTTTTTCATGAACAAAAATTAAGTAAAGGAAAAACTACAATTAAACGAATAGACTTAGAAACTAATTGACGCTTTTTTTAATTTAGGACTTGGTCTATCATCACTTGGCTGCCTTGATCATTTTAAGAACTATCAGAGGCAAAGAGGGGGATAAAAAGACAATACTTTAAGCTAATTTCAAATAACTAACCTTTTTAGAGATGAACGTAAAATGCGGAACAATTCTGTTTTGTATTATCTCACACATGAACTAAAATGGGCATATTTACGTTAATTAGTTTATTGTCAGTCTTAATTTCAAATAAATATCTACTGCTTTTTCAAAGTTATGTTGAATATTTTTGAAAGTACTGCCTCGCTCAAAATTTACATAAAAGTGTAAATTTCACGAAAACGGTTGAGTTTGGACCCGTATAACCTAATTTTTTTCTTAGAGTAAATTTAAAGACGAGTTTAACAATATAAAAATAAACAGCTTCATTCAAACAGTATGCAACAAATGGAAAAGTTATTTATTGTCGATTTCTTAGATTATTTTATTTTTAATAAAATTTGGTGCATGGCCTAAAACTATGTAATTTTAAGATGAAAAGAGTTCGTGCGTATTTTCTTTCCTTTTTCCAATTTTATAGCCTTTGCATTTTTGAACTGTGTATCAATAAATTGTATTCACAACTTGTTTGCCTGGTCTGCCTGCACGAATTGCGGAAGTTCAAACTTTACAGAAGTGGAAAAAGTTTAGGCCAAACATTTGGACCATCACGCCTCCCTGTCAAAAATATTTAAAATTTATATGAGCGATATATTTTTATATTTATTCAATCGCGACAACATCCTATAGAGAGTGAATGTCTTGTTCGTATTTAACTTTCTATTGACAGTTCTAATACCAAAAACATGGATTTATGTAAAACACAGATAGTACATTACTTTAATATGGTATTAATCGGTATGAGAAAAACGTAAAGTTAGCTAACAATCTAGACGCTCTCTTCCTGCAGTATTCTAGATTTAGGGTCACAATGCTAGGAGAAATTACTAGAAATCGAACAGGAAAGTGCAGGTGAAACTGTAGCAGCTCATGTCATCTGTAAAAGGAAAGCGTTAACTAGTCGTCTCACGTATAAATAATATTTAATATTAATTTTTACAATCACAAGAACTAAATTCCACAATCTCAAACATTTAGTCAACAATCTAATGTTCTATTTAATTTTCTTAACATATAACAGTATTTAAAGTGAAAGGAAAAGCAATCATTTAAAAATTGCTTCAATACCTACAATAATCATTAAATTGTTAGTTTTATTCAATCATCAAATGGCAAAACTAATAACTGTAACTGATTTGTAATGCGTGCGTGGAAACTCGCTGGAAAATAACAAAGTATAAAATTGCTGCGTTAAAATTAAATTATTTAATATACGAGTAATAGAAGCAAAACTGCTTGCAGTGTTTAGCACAACTTAATTGGGTCTCTTCGGTAAATCAAATTGTTTAAATAAGCAATTGTTACCCTCAAATGTAAAAATGCATAGTTTATTGTTTTGTGGAAAATTTTGCATGATTTTATTTACAGGGTACCTACACCAAAAACCGTCTACAAAATGTGTCTCTATAATTATTTCTTGTGTTTTATTTTCAGTTATTTTTCAAAAAGAATAATGAATTTTTTTAATTGTAAATGGATAACAAATTATCAAAACAAAAACAATTGTTTTTTTCAATTTAAAAAAGGAATACATTTTTTGTGTCTACTTCTGAGCGAGAAAATTTAAATAAAAAAATTGGGACCTTCTGCACCGTATTTGACTATTCATTGATGCATTAGTAAACCGGAAAGAGCGAAGGAATTTAAGGAATTTAAAAGTTAATAAACCATATAAAAATGTAATTGATAGTTTTATATACCAAGTATATTTTTGCTTCATTTTTATTGGTTATGGATTTTTTGGGGACCATAATGAAAATTTTGGTACATTTGTCGCCACAGTCTCTTCATTACAAGTTTTTACGAGCCGCCAGCCCATATTTTAAAGAAATTAAACAAAACAATTTTTTTAGGCCCGTGCCAAATACGACTCACACTTACAAAATGTAGCTTTTGTGTGTTTTTTGATATATAATTAATTTAGAGGGTTGGTTAAAATCTCGAAATAATTGGCTAAAAATTACCAACTAAGAATGTTGTTCAATCTCTTATAATTTAAGTAAATTTGCTTTGGAATCTTTGTAATTTTTCTGTTGTGTTTAGACATTTGGTAGATGAGTTAATTAGTTTCATTCAATTTCATTCAGTTTCTTTATTATTTTTGTCCAATTAATTATGTAGCCGACGTTCTATGTTCTTAAATAAAAAAGTTACTCATGTAATGCAGGTAATCCCTTTCATCTTGTTAACATAATATTCGCAATAACTTAAGTGCTATAGAAGTTATTAAATCATTTTTGTTCTTTAAAATTGAGTTATGGCTTTTAAAATAACAGAATTTTAATGCGTTTGTGTCATAAGGTCTTTAAACACCATATTTGCTTAAAAATGTCTTGTAAAACTATTTTTGGAAGTTTTCCAACGCGAATGATAAAACTCTTGCATGAGAAGTGTAGTAAAATAGAACTATTACGATGATCTCACAAGTTTGTAGACTATAACTGAACAAATTATTGAAATACTTTCCAGAGTTTCTAGCAGCTTTTACAATTAATTAATATTTACGCTGTAGAAAAGATAGATTACTGCATAAAATATTTTCACGATAGTTTGAGCTCAATTTACTTAAATTGTTTACAGTAAGTGGTGCACTAGCGAATAAAATATACGGACAAAACGTCTTTCTTGTCATAAACTGTTGTAATATAATAATTGCTTTGACATAGTTTACTTAATATCAATATGTTATAAGCACCGTGATGTAGATGCTAATTATGTCTAATTTTGTAATTATTATGTAATATGAAATAAGCGAAATCTTACCATTTCGAGTGTAACGATTGATCAAAAACAGTAAGCATCATGTAATGAAATAGTTGAGAAATGTCTTGTTTAAGGTGTAATAAACAAATTTCGTAAATTAGTTACGTTTTAAAAATAAAAGTTTTGCGCTAAGTGATGAGTTGCTTTTTAGATTTTCGTTAGATATACAACGTGATAACAATCTACTGCGTTACAAGGGCTTACTTTGTTATTGTACGAGACACAGAGCTGGTTATATTAGCAGAGTTGAAACCTGCATAAAAAATTACAAGGCATTAAGAAAGTTAACTAGTGAATTCAACTTGCTAAGATATTAAAAAATACACACGATTACATTTTTTAACTAAAACTCAACTCCTTACAACTTTTTTAAATCACAAATAAAAAAACATGTGTTTTCCCAAATTTTTCTTAAGACTGGTTAATTTTTTTAATGCATTTAATATATTTTGAAATTCTGCCCAAATTGGTTAAAACAACTGTTATATAACTTATAGTAGCACAGTAACTTATGTAAAGTGATAGATAATCGACAGCTTTTGAGTGACAAAATAAAACTTTTAAATAAGTATTCACATAAAAAAAATATTATATTTTATGGTAGAAATCATTTCCTAGTGCATCTGTTTATTGTGAATTTATTGTGTTATTGTATTTATTATGTTATTCTTGAATATAACAGAACAAAATTTGTAAAATATTACGTGTATCACCTTTCACTAATTTTTCTAAAAAATTTTGTTATACAGGTTGTTTCAAAAATCTTTATCCACATACAAAAAAATTGGATATACCACATTACATTATAGCAAATGCTTCAATTTGCAAATCATACGAAGATGTTGAATAAATAAATTTTATATCCTTCTTAAGGATTATGAAGGGGATCCAACTGCATCCTTTAGCTTTAGTGCATCAATAGTCGTTGGATGATTTTTGTAGACAACCAACTCTAGTTAACTCCATAAGAAAAAATCAAGTGGAGTTAGTTCGGGGGACCTTGCTGGCAATTCAATATAACTACACTTTGATGATTGTTTAGGTTAAAAAAAATAGGAACAACTATACAGAGTGTTTCTTAAATATTGCGAAAAACTTCGGGAGGTAATTCCTTATCGAAAATTAAGGGGGGGCTTTAATATACAATTTTTTCCTTAGACGTCTCCTTTCGGAGTTACACCTCACTAAAGAGGAGAGGTAAAATAAGGTTTTTATTTTATTTCTAAAATTTGGATAAATGTAGGAGAATGATATTTGGTAGATGTTTTATACTTGTTAAAAGGTTTCCCATAGTAATATTTTTAATTATCGATCAAGATTTTAGGTAAAACCTGTTAATTAAAATAGTTTTTATTAAAGAATTTTGATTTTGAAGAAGCAAATATTTGAATATACTGAAAAAACTATGATGCACAAAATTATTTTTTTGTGGCCATTTACAATGGTCTTCTATTCCCTTAAGATTTGTTCGAAAAAAAAAACTTTAAAAAATGGTTCAGTTTTAAGTACCTATATATGTTGCTTGTAATCGTAGTACTTTTTTTAAAGGTTGAACAATTTTAAATAACTCTAGATTGTGAAGAAAACAAACCAAACGTGCAGTGCTACTCACAATTTCCTTGTTTAGATTTCTTGCGTGGTTAAAAACATGCGCGCCGGCACGTGCATATACATAAGTTCCTTTATTCTCGTGTAATGAATGGAAAATAATTTACATACCTAATGAAAAGTTCAATCTACTTCAGGCGATAATTTACTTGTTTTAGGTAGGTACTTCATTATTTTTTTTAATTAATTCATACTTGTTATTGTAAATTATGCGATAGACTTTAACACTTGTTTAATCACAACAGTTGGAAAATTTGGCTTTAACTTTAGCCAAAACATTCAGATACTACAAAAAACGTTAAAATTTTCGTATTCTGGATAGACAATAGAACAGCACTCAACTTTTTTTTTTCAAAATCACGTTTTGTTTACAATTTTTTTTGGCAAAACTGATGCCTTTAAAGTTTATAACACCAAAATGTTTGATTGTCTTGATGTAAACACAAAACAGTTATACATTTTGCGCTGCGCTGCGGTCTTTAAATGCCTGCACTTAAAAATGTTTGCAGCAGCGTAAGCAAACATCGCACCGAGATCGACCGTTATCCCTACAATCAGTTTCTATTTCGTCATTTTGTTTAATATAATATACGTTGAAACACAAAAAATAGCACTTGATTGTGTACAATGAAGTACAGGGTGGACCAAATTCGATTTACCGAAATAATTAGCCAAAATGTGATATTTCTAGGGCTATTCCTTTAAGAAATGAATGTAATCAGATTTTTTATACCGCTTTTCATTTTCGCAGTAGAGACCAAAAACAAAACTTCATCATTTTTGAAAATTTACTGTAACTTCTTTATTTATTAAAATACAACAAAATGTTAGAAAGTTTTTTATGCAGATTTTTATGCCTAATTTAAAAACAACATTTTTTTTAGCGACCTTGTCTGAAGTAAACTTATATTTTTTTAAAACAGAAATCTTAATTGGCTATGACCTTATGTAAAAAAATCTTTTTTTAACTTTTCAAAAATATATAGATTTACTTAATTGTTGCAAAAAATAACCGAGATGTGGCTAATTTTGTAAACATTTCCTCATCAAAGTTTGTCATGATTTCGTAGACAAGTGACGTTTTCAATAAATGAACAATTTAAAAAACTTAACAAAATCCGTGTATTCTTTTATATTTTGTAGGTAACTGTTTATTGTGGTATTGTGAACATCGCAAAATTTAATATGTTAGAATATTACATTGTAAATGATAAAAACGTGGCGGCTGCTTTAGAATTTACTTGGAAATGACTTTTAGTTGCTAAACAATTGCAAACATCACTTGTTTAAGAAATCATGGCAAACTTTGATAAGGAAATGTTTACAAAATTGGCCATAACTAGGTTATTTTTTGCAAAAAATTTGTAAAACTATATATTTTTGAAAAGCTAAAGAATTCTCTTTCACATAAAGTCACGGCCAAGTATCGGGGTTCCATTTAAAAAAATATAAGTTTACTTCACATCTGGACAGTAAAGGTGGCTAAAATAAACGTAATTATGTTTTTAAATTAAGTATAAAAATCTGTATAAAAAACTTGAAAACATTTTGTTCTATTTTAATAAATAAAGAAGTTATAATAAATTTTCTATAACGATGAAATTGATTTTTTTTCTGTATTGCCAAAATTAAAAGCGATATAAAAAATCTCCAAAAAAAAAAAAATGCCCAAGAGACCGATATCAGATTTTCGCTAACTATTACGGTAACCGAGATATCCCGTAAAACATTCGAATTTGATCGACCATGTATGTAGTATGATGCGTGATTGTTTTACACTCTAGTTAGGTTTTTTTATGGGCGAACATTTGATAACAACAGCATTGCACGTTTATACAGATCGTCACAGCAAAATGTTCCCAGCCCCCTAACTTATTTATTTTAAGATATTGTGTTTTAGTATTCCTTACAACATATATTTAAAGGGGCGCAAGTTTTTTTGAATATAGTATTAAAGTTTGCATACATTTAATTGCTTAAGGTATTTGATTTTAAGCAGATTTTATTCTTGCAAACTTTTAATTTTTTTTCAAATTTTTTCAAACTCCATTTCTTTTTAAACACATTATTCGAAAGCGCTTGAAATTGAAATTATAGGTAATTTAACCCTTATTCTCCTATCGTCGTCAAATGACGACGTTTACCTGTCCTGTAATAACGGTGTATTGTCAGGTACCTGATGATTTTAAACCTGTCAGCTTAAGTTTAATTACTCAGGTAAACAATTGTTTTCATAAATGTAGCCATTGCATCGCAGTAAGTTGCAGACTTCGAACATATTTAATTGTTAAAAGTGACCAATTTACGAGAGAACACGAAAACCATGACGTCGTCAAAAAAGTAAGTACTAAATAATATAATTACGGTAAAAATATTTATTTGTTTACATATTTTGAATATATAATAGTCAAGTGTTTTTTTATATAAAATGTAATTATTTGTAATAACATTTATAAGGGAGTTATTTCGCTATAAATTTGATTGTCGTCATATGACGACGCTAGGAGAATGCATGTACTAACATACCCTATTTGTCCTTAGATTTTTGAGTGTAGCCGAAATGATGGACTTGTTAGAAAATGATAGTGACCAAGATATTTTTATTGAACCACCTGCAGTTAATGAGCTAACAGACGAAGATTCAGATGAAGAAGAAGGGACGAATATAAACTGTTTATCCAGAAATCAACTAATGGCACCGGCAGAGAAAAAACAGACCAGAAAAGAAGTTTCAACTATTTCCAACCTAAACAAAATACCAAAGATCACCAAAAAATCAAAAAAAGATCAAATTATATGGAGCAGTGGCGGCAAAACTATACATATACAACCTAGTCAATTTCATCTTATGGCAGAAGAAAATATTGATGAAGTCACTGCTGTTCAATATTTGGAACGGTTTTTTGATGATACTTGAATCGAATTAATTATTACTGCCAGTTCCGAATATTGCGTATCAAAAAACTGGCCAGATATAAAATTAACCAAAGAGGAACTGCGAGTATTTTTTGCCATTTTAATTGTTTCTGGGTACAATCCATTGCCAGGAAAAGCAATGTATTGGAGTACATGTAGTGATTTGCGCAACATTGCGATATATGAATCTATGCGGAGGGATAGATTTGATAATATCATGAAATCGCTTCATTTTAAATCAAATTTAAACTTAGACAAGCTCGATAAGTTTTCCAAATTACGACCATTAATTTCATATATTCAAAAAAAATGTATGGAAAATTATACACCCACCTCAGCAATATCGCATGATGAGGCAATGGTGGAATACTTCGGTAGGCACGGATGTAAGCAAGCGATTAGAAATAAACCAATACGATTTGGATACAAGGTTTGGTGTCAAAATTCACCATCTGGTTATCTAATCGCCTTTGATCCTTACCAAGGAAAAACTTATCGAGGAAATGAAATAATGGAGAGTAAATTTGGTAAATGTTCATCTACAGTGCTTTACTTGCTAGACCAATATCCTATTTATACCTTGCTTTCAACCTTATCATAGTTTATAAGTATATAGTTTATATGTCTCAAATTTAATTTACATTGTAATATACTTTCACAAATAAATCTGAAATTATAAAACATACCAAGATTATTATTATTTGTACTCCTATTCCCCTAGCGTCGTCATATAACGACAGCTCCAGTCAGGACCTGCGTCCTGTAATTTAATAAAAAGTGATTTTTCATGGATCTATGGCCATTTTTAAACAACTGATTGAATTTCAAAACATTTTGATAAATATTTCTTAATTCCGGAGAATAGGGGTTAACTTATTCTTGAAAAAATCTTTTTTATTAAAAATAGCAAACATAACTTTAATCGAAATGGCACGTGAAAAAGTAATCGACAACAAAAATTAGTAAAAATAAATTAGAAATATTCGATAAACTATCGCAAAACGTTGAAAATGAAAAAATTATAAAAATTGAAATGAACGAAAGGTAAACATACATAAAATAGAATAAAAACTAAAGTAAAAACTAAAAGTTTTTATTGTAAAACTAGTTGATTTTGTTTCATTAATTTTATAGTTTATTATTGTATATGAACAGTATTTTAACTTCCAACGATTATTAAAATAATCATCATTAACTCTGGCTAGCTTTTGTCGTTTCACAATTAGTCTAACATTTGCTTATTTTAAAAGTTTTTTAATAAATAATTTATATTATACAGGGTGGTCCACATAGAAGGGCCACTATTGGGATCTCGTAAACGGTAAGAGCTACAAAGAAGTTTAAATTAGACAAATTGGTACCCTTTCTCAGACCTATTCAGTGATGCTTAAATGTTTAAAAAAAGTTTTTTGGCCCGCTAGATAATGAACAAAAAACAAAATGGGCATTTTTTAAAGATCGTTTATAACTCGGTTATACTTAATGGTACCAAAATATTTTTGGGTAAAAAGTTGTAAATTTTTTTAACACTAAAATAAAAGCATTCATTTGTTTCAATATTGTTTAAATTCATAGCACTCTATAGCGGCATAGGGCCTTTTTGATGAATTTTATTTGTTAATATCTCGGTTATAGGTACTTGAAATTTAAGACACTTTAAGATAAACCATTCATTTGTTTCAATATCGTTTAAACTCTGAGATAAATTACAACGATGTATTATTTTTTAATGGAAGCCATAGTTGACTACGGCCTCATTAAAATGCATTTTTTTTTTTTTTTTTAATAATATAAGGTTTAATGTAAGTATTTATTTTAATATTTAGGCTCAAAACAAATAAAATTCATCAATAAGTCCCTATAAAGCTACAGAGTGCCATGAATTCAAACAATATTGAGAGAAATAAATGTTTTCATTTTACAGTGCTGAAAAAAATATACAAGTTTTTCCCCAAAAATATTTTTGTGCCATCAAGTTATTACAAAAAAAATTTGATTTTTGTTTATTATCTAGCATGCTATAAATTTTTTTAAAACACTAAAGCATTACTGAATAGTACTCAGAAAGGGGAACAATTTGTCTTGTATAAACTTCTTTGTAGCTCTTACCGTTTAGGTACAAGATCTCAATAGTGGCCCTTCTATGTGGACCCCTGTATACTTTTTGATGAAGAATATCAAGAGCTTTCAAATGATGTTTACAAAAAATACGATATTAATCAAAAATAAACTGAAAAATAAAATAATACAATTTAGAATTTCAAAAATAATTGCATATATTTGAAATGCGTTAAGATTTTTTAAAAATGTGAACCGCTAAAGTGTTGTAAAAACACTAAAGCTTTGTTTTTAAATATAGAAATACATAGATTCTTGCTGGGAACGTTGCTGCTAAATGAGTAATAAAACTATCAAAGAATCTTCGACTTATGAACGATGAACCAACATTAAAAAGAAAGGGGGTTGTAAGGTTGCTTGCATATTTTAAATAATATCTCGATTTTCAGCTTAAATTATAGGTCAAAAATGGTATAAATCGAAAAATAAATACAAAAACTTCAAGCTAAATAGAAAATTCTGTCCTTTCTTTGAACCACTGTGCAATATTATTTGTAGTAAAATAATAATTCTGTCAAAACTGCAGCTGTAGTTTGGTTGAAGTGAGATAATGGGGATGATTAATTGTTAATTGAAAATAAACTGGTTGCAGCAGCACGGCAGAGCGCCAAGGTGCATATCCTGATAGCAGAGGTCGTAGCAAAAATACAGCTAATCTAAATCCAATGCGACCTCGCGTACTAAACATAGCGACAGTTGCCCTGGGGCAAACGACATTCGAGGGATGCCGATTGTCTTTTAGCTGACGTTTTCCATAACAACTAATTAAACGAATCACTCAAACAAGTAAAACAAATAACGTTTTGATTCGTTTCCGCGTTAACTGACTGCTGTCGTCGCATGGGTCTAAAACTGGCACAAGTGGCTAACTAGCGCTATAAATTAATACCTCCGTGTGTTTGTGCTTGCTATGGCCCATACATAGCCACTCACGTGGATGCTATTTCACTACATCACAAGATCATTAACCCATACGTTGAAATATCGAGCCAGAAGATGCTTAACAGTTTATTATAACTCGTATTATTTAAAATCAGAGGTCAGCAATTAAAACGACTTCTTCAGTTATTTGTTTTTGACTATTAGGCAACTACACGTTGTACAGCGGAACGTTTAATTTAACGTTGAATCAGACCCTAATAATTAGGTGCTAATGTTTTGTATAAAATAATAATTTATGAGTTATTTACACCCATTTAATACCGAGCCAAGATATTTTGAACAGGTACGTATTAAGGTATACATACCATCGCTGTGTAACTATACATATAATCTTAATAATCAAATTAAACATATGAATTAAGACTTGTTTTATTTTACTGCAGTTCAGGAGAAAAGGCTGTAAAGAGGTGTGGATCGCTCTCAATTAATTTATAATCCTACAAAAAACGTGAAATTAGCACTGTGTTGAAATTTTAAACAATTTTTTAAGATATTACCAAAGGCTACTAGTTTTATTCTATTAAATATTTTGTTTGTGTACGAAAATGCGAAAATTAACAGTAAAACCGTAATAACTCGAGAAATGTTAATTCAAGACACAAATTATTTTTAAAGATAATTAAGTTATCGATAGGAACATGTAAAAATGTATAGGGAGTTCCATTTAAAAAAATTTACCTATTTTTGTCTAAAGTTTAGCCAAATGAAGCGGGCATAAGAAACATCCTGTATATTATTTTAAATCTTTAATGATAATGATACTATTGTCAAAGGAATTCGTAAGTTGTGAAATATTAATATTTTTTTAGAGTACTGTTCCTGTCAATATTTTCGTAAAAACTAAAATAACTCAAAAACTATAAATTTTAGGTACAAGAGACCTATTACATATTTAAAAAGGAATTTAATTTTGCACTGAAAATACATATAGGGTGTTTCATTTAAGAATACAAAGTGGCGTATCGGTGCGCAAAAACAAAACACTATGTACCTACCTACATTTGAAAATATTTTAAGGTTATATAGTAAATGGCCACGAACAACTTTATTCGAAACTTTTTTTTTTATAAAGTTATCACAAGACGAGATATTGACCCGTTACGTTACTTTTTGTACACACTAAATGTAATTTTATTGGGAAACAGTTGTTTTGAGAATTTACGAAACTAACATTTAATTTTTGTACCATAAATAGTAGGGTTTCTCATATTTGACCATTTTGCTTGTCCCGGGATTCCGGTAAGAAATCGGCCTTTGTTCCGGGATTTCCCGGGATCCCGGATCCCGGGATGTAATAAATTATGTCAATATTTTTAAATAAATAACCCAAAAAATTAAAGGAGCGGTTTATTACTTAAAAACAACTCCAAGTCATATATGTAATACATTTTGCTCCATGATTATTACAAATAATTCAGTAATATTGGTGAGAGAAACATACATTTGGGAATTATAACCTTTATATTGCAATTTCATATTTATGAATACAATAACATAATTTTTACAATGAATTTTTGTAATGTGATTTAAGAAAACACAGGTGATCTGTGCTTCAGTCAATTAGTCTTTTTCTTAATTTATTAACAAAAAGTCTGCATAAAATGCTTTCTCAGTCTCTATTGATGTAGGTGAAATTGTCTTGAGAGTAGGGATTCTGAGTCTCGACAATTTTCGAAGTCCCGGGACTCGAGACTTTTTTTTATCAAAGTCCCGGGAATTCCCGGGACTTCGAGACTTTTACGAATGTTATATACGTACTGGAAAATGGTGGTACAACCTGTCAAAAATGACGGAAGATTTGATAAATTACAAGAAATATGATGCAATATTCATATACTGAAAATTTAACGGCGATTTTCACAGTAAAAAATAAATTATTTCTTGACAGTGACATAGTTTCGGAAAGCACCCGCTACATACTTAAAATTGCTTCTTTGAACGTATCGTGATTGTGAATCGGTGGTGACAGTTGACAGAACTTATACGTCACACATCCATAAACAACAAAAAATGATAATTTTTTAAAAAATCATACCATATTCACGGATATTTTTTTTAAAGCATTTTTTCATGAATAAAGTATAGTATTAATAGTAGTAGTATTATTATTTTTAATTTAGTCTTCATTCTATAGTAAATAAAATATATACATATTTCCAAATAAATACCTATTTAAAAAAACTTAACAACTTTCCATGCACTTTAAAACATAACAGGCATAAGTAAAATATATTTTTACCAATAAACTTAGCAATTTTCCTTAAACTTTAAAACATAAAAATATATCTAAAAATATTTTTGCTAAACTCGTGGCATTAAATTAAAAAAAAATTAGAAGTAGAAACATTTAATTTCAGTGTTCTGTAACATTAAGTCTCGTCTCGAGTCTCGAACTAAATGTCCCGGGACTCGAGACTAAGAAAGTCCCGGGAATTCCCGAGACTTTCGTCCCGGGACAGTCCCGGGACAGAATCCCTACTTGAGAGCATCTAGCAGCAAAGAAACATCGTTATTATCAATAAAATTTCATTTATAAGCTACGTATTTTGCTTTGAATTATCAGGGTACACAAAAATAAAACTGTAAAAGTATTTTGAAGATATTAACTTTGTAATGGAGACCGGACTTCTTTGCGCCATACTAAAAGAGAAAAATTATTTTGAAGTTTTTCCATAATGTACTGTTAGTAAAGACATTTTAAGCATACAATTCTGATAAGTTATGATAGTATTACAAAGATCCTAGCACAACATAAACGAAAACAACACTTTTTTAAAATCCCGGGAATTCCCGGGACAAAAAGCATTTCCCGGGAAACATAAAATAGCTTAAAATTGACCGGGATCCCGGGAAAGAAACCCTAATAAATAGTGACCATTTTTATTATTATTTAATTGTAAATATCATTACATTGTAAATGTTTCAATATAAATTTCACTTGAATTACGCTATGTTTTAGTTCGTCTTTGTTATGAACAAGCAACTAAATACTTAATCTTAATATGTTTTTGCTTTTTGCAAATTACATTATGCTTACGAGTTTTTTTTATGAACTCGTAGATTTTTGTATTACATGGCCAATGTAATTGCAAAATGACCTACCCAGTGTTTAATTATACTACAAGAAAAAAGTTTGTTCCAAATTGGGTTCCACGTTTTAAGGAACCCTTGGATTTTGCGAAGCTTTAAAAAAGGGGTTCAGTCAAAAGATGGTAAATAATTAATTTGTTAAAAAATAGTTATTTATGTATCAAGGCCAAAAAGTACGTTTTGGCCGAGGTGCATATTACATTTTTTGTGCGATAGAATTAAAAACAATTTAAATTTTTAGTAATTTTCAAAATTATAGGTTAGAAAATACGTCACATTCTGTCACTGACAGATGACAGCGTGTGTACTGCATTACCGGCCCTCTCCTTAGCAACGGCCGTAAAAGTTACTTTTTCGGCCGTTGCTAAGGGTAACGGCCTGAAAAGTAGCTTTTACGGCCGTTGCTAAGGATAGGGCCGGTAATGCAGTACTTTATGGTCGCTAACGCGTCCGTCAAACAGCTGTTTCTAGTACGATCGCACAAAAAATATATTTCATTGTTTAATAGTAACACACAGTAATTTAAATCCGTTACTTCTTAGTTTAGTAAGAGTCAGATACCATTATCAACTTCAACGAAATTGTTATGTTTCCTTTAGGTAATATTTACTGAAGTAAATAATTTATTTTACAGGTTTAAACCAATTTAATCACTTTTTTATTTACAGTTGCTCGTTATAAACGTTTAGTTAATTATCCATAGTATTTTTGTATTTTTAAATAAGTACGGAGATTCGAATTTAATTCAAATACCAGTTTACTTAGCCCAAAAATAAATTTAAAACGACACTTGCTGTATTATTAGATATTGATCGTGTTTACATTTTTATTAAACAAATCGAGTTGTGTTTTTACACCTGACGGGCGCGAAATAAACTGCAACGATTTGATTAGAATATATAGGTTAATTATGTTTAACAAGTTGATAAATTTATTCTGGCCGTTCACCAGTCTCAGTTTTTCTGTGCATAAGGTTCAAAACCCATCACATGATCGTTTACAATTTAGCGGAAGCCCAAAGATAGCTAAGAAACAGAAACAAGAATATAAAAATGGACTTTAAAAACTTATCACAAACACTTTACGTCGAGCACTGAATAAACAAGATTACATAATAAGGTCGGCAAATTTGTTTTAATTTAAAGGTGACCTGTGTTAATATACATATTATTATTCTATTTGAAGCATTTTAAAGCTGAATAATCAAATATTCGATTAATTAGGGTTCTTTCATTTAAATATTAATATAGTTATTATCGGTATTAAGCGTAACTAATCTTGGTTAAATCTAATAGGGTTCTGTATTGTTAAAAAAACCATTAAAGGGTTCCATGGTTGAAATTAATTGGGAAACACCGGTTTAAAGTTGACGTTTTATTGAAAAAAATTAGGCTTCACGTTCATTAAAGTATTTTTTACAGTAAGAGTTTAGTAAAACCGTAATTTAACGAACTTATGTCCTAACGTATGTAATTGTTTTTCTTGTTGTTTAATTTTCATAATATTATACAAACGAATTTTAAAATGTACCGTATAATCACGCTACATAAACACTTTTATGTGTTCATTATTGTTAGGCGAGGCCTACCACACGTCCCGGTTTGGCCGGGACAGTCCTGGTGTCCCTGAAAAAAAAAATTAGCCGTTTTTTTTGTGAAATCTGTCCGCGCAGGTAACGAAAAGCGCGAGGAGCGAAGAAAAACGTGTTTCAGTCATTTTGTTGTGAAACGTCTTTGCGCGGGTGTTATAGGGTTGCCAATTGCGCTTTTGGGGCGGCCATACGCGTTTTCGTGGGAAAATATTAATGTGTATGCTGTACTCATGCCATTGAAGATATCCATAGTATTGTACGCATTTTGTTTATAAGCTTTTGAGCTATTTGAACAAGCAACAATAAAATAAATTTAAAGCACAAGCTTATCTTTAAAGTTTTTTTAAAAATTTTGACTGAAAAGTGTTGCTTTTTTAAATTCATATTAATATTATGTTTATAGTTCCTCCACCTAAATAGAAATTTTTAGTGAAAGTTTCTACCTTTATTACGAATAATATTGTAGGTGCGAGCAATCTAATTAAAAAAATCAGAGAAGATTCTGCCATACATCTGTAATTTTGGATGATGGTAAAGTACTCTTAACTTTGCATTAAAACACGTTTCGAACTTTTAAAATTCAAAAAAATCGCTTGCGGCGTATTTCCCCCCCCCCACTTTTTTTTGCCCATGTCTTATAATTAAAAAAAAGGTTCGCGTGTCCCGATTTGATTTAACGCAAATATGGTAGGTCTAATTATAGTTCTACGCACTTTACGGTAGTATTAATAAATCTGAGCAACAATATTGTACTCCTGTATTTTAAAATAGTAATTACGTATAAAAGTTTAAATTATTAAAATTTAATACATGGAACTTTAATTGCTAGAAGCATGCTGTTGCAAAATGATAGAAAAGATTGTATAATAAGAATTTTATAATAGCCTATATTACCATTTTGAAACATTTGCTTTCACAAAAGTAATATTAGAATGGTAAAGATGCGTAACAATTGCGTGAAATTTTAAATGATTCGCTTTTATTTAAGAGTGTAGAAACAAATGAATTGAAATTCACGCTACTGTTTAATGTATGAAAGTTGTGGGCATCGACATTTCGTAAAACATTCAATCGCTTTAATTAACACTTAATTTACTTGATCACAAATCGTTCGCATCAAAGCACGTTTAATTTAAAATTAAATATAGGTACAAATAAAACTGTATCTGGTTTAGTAATTTTATTAAATTAGTAACAATTGTGTTTTTAACGAGTACAATATATGTATTGTCGTTCTACTGATATGGTTATCCTTGAAGATGTACAGGTAGACAGCTAAAGAATTTGTCTTTTATACATTTGTCCACAACTACCAAATTTTACATAGATATCATAATATTGGATATAGAAAATTTCAGAATCAAGATAAAAAGTATTACTGATCAAGATTATTAAAAGTTTTAACGAATTCTTCAATGGTTTTTTAAAGCAAGCAAATATATAATAGAAAACTTGTTAATTGTTTGTCACGATCGCCTCTCGCGAATTTCCTTAGTGTTATTAATTATCCACTCTAATCGCTAATGGTATAATATAAATAATAAACAATCATTTATTACCAGAAATTCTATTGAAGCATTCATAACCAATCTTTGAAAAGAAATTGTTACGAATCTAGATCTTAAAACATTGTAAGTTTGATTGAGCAACTAAACAACTTCAAAGGCTAAAAGTAGACGAGACAGATAAATTGAGAAAGTTACGGTTTTGGTTGGACGAAATCAAAGAATAGTTTACAGCTTTCTATTAACAATTAACCGTACCTATATGGAGCTTTTACATAAATTATAGCATAAAAGTAATAAAGCATAAACACAAATCAAATTTGTAGGTTTACTTTAAGCTAAGTAAAATTAAACAAATTAATCTTTTCATTAAAGTTGTAAGTTTTTAAAGGATTTTAGTCTGCATAACTATGCTATGAGTTATGGAGAAAAACCCTTTTCATTTAAAAAAATGTTAAGTATTGAACTATTTATTTCGCCTAAGATTTGATGATGAAATCGTGTTCATTTGGTGAACAAATAACTTTAAAAGCACTAGTTCCGCAACCTATTGAAGCATGGATATGAATTGCTTAACGAGTTTGAATTGAAACGGGCGTCCTGTCCACAATTTTAAAATGTTCGTGCTATTACACAAACTTTCAGTGAGCAAAGTAAAATCAAACCGTTAACTTAAAACACTTTCATGTAACGGCTGTAGAAAGTTTTGTGTATATGTATACCAGGAGGTAGTAATAGGGTTTAATTACCACTTATTTAGACTAGCTTTTCTAAAAATTGAGATCTGAGACTAGCAAATCTTTTAAAATTGTGTTGCAGTAATTAATTTACTAAATTTAAATTAATATGATGTGAATTTCCTGAATACATTCTACTTATTATTAAAAATTAAGAAATATTAAGCCTAGTTTCTACGCAGGATCATTTTCGTCATCTGAACGGTTCGAACCTAACTAAAGTGAACTGGAACCGAACCAAACCGGATACGAACCGGAACCGGAATCGAACCGGAACCGGGACCGAATCGGAACCGGGACAGAATCGGAACCGAACTAGAACTTAAACCTACACAAAACTTGAAACCAAACCGAACCGAACCCCATCTTGAATCAAACCCCAACCAAACTGGCATATTATCTTGAATCGCGATCTCGAACCGAACCGGTTACATAGAGACGGCTTTTGGTACTAAACCGACTTGATAACCTGGATTTTTGTTTAGTAGCAGTTAGCATTAGACGCTGGCCAACAATTATTGTTCCAGTTTTACAAACATTGCAAAGCAAACTCAATGATGAAATATCATAATTTGATGGCAATAATTATAAGCAAATGCCGTTTGAATTTCAGTTCTTTTAAACTAACCCAATTTTCAAAACAACATCTTCTTGTTTTCCTTCATTTTTCGTTTTGGTAAAACGCTTTTTTTAAATTTAATGTTTCTTAATAAATATGTTATCTATCCTGATTATGACACAACATGGTACATACATAAGGCTATAAAGATTAAAATACTTTGACAATACAAGTCGTTAAAAATTATTTTTTGACACACGTTATGTGTAAAATGTATGTAACATGTAATTTATTTAAAAAAAAAACTTGAGCTGCACGTAAACCATCTTCTTAACCAGTTACGAATTGTAAATCGGTACTCAAACGATTAGTTTAGGGGTTCGCACCCCAATGCTTAAATCAGATTATTATTAACTTTAAACGAAGATCCAAAATACGTGCTTTTTAGGTACCTATGTGATGAATCTTATCATTTTTAAACATTTGTTGAGAAAACAAATGGGTTGTTTATTTTCGGCAAGATTTAGATGTATTAGAAATACAAATTTACGAGTTGTACAACTTTCCACCTTTAGTGAATCAGTTTGTAATAATTATTTTACGTACGAACCGAAATGGTTATACGTTGTTTTGGTTATATTCACAATTTATGTAGAATAATAATATTGGCACAGTGAAATTTCAAAACCGGTACAAATACGATACCCTTCAGAACACCAGGAAGCGCTACAAAACTGGTACTGTTCTGGTGAAAACGATATGTAAGGTCACTACAGTTTTATTCTTAAACATTGCGATATAAACTTGTATGCTGTTACAGTAGAATTATGAATAATGTAGCGAGCAAATAAAGAGGAGTATAAAACTGTAATATTTGTTTCATAAATGAATTATACTCGGTTATTAAAAAAAAAAAGGTTTGTTGATATATTCGGCATTAAGCAAGCAGTAAGTAACTTTATCTAAAAATCAAATTATTTGTTTTTTAATAGTTTATCCTGACAATCCATCAGTTACTAAAAGGCGCATTTAATTTTTTTGTAAAAAGAATCTGTTATTAAAGAATATCTTGACTAGATTTAAGATTCTCGTCTCATCGCGCTAGATACACTATTTTTTAATTCCGTCGAAACAGAAAGCTTATTTTCTGACTAAATTTGCATGTACAATCACTTAAATACTACAAACATTTATCAAATATTTGCCAATCTTTAAACCAATGAATTTATTGTAAATACACATATAGGTCTTGTCAGACTTACACTAAGTTTTTAATTAAATTAACATTTGTCTTTTGATCAACATCAGATTGTATGACGTTTTCGTTAGTGTAATTTTACGTAAAAACTCTTCTTGAAAATGAGCAACAAATTCAACCTGCGAGGTATAAAATTATTTCTTGTTTTTAAGTGTCTTTAATTTGTGGGAGTTCGTCTTTACCCTTCGTCACTTATAATATTGGATGTACCATGAGAACTGTCTCAAAAACAAGAATATTTAAATACAATTTACAAAATTTCTCGACCAACAACTCCTTACTAATAGGCATCATTTGGCGAGCGAAGAACTCGACAAAATAACAATATGTTTACGCTTGTCAGCTTTGGTGGGATTTACATGCTTTTGTTTTGAAACGAAAAGCGAGAATTGGATTGTTTCAACGTACAAAACAGGAATTTTAGTTTGTCAAACATAGCAATAAAACGTTTTTCAAGAGCACATTCATAAACTGTAACAACGCTTTTAAAGATATGCTATGTCTACTTGTGTATACAAGAACAGCAGTTAAAAAAATACAATAAAATTTTATCAGTGAGACGGGGTAGTATGGGTTTCGCCTTTTCGATATAAAAAGGGCGATGCCAAAAATTGCAAATTTAAAATAGATTCTCAAGCTAACTTGCCAATTTTGTTTGTATGTAATCAATTTTAAAGGAAAGCAAGTTTCAAAATTTGCAATTGTTAATCTATTTTATCAATAACGAAATAATTTACAGTTTAAAATTAAATAAGCTACAATTTTGTTATAGAAAATATTGGCAATACAAACTTAATTATTTTGTATGCTTTATCCTTTTTTCATTTGTGCTCGTCTACTGTCGTCCTAGATTCAAAAAAATTCGTACATGTTGAACAGCACCACTGATGTGAATTTAGCCAAACAAGACTTGGGTAATCTTAATAACACGAATAAGACGTTAATCAGAATATCTAAGAAACTGAAATGAATTTCTTATTTATTCTGAAATCTCTAACTCGTCTTTCATCCATAAACTACTTCGAAAGATTTTTTTTTAAATTTCAGCGAAACTGTTTACAAATTTCTGAATCATTAGAAATTTTCTTTTAATTTTGGAGTTTCATAACTCTCAACCAAATCTAAAATGTTTTGAAAAATTAGATGATTTAAAATATAGAATATATGCTTGATAACAATAAGTCAACAGCAGATGCAAAAAAAAGAGCCAGGCTAAGCAAAAATGACAAAAAAAGCAGAAAAAAAAAACTAAACCACTGGTAAATACCATAACCAAAAGAGAAACAATACGCCTTGTAAACAGAAATAATTGTATTTTGTTACTTGCTTGGTGTTGTCCTCGCGGGGAGGTGCAGAAAAGAGCATAGTAGAAGAATAGGCATGGCCCAATACGTCTTTAACACACTTCGAAAAGTATAGGAGTCAAACATTAATAGAAAAACGAAGATAAGATTATGCCAGTGCAATGTAAAAATGTAATGGTTCGAAGACCTGGAAAGAAAGCCAAAAACTATTTCAGAAATTGCTAATTTTCTTAACAGTGGTCTCCGAAACATTAGTAGAATATTTTGGCCTGAGAAAGTGCGTAATGAAGAGCTTTGGAACGTGACGAAAGAAAAAAATAGAAATAACTATAAAAAGAATGGAATTGGATAGGACACGCGTTAAGAAAACCAGCAATAAGTATAGTAAGACAAGTCATGAACAACAACATTCCAGGAAGAAGAAGAAGAAGAAGAAGAAGAGGAAGACCATCAAATTCATGGAAGCAAAGAATTCAGAAAGAACTCATTAAAATAGGCCTTACATGGAACGAGGCTAAACAAAGAGCGTGGAACAGAAGATAATTAGATGAATGATGACGATAAAATGTAAAATTTAATTTTAAAAAAATTGCGGAAAAATTTCGGGTTGCCAGCAAAATTTAGTCCCGAGCCAACTTTGGCATTTCTATTGATTTGCAAACACTGTTGTACATGTAATGGTACAGGTAATGTAAACCTTCTTAAAGTAATAGTTATTTACGTAACAACACCGGAAAGTGGTACTTTACTGGACGTGTAGACAGTTTTGGGACGAGCGTTGGCGAGTCCTGAAAGGTTACGAGTCCAGTAAAGACACTTTACGAGTTTGTTTCGTACAATATTTTTTCTGCGTCCGCCACTGACACCAAAATCACTATCGTCACCATCCATAATTAAACAATAACTTAACAAACTACTGGTGCAAACTCGCTTGGTGGTATAATGACACTTGTTTACACTAACTTGTTAACAGCGCAAATCAACAAAACAACTCAGCACCATGGCAACCAGCTACTTTCCGCCTTAGGCCGAAAAGAATTGTTATTACCATGGCAACCAGTTACTTTCCGGCCTAGGCCAGTAAAGACGTACTTTGCAGCCTAAAAATTGATCGGTAGCAAGTAATTTTTTGGTCGGACGCAGAAAAATGTTTGTGTGTTGTCGATAGCCAAAGAAGTTAGCGTGACCAAAGCCAGTATTGTCCACTACGAGTTTCTTAATAAAGGCAAAACTATTACGGCTGAGATCTACTTTATGCAACTGGAATGTGTAAAGGATGCGTTACTTGAGAAACAATCAGAAGTAATTGATAGGAAGAAAGTGTTATTCTTGAGGATAACGCAAGACCTCATGGTGCAAAATTTAGCCGGAGAAACGTTTGTGCCTGAGGATGAGAAATTCTACTTTAAACACCATATTCTCCCGACATATATTCAACCGATTATCTTCTTTTCTTATTTTTCTTATTAACTTGAATCTCGTTGGAAAAGGGTCGAAGGTAATTATTTCAGTGAATAAAACGGGTTCTGAAAATGTAGGTATGCTCATTTTTGATTGGTAATATTCAAAACCGCCCGTACTTTTGTGGTAACCCAATAATTGGGGTAAGGTATGACAAATTCATACAATTAATTGCTTAAAAAAGGTTTACAAACAAACTCTTTGTGCAAACTTTATTAATGCATTTTATGTTTTGATCATCGGCTGAAATAATTGCACTGCAAAAACGTAAATATACGAACTGAGAGATATGTTTATATTTTTTGTAGGTGATAGAACTGAAATATTGATTTTTCCAACAGTGTGACTTTAAAATGTATCACTGTAAACGTGTTAAAAGGAATGGTTTATATTTTTGATTGCATTACCACGGCAAAGATTTCATTAAATGCATTTAACGAGTTAGAAATAATCGTGTAATAAAAGATTGAAAAAAGACAAGAACAAACTGTTATAAGCTATAATAAGTGGGTATGTGGTTAGAGACGCGACATTTGTTTAGATTTTCTGGTCTGGTCGTGGCAGAGACGCCAAATTTAACACCGAAGTTGCGCTGCGCCCTTCCTTCGACTGAAATAGCTGCCTGAAAGAGGGCACTCGCTAGGAATAGTACATTCTTCACCAAAACAGAAGTTGCGTCAAATATTGGCGTCCTTGTCAGTCAAATTCGCCAGAACTTATGGAAGATACTCAGCGACGTACTTCGATAATTGTTTAGCTTATAATTTCTGTAAGCATTTCTCGATTGGTGCTCCATGCCGGGTATTTTTAACACTATTCCACGTTCCTGTCGCTACTTAATTTTATACATTACGTTTTTAGGTTTATGTTGTCGACGTCAAAATAGTCTGTTCTCGCTTTGAATTGTGGACGTCGTCGAAGGTAATTGTGACGTACAGACTGTTTCGAAGGATGTGATAAATAGCGTTCTATTCCGGTTCGTTTGTTGTTTACAAATTATTATTAAAATGGATTTATTGCGTTGAAAAGCGTTTAATAGCGGTTTCATCTTGGCTTTACATTAAGTTTTATACATATTTCAGCTATTTTACTCAACAAAATATTATGTTCGACAAATGCATTTGGAAAAAAAACGACGCTCAACGTGTCATCGCCGATTTTAATTTAAACGAAATTGTTTCGAGCCAGAGCGTCCGGACAATGACAATTAAATTGGTTTTTATTTTATGAGAAAATAAATGGGCGGCCGTACCTGTTTTAAAATGCCGCTATGGTTTCATATCAACAAGAGGAAGATATTTGGTGTAGTCTAAATAAGCAGGTGCTTTATAATTTTAAACAGTTGCAAAACCTGCTTCGTCTTTGTGATATAACGTTGATGTTTAACTAAAAGCTTAAGCAAGATGATTATGTTAAAAACATTTCTCTGAACAACATAATTTTTTGTACTTAACGAATATTATCAATAAATCACCCACATTTTTAAAATTTAAGCCTGTAACTCATAAGTCGCAATATTATTTCATACACAATTCCATACATAAAAGCATTGTACTGTGCTGTAAAAATGTTGTACCTAAATTTTCTTGCGGTCCAGTTCTAGTGTAGGTACTAAGGACCGTTTATTATAAAAGTGGTGTACGTCCATTTTTGAAAAAAATAATAATGAGAGGACAAATAATTTAAATAGAATTAAGTGTGAAATTTCGATTTGTAGACAATTTATAGTTGATACCTAAAAATACCTGCACGCTTTAATCAATTGAAAATTAATTTAAAAAAAAAGCTGAATTAATTAAAATGAAAATGGTTCAAGCCCATTTTCTATAGTCTAATTAAACACTTGGTAGGCTAAGAAGTAGAATCGTGCCAATTTACAAATAAATTCGCCATATAATACAAAAAAATACGAATCTACGGTTACATACGTTAATTACACAAAAAGAAATAACATAAAAAAATAGAAATAACTTTCACAAAGAAAAAGTTACACACATTCGAAGTTTAACACTGAAGTATAATAGTTTCAAAGGTATCAAAATTTGCAGTTTTTAATTTTTATGCTTACGTTTAATGCTACTTCTATTTGTAATAATAACATGTAAGGGGAAAATAAAATTTGTAAATGTAACAAAAGTTTATATTTGATGCGACAAACAAATACCAATCAGTATATTTTAATCAAATTAAAGGTAAGTATTATGAAATATTAAAAGGTAAAGGATAAATGGAAGTCGTAAAACATTTATCACTTTCTAATTGTTATAAATAATCGTAGCATCAAAATTAATAATAAAACTTAAAAGCTCAAAATTTTGCTAAATATGTGAAATTAGTTTAGCATGAAATTTTGAATGTGTAATTTTTTCTTTGTGACAGTTATCTCGTTTAAAATCAAAACCAAATTGTAAATAATAAAATGCTTGACATTTTTTTTTTTTTTAAGTAAACTGTCAAAACCTGTTTGATATCAGAAGGCTAGTAAGTAAAACTTATTTTGTATTTAAAGCTTCATGAAATAGTTTATTAAGATCAACACAAAACGACAAAATAGCTGGTCCTAACTTTTAGTAATGCAAAGAGATTGCTTTTACAGCATACTCATACTATCTTTTCGAAAAGTTGTTAAATAAAGTTAGAAGATAGGAATATTTATAATCTGATCTTGACTTTTTTCTGCATTAGTACAATTAAAAAAATAAGTTGAACTACTTTCTTTTTTTTAAATCATACTTAAATATTCCAATATAGTTTATTGCCATTTCATTGTACATAAGGTATGTTTATAATTCTCGAGTTAAAAAAATTAATTAAAAAAATGTAGAGATGAAAACAGCGGTTTCCCGTTTTTTTTTGCACCAATTTTTTTATGGTTTGTGTATTTATGTATTTATAATTAACTTATAAAAATGAACACACGAAATTTGCAAAAAATTAATAATCTAGATTAAATTTCTCCGAATGAATTAATAGTAATATTATTTAAATACTTTTATTCTTATTTAAATTTTAATAAACTCGTTTAAAACGTACCTAAAGAGATAAAGTAGCACATATTGTTGTAAAAAAGCAATATATTTCTATTTATAGATCTTGACTTATTAATTATTATTACCTACAATAATTTCAGTAATTGTTACAGCAGCTGTTTCAACAAGATTTTTTAGAGCGAGATTTCTCAAATATGTAAACGTAGATATTAAAAAAAAAATCCAACTGAATTGCTTACTCGATTATTAAAATAAACTCAATAAGCAGTTTGTTTAATGACATGTGACGCTAAACCAGTTTGTACTACGTGAAAGAAGAGATCGTTTTCTTATTTAACTTGAGATTGTGCAATGAAACCATCAATATTAGGTCACGACAAAGTTACGTAAAACTAAAGGTCTTTAATCAATACTTTTGTTAAAGTAGGCATCGCTTATACACTCGTACATCTGCTCCAGACTGTAGACAGCGAATGCGTCTGGATTATAAACGAGTGTGTCCCTATTAATAGTTTCACAGACGCATAAAAATAAACAGCGCCATCTTTCTCTACTCCCGCATCTTTTCAATTACGGCTAACGATAACTTTTCAACCTAGACGAGGAAGATGAAATAGTTTTTCTAAATGTAGCATTAGATGTGTTTTCAACCCTTCCTTCGTTCACTGAATAAATTGTTTACAACTGTATGTTATTTGTACCTGTCAGTGTTGTTATACGAACAACAAGAACTATACATTGTTGTAACGCGGTGTAATGGGAAGTTGCTTTAACTGATTTACATTTGAAAGAAAATATTGTTTTGTCGTTTTGTCTCATTATGTGTTGGCAACTGAATTACTTAGGCAATGATTTGTTAAAGCAGCTTTGACAAATCACGCAAAGGCATATGACAGAGTTGAGGATATTAAATAACATTTGTTATTTACGGTTCTTGGCCATATTATTTTAAACATTCAGTTTCATTTGTTTTGTTTTTATTTTAACTACAGGACTGGATTCAGACTAACCGTGGTCTTAAACCGTGATAGGTTTTTTTTAAAATTGTAACTTAAAGCAATTAATAGCCACTGTATATTTCGAAGTTTCTTTGATTGTAAAACTCTTAAGCCCCAGATTTAATCGTTTATTTGTTAATCAGGTTCTGTTAACGTAAATTAAAAAAGAATTGAATGTAAATATTCTTGAAAAGATCGAGATCTTGTAAATTATTAGAAGTAGAAATGGTTTACTTAACAAATAAGTGTTATTTATTTACTTAGTAAGCATATTAAGCTGTAGTGTGCGTATTGTGCACATTTTCTGCAATATCCTACAATTTCCTGAAATTCAGAAAAATTAATATTATTTGTTTATTTGTTTAGTGTTAAGTCCTTCTACTGTTAGGTGTAGAACTATTAAGTAGTGTTGGGTTTGGTTTTTCATCATTTGATGTTCTCTGCCAACTTTATAAATTCTTCCCATTTGATTTTCTTGTCGGAAGCAACTTTTTTAATTTCATCCTGCCCGGTTTTTCTGTCTTTCTGTTTTGGTTTTCTCCATACGACCTTGCTTCATAGGTTTTTCTGGATAACCTCTTTTTTTATTTCTACAAATGTGACTCAGCCAATCCAGCTGCCTTTTTTGTATATTTGTTTTAAGGTTTAACCTTCAATTGTTTTCTATATGTTTCATTTCTGAATCTATCTTTTTTGGTTGTTCCTTCGATTATTGTTAAAATATTCTTCTAATTCTTCCTGTTCTTTCACTTATTTCCCTGTTCATGCCTTGATTACTCTTGGTGATCACTTCTGAAAATTTGAAGCTATCTACTTGTTCCAACCTATGCCCTTCTAGTGTAATTTGTGCCTTTTGCGATGATCATAGTTTTTGTTTTAATTGCTTTTATGTTTGTGTCATCTTGCTTAATTATGGTTTAAGGTGTGTAGATAATTTTGAAGATTATTTTCCGTTTCTTCGACAGTGATGACCAAGTATGTATTACGATTGTTTTTTTATAACTTTCTTATAATGAACAGCAAGAATTTAAAAATTGGCATTTATAGCTTACGCAAAGGCTGTTAAAATTGACACCGCTTGCTTAGTTTTTAAGATGCTTTAGTGATTATTTTATTTGCTATGGGTGCCATATAGAATTTCATTGATCACACATTAATTATTTAATATAAAATCAGGATAAAAACTTTTAAAATTATCATTACTTGTTTGTTTTTGCTATTAAACATTTTGCAGTTTTTATGTTGCCAATAAATGCTAGTTAAAAAATTATGACCACACTGTAGTGATAGAATAAAACTTGAAAATTATTTGTTATCAACAATGGATGTTTTTTATACCATTCAAATTGAACTCAAATTTATTTAATTGTAAAATATTCACATTTTCTCAAGTGAGATACTAATTGTTAAGATTTTTGTTAGCCGTTTTTTTTAATATTAGTAGTACTTATTATAGATTTTACTGCAGGTGAATACTTATCAAATCTGACCAAAAAAATTCTAGATATTTAGGTCCAAAATTTTCCTATCTAAACAAACTAAACGGAATTCAAGTGATATGATAATAGAACGATTATTGCTGAGGTCAACTAGCTTTTTCTTAATCGTTTTTAGTCAACACGCAAAGACCGCTTATATTTTTTTATTATACACGGAATGATCTTAACTTGATTTGTGCTGTTTAAATATTGTTAAAACAATACTTTTTCCTACAGAAACTTAGCTACTACCATCAAAAATTCAGAAACTGCACCATGTTTTCAGCAAACGGGATATCCTTAGACGTCAAATGTGTTTCAGACAATGATAAAACTTAGTTAAAATTGTAAAGGATACTCCAATAAAAAGCTTGTTGTTCTTCTGCAAGGTGGAAGTCAAAACACATTTTTATCACACCCTTATGTATACATAAGCCTTCCAAAGGTATCCATTTATTTAATTAAAATATTGTAACTTAAATCAGGACCAGCTTTAGTTTACCTCCTAAGAATAAAAATTGTGTTTGTCCTGTTTCATTTTATTAAATTTTTTGGATCAATTAATAAATTTGTTTTTGATAGAAACTCATTCGCTTATGATAAACTTTCAAAGAAACTTAAAAAAAATGCTGAAAATAAAGCCTTACAATGTTAGTAAAGTCGTTCTGTCTGGTGCCAATTTCAGGCTGTAACGGTTTTTGTTGTAAAATGCTGATCCACACGCTATCTCTACATGTATATCAGCTCGTCCCTCAGATATGTAATTATTTTGTGCATTAAAAGTAATTAGCAATGTATAACTCATGTAAACTCTACATAATTTTAATAATTTATCCATAACAGGTTAGCTGTGCTCCCAACCGCAAGAATTTTCGAGACGGTCTCCTTTACTTTTTATTTCAAAATCATGTGTGCGTTTTATTCAAGTAAAACATCAAAGTGATCGGGGTATTAATCTTATCGGCTATCTTAATCGTGTAATATAACAAGTACGTAAAAAATAAAAGCTCGTTATAAGATCAATACACCGACCAATTATTACAAATATGTGACGTTAATCAAAATAATCTTTATACGACCGCAAATTGTGATGTGACAAGTAAAGCCCACGTTCTGCTTTATTGTATTATTTGCAATATGTACTGTAAATTTACAAGTGGATGATCAAAGGTTATCCAAATTAAATTAAAATATGTATATAAGCGAGTTACATTAATTCATACCAACCAAGTACATTAACTTAGAATGTAATTTAATAATTGAGTTTAAATCTTATGTTTAGAAGTAGTTAAACAAACGATTTAAAGTTTGTATTGGTGATTGACTATAGACATAAATTGAAATATAATTAAAGATTTAAAATGAACAACAACAATTGTATATGTCCCACAAAAATTTAAAAAATTCGAATAGTATTGCTGAGCATTGTCCCAGTCGCCTAGTAGTAAGTTTAGTATTATATTCAAGTGTAATTCCACAAGGGGTTTACAATGTTTAAGACTTTTAAGTCGTTTCCATGGAAACTTCCAACAATTTTATGACAGTGGTCACCTGAAAAGTTTATCAGATGAAGTCGAGTGAAATTTTCTATGACGTTTTGTGAAACGAAGTTGTTCAAAATTTTAAAGAAAAGACGAGCAATTCTCTAAAAAATTACATGTCCAGGTGCTGTTTAAAAATACTTTACTACGATTTTTTGAATACTCAATAAAAAGTGGTAGATAAAATAAGTTTGATTAACATCATTTGTTACTTTATTGAGCATGTACCTATATAGCAGGGGTGGCCAAGACGTCGACCGCGGTCTACTGGTCGACCGCAATGCCTCTGGAAGTCGCCCGTGAAGCTAGCTGACTTAAAAATTGACAAATTATAGTGATAAACTCGGAGCGTATTTGAATTTAAAAAATAATTGAAAATTATTTTCTGCAAATAGTAGATACACAAAATATACACATTTAAAATCAATGGCTTCAAATGAAAGCTTCTGGAAATTAATAAGCAGGGATAAATATCCAAATATTTGGAGAGTTGTTGCATATTTCAGTGCCTTTTTTGGTACGACACATTTGTAAGATTAGCATTTTCCTGCATAAATGGGATAAAAACTAAACATAGGTCACAATTATCTGATCTACATTTGGAATTGTGTTTAAGAATTAGTTTAAGTTCATACGAGCCAAATTTTGACAAACTGGTCAAAACTATGTATGCATTGCCAAGTGTCATAAAAAAAAACAATTCTATTGTTTTTGTTTGGTTTTTGTAAAATTTGCTTTTAATTTATTTTAATACAATTGTAAAACAATAATTTTCTTTTTTTCCTGTATTTTTTGAACTTTTTAAAATTCAGAACCAGTGCTAGAAAATAGTTATTTATAGATAATTTTATAGTAGTCATAGTAAAATGTCTTCACCAGTTTGTGTCTTTTAGAAAAAACGTCATCATTTCGTAAGTATCTAAAATTTCATTAAAAAAAAAAGACACAGTTCGTAAGTATCTTCTAAAAAAGTCATCGATTTGCAAATACTTAAAAAGGCCTTAAAAAACACCAATTCGTAGGTACCTTACAAAAAATGTAGTCGCCCGCGGGTACACTTTCTCTCAAAAGTCGCCCCTGACGTCTAAAAGTTTGGCCACCCCTGCTATATAGTAAAATATTCTTCCTAAATACCACTTGATTTAAATTTTCTCTTAACTTTGTCTCGGGGAATTTTCAGATGAAATTTGTCGTGAAATTGTTGAAAGGTTCCATAAAATCTGCAAGCAGTTCTCAAAAAAATTTCACGTCGTGTGGTATAACCTTTGATAACATTTTTCTCTGCAGTCATTTAAAACCTTATCATTCCACATAAATATCAAATATCACTATCTAGTCACAGTTCACCTAATGTCGATAGGCGTTCTGTCTTACACTATCATAACAATGTTATAATATAATTTATCAGTACATAATCTTTTAAAATATCTTTTTAAATAGTGTAGATAAATTTGAAATTGGATTTAATTTTGCTATCAGTAATATTTTTTAAATATTAATCTTTAACTTTATTGATCAATAGTGTTTCAGTACTATGAAGCTAAGCTTTGAAAAGTTTCTACCAGTAAAAATTGGGCCATGCTATGATGGGTGACTATTGCCGGTTCTTGCAGAAGGAAGATACAGTCTGTCTGTTCTACAAAATGGACCCAATACTATAGCGACTTCAATTGTGATTTAACCATCAAAATACCATTTATATTAATAAATGGGACAGTCTTAGCTACAACTTGGCAAAAATAATTTTGTTTTAAACACCTTCATTTATTTGTTGTGACGTCACCGACATTTTTTTAAAATTTATTGGTACAATTTTTTTGGTGTATTCTTGTAGAGCATTTTCAGTACCTTCTTTTCAACGGTCTAGACTTTTAGTAGGGTTATACTATAAAATGTTTGTAAAAAATGCAAAAAACTAATTTGAGCTAGTAGGCAATTTAATCAACACTTCTGTTAAAAAAATAATTACTCATAATCAAGCAAGCTTTTTTAAGGTTTATACACTTGCTTAACTGTAAGTCAGTGGAATCTGAATGAGTATTGCTAATGAGTGCCCTGCTATTGGATATTCTGTATACTACAACGATAACAAAACACGACTAAAGAAATTGCTCAATCTGTGAGCCATTCTTGTCGATGCATAACTGGCATCCTACTTACAGTTAACCAAGTGTTTTCAAGGTTGCTTGATTATGAGTAATAATTTTTTTTTAACAGAAGTTTTGATTAAATTGCCTACTAGCTCCAATCAGTTTTTTGCATTTTTTTACAAAAATTTCATAGTATAACCCTACTAAAAGTCTAGACCGCTGAAAATTACTGAAAATGCACTACAAGAATACACCAAAACAATTATACCAACCAATTAAAAAAAAAATAATCGGTGACTTAACAACAAATAAATGAAGGTGTTTAAAACAAAATTATTTTCGCCAAGTTGTAGCTAAGACTGTCCCATTTAATAATATACATGGTATTTTGATGGTTATATCACAATTGAAGTTGATTTAGTCTTTAACCCATTTTGTAGAACGGACTGTATAACATCGCAAAAAAAAGCAAAATTTGTTTTCGTATTTTTTTATTAATTTTGTAGGTAAATTTTGATATACAATTTTTATTTATGTTCTAAACTAAACTGTATGTGTAGTCAATGCAGATGTATAATATGTGAGAGTTAAAAGTTTTAAATATACCTTTAAAAATTACAACAAGGAAAAGTGAAAGCTACTGTAACAAAATGATTTTACGTGGTAGGTTTTTTGAGGTAATATCTATAACCAGATTTAGTGAGATATGTCAAAAATTATGTGTTTTTGAAAAAATGTGAAAAATTGTTGCTTAGTGTTATCGAACGGAAATAAATGCATTATGTAATGAAATATTTGTATTTAGTTAGTTGCTTATCTTTTAGCGTGTGCAGTTAATCTTTGCAATGGCGAATACAAACGCAATGACAATTACAAAGCACAATATTCCGTGTACTGCAGCATTTCCACGTTCGATTCAAGATCCAAGGTAAACGATTCTCAGGGAATGTGTGTAGGTACTCTGGTCGCATTAGCCGAAGAAGTCAACAGTTGAACATCGATTTATAATAGTGACAATTGATTTACGGCGCCGGCTTGGATTGGTCGTAAGCTACGATACAAATAGTTGACCGCTGAGAACAAGTTCTTAACTTACTTCTATACACATTATACATATGTGTGTAATCTAAATATTACCGCAGGTGGCTCCAGTTCACAAGTATGCAAGAAAAATTTATAACCGGTAATTAATTTTTTAAAGCTGAGTACTATATTATTAGCAAGGTCGTCACTATGCTAAGAGTTACTTGCGTTACTGTAAAAACAAGTATCCCAAGTAAAATCAATAAGCTCAGTAAACAACGCGCTTAGGTGCCAGTAATTTATATGCCCGCTACACACCACACTGCTGTCTTAATAAATATTTACGGTTGTTGAACGCTTTTTTTATATCTTAACCACTACATACAAGTTGAATTATAAAATAATATCATGCAGAGAAAGATTATTTCTAATTAGGTACGAAATCATTTCAAAGTTTAAAGAGTTTATATTTGAAAAACGAAGCTCGTTATAGTCAATAGATTTTTTAAATGAGAAAAATATTAATAATTTTATTACAGCACCATTTACTTTAAAAAAGCATACCGTCCTTAAAGGATTAAAATTAACCAAAATATTATTCATTAAATATACAAGAAATTTGCTGATAAAAAGGTGCAAGTCTCGAAAGTAGTCTAGATATTCTTTAAAAAGGGATTTAAACAGGGATATTGTATTTCTTCTACACTTTTTTAAATAATTTCTGGACAAAGCCCTAGGGTGGACAAGAAAATGTAAAACTATGGGACTAAGAGTGGGAAATGACGACACTGTTCTACACTTCGTCTACGATCAATTGGTGATTGCTGAAGACGAAATGTTACAGGGTGATGAAATTAAAGGAGGAGTTCGATTGGCCAGTATTAACAATAAACATTAAAAAATCTAAGGATTTGATTAGAGGAAATAAAAAACAAAGGACTTGAGAAATTGAATTTATAAAGGGAGTTGACAAAAATGCAAATATTTACGTGTTATTTTTAGCAAATTGAAAAATAATGACGAGGAATTAAATAACAAAATTTACAACTTTTCTTGAACAAATTTATTTTGTGTAAACTTCTAAGAATGAGATATAAGATTTAATACAATGAGTAATTTCAAATTGTCGAACATGTCTATAACCAAATTAAGAACTAAGGTGAGTGATAAAATAAGAAAGTTTTTCTGTAACATTCTTTTAACGTCAATAATTTAGAAGTTGCATTTATTTTACTGTACAGGGTGGTCCAAATTCGAAGGGATTGCATGGGTATCTCGGTTAATATTTAAGATAGAGAAACGGTTACATTACCAAAAATGTGCAGTTTTTTGAGACAAACTCAGAACCGTTATTATGACAAAAAAAAATACTTTTTATTCAATAACTCGAAATCTGGAAATGATGAAATATTTTTGAAAACGGTTCTGAGTTTTTCTCAAAAAACTGCACATTTTTGGTAATTTAACCGTTTCTCTATCATAAATATTAACCGAGATACCCATGCAATCTCATCGAATTAGGACCACCCTGTATAGTAAAATATGCTTTTTAATTACATATTTCTGTAAAACGAAAACGATGTTATAAATAGTTTTACATTAGCTGGTAATGATTAATTATTTTGAAAATTTTTAAATTACGTACATTTTATGATTGAAATTAACAGATTTTAGATTTAAAAAAAAAAAGAAGAAATCAGAGTCTTGTCAATTCAAAGTGAGAAAAAGAGCAAATATTTAAGATAATTTAAGCAAAAGCTCTTCGAAATTTTTTTGAACTCAAATTTTTGTCCGAGTCAGATCCATTGCTTTGTAATGATATTCCTATTATGCCAATAAAAAGCGTTGTTAGTAATAGGCCACATGATACAAACAAAATTAAAAAATGCATTTTAGTACACCTTATGAACCTTAATTGATAAAATTATTAGCTGTAAGAAATCTTTTATTAAGCAGATCTGTAAAATAATCTTTGTATTCAGCAAATAATTTTACCATATTTCTTAGCGTATGATTGTTGTACGACAAAAATTGTACTAGAAAATTTCTCCCATATTTAGTCTCAAGACGATTACCCATGGAGTTATAATTGTATACCCTTCCTTCGAAAAATATTTATTATTACATTTTAATGCTTTGGTTTATGTTAATGCAATTTTTTGAATTTTAGTTGTTTGATTATGATGGCAAAAATGGAATACATTAGGTGGTTTTATCAATGATTTTCCATTACACATGGTCTCAGATATATCACATATTTTATTCTGAAACGAATACAGTGATGCATTTGTTTAAATAACAGCAAAATGTCAACGCTTGATGAACTAATAAATAAAGTCGACCATTTGTTCCTACTTAAATAGCTTTAACCTTCGCAGCGTACGGGTTCTTGAAACTGCCATTTTTGTTGTTTTTTTTTTCTTATGCACAAACAAGATGAAAAATATACTTTATTGTTTTAACAGGTAAATATGGTTTTTTAGTGTAGCAACAAGAAAAAGTGTGGGTGTTTTGTTAGACTACGCGTGGGCAGACTCTTAACAATGAAACGATGTATCCAAGTACATTCTGATATGACTTTATTGATGCTTATTTAATAATATTGGTTTGAAGCTTTTTATCGTAGTAAGCAGATGAACCGATAAGTTTACGATTAGTATTGGAATAAAAGATTTGTAATAGTAGGGCAGGTCAAGGTCGGCCAGCTTGTCCATGAGTGGGAGCTGTCATTGACATACTATAGCCGTATTGTCATTACGTTAAGCAGAGGTTAAGAGATAAACAAAGTGGAGACCCTCCTGTTTTAAAATAGCTTTGTATTGTTTTTCAATTACGTTGTTAGATATAATTAAGTTATAATAAAACGATTGAGGTTTTTTAGTCGTGGTTTTAAAATTTCTTTGCGTCGCGCGTTGTCTGTATTTGGGTTTTTATGCGTTTTAAATTGCGATTAGTATCAGGTTTGATCTTGATGTACTAACTAGTACGGTAGTGCACAAGTAGGAATGTAAGCCGCCAGGGTCGCAGAACCTGTATCTGTTTTGTTTTTTGCCTACTCAAGCTTGTTATTCCACAGCGTGGTTCAGCGGTAGCATTTACTTGTTAACTACATATTAACGTAAACTTTCAGTTTTCCAACAAATATTTACGTTTATTTTGCATAAACAATAAAAAAAACGAACAATACAAATTTAATAAATTTTATTTTAAGGTTCAACTATTTTTTTTAGATATTCGCTTTACTGTCATAGGGTCACTTCCACCCCACATAAAAATCTCACCTCAATCTTTATACAAATATTACATACACATAGTTTCATCTATTAAGTAAGAAAAAAGTAAAACCCATATTAACTTGCAAAATTGTTTAAGAATACTTTACACACAGTTGTCTCTGTTATCATTAACAGAATGGGAATCTCGTAAACGCTAAGAGATACAGAGTTGATTTAATAAGTCAAAATGATCTATGATTTGAAAGAAACTATTTTATTTAAAAAAAATCTTTTAAAAAACTAATAGTTTTTGCACTATTAATCAAAAACAAACAAAAAATACGTTTTAGATTTTTGCTTATTTTAAATCATACTCAAAATATTTTTCGATATTATTAGGACACTTTTTGGGTAGATTTGAAATTTGTTAATACGTTTTATCTATTTATTTTTGTTATTTTAATATCCACATTCTTATTTTAAATATAGGTTGTAGTTGGCTGTGACACCATCAAAAGAGATCAAAGTGGGAATTGAAAAACAAAACAAAACATCACATAAATTAACAATGAATTAAGACTCAAAAAGTACTATTTGGTTTTTGGTTAAGTTTCAGTATAAAAATATTAAATTCGTTTGCAATCTAAGAAATGTGGGGAGAAAATAGCAAAAAGGCAAATAAACTAAATTAAACGCCCTCATTATAGCGAGAAACGGAAGAACGTTTTAAACTCCTGCAATGTTAAGCATCATTAACTGTTCCTATACGCAGAAATTTCATTTTCTGGAATCATCAGTTTTATACTTACATCAGCGTACCGTGACTATTCGAATTTTACAGTTTTAGGAAAACTGAAACATTTTAAGATCACACAATGAGATTAGTATAACGGGTGATGAATAGAATCAGTTACGGTTTAGAAGATAATACTAATAAAACGATCTATGATTTACGAAGCGTCTAGTTACTAGACTCTAGTACATGAAAAACGATTTATTTGTTTACCAATCAATAATGCTTAAAAGAGGTATAAATAAATACAGGTACAGCCCAGATTTTCCTGCACAGTTGCTTTCAAAGCCTTACCAGATTAAGCATTTTGCTGGGCCGACCGTAAAGTCATCTCCAGAATGAAATCTAAGCAAAATAAGTTATGAATCTCATAAAATTTCTGTCTCATCAATAAGTGCAGTGTAAATAATATAGGTAAATAAGCCGCCCAGTCAACTGGTTTGGTGAACGAGCAAATTTCAAATTCCTTCTCATTATTTAGTCCGGACTAAAGGAGGTGCCGAATCATCTGTTGTCGGAGAATTGGAGTTTTGCCGTACCACTTATATTATATTATAAAAGATATCTTAAAGGAGTTTTGAACTAGAAATTGTTGACCAGTATCAAGACTCTTAAATATTCATCAGAAAGAATCCCATTTTTCTGCAAGATTGCTACAAATAAAGACACAGGAAAGTTTTAAAACTGGTCTAGCATTTCTACAGTGTGACCCATTTCAAAGCGGATCACCCCTATAAAAAGTTTATTTATGGTCCGATTTTCAAGACTTTTTTTTTAAACGATAAAACATTAAAAACTGTATCTTGGCACTCTATTTTAAAATTCAGTTTACACTCACAAAACCTCCTATGATTTTTTTCGATGTCAAAATTGGCGAAATTTGTTTAGCGATTTTTTAATTTAAAATGTGACTACACCACTGAATTCAGGATGCCCTCAAATGTGTTTGTACCAAATTTCATAAAAAAATATTTATTATTAAGAGATTAATTATGAATTCAATATTCGCCATTAAATTAATATCGATATTGGAAACGCAGCGTATTATGCTATGTAAAAAATTCATGACATGGTTTTAGCAGATCGTCAAAAAAAGGTGGGTGAAATTAAGCAAGCTGTGGGCATATCTCATGAACGAGGAGTATTTCATACTTTACATGATAATTTGAATTTTAAAACAAAATCCGCAATTGCTCAATCCAAAACAAAGCCTTCGAGCATTAACCTTGGCCGATTATTTGGATGTGTTTAAAAGAAATCCAATCTATTTTAAAAGACTATTTGTGACTATGGATGAGAGATGGATTCACCACTACATAACGGAATCCAAAATACAATCTAAAGAGAAGATTGGACATAGTGAATCGGTTCCAAAAAAGACAAAGACCACTAAATCGGCCGAAAAGGTGACAGGGTCAGAATTTTGGAATTTCTAAGAATCTTGCACATTAATTATTTTGAATAAGGAAAAACCATTACTGTTCAATATTACGCAACACTCTTGGACAAGCCGAAATACAGAAAAAACGTCCGGGAATGGTCAATAAAAAAGTGTCGTTTCTCCAAGACAATACACCCGTTCATTCGAGCGCAATCGTGAAGCAAAAATTGGCAGAATTGAGGTTCGATATCTTTCCGCATCCACCGTATGCACCTGATTTGGCTCCTTCGGATTTCCATCTGTTCCCGAAACTGAAAACATTTATGGCTGGAAAGACATTTTGGTCGAATGAAGAGGTGATCGAGGCTGCAAACGACTATTTTGTAAACCTCGAAGAAAGTCATTTCCGGGAGGGAATCGAGAAACTGGAAATACGTTGCACCAAGTGTGTTGAACTTTAAGGAGATTATATTGAAAAATGAAATATAACTTAAAATCAGTCTTCTTTTGTTTTCACTGTCATTTCAAAAAAAATTTAATCCATCCTCGTATTTACATAAAACGTCGCATTGTTGGATTATTATCAACGGACATTTTGGCGGTCAATGCCAAATTATAAAACATGTTAATGACATTGGTATGTGAGATTTCGTAATTATACCAAATTCTTTTAATAAACGGTCGAGTTAGCGCTAATTTGGGAGTAGGAATCTATCAAATCTGACCGTGGAATTTCGTTATCAAATCTTATATCACACGGGGAATGTCGATCAACCAATCGGCAACAACATTCCATTTAGTGCAGTATAGTTTGCGCAACCGAACGAATTAATTAGAATGATAATAAAAAATAGCGACGAATTTGTTTTCGATTTTATCTATTATAGTCTGTTGGTCCACGGACGTTTATTGGGATTGAGCGACTTATTCATGTTTTTTATGCTACATGATATCGTATAAATATTTAATTTACATTTATATGGGCGATTCAATATTAATTTTTTGTGTATATTAATGAAAAAATAAGAAAAAAATAATATCGTTTTATAATAAAAGTACGAGTGACAAAAAATCAGTCGTGCAAGAAATAAGGCTTCATAAAGGTTGCTTCAGTTGTATCCCAAAATTTGACAAGCAATATTTGAGCTGTTTATTTTGAATGTGGCGTTGTGACTTTTTTGTTATTTTGAGATATAAAATGTTTTGCATTTTAATGTGCATACTTAAGCCACTTTCAAAATTAATGGTTTATGAAAACTTCCGTTGATTTTGTCCGATGTGTTTTACTTAAGCGATGTTTGATAAGACAGTGATTTAAAAAAAATGATAAGTAAATTATATAATATAAATAATTTCTGTAATCCATTTTATTATAAGTTTATGCAAGTGTTATTTTATTATCATTACTATTTATAAAATACATAAGTTATAAGTAAATTCATCAGTACATTATGAAAAATAGGTACCTATAAGTAATTTATATAAAGTATTTCATTTATAAGTTTATTCATGTACCTATGGAATCTTTGTTATTACTGGAAGTGATAAAGTCTCAAATATTTCACTTTGTTTTAAATTTTTAAAATAACTGTGTTAGATAATGGTAAGTACATAGAAAAGCAAATCCATCATTATGTCATTTTAAAATATATGTATTTGCACTTCTGTTAAACAATAACATTTCTATTGACGAAATTGGTACTGACTAATATTAAAAGAAATTGCAAGTGATATGTTTAAAGATAAAAATACCATACATTTTCGTAATCGTAAACAGCTTTAACTCATTTTTCGCAAAAAGTGACATATTCCACTGTTAAAATTAACAGCTCATATATTCTGTTTTTATCTTTGATAGCCACTAGATATGTACCATTTCGATAATAATAATGTATTTAAATTAATTGTTGAACGAAAATTATTATCGCTTTTTGAGACCCCAAATCTAAATGTTGATAATTCTAGGCGCGCGCATTGTGCGCATATACCTAAACGCTCAGTTGATCGCCACATAATCACATTGAATAAAAAGGTAAAGGAATTAGCATTTTAGCGATCCTAAGGCGTCTAAAAAGGCTCCTCAATATGGCGGATGCATGTTTCCGCTTCTCAGTGGCGTACAGTTTTTAATATGTATTGAATAATGTAACTACCTGCTTTGCTTTTTTTATTTCTTGAATTATTGCATTCCGACAATAATTTTACAAATAAATGAGAAGTTTTTGACGTTAGTGAAGTGAACAGTCAGTTTTTTCGATTTTCACGGCACTCTATTTGCTTTAATAACGATTAGAAGAAAAAATGTCGAATATCTCGAATAGTATGAGTTTTGGGTACCTATAGGACATAATTAACAAAAAATTAAGCTCTCTTAAAGACGAATTCGATGACATAAAAAAATACAGGGGTGTGCTTTTGAAAAAATTGAGTTACGAGCTTTTGAAAAGTTGCCACCTATTTATGAACACCCTGTACGCGTGATTTAAAATTTTTCATATTGAGCGAATAGAGCAATGTTTTCCGCATGTCCTTACCAAATTACAACGCTGTACTTTGAAAAATAACTTCAGGAGAAATTTTGAATAAAGACTTGAAACCTTAAAAAACTTTGAAAATAATTTGTTTTTAGCGACAAGGCCGCATAAAAACCTGTACCTAGTATTTTATATTGATGTAAAGCTAAAATAAAGGCGGTCATAAAAGTGTTGTATTTGAAATATAAAAGTTGCTATTAGTTCCAGAGAGGTGACTCACCCTGTATATTTGTAAATATTTTTATCGTGTTCGGAAGAAAAAACTGTAAGTATGAAATAGCGTTTGAATCAACTTTCTATCTCAAACTGTTAGCCACAATCGACCTATCCCGCGCTAGTGACTCACCCTGTACAGGGTGGTCCAAATTCGATGGGATTGCATGGGTATCTCGGTTAATACTTAAGATAGAGAAACCGTTAAATTACCAAAAATGTGCAGTTTTTTAAGACAAACTCAGAACCGTTTTCAAAAATATTTTATCATTTGCGGTTTTCGACTTATTGAATAAAAAGTGTTTTTTTGTCATACTAATAATGTGTCATATCTCGGTTATTGTTTTAAATATCGAAAATATTTATAAAGACTATTTTTAGATATTTTTATGCTTAATTTGATTATACTAAAAAAAAATTTTTTACGCTCGCCGTTTAAAAGTTATGAAACAAACTTACCTTTTTTTAATTGGGAGTGATAGTTGGCTATGACCTATTTAAATTCCTTATTTTTTTCTCATTCCAAATATATGAGGGTTGATGTATTTATTTTTAATAATACGCACGATATGAAGGTTTTTTAGTTTTTTTTCTAAGAAAATCATAGTAGGCTGTGAAAACAAAAAAAAAACAAGGTGTAAAACCTTATAAAACTCGTGTGGTACAAGTTACCAAGGTTTTTAAATTTGTTGATGAGATAAACATAAAATTTTTTTGAACATAAGATAAACAGCAAAATACTACATTACTGCTGATTCGGATCAACCCTCATATATTTGGAATGAGAAAAAAATAAGGAATTTAAATAGGTCATAGCCAACTATCTCTCCCATTTAAAAAAAGGTAAGTTTGTGTCATAACTTTTAAACGGCGAGCGTTAAATTATTTTTTTTAGTATAATCAAATTAAGCATAAAAATATCTAAAAATAATCTTTATAAATATTTTTGATATTTACAACAATAACGGAGATATGACACATTATTAATTTGGCAAAAAAACACTTTCTATTGAATAACTCGAAAACCGGAAATGATAGAATATTTTTGAAAACGGTTCTGAGTTTGTCTCAAAAAACTGCACATTTTTGGTAATTTAACCGTTTCTCTATCTTAAATATTAACCGCAATACCTATGCAATCCCATCGAATTTGGACCACCCTGTATAGACACACAATTTTTTTCTCTACAAAAAATCTTAATACACTTCTTTTTTTCTAAAATAATTAGGGGTTATATCTATATCATACAACTTCTAAAATGTTACCACTGAAATTACAATGTTGCGTATTCAATTCTACACCATGTATACGCAGATACGATGGCAACTTTTTTGTTAAATTGGGATCCATTATGTAAAATTAAATGACCACGATATATACTTTTTATATTAGAACAGTTAGTGCACGTATGCAGAAAGTGTTTCCTTAATCCAAAACTCTTAGCATGTTTACTGCTCCTTCAGCACTTTTATTTAAGGATGTAGAGAAATTAGAACAATGGTAATTAAAAAAAGTATATTGTAAACAACTGAGAAAAGCTGTTTAGAGCAGGATTGCATTTTCTATGCTTATTAATAGCCATTTATTAACTGTAATTTCATTGCAACATTTAAATTTTTAAATATTACGAAAACTAAACGTACTTGTATCCGTTTGCATTACCTTGAAGATATTGTTTATTTTATTATATTGTAAACAACAGAGTTAATTTGTCTAATAAGCATTATTTTAGTTATTAAATTCTTGTGTGAAAGGTTGCAATACAGACCTAATTATTTTCTAATAGACAAAACAATATAAACGGGAAGTATGAAGGCTTTTAGCACCAACAATACTTGCTATAAAAGAAATTTGCAGTTTTAGCAAGTTCGCAAAAACAATGACTTTTTATAGTTAAAAGTTAAAACTATTTTGTAATGGCCAAAAATAGAAGTTTTATAACGAAAAAAGCGACAAACAAAATTTTGTTTGGTTCAGGATCTACCTATATATGCTATGCGACATTAATATTTTATTACTATATTTAAGCAAACATTTTATTAAAAACCTTTGTAATAGCTTAAGGCATTAAATTTTTTTTTTAATCTATAAAATTTGTTAGCAACTACCTATGTTTTAGTATTTGTATTTTGCTTTTGGTTTGAATGTTTTATTTTTAGGTGTTATGTCATAGCTTGTAAAAAATTGGTCATACATCAAATAATTTTTAAAATATTTATGGCAACACTGGCCAATTTTGTAAACACTTATTTAATTTCTTATGTAATTCTGGCTAACTTTGCTAATTTAATTTACTGCATAATTCTTATAAAAACAAAATTCTCCATGTATAGCGGAAGACTATTACCACTGAGTGTATTATATTACATTTATACTCTACACGGTACATAATATATTCTATAGATACCACTGGACAATCTTGAATTGAGAACGAATCGTTTGCGCAAAATTATTGCAGTACGTCACTTCCAGGTTACATACTAAAATAAATGGCTGACCTCGTAGTAAACAAACTTTCTTTCACTAGCAAAATATAATTAATATTGATTTGGGTCATTTGTAAAAATAAGCATTTACACACAACACGTACAGAATACGCCGAGACCAATTTATTACTGCGATTTTAACATCAGAATTTTGCTCTCAAATAAAATAACTTTGGATTAATAATCGTTGTCATGTATTAATTTATATTTCCTATTGTAATGCGGTGTATTTAATAAATTGTAGTCATACATCAAACGATAAAGTAAATAAAGTATACGAAAGTACATAAGTATATAATAGCATATATGCACGATTGGTACGCCAAATAGTTGATCCGTTATGTAATAATGAAATTTATAGAACCACCTTATAAACATCTTTTAATGTCATTTCATTTCACTGATAGAACTATTCATAGTGTTGCATATATTGTGACTCATGGTTTTAGGATTTGGTTTATCTCAATTTCGTTTAAAAAAAAACTGATTGCCAGTTTACATTATCTAAGTCAAATAAAATAAAAAATGCATACCTAACAGGTTCTGTTAAGACGTCACTTCAAAGTTCAGTTCAACTCAAATGGCACAAGTCTGAACATTTTATGGAAAATATTGTGGAGGAGAGCAGAATTTTCAAGTTTCCTTCAAGTTCCTGGAAGAAAAATAAAAAAGTATTTCAAACATTGTCTCTTCAGCAAGATATATTTCCAAAAGCGGTTACATGTTAGATACATTTTATTGATTAGCTTGATACTAACATTTAATAAAAACGTATTAATGCGTTTAATATTTTTTGTAGATAGTTATAATTAGTAGGAAAAGAGATTAGCAAGGAATTTAAAAATCGAATTTACACACACTAATTTTTTATATTGTAAGTAATCGCAATTGCTTGTTCTATAGGCAAAATTTTTGATTAATCTTAATAAACTTAAATGTTATTTTTGCATAAGACGTTGCACAAAATAATCTTTAATGGAAACATATTAAATATTTGCAGTTTTATTTGAGTATCAGATGTGTTGAGATTTAATAAAAACTAGTTGAAAACATTATTGACAATCTAAAAAAATACAAAGAACAGTATTTACAAAATGGGCCTTTAAGACAATAAGCCCTACAATACAAATTTATCAGATATAAAGATATAAAATAAACTTTCAACTGACTTAATTTTCTTTGATTAGTAAAATTTTTGTTTTTATCACAAAAGGTTGGAACGCAAGTGTTTTATTTGCTAATAACTAATTAAAAAACCTTGGTAACTTGTCCCACAAGGGTTTTATAAGGTTTTACACCTTGTTTTTTGTTTTTTTTTTACAACCTACTATGATTTTCTTAAAAAAAAACTTAAAAACCTTCGTTCCTTGAAAAAAAAAAGATAACCAAAGAAGTGAAGGTAGAGATACATCGTAGAGTTTAATCCCATCATGACATATGGTTGCGAATCATGGACCACGACCAAAAAACAACTAAGTCGTATAATAAGTCTTAAAATAAGGTTTTTGAGAAAAATTTAAGGTAAAACGCGGAGAGGCAAAAATAGAAACCAAACTCATGGAGAAAACCTAAAAGTACAACCCAACAGAACAAACTAAACAACTAAGATGGCTTGGTCATGTTTATAAAATGGGAGAAGATGGGATGCCCAGGAAAATATATGAAGCAAGAACGGGAGGAAAAAATAGAAAAGGAAGACCAACGACAACTTGGAATAAAGAGGTTAAAGAAGCTGCCACAAACAGAGGATTCGAGTGGAGAAAGGTTAGAGAACTAACAAGAGATAAAAAAAGATGGGACAAAAGCCTCACACCTAACAGTAGAGAGGCGTAAGTATAATAATAATAAGAAAATCACATAAATAGATTAAGTAATTGAAACAACAACAAACAATTGTTTTTGGATATTTATTTAAAATACAAGAGTTGAGGTAAAATAAATTAAAAGTCAGCGTTTACAAATGAATTGGTATTCTAGTGTTTCCAAGAAAGTTATTTTTTATTTAAATTTATTTTGTAGGTTAAAATTTTGAAGTCTTTATAGATGCTGTTGCCATAAACCGATCAAGATTTCATAAACATGAATAAAGTATATGCATTATACATCGCTTTTATAAAAGTACTTTCATGCAATAACATAATTTTAAAGAGATCTGTTAATATAGAACATGTATAGGTTAAAGATTGTAAAATATTTAAAGCATATTTCATTAGTACAAAATAGTGTGTAGAATTGCCCGTTATAAATCAACAAAATAAATACTGTCGCTTGCAATAAAATATCTCCGCGCTGAAAAAACTGTTCCAGATTGAAATAATTTAGTGGACAAGTTTAAAAACATAAACTACACACATTAGCTCGATGATTTGTCAAACACAAGAGACATATTTTGCTGATATATTTGACAGGCGATAATGCGCGTGTATTATTTCAAGTCGTCTGTAATCCCGCCTAGCTGGTAGTTAGCCGCTAATGACTTCAAAACGCTCTTTGAATGCCACTTGCTAATTGGTTGATTACTCAAAATAAACTTAGCTGTAGAGCTTAGTAATTCGTATATAAATACGTATAGCCATAATATGCAACCGAGATTTTAAAAGCGTTGCGCCCATTCATGATTAACAGATTAAATGTAAGTGGTGCTCACACAAAAAAAAAAACGGTGATACTAAAATCACTCAAGAGTTTTCGCTTTTTTATTTCAATGGAAGGAATTCCCATAAGTTTTACTCCTCTTATGAAATATTAATCAGATTAAATTAATCGTGTTTTGCTACTACAAACATAATAATTTAAAAGTCTACTCGAGTTTTACATGTTCATTTTTAATGTACCAGTTATTCAGTGCTAAATAGTTGACATAAAAAATATTATATGTTAAAGTGCAGTAGATATGTATTGATTTTACAGAGTATTAATTTTAATGCAAGCGTTGCTTGTGCTGTGAATTGCTAAAATATAAACAGCAGTAAATTATAAAAATCTGAAAAGTGTATGACGTTTTTGTTTGCATGACAATTTTAAGAGGACACAATTTTTGTTGGATAACTTTGGAAAACAATTATTTCAGTGAAGTCTATGTACAGAGTACCATTTAATTCCGTCTACTACAAGGATCTTGCTTAATATAAGAGATAGAAATACGGTTAAAACAACAGAACGGCACAACCTTTGAAGCTCATTTTGAGCGATATTAAAATTAAAATTATAAGCATAACTGCAACAGGGCTACATTTATCTTTACAAGGTTAGTCGCGGACGACCTACTATTAGCAGCAGATTCGTAAAACAGTACAGCTAGGATGATATAAACGTGACCGAACCTTTTCTACATACAGTATGCGACCATATTTCAAGCCGAAATGTACGCTATGCACTTATGTGCAGATACACTATAAGAAAGAGATTTTAATAATAAAATAATCTTCATAGTGTCCGACAGCCAGGCAGCGTTAAAAGCTCTTGGCTCGTCCGAAGTAAACTCAGTACTTGTTCTGGACTGCATCTCGCCACTTAACGTGCTGGGAAGCAGGAATGCTGTTAAGCTTGTGTGGTGTCTAGGGCACACCAATATACAAGGGAACGAAAAGGCAGATCGCCTAGCCAAAATTTGCAGCGAGACACCTTTCTTCAGACCAGAACCCGCAGTTGGCACATTCTATGGAACAGACAAGCGATATCTAAATCAAATGACATATTAACACACGGGCGAATGCTCATTGAAAGAAAGTAGCTGGATAAGTCCATTCTAAGGTTAATCTGTAAAATGTCTATGTAAAAGACAGAAGAATGCTCAGGATAAGTAGAGTACACATCAGAGCACACACAGGACTCATCAAATGACGCTGTCGGCTAAACAAACACTTCTACATAATGAGACTCTCAGACACCGATATATGCAGATAATTTGGTGAAGAAGCAGAAACTCCTCTTCACGTAGGTACTATGCCAGTGTACAGTAAAGGATTCACAACCTATCGGCGTAGACTTCTGGGGAGGAAAAAAAAAACAACCAAGAAGAGTTAAGAAAAACAGCCTTATAGAAAATCCTGAAGTTTTTTAAAAACACTGGACTGCAGTGAAATGAGATTTTTAAGACCAATATTGGGATATAAGCTATCAGCTAATAAAGTTACAGCGAAATACGTAAATAGCTTGACATATACAAAATGAACGGAAAATAAAAGAATATACCTAGAACTGCATGGAAAGAACATCTCAGAATGCCAAAAAAATTACAAATATAAACCAAATGAAAAAAAGAAGGCCATCTAAGTGATGAAACACACAATGAGCGACATAACGCGCCCAAAAAAGAGCGCTAAAAGTGATGATATATTTTTAATTAATTTTTTAAAAGCAGGCTTGCCAGAATTTTTCCGTCTGCTGCTGGTAATCATTGAAACAAACATCTGAAGGTGCACCCTAGAACAATTTTCTCTTTTGTTCTCTCTGTAAACAATAAAGCAGTACAAAAGTATCGGATTTCCGATAAGACGACATCAACCTGTCAAATATTAACAGTTGATAAACGTTTCATTGTATTTGCAAATGTGTCACACGCCGATAAATTTATCGCTGTATAGTAACTGTAAATATAAACCAATCTTGGTACCATTTATTGCGGTTCAGACAATTTTATAAGTCAAAATAAATCGAGGCTAAGCACTGTAAAATATAAATTAAATAAAAATACGTTTGTATAATTGAATAGTAAATAATAACGAGTAAACTCAGGCAGAGTGTGCACTGAACAGGAATAACCTTCGTATCGTGTTCACAGCTCGGGGTTAAAAAAAATTAAAATATATCATTTCCATTGTTTTCTGTACGGCGTTTGATGTAATGGCTTGCGTTCGAGGTTCATTATCATGAGGAATGTTGTCGGTGAGATGAGCTTAAGTATTTTATTTCGTGATATAATTGGGCAATCTTAATTTAAATACTATCCGTTAGTAATTTATTAAATATTAGAATAAGTGAGCATGTAATAAAGAAAACAAGGTATGTGCTTGCTGAAGCTGCTAGAATGCATATCCGGTCTAACAACCAGAGCAGTCACGCCTGACACGGTCAGTTATGGAGGTTACGTACCGAGCTGTACACTTATGGCTAGTACATACATACGTATACCTGCTAGAAATTTCCCATGGACTCAGTTTCAACGTCCACATCAATTGTCGTTAAACACGACCAATTTTAAGTAGATAAACGTATTTTATGTTTAAATTACTTTCATTGTATCACGACCACTTTTCCACGCCACGTTAAGAAAAGCGGAAAAAAGAAACTTATCAACGAGCAAATATTTATGTGCGGAAATGAATAATAAAGTATGTATACACATATTACAAACAGAAATTTAACACTTCATTAAAGAAAATACGAGGGACGCTAAAAAAGTAATGCATGCTATTTTTGTACGATAGATGATAAGCATACAAAGGAAACACATTCACCTACCTGCCAATAACAAAAAATGTCGTGAAGAATTAAAACCTGTTCATTATGAGTGATACAACGCTCATTTAATAAGCGATGTAGAGAAAAAACTGCATTTTTTTAAAAATTCATCCACGCCTTAAGATTTTTATGGGGATTAAACACCTATTTGGATAAAGAAGAAAGTTTCAAAAGTAAAGTCAAGTCATGTTCAGTGTTTTTTAGAACCAAAAAGAGACAAATTTTATCGGTTTCCTGGAACTAAAACGAATTATAAAGACTGCTCGCTAAGTGGAAACATAGAATCTTAAATAACGAACTCTTACACATTGACCAGCAATAGAAATTTGACCCTGACAAGAAAATTGTTTTGTAAATTTTTAAGGACTTTTTTGGCAGGTTCACTTTTCAACCCTGCTTTTACTATCTTGTAGTTCTTTTCTACAGTGTTGGGAGCAACTGATCGTAGCTGTTAAAAATCATTTCATTTAAACTTTTATAGGAATCGTCCTTAGCACTAAAAATATGTAAAATAAAAAAAAAAACAGATACCTACCTAGGATGACAAAAAAGTTCAGGGACTACTAGAATTAAAACGCCGCGATTCATGTGACACAAATTTTACTTACGTGACCACAGATGTTGAGAATTCCTTCTCGAGAATTTATGATAAAAAAGTAAAATCAGTTTTTCTCATTTCGCCAAATTGTATTTCTTCGGAATCCATATCGAAATTATTCTTGTTTTTATCAACAATTTGTAACGGACAATGTTTACTGTTTTTATTGTTAAAGAAATATCAAACAGATTATTTGCTAGTTGACAACTGCTTGATACTGAGGAAGAAAATGTTAATGAAGTTCCAATTAATGAAAATCAAAAATTGTGTCTTCAAAAAAAAATTACATTGTGAGAGAAGCGGGCAAATTATATTTTTATATTGTATGAGAACTCTCGAGATTTGCTGGGGATTTTTTTAAAAAAATTTTCGTTTTTCGAGAAATAAAAACTATCGAGAAATCTTAAACACTAGATGTGAACCTTTAACATAATTGCATCCTTGATTAACACAAATATTACATCCCGCGTACAATGATTGAAAACTTCTTAAAATGTTACTTTTGGCACAGTCTTCAAATTAACATTTCACTCTTCTTTGAATGGTTAGCACATCATCAAGTCTTAGCCCTTTTATAATCCCTTTTAGCTTTAGAATCATAAATAAATCCATATGTGTTAAATCAACTGAGTAAAGAAGGTGTTCTACCACAGCATCTTCTTAATTACCAAAAAAACAGCGACACAACACTAGGCGTGTCTGATGGTGTATTGTTCTAGAACAGAAACCACTAGAAGTTTTCGTGTTTATACTCAACTTAAAGAATTCTTTTACTCTAACAATCCATATTTTTCTGCATAATATTTGTCATGCACTATTTGTTCCAGGAGTACAAATTTGAGATAAATCGATTTTTGGCGTCGAAAATTGACATCTGTTTCCTTGCATCGTCTTGAAGCGATTTCCTTTATGGACGCTCCTAATAAAATCACCTCTCCTCTCCTTCTGATTGCTTTAATATTTAAAAGTTTTTTTTGAAGTTTGTATTCGTTTCTTTATTTAAACGCAAAACTTGATCGCAGCTCTTTTACTCCATCATGGAAAATGTGAAATGCAAAAATATTTGAACGCTACAAAGCCATGTAACTCTCTAAACACTTAAATGGCGTGACTCAAATTAGCACACATACGAATACTTTCACTACTAAACGACCTAACATCCCCTAGTATTACCAACAGAATTTTTTTTGTAGGAAAACAAACTGATTCAAAGTCATGACGACCTGCATTATATTATAATATTACATGCATTTTATTTCCCTACTTTAAAAAGAAGACAGTACTATAAAAACAACTCTATGCTTAACAAGGAACTGAAGTTTGTTTAAAAATCTCTTTAATTTAGTGGTTGAGTTTACCACTGGCCGGTGCAGACCCCAGGGCATCATTTTACAACGAGAATTGATGCAGATTATCCCAAATAAAAAAATCTAAAACACATTGCATAGTGGAAGAACTTGGATGCATTACACTGGATGGTAAAAATTTGCTTGTTGTTCTAATGCTTATCAAGATACACTTCTTTGGTTAACTTCGACGCCACGGTGTTCAACTTCAAAGTAGGAAGAAGTTTCATATCAATTGTGAATCAATTTCAAATACATTTCTAATTTAACAAAATAACAAATGTGCCATGTTCAGTAGCTGTTTTTATTTATTTGTTTTAAGAAATAGATGCATGGTATATTCTGATCATTCTAAAACTAGGAGCTTAACAATCTATACTACTTTATTAAATAATTATTTTATAATTAAACGAATAGCTTTCATCTACGCGTGCGTGAAAGTTTTTAACAAGCCATTTTAGCACATTTGCTACATAATCCTCATCCCTGTGCCAACGAGAGGGAGTTTAGTGTCAGCAAAAATATAGCCAAAAATTCTTTCTGGAATAGAATTCCAAAAACGTTGCAAACAAAACCTTCTGGTTTGTAAAAATACCTACTTTACATGTATAATAATCTTAACGTAGTTTCATCTTGTGAAAGCCAAAATTGTTGAGATAGTCACACAATCTAAACAATGTCTCAATCTTGTTGATAGATAGCTCATTTATTATGAGATATAAAAGACAGACATGAAAAAATACAACAATTCCCTGAAGATGACATACTATCTTAAAAGATAAGATATTTAAAAAAGTACTAAAATTTGTCATTGCACAGTTCAATTATAATAAACATAGCTATCTAATCACAATTAAACTCCATTAGTTTTAAGGTTTTTTTTTTTATTATTGGCATTTGATTGAGATCCATCGGCCACAGATATTTTATGTCGAAACAACGTATATGCTGTCCTTCGTTTACAAATTTAATATTTCGGTCACAAATTATATAGGTTTTGACGAGTAAGTCAAACCGACCCTAAAAAAGTGGTTAAGGGTAAATTATTTTGTTCCAAACAAACTTTTAAGTAACTTAAAGAAGTTACTTACAATCCCCATCTAAGCAACTTAACTGACATTAAATGGTATTTGTGTATCAGTCCAATAACAAAGCCTACAATTTTGCACCGTGCGAATTCTTTATTGTGACGCAGGTTAAAATTTTAAAAATGTGTTTAAAGTTTGGTAAGTGTTACAGGTATTTCACCTTTGTCTCTATAACACCAATTCCAACTAATGTAACAATGTATTCAGTTAAACCTCAAGGTCAAACGATTATCGAGATTTCTCCGATTATATATTCCACCGTTAATTAATTTCAACTTAGCTTATTTAGAATTACCCATATTTATAACATATCACGTTCAGCTACGACATAGTTTATTCGATGCTCTCTAATACATACACAAGATGGCGAGTATTAATTATTATCAAGTGGAAAATTAAGGCGGAATTACGTTCATTTCATTAATCAATTAAAACAGTTTAAATCTAATTTATAACTGTCAGTTTGACGCTTTTAATGAACAACTAAATACAGACACCTACACTGTATTACATATTATCAATTTATTAATAATTTACTTACGTATTATTAATAAACAGCAAAAGCTTTTTGTTAAAATTATTACATCACCGTGAAGTAATGGATAAGATAAGTGAGTGAAAGATTATGAAAGTTATGGCATTGTGTAATTAAAGCGTTATAATTAGCATCGTAAAGATACTTTTGTTTCTTTTCAAGTAAAAATGTTTAAATTAAAAGTTTCTCAAGGATGTATTACAAGAAGTTTGCTAAATATTATGACAGTGCAGATTTTTCTGTGGTTGATAGTTCTCATTGTTTACTTCTGTTAGATGACACAGCTTATCTTTGAAACTGTCAATGAAACCCACAATTACAGATGTTTTTATATTTATGTAGGAGAGTAAAAGTACGAAGGCTTAGAAGGGCCACCGAAAATAATATTAAAAAGGTGAAATTTCACCTTTTATCTTGAAATTTCAACTTTGTAAAAAGGTGAAATTTCACCTTTTATAATGAAATTTCAACTTTGTGAAAAGGTGAAATTTCACCTTTTATCTTGAAATTTCAACTTTGTAAAAAGGTGAAATTTCACCTTTTTTCTTGAAATTTCAACTTTTCTAAGTGACGTAATTAAAGCACCTATCTCTTTAAGGAGATAAAAATTAATATACAGGGTGAGGCATCACTCGTGACACCCCTACTTATTTTGTTATTATGACACCCCCACTTATTTTGTTATTGGAAAGAATTATCAAAAAAAGTTTCAAATAAAAGTTATTTGATATAGTATTTCCCAAAATGTTTTAATGTCAAATTTTTGTTTTCTATTATTTTTTAGGAGTTACGGCACCATATTGTTGTTTCTTTTAAATGGCACTATACATATTTTTTTATACGCTTTGAAAGACATTTTATTTTTTTTCAACGCACTAAAACTTTTTTAATTAATTTACATTAGTAGGCTTAAAAATAATACAAAATGGTAAAATATTTAAAAAAAAGTTAATTAGGTTGCAACTGTAAACACAAAACTACTGTAATACATTTTTTACCGTTTTGTATTATTTTCAAAGCCTACTAATGTAAATTAATTAATACTGTACGCTTTTAAAACAAAATTGTTCTCTTGCGATCTTCTTAAACATTTTGTTATGTACCTAAGGGTTTAAAAGTTTTAGTGCGTTGAAAAGAGAAAAAAAGCCTTTCAAACCGTATAAAAAAATATGGATGGTGCCATTTAAAAAATAAATATATGGTGGCGTAACTCCTAAAAAAACAAAAGAAAACAAAAATTTGACACGACAATATATTTTGGAAAATACTGTATCAAACTCTGATTAATTTTTATCTCCTAAAAGAGATAGGTGCTTTAATTACGTTACCTAGAAAAGTTTAATTTCAACTTTTCAAAAAGGTGAGATTTCACCGTTTAAAAAAAAATTAAGAAAAAGGGTGAAATTTCACCTTTTTGAAAAGTTGAAATTTCAAGAAAAAAGGTGAAATTTCACCTTTTACAAAGTTGAAATTTCAAGATAAAAGGTGAAATTTCACCTTTTTACAAAGTTGAAATTTCAAGAAAAAAGGTGAAATTTCACCTTTTTAATATTATTTTCGGTGGCCCTTCTAAGCCTTCGTATAAAAGTGAATAATCTATCGTGTTCAAAAAAATTGATCAAACTCAAACAGAAAATATTTATTCGAATACTATTTACAAGTTTACAAGTGTTTATATAATCAAATAAATTTAATCGATGAATCGAATCTAAGCTGACTTTAAAGAACAATCTATTTAAAAGTTTCATTATCTGAAATATGCTTATTTGGAATTTTATGGTAAGTGTGAATTAGCAGGTCAAGCTGATATTATTATGAGTTAATATGAGTATATACAGGGTGGTGCATTTTTCGATGCTCATTATTGCTACCTTGGAAACGGCAAGAGATACAAGGTCGGTTAAATGAGAGAAAGTTGCACATTTTAATGGCCATTGAGAATCTGAAAAGAAATCCTGGATATTCTGATTCGTTTAAATTTATTACAAAAAAACTGAAAAATGTGATTTTAAAAAAATATTATCTTACTTACCATTTACGCTATTTAATTAAAACTTGGTAACTTTAGGTTTTTGGCCAATAAAATGTTCTGTAATATTTATTTATATCATAGTTTCAATTGTTTTTCAGAGCATTCTCGATTTTGTAAATTATCTAAACAAATTTTCAAATTTAAACAAGTTTTTTAAAACAAAAAGGTTATGTTAGTAACCAATCTGAAAAGCTCATTTTTTGTCTGTCTGATGGTGCAAAATCCAATATGGCAGCCTTAAGAAATAAAAAAGTTGACTATCGCAACTTCAAATCTAGAAGTCTTAGAAAATTTCTGTTAATGTCAACCAGGATGGTCAAAGACCTAAAGTTACCATGTTTTAATTATATAGCGTAAATGGTAGGGAAGATAATAATATTTTTCTAAAATCACATTTTTCAGTTTTTTGTAATAAATTAAAAACGAATCAAAATATCCAGGATTTCTTCTTAGATTCTCAATGGCCATAAATGTGTGCAACTTTTCTCTCATTTAACCGACCTTGTATCTCTTGCCGTTTCCAAGATAGCAATGGTGAGCATCGAAAAATACTTTAAACATTATACAAAAACTATGAAACATTTTGTTTTATCTCTGATGATAAAAATATATTTAAAAATGCATTCGGTTAATTACGTAGTTTTTCTCAACTTTGCTAAGTTAAAAAACGGCTCTAAACTAATAACTTTTTGTATAAGTAGATTTTTTTGTTTCTTAAATATTTCGAAAAAATTCGGTAGGTGATTGCTTATCCAAAATTAAGGGTGGTCTTTCATATACATTTTTTACCATAGACGTCTCCTTTCGGAGTTACACCCCCCTAAAGGGGAGCGGTAAAATTAGGTTTTTATTTTTGGATTTATGTAGGAAGATGATATTTGGTAGATCTTTTGTACTTGTTTAGAGGTTTCTCATAGTAATATTTTCAATTATCTCCCACCTCCACAGGGGGCCGAAAAGTGCGAACCCTGTTGGTTATTTTTATCAGAACTTTTTGGTGGGTAAAATTTTGCAATTATTTTTTTTTTAAATTTGAAAGCGTGATTTATTTAGAAACTTTTTTATTCCTTAGGTTTCCTCGTAAGACCTACAGTTTTTGAGTAAAAAATAAAATAAATAAGCATGCACTATTTAATATTCCAATATAAAACGATTCATTTTGGTGGTTACCATAGTTTGTTTATGTTTAGAATATAGGTAGAATTGACGGGCGTTTGCGCGTTGTCGCCGCGTAAACGTCAAAATGAATTATTAGTCCTGTCAATTCTATCCAATATGAACATAAAAAAGCCATGGTAACCACCAAAATGATTCGTTTTATATTGGTATATTTTATGTTTATTTATTTTATTTTGTATTCTCAAAACTGTAGGTTTTACGAGAAAAACAAAGGAATAAAAAAAGTTTTTAAATAGATCAAGCTTTCCAATGAGATTTTTTAATTGCAAAATTTTAACCCACCAAAAAGTTCTGATAAAAAAACCAACAGGGTTCGCACTTTTCATTCCCCTGTGAAGGTGGGAGATAATTGAAAATATTACTATGAGAAACTTTTTAATAAGTATAGAACATCTACCAAATATCATTCTCCTACATTTATCCAAATTTGAGAAATAAAATAAAAACCTAATTTTACCGCTCTCCGATAGGAGACGTCTAAGGAAAAAAAAATATGAAAGACCCTTCTTCATTTTTGATAAGAAATCACCTCGCAATGTATAAGAAACACTCTATATAGGTACAATTTTTGGTTACTGTTAAAAATAATCTTCCAAATATTGGGAAATCTTTGTGTGTATAAGTAACGAAACTACAAGATTTTTGCTGTGTTAAGATAAACAGATAATGTTTTATAGCTGTACCTCAATTCATAAAAAAATTCGTCACTTCCAAACGATTTCAAGTTAACTGGAAAAAACGATTAATAATCAGGGGTATTAGAAAAACAAGTTCAACAAACTGTAGCAGTGTACAAAAGATTATTTCCGAAGGGGACCTTTGCTTGGAATTATGACTCAATTATTTGACGTACAGCTAAGATGTGTCACAAAATAATTGTTAAGATAATTGTTGCATCGGTGACATCAGCTGTAGAGAAATATATAGGTACTTAGCTTCGTAAGAAAACATGATAAAAATTAAGATTTGTCAAAGCATTTAGCGAATTGTTTTAAATAAAACACTTGGGGGGTGAATAGATTTCATAATACCAGCATAAACAGTGATACTAACGTCTGAGTTTAATACATAATGTAAACTCAAGTACACTTGAGTCGCCGTTACGCCTTAGACAAGTAACTTAAAATGACAAATACTCAATAAAGTTACAAACAAATAGCAATTTCAGTGAAATAATTGAAAAAGTAATACGTCTATATGTGTGTGAAAATACGAAAATTATTTTAAAAGGCAAATATAGTCACTGTCATGATGTACATACAGGGTGTAGACTCGGATCACGCAACATAGCGATTTCAATGGTAAAATTTTAAAAGTCGAATTCTTGCTCCGCTAATTATTTTAGAAAAAAAGTGCAAATACGTTTTTTGTAGAGAAAAAAATTCTGTATCCATAAATGTAATCAATATTACTTTTTCATTTTCCAATAACTGAAAATTATGCAAATTAAAAAACGCGTTTGGACAGAAATCTGTAGTGCCTTGGAATTATGGTATGACAACTGCCCAGCCTAATGTCACTTATACTGTCACTTTGACGCGAAATTCATTCTTAATTATCCTTTATATTTTATCAAACATTTATTTTACACAATTAGTTATGTTTTCATTGCAAGATATAATAAAAATGATAATTAAGAATAAACTTCAAACGTCAAAGTGACAGTAAGTGTTAGTAAGATGGGCAGCTGTCGTAGCATAATTCCAAGGCACTACAGATTTTCGCGAAAACGCGTTTTTTAATTTGCTTATTTTTCTGTTTTTGGAAAACGAAAAAGTAATATTGATTACATTTATGGATACAGAATTTTTTTCTCTACAAAAAATGTATTTGCACTTTTTTTCTAAAATAATTAGCGGAGCAAGAATTCGACTTTTAAAATTTTACCATTGAAATTGCTATGTTGCGTGATCCGAGTCTACACCCTGTATATATCTTGTAACTGGAGATTTTTCTAATGATTTCGAGCGATGTGATAGTTAATGATTGCTTTAACAGCTGAAGATGCAATCTTAAGTTAATGCTCTATTATATCAAAAGCGGCTTTATTGTCATCCATTTTTCAATACTTTCACTATTTTAAGAAATTAATAAACTAGCTTCTAACCATCATAACTTTGACGATTAAAACGTCGAAGGGTACCTAAGTAAAGAATTAAATAAGAACAAAGGTGTGGATTTTGTTTTTTTTGCCAAATTTTTCAAAATTTTTAATAACTTCCCTTGACCCTCCTATAAAAACAACCAAAATAAAGATGTTGACAAAAATACAGCTATGTAAAAGCAAACATGACCACTTAGGAAGTGAAATTGTAAAAAAACAATGCGATGTAGAACAAAGAGCCATGTATAAGAAGCAAACAAGAAGAATATAAAATATTTAAACGTTCAGCATAAATTTTAACCTCCAGATTTGTTATGTGTTTGTAATAAAGATAAAAATGTAATTCGTATATTTTATTACGTCAAAAATAACTTAGCTGACGCCTGCCATCATTTACAATATTTATTTATATTTATTTACGTTGCTTATTAATTTCCTCTTGTTTTACATTAAAATGTAAAAATTATGTCCATCAATTAAAAAAAAATTATAATAACAAAAGTATATAGGTAACTGTTTGCTTTAATTTTTTACGAGTTAAGTACCAGCAATAGCCAATGTTAAAAATGTTAGGAAACGCTGTACGCATGAGTTAAAATAAACGAGCTAGTTTCTTAGGTTAATTAAGAGAAAGATCCGTTATCTGTATATTTTTATTTGTTGTAGGTTCCATTTTAAAACCTTTATTCTAAACAATAACTAGTACAAAAATTATGTACTTTTGATAAGCATTTAAACACTTATCATCTCAATAATTTCTTTATTTGTGGACAAATTTCAAAAATCAAATTTGTACTTGGTTTTTAAGAGTTAAAACGATCTGTCTGTGTGTTTGTTTTCCGGTACGCACTTCTACAAACTATAGATTTTGTATTACTTTGCATTTTGTCCCTATTTCATTTAATTTATCTGAAAATACCTTTAATTGAGTAAATCAATACCTAAGAAATGTACAGATGAAAAGACAAGAGTCTTGTTCTATTCTGAAAAAAATTCTTATAAACGCAATAAGAGATTTAATTGCATTAAATGGGTAAAAATCATGTTTATTCGTACATTCTTCTTCAACATATTGACCCAAGTCAACATTGCGTTTTCATTCTGTGACTTAATTCGCTTATCAGTATGGGTTTTAATTGTATTGGACGTATAATGCTGTTCAAGCTTTTTTTAATTTTTTTTTAAATTTAGTTTTGCCGTCCTCTTAATTAGATTCTAGCGCTTGAGTGCTGTGCACTTTTCGCACGCCCGGGTTAACAATGATTTTTGCCGGACTCTTAACTTTAGCATGATTAATATGACTGCAATAAATACACAATAAGTTTCTCGTATCAGGTTTACCTGCTAAGATAGTGTTTGTGATAATGTAACAGCGACCATTAGTTTTTCTTTCTGAACTGATAATAAAATCAGCCAGGTAATCAATCTTATTTTACTGCTAATGTTTAGCATATTACTATATAAAAAGAGAACAATCCATTAGGAGATTAAAACTTAACACATATCGTTGTTTGAATGGGATCAGGAATAGTTTTTAAGTTAGAAATTGTGCTGTGCTTTCTAATAATGCTCAGAACATTAATATTCGTCCGAAAATATTTGTCACTTTTTAAGTGTGGGTTGTCCAAATGAATTATAGTATCGTTGTAGAAGCGTGTGCAGCAGGAAGAATAATTTAATAGCCATTAAATGTAGTTACCAAAACATGATTCAATTAGATTTATTGGGTCGTATTCATGTGTCTCTTTATTACGAAAAGACATTCAATAAGTAGCTTAAAGAGACTTTTTAGGAAATCCAAGTTCTATGCCTGCTGACAGTGTTTTAAGCACATAATTTTCATAGTTAATTTTACAATAAAGGTTAGTTCCAAAGCCTTACCGGATTAACCTTTTTGCCGCAACAACCGTGAAGCCATAGCTAGAGTTAAATGTAAGCAAAATAAGTTAGGCATCTCATAAAATTGTGGTATCACCGACAATGGTGCAGTGTTAATGATGTAAATAATGGCGCCACACACAAAACGTCATTCGTAGACACCCAGTAAACCAGTCTGGTGCCAGGGTAGTTTCAAATTCCCTCTGGTAATTTTGTCCGGATTAACAGAGGTGCCGGACCACCGATTGCCGGAAAATCAGTGTTGAACCTGTATATTACAAAGAAAGAGCGCGTATTACAACAAGAGAAATAAGCGAAGTTAAAAGAAATAAGAATTTAAAAAGAGAACAATAATATTCTTGATAAACCACAGCAAAAATAAAAATTTAAACACAATGTAAATAATATTAGCAATTTTGATGTTTAACAAAAGTTTCGTTTTTCGTTATCAAGTTGATTTATTGAAAAACTGTACCAATTTTATTACTGATGTACGACATCATTGTACGTGCATTATTCAAAAAGTAATTTAGTGTAACTCGTACAAATAAAGAGAATTGCAGCATTTATTTTTCTGAATATATTGATGTATCACATAGGGTCAAAATTAAAAAAATACGTTTTTAAGAATGCTATTTGGTTATGCAAATAGCAAAAATTGCGCCCATAAGAAAAAACAAAATTCGTTGTCATAAAACAAAAACGAATAGACATAGGAAAAATTTGTGACCACTATCCGATTCGGCTTAAAAAACTGCTTTGGTAATATTTTTACACATTTGAAATATTTTATATTCCAAAGGAGTTAAAGACGATTTTCAAAAATCGTATTTTCCGGTTTTTCCCAATTTTCTTGGATACCGTTTGACATATTTCCAATTTCTCTTTGGATTATTAATAAGCACCAATTTTAGCAACTTTGCCAAATTTAAACCTATACTCTAGCTAGTATAATAAGCGAAATCCCTGTGCTTAAACTCGAATTTCAATCACCCTGTATTTCAAGGGCGTCTTTCCAGAGTATTTTTAATTTCTAGCTTAAATTTTTTAATCGGTGGCGTCTTATAATCGATGTAATACGGTAATTAAAATCAAACAAATAGGCTTTTAATAGATTTATTATTGTTAACTTTAATTAAAATACATTTTAATTTTTAAGAGATCTTCAAAATGTTATTTTTTGTATCAACTGCTATAAGTTAGTTATTTAAAAAAAATAGGAATACAATTAATGTAAAAAAATACGCGTATCTACAAATATATTGATATGCAGAAATCGTTAATTTACCAAGTTAAAATACAAATGGAGTTTTTATCATTTCTTCGTAAGCAATTTTGATAACTTACTGCGAACTAATTAAGTTGCAATAGAAACATAATTGTTGACACTTACCTGGAAATTATTCGATTAGGTTTTTTAATAAAAAAAATGTGCTTTTTTGCAGCGTAATTCCTAGCTAATGAAACATACTTTGATAGATGATTCTAAAAGTCATTTAAATCTACATTTACAAACAAGCACTAAACAGTTGGTTTTTATTATATATATATATAATTAATAATGATAGTTTATTTATGGTTGGGCGCTAAAAAAGGGTGATTTAAACTCCACTAATCTAATTTATTTTTATGATAATCTAAGTAAATTAAAGAGGTTGCATGCCAATAGCCTATTAATTGCTATTATTTTAATAATTAATTAATTTTGCTAATTCTAAAATTTAGTATACAAGATGATTTACCCGGCGTTGCACGGGCGATTACAATTTTAATTACTTTTTTAACTTGAATAAGCCCAATAATTCCAAATCATACACAAATGACATACTCTGATCAATCATCTTTTCATTTTCTTATAATTCATTAAAAAATAACTACTTATTGCTTAAAAATTGAATAATAACTCAAATGTATTTTCTTTCGTCTTGTTTCAATTAAAAATGTACTAATAAAAATAATACTTCATGTACATTTATTACTAATTGTATACAAAACAATCTTTACTTGAGAAATACACCGCGCCGTATCGTGTTTTGACCAGGTACATATTAGCCGACGTAAGATCGAATCCCGTCCAAGTAATTTTTTTTTTTTTAAATTGGTAATATGTGCTTGTACTTAAAGTTTGGCGTTAGATCTGCAAGGTCCTAAATAGTAACTGTGCAAAATTTGGTCCCGATCGGTCAACGGACCTAGGATTCTATAGCGAACAAACAAACAAACAAACAAACACACAAACACGCTCTTTTATATATATATAGAGATTTACTAAATAAAATTTATATAAAAATGGTTACTACGAATCTTTTACAAAAACTGCCCCTATAAATGCATTTAAATATTTCCTGCTAAACATGTGAATCTCTTAAACATTTGTTATTTATAGTATAGGTTTTAAATCTTAATAGAACTAATTAACTACTAGTCATAATTTTCCTTCTTTTGTACTTATTTCTTCATCGATTTTTCCGTCTTCTGTTATCATCGATCCTAAATATTTCAAGGTTATTCAATAGTATTAAAAAAGCATTCCTAGGGAAAAAAGAGATCCCGAAAGAACTAAAAATAGAAATACATAAAAAAAAGTAGTCACGCCTATGCTATAACATATGCCTCTGAGACATGGACCACAACAGAAAAACAAAAAAGGTTTTGGAAGCAACCGAGATGAGATTCCTGAGAAATATAGAAAATAAAACCAAATTGGAGAAAATTGGAAATACAACACAGAAAATTTAAAAATGAAACCAATAAGAAATAAAATACTACTATGGTTCGGACATGTAAAACGTATGGACAACAAAAGGTTAACAAGAAAAGTGTTTGAAACGAGAAGTACCAAAACGAAAACGAGAGGCAGACCAAGGAAAAGGTGACAGGAAAGAGTTAAATAAGCATTGGACAGTAGAGGAATAAAGTGGGAGGACGTAGGGAATAAGACTCAAAACAAAAGAGAATGGACGAAGATCAACCAACAAATGGAAAATGAAAACTCAACTCCACCTAGTGCCTTACACCCGTAAGGGTAGATAGGCGACATGGATTAAGTAAGTAACTACTAGTTAAAACAGTGGTTTTCAAAATGTTTTTGCCTTAAGACCCTTTTGAACTCTTAAAAATTACTGAGGATCCATAAATGCTTTTGTTTATTATATTGGGTTACTATAACTAAGCATTTAAAAACTCTTTGTCTTAAAATTAGTCCAAAAATTGCTTCTCAAATTTAGTTATGAATCACCCTGTACATATAAGCATCGTACGACTACTTCACGAACTATGCTATTCGTCGTAATGTAACTTGTTCAACACAAAGTAAAATATTAACTTCCTTAAGGTGTAATAGAATTTTTATTTGTACAATCACCTCAGAGCAGCAAATGATTTTTTAATTTAGCCTGTGTCTAACACCGTGTTTTATTTTCTTATGCAATACGTTTTGAAAACGATTCATAAATATTCCACAATTAACATTTCTAATAAGAATACAACCTAGATATGCAGGAGATAGCAATTTAAAAAAAGTAAAACGCTATTAAAGAGTAGTTTAAAGAAATTAGTCAGATGGAACTTTACACACTGTTTAATTTTGTACGTAATGATACGATCATTTCACAAATTAAATAGGAATCTCTTGGCGAGAAACATTGTTAATAATGCATCGCGGCCAAAACACAGAATGCCAACAATTAGTGACACTTTAAACCTGTATTTATGCTCAGTTAGCGTCTCGAACTACGACATTTTTAGTCATAAGATAAATATAAAACAAATAACCATACATAACGTGGTGGAATTACACGAACCTATAATAGTAAATTTAGAGACCAGTACACGCTTTAATGTCAGTTGTCTCTAGGGAACGCACGATTCAATAACCTCTCATTTGTGGGTGGTAGATAGACACTATATTGTTAATTGGTTTATCTTGTGCTGTTGCACTTAGCCGCGCAATATACACTCATAATTTTCAAATAATGTAGGTCACACTCGATTAAGTTTATTACAAAAAACGTATTATTTAACAGCCAACGTCGTTCACTATTTATGTTGCCAAATAGATGATTGTTAAGCAGTTGGAACAACAATGTGAGCTGTCATACCTACACACATAAACTAAATGTCACAGTTTATTAATTATTTTCAGGTAGCTTTAAAATCACTTCACACTTAATACAGAATGTTTCAAGGTGAATACGACAAACTTTGGGAGGTGATTTTAGGGTTAATTTTACATCGTCTTTAAACATTTTTCATGTAGTGTAGCTGCATTATACTTGACCTTAACTGAGATAAAGGAACAATAAATGAGTGATAACAGGGTGTTTAAAATGCGACTTTAAACATTGATATCTTGCTTATTGTAATAGATATATAGATTTATATTTCGCAAAGCTACTAAGTACGAATTTATTATGATGACAAGTACATGATAGGCTTTCGAAATTTTTAGTTTGTCGATTAGTTGGCATGGAAACGACATAAACTACAACGACCGAGCTTAATTTATAATGGTTGTTGTCCAAAACGGTTTTTTTTACAATGAATGTAGGAAAAAAACATGTGGCATACATCAATGAATTCAAAGCAAAATTATTCTTGATTATATAAATTGCAAATAATTGCGCCCATAAAAAAAATAAAGTTGGTTGTCATAAAACGAATCGACCACCGAAAAATTTGTGATCACCATTCGATTTGGCTTAAGAAATTGCTTTTGCAATGTTTTAAAACATTTAAAATATTTTATAATCCAAGGAAGCTAAAGACGATTTTCTAAAATTGGATTTTCCAGTTTTTCCTAATTTTCTCAGATATCGTTTAAGATATTTCCAATTTAAACAGATTCTCTAGCTGTTATAATACAATAAGCAACATTTCCATGTTTAAACTCGAATTTCAAACATACTGTACACGCAAATCATGAGCCATTGCAAGAAATTAAAAATGCCGAATTAGGGTTATCAAATGGTATTTCTAAGAAACATTGAGTGCACTTATCTAAAACGAAACGAAAATCTTCCAGTAGAAGCAATTGAGCGAGCACGGCATCATTAGTACGCAGATAAGATTGGAAAGGCAGTAAATGGGAGAAAATAAAACGCCCAGAAAGACCTATAAAGCACGAGCTGAAGGAAAATATTAAAAGGAAATCAGACAAAAACCTTGCATGAGATGGTAAAAGAAGTTGTAAAAAACAGAAAAACCGATTGGAGTAGGTTTAATGAGTTGGTAAAAGACAGGAGAGGACGGAGGGAGCCGTACAGGCATAATCCACACCCATAACCAGGATAAAAGCTTCACATCCAACGGTTTATTCAAAGCGTTCGCCTTTCAATGCCTTTACCTTTAGCAGATATTAAGGTAATGCAAAGTGCAATCCGAAGAAGTTATAGTAAAACCTAGAGGGTGAAAGTAAAGTGCTACAACCCGGAACTGAAGATGGGGTGCTAAGATCTGGAGACACAGGATGAAACCCAGGAACTGTGGATTAAACTGGAGATATGGTTACCAAATTTAAAAAAATATGTAAGCCTTAATAAGTTCTTTTTCTCAGTTTTAAATAACAATACAGCCAAAGCAAGGATAAAAAACCCACAACAAAAAATTGGTTTGGGTACTTTTAATGCAAAATGGGTTAGGATCGAATTAATGTTTAAAAATTATTTTCATTCAATTAGCTTCAGGTTTGTGGGGGTCTAAAATTAATACTGTGAAGATTAAATGTTAGAGAGTTGTTTGAATAAAATATAAATTTTAATTTGAAAAAACATCCGAAATACAGGTGTTTCGATTCCATGAAAAAATTAGTTCAGTTCCAATTTAAATTCAGGATATTAAAATAACATGGCTTGGTTTCGTTTCACAAAAAATAGCGCTTTTGGGGAGGATCGGCCTTTGAACAAAAGTATGTTATACAAAGGTATCAAATTCGTTTGGTTACTAGTATATGTTTTACAATGTCACTAAGATAAAATTATTTAAAGCAGTGGTAATTTAATTATGTATTGTTTGGTTATTTTACGATTTTTACTTCAAAAAACCTCCCCAATGTTTTCCATCTTATATTCGTATAAAATCTAATTTAAACATTCGATGAAAATTACCTTCAAGCAGCTTCTAAAAACTATAGTTTAAGTCATTTAAAACCTTACAACTAAAAACATTCATGCAATTTAGTAATCATTAAAAGAGTTTCTCAGAACATATTGAAAATATTAAAAATAATAATAAATTGTCTTCTATCTTGCTTAAACATCAGCTGTAATAATAACTTTAAGCTTTTCGCATGTTGTTTTTAACACCTGTGTATTCTAAAATATAAGTATTGTTCGAAGCCATTAAAAACGAGTTAATTACTTGAAAAATATATTCATGTACATATCACCAAATGCAAAACATTCAAGATACCTCACATTTACAAATCGACGATCTAGTTACTTGCACAAGCAAACATTTTTATTTGATACTGAACAAGATATGAATAATGACTTAATAATTCTTGATAAACGTAAATAAACGACCGTCTGTAAAAATACACTTTTGTGTTATAATTTTCCACAACGAAATTAACAAGTTATGGATAGCGAAAGTGACGAATATTTGAGAGCCATTGAGCTTATTTTCATCATCTCCTTTGAAGTCTTAATTATACTACTAATAAAACGTAAATCAACATTACATTGCTATATTAAAATAGTCATTAATAGTCAAACTAGCAAATGTTTTAACGCTTTTCTGGGAGATCTACTGCATTAAAACAGTCTTAGTTTAATTGATTTGATAAAAGTGATGTTGAACAACTTTCGAGATGTTAATTTTCGACTATAAATAAAATGTATTGTGAATGTCGAGTTTGGGTCATACAATTCGCGAAAAATCAGGTTTCAAAAATATTTAGACCATTAAGTAGATTACAAATGGCTTTTATTAATTACTATGTACAGGGTGCACCACGACCCTGAGATTCTTCGATAGCTCCTTTATTAATAAAAATATCAAAAAATATTTAATACAAATATTGTGCTAACCTATTTTCTACATAACCTAAAATTATTTTCAAATATACAGGGTGTTTCGTTTGACCGGCACATATAAAAATTTAATTTTTTTAAATAGAACACCCTGTATATTTTTACATTTTTGGATTCCTCTTAAAATTTACTTTAAAAAATGTATAAGGATATATGGGTCCTAAGTCAACCGTTTTCGTAAAATTTACATTTTTGTGAAAATTTTGAGCGATACAGCACTTTCAATTTTTTTTAACATTAAAGTTATTTAAAAAAGGCGGTAAAATTTCGTTTAAAATTGAGATTGACAATAGATTAATTAACACTTTGCGCTAGCTACATTTAAAAAATATTATACAGGGTGTTTTTTACGCTTGGTCAAACTTGTGAAACTTTAAACATCGATAAGTCATTTTTCTTAAATGCAACACCCTGTATATTTTTACATTTTCTTGTAGAGAATTTAATTGTCTTTCGAAATGATTAAGCATGTCCTATACCTAAAGTTAATATTTTTCGAGCTATCTCGATTTTTATTAGTATTACTAAGGCAATTAAAATATTTTAAAGTCGGCCATGGACGTAAGTCGTAATTTTTCAAAGAATTTTTAAACAAAAGAATAAAAAGAGCTGCAACTTCAATTTTAGACTAAAAATGTACCCCATTTTACCGAAATGTATCGTATAAATTGTTCAGGATTATGTCCTTGTTCTACGCACAGCCGTAGACCTTGTCTGAAAGACTCTAGCTCCCTTTATAACATTTCGGGGGTTATACCATCAAAAGCAACACGAATCCTGTTCTGCACATCTTCAGCAGTTGTTGGGGGTCTTGATACACCTGTTGGCCTGTTTCATGGGTCCCCACAAAAATAAATCTATAGGGGTAAGATCAGGTGACCTAGATGGCCAGGAGATTGATCTACCTCGCCCTATCCATCTATTAGGATATTCTGTGTTCGGCAACTGCATTACTTACTGTGTTGCTTTTAATGGTATAACCTCTGAAATGTTATCAAGAGTACTAGAGTCTTTGAGACAACATCTACGGCTGTGCGTAGAACATGAACAAGGATATAATTTTAAACAATTTATACGATAAATTTCGGGGAAAAGGGGTACATTATCGGACTTAAATTAAAGTTGGAGCTCTTTTTATTCTTTTGTTTAAAAATTCTTTGAAAAATTACGACTTACGTCCATGGCCGACTTTAAAATATTTTAACTGCCTTAGTAACACTAATAAAAATCGAGATAGCTCGAAAAATATTAACTTTAGGTACAGGACATGCTTAATCATTTCGAAAGACAATTAAATTCTCTACAAGAAAATGTAAAAATATACAGGGTGTTGCATTTAAGAAAAATGACTTATCGATGTTTAAAGTTTCACAAGTTTGACCAAGCGTAAAAAACACCCTGTATAATATTTTTAAAATGTAGCTAGCGCAAAGTGTTAATTAATCTATTGTCAATCTAAGTTTTAAACGAAATTTTACCGCTTTTTTAAATAACTTTAATGTTAAAAAAAATTGAAAGTGCTGTATCGCTCAAAATTTTCACAAAAATGTAAATTTTACGAAAACGGTTGACTTAAGACCCATATAACCTTTAACATTTTTTAAAGTAAATTTTAAGAGAAATCCAAAACTGTAAAAATATACAGGGTATTCTATTTAAAAAAATTAAATTTTTATATGTGCCGGTCAAACGAAACACCCTGTATATTTGAAAATAATTTTAGGTTATGTAGAAAATAAGTTCGCACAATATTTGTATTAAACATTTTTTGATTATTTCATTAATAAAGGAGCTATCGAAGAATCTCAGGGTCGTGGTGCACCCTGTATATGGTATAAATATAGTAGGTATTTTAAAGTTCACTTTCCTATAAACCCTTTTTAAAAGGGTTTATGAGGGTGGATATACAAAACCAAATAAAACACGATCGCCTTTACGTTTCAACTTGAAAACTCTTCGCATTTTTGAATTTCTGATGAAGCCCGAGTTGATATATTTTATCGCCGTCACATTCAAGCAACTTGTATTCGTTCTAAATTTGTTATTTTTAACTAAATTTTAATAGATTGATGATTCACGTTCACATAAACATACGAGATTAACAGTTACCTACACAACGAACAGTTTTAGTTTGAAAATATAGCACGATTTAAAAGTATGCATTGCAGATTGTGCGGAAGTGGTAGACAGTTATTAAAACGTTAGGTAATATCGAATGATCTGGAATATAAACCGGAGAATAACTGCTGTTACCTTTTGATACCTATTAAAAACATTTGTATCGATTAAAAGCAGCATTTAAAAACAACAAGATAAAAGCTCATAAATTAAATTAATCTTCAATTACTCATTTATTTATTAACATTATCCATTTTTTCTAGACCTTCTTCAATTGTGTATATCTTGCTAACAAAATTAAATACGTTTTGAACTAAAGAAAATAGTGACATCTTCGTGGTGTTCAAAAAGTTCTTCTCGAAGGTAATTCGTCAATGATCCGATGATTATGATAATCACTTAAGAGAAACACTTGGAAATGTGATACAAACCAAGATCGTGCATCTTCTTTTAAGAACCTATTGTACCATCGGGTTTATTGTTATAATGTTTCAATATAAGTAACTCCTTTTCTGTTGATAAGTGTAGGTGGACAAGTTCAAGCAACGTAGTGCAGACGATTTAGCTATCTGCAGTTCGTGTCAGCAGTAAACGTTTGATAAGAGTTTAGAACCTTAAAATAACTCCTTGATCGTTTATACAGGGTGGGTTTTATGTTCCAAGCCGATTTTGTTTGGCCACTATTTTGATGTGGCTGTCATTAGTCAGTTCATATTTGACAGTCTTGGAGAGTGGTCGATAACAATTTATTATGGAGCATCTAACTCCGCAACAACGTGTTGAAATTATTCAAACATTTTATCTAAATAATTGTTCAATTGTGAATACGCAAAAAATATTGGGTGTTTTTTTTTGTGTTAATCATGTGCCAAGCAAATCAACCATTCAATGAATAATTTTGAAAATATGTATAGTACACTGGGAGATAAAGTAAAGTCTGGGCGACAACGTACGCCAGAAAAGATTGAAGCAGTGAGGCAGAGTCTTGGTGAACGTTCGTGCACCTCTCATCGACGCCGTGCACAAGAATTGGGAATGTCTTCATCCTGTTGGTTGAAAATTATCAAAAAAGATTTGCGTTTTCACCCGTATAAAATTTAATTGACACAAGAGCTACAGGAAAATTACCATAAACGGCGCTGAGATTGGAGTGTTCGGGTCGGTATAGACGACCACCATTTTTGGCAAAATATCATCATGAGCGACGAGGCACATTTCGACTTGGCTGGCTTTGTTAATGAATTGAATAGCCGCCATTGAAACGATTACACCCTTGAGAGTGTGATGGTGCGCCATTTGAGCAGGCAGCATCATTGGGCCATATTTCTTTGAGGATGCTAGAGTCAATGCTGTAACAATTACTGGTGATCTCTATCTTGACATGTTGGTAAACTTTCTTGTGCCCGATTTGGAATAATTGGCTCTACAGCACATGTGGTTTCAACAGGACGGTGCCACATCACACAGCTCGTGCTACGATGCAAATTTTGCGAAAAACTTTTCCCGGCCGAATAATATCAAAAAGTGGTGATATCGACTGGCCCCCAAGATCCCCTGATTATTTCCTATGGGGGCACTTGAAGGGAAAGGTGTACGCCAGCAAACCAACTACAATCCCGATGCTTAAGGACAACATTCGAAATTGCTGAAATAACACAAGAAGTCTGCGAGAATGTTTGAAAAATATGATTGATAGAGCTCGCGTTTGCGTCACGGCCAAAGACGGCCACTTGACCGACATTATATTCCATACGTAATGGTAAATGGTAAATCAATCAATAAAATTTAAATTATAAAATTGTGTTTCATTTAAAAGTTACTCAAAAAAAAAACATCGGCCTGGAACATAAAACGCACGTTATTTCTACAAAATTGTACAAGGCCAGAAACAGCAAAAGTTATTCAAAAAAAGATCCATGATTTTGGTTGAATAAGTACTCCTGGTACATCCACCATTCTCCCCAGAAGTTGCTCCAAGTGATTAAAACCTACTCAAATCACTGAAACATCACCTTCTGCCAAGTTTATATTACGAAGCTGTTAAAACAATCTGAGAAAAATTTACGAGACTGAAACTTACTTCATTTTATTATAAACAAAGTATGTAAAATTTTCCCAAAAAAAAATTAAAAAAATTAGTGGATTGTGATGAAGGATAAGTAATATAAGAACATACTTATTTTTAATTGGTGTTTAATTTATTCTGAGAAAAAATGACGGTATTTATGAGTACACCTGTTTCATTAGACAAATTAGAGCAATATTTATGTGATTCTATAGGACCGTTAGGCTAAAAGCGGAAAATGTACATTGGAATAAGGCAATGTAGTAATTGAAATTTTGCAAAATTTTTACACAACAAATACTGCAAAGCAAACGTAAAAAAAAATCAAAACTCTTTCACTTAAATTATATGCTATCATGTTGTACAGCTACAAATACTGACACCTTAATAATGATTTGATTTTGAATAGACAGAATTATATTCTAACTACAGGTTTTAATTTTCAAAATGAACTGTAAATTATCAAGTTAACTGTATATTACGAATAAACTGTTATATCCTAGACATACAACACGAGTGTGTTTAAACAACCCCATATTTTAGTGTTATTAGACATGCACGTTAATTTTGTGGCTGGCTACCGTTGCCTATTCACGTCCGTTTAGGTGTTCACTTGTAAAGTTACATATTTCATAATGTAGTTGGAGCAACCGGTGCGTAGGATGATTAACAAGTGAGTCCGGGGGGAGGGGCAGTGATAGTGGAACGCGCTCAAGGACCGTGTGACACTACTCTAGGTGTGCTGGTGTCTATGGTCTTACTGATACTCACGTTCCATTGCAATGTCACAATTTGAATTAAAATGCATTAGCGCGATACGTGCTACTACGAACTACGATACTCCGGCGTCTACACAAACCCCATAAATCAAGACCATTTGGTGGAAAAACAAATTCATTAGAGGATCAGGTGTTGAAGCGAACCTCTTCCTTTCCGATACACCGGTTGAAAATTATTCAGAGCGCTCAGTTGATGTACCCCGGCGAGATACTGATAAAATAATTCCGTGGTATTTTGCGAGTCTTGTAAGGTATAGGTAGGAATTTTATGTGAAATCAGCAAGAAGAAGCGGTTTTTAATTTACAATCCTGGGTGTTACTTTGGTGTAATCTGCAAAGCTCGGGACACCAGCGAAGACGCATCGGTAAGGGAAGAAGCGTCAACTTGTGTTTTGTTTTGCTTGGCCTCTGGCCGGCAAGTCAGCGACCTCTGTGAGAACGCGACTCGTATCAGTGTATACGACGAAGACACTAACACCATTTTATAATCGGTTAAACGGAGACGGGCGATTTCAAGCTTTCAAGAGCGACGAGGAAGTCAGAACAAAAGCAGACACGAGACACGGTAAAGCTGAGCAAAGCGATCGAATCCAACAAGAGCGAGAAAAGAATAAAAGAATGTACCGCCGAGAATCCGAGTACGACCAACGCCTCTCTCTTGCTTGCTATGGAGAAACTTGTTGGACAAAGCTGGAGTTTGTGGCGTATTACTAATGAATGCGTAAACTGTTTGTTGCTGGCAACACTGGTTGGAATGCGGTCGCAGGCGGCGGGGGTCGACTTCAACTGTTCTGTGTCGTCTCTTGTTCTGGCGCGGTCTGCTTGAATCAATCGACGCGCCGGTGCTTGACAAAGACGCGCACCCAATGACATCATATAAATTTCAAACAATTATAGTCGATGACATTTGCGATCGAATATGCAGACCCCACACAGATACTATCGCCAGTTACAATGTGCATACAATAATTGCAATAACCAACAGCAGATTTATAAACAATAATTATCTACTAATTACGTCCAGTTAAAAAAATACATTTCGAAAGTTTTCACCTTCACAGACCAACTTGACTGAACGTAAAATATTTAAGATTATAGCTCAGCGTTTCATAACACTGAACACCTTTGTCAATGATGAAATGACACTTTTATCATAGACATATGAAATATTTATGTCACCAAAAATAAACAGCATCACAAAATTATCTATATAAAGGAGATGAATGGAGAAAACGATATTTTCTTACAAGAAACTACATAACCCTTTTAGCAACTCTCATTAGGATGCGAAAATATTCAAAACAATATCATCTTACAACCACTATTTCCATGTATTCAGTTCGTCCTGTATACCTCTACGAAATCAGAAATTGTTCATTAGCCTATTAATTAACGTTAACAGAATTTAGGAGTAACGTATATATATACACAAACCCCCAAAAAGATCCGATGAGATTACTTGTAGCAGCATCTTTTTATTACTCAAAAGTTCGAATTCTTTTTCAGAAATCAGTCTTTTTTACCACGAAGCGAGACTCTTTTTTAAACAAGCCATCGTTAACACTTCAAAACGACATATGTGAACATCTTGTTCATTTAGTTTTGTTTATTCGATAAGATCGTGTAATCCTCATAAAAAATTCTTACAGGCACACATGTTATGGAATACAAAACATATTAATTTTGGGCTTTATGCAACGACATTAATTTTCATAGGACTTGAAGTAAGTTATGGTGGTTACTATTTGGAAAGAATACTTGCAGAAGTTGCCATTGCTCAAATTTGAGCAATAACGAATTTATGTTTCCATCAGTCTGATAAACATGGATAAATTCCTGCAACTTTTTGACTAAAATGAATTTTTTTGTGCACACGAAAAAATACCCTATTTCCGTGTTTTTTCTCTTATTATTTTCAAAACTCGTTGATAGGTATATGATCTATATAGTTGAATTCTTGATTAACCAGTTTGAATTCAAATAAATAGTGGTACTAACAGACAATTAACTTAAAGCTACTGTGTTATCCTTTTTGTTGGAAACTCGAGTTTTATCGACTCGGGTCACCACACATCACAAGTCAAGTTCAACTTTCTGACAGCTAACGGACATCAGCCAGTCTTCACTCACGAATCTATTGTATCTCCATGTGAAATCTCTATTTACGTTTGTTTTTATAAGCATTCCTGTTATAAATACCTTGTTACAGCTACAAGAATATTTGTTTCTGAATGTTATACGCTATAGATTTCTCTATTGTACACGTTCAAAAGAATAATGAACGCTTTCTTTTGTAACGTGCATGAAAGTAAATCGTTTTACGTTTTCATTCATTTTTAAAATACGATAAAAATAAAATCGACAACGACTGAACTGAATTTGTGATTTAAAAATATATCTGCAAATGTTATTTTTGTAAATCAAGTGTTCGTTTTGAAATGGATGTTTACTTACTCACGTTGGGAATTCTTTCCTAATCTGCGAAGTATTCCAGTTAAAAAATATGAGTCATAGGTACAAGGTACGCCCAGATCAAGCTAATTGTTTCATTTTCTCAGGACAAAAAACCTGGCTGTTTTAATATTAAAACGCATGTGTGCATTTCTCGTATGAGCTTAAACAAATTTATAACACGTAAGAAACATTTTCGCGCGTAAAACCTTGTCTCTCCTTCAGAAGCAAAAAAATCCTGGACTTCTAAGGAATCGTTTTAATTTGTATCTTAAGTTTATTGTTGTTAGTTGTTACCACGGTTCGTATCCATATCAGGTCTCGTTCACAGAGTGAGGTCAAACGCCCCCTCCCGAGGTGCTCACAGCAGCCTTGTCACGGCCGCCTCTGACACCCCTCAAGCCGTTCACGAGCCGGTCTTTGGCCGCTCAGAGAGCATGTCTCATTCATTCTTACAACCATTGTTAGCTTTTTATGTGCTGCTAATAGGGGCTCATGCCTGTTCTTATTTACTTCGATCTGAATAGTTCGGCGTTTTAAGTTATTTTGAAATTATGTTGAACATCGATGGGTATAAAAAAGTTGACTAATGAAATTGTTTATATTTTATTGATGTTTTTAGTTATCATTATTGTATGATTTATTATTAATAGGATGTAATTTTTATTTTATTAAATTATGCTTTATTATTGTTTAATGTTAATGTTTAATAGAATATACCGAGTGTAAATGAAGTGTGGTACACCTCTTTTTTTTCTTTAGTTTTGATTTTTGATAAATTAAATTTTAGACATATACCTATGTGCAAAAAACCGGGCTTTTTGAGCCGTTGCACACATTTGTTTCACTTCCGGTTTCGCCGAAAATGAACCCAACTTTGTTATTTTAAATGGAACACCCTGTATATTTTTATATTTTTGGAAGAAGCGATTTTTGATACAACTGCACTATTTTGGTTAATTTTTATAACCTCAAATTTTTTTTTAAACAAAATTTAGTTTTTTATTAAGTGTGCCGTGACCTGCATAAATTGATTTTTATTATGTCAACAATTGTCCAAAAAACGGTTTTGTAAATTTTAAATGACATTTAGGTTACTTTAATCGGCTTTGAAAGTTACGGAATCGGTTTTTTGACAGTCAATTTTTTTATTTTTTTTTGTTAACCGCTTTAGTATGGGCCGTTATTGCGTCACATAAAAATAATTGGTGCGTAAAAAACAATAAATTATTGGCACAAATCAACACAATTTTCCTCTCACGTTAACTAAAGTGATGAAGTTACCTCATGGTTGTTATTAAAACAACACATATTTTTTATAACTTTTTAATATCGTTAGAAATAGGTGACGATCTAGGAACCGTAAATACAATAAACCTTTTCCTGTTAGATACTTGAAAAAGATTCATTAGCCTGCTTCCATACTGTATAAGCTAATTTATCTTCCACCTATGAATGTAAATCATAACTATGACAAAAATTGAAAACGTCGAATTGAAAGAAACAAAATAAAGTGTTTAAGAATAGTGAAACACCAAATATGTAGACACAGAACTACAAAAATGAAACCTCAAAAAAAAAAAAAAAAAAAAAAAAAAAAAGATTGAGCAAACCATTCAAGATGCGCAGCCTAGATATCCAGGACTGGTGCATTAAATCGAAGAGGACTGGTTTCCCAGAAAAGTGTATAAAGCGAAAGCAGGAAGAGATAAATGAAATGAATGACCAAGAAAAACCTAGAATGATGAGGTTAAGAAGATATTGAGTGGAGTAGAGAGTTGGCAAAACACAGAAAGCTATGGAGGGAAATTTGGGAAGAAAGTTCATACCCATAACCATAAAGAAAAGCGTCACAGAGATTAAGAAGAGCGGAGACAAGTTTATGCCGATAATGAACTTCTGAAGATGACTAATGTGACTATCATAAAGTCGAAGGACACAAAAAAACGTCGTTTCTAAACCAAAATTAAAGCTTCATTCTAATGCTTTAATTCTTTGACAAAACTTTTGTGACATGCACTGCTTTTGTTGAATACCGTGTTTAAAGAAACTCTCAGTTTGAATTTCCCTTAACTAAAAGTGAAAAAATCGTGATTTCAAATCTGTATTGTATATACAAACCTGTAGCTTTTCTCGTCTCGTTAAAATTTTGATTACGAATAAGAGCTTGGGTTGGGGTTCATTATTCAAATATGTTTATCTTAGTTACTTTACCTGCAGGTGCCTAAAATAAACAAAATGATATGATAACATGACAGGAAGCAAAAGGGACAGTTTTTATCGTTTAAGCATCGTTAGGCTGTAATTGAAAATTTAACCAAAATATGAGGAATACATTGATTTTCATTGAAAATTATTATTTATAATATGTGGGTTTCAATCATAAATGTTTTCACTTTTAAAAGCATACTAAATTACGACCTTATAGGTTAACAATAAACGTAACCTAAACGTGAAATAAAGTGCTTTTAGCTAATCTAGGTAGTAGTATAAATTTTGTGTAAATTAATTAAGACGTAGCTAATTGACAAGAATTGAAAAATAACGGCGTAACATTCACAACCTCAGTCGGTTAGTTTTAGCTGCGGGATATGATGTTTGGAGTATATTGTTTGTTTCACGTGTAGGCGTTACGGTCATTGAGAACACCAACTAAATAGATAGTTGATTTTTAATGCTGGGAAAAAATAAGTTCACAAGCAGCACTTAGTATCCGTTAAAATTGTTTGTAAAACAATCACTTTGGTACTTTATTAAATAAAGTTTTATATCATAGGTATAATTACATATCTATACCTATACCACCATCAGAAGTATCTAGCCTGCTCTTGTAATTTTAACTGTGGGAATAAGTAAAACATTAAAAGCCACAAAAGTTTTCGTTCCTATCAATTTTTTTGAAAGTGCTAGTGTTTTCAAGATATCACTCCATTGATAATCTTATTTTAATTAATAAGTCTAACAATATATTACGTATTATAAGAGAGTGCAAAATTTCATACCAAATAGGTAGGTATTACGAAAGTAAATTAAAAATTTAATACGTATTTTATATTCGGTACAGTTTTTTTTTTTTAATTGGGCGTATTTGGTTATTACTTTCGAGATTACTTTAAGTCAAAAAAAGATCAAAATCTGTAATATATTTTAAGGGTTTTGTCCCGGGATATTTATCCGGCAACAGTCCTGGGAATTACTCAATTTTTGTAATCTCGAGTCCAGGGAAGAGCAATCAGAGATTTGATACTTCAATACAATTAATACAATAACAATAAATAAAATTAGCTCTCCAGGTCCAGCTGGTTCATGGCTTCTCCACAAATCCTCCTCCATTTCTCTCTATCACTTGCTTTCCGTCTCCAATCTCTTATTCCTTGTCTTTTCAGATCTCTCTCCAGCGCTTCCACATGTCTCCCACCTTTAGTCCTTCGTATATCTTTCTCAATACTTTTCTTTCTCAAACCTCCAAAGCTTCCATCTTTTTTCTCGTTCATCCTTCAAAATAATTGTAGAGCAACAACCGATTTGGTACGGTCATCTAAACAGAATGCCTGCACATAGAATCCCTTATCAAACTCTGACATGGATTCCATGTAGAAGAAGAAAAAGGGTAAGACCGAAAAGGAGATGGATTCGATGGGGTAAAAATAGCAACGAACAAATGGAACAACGAATAATGACTGGAAGGATAAAAAGGAATGGCCTTTATGATGCGGGAGACGGCAGCTTGCTGTATGAAAAAACTCACTATTATTATTTATCTTCTAAAGTTCGCTTCCATACAATACTTCTGGTCTTACTACTGATTTATATATTACTTTTGCATTTCAAGATATTATGTTCTTTGAGTTCAGCACTTGTCTCAGTGCTCCAATTTATCTTAAGCCCTTAGCAATTCTTTCTTTAACTCTTTTTTTTGCATTACTGCTTATTGTGGCTTCTAAGTTGTTAAAGTTATTAACTTTTTCTAACTTCTATTCTGTCGCATCTTTTGCTGTTAGTCTTTAATGTTTAGTTGTCTTTGATTAAGTTTGTTTCTTTGATCCATATATTTTATTTTCTGCTCATTGATCCTCACTGAATCCTTTTTCTTTTACTAGTATTTTAGTTCGTTAAGTGCACCTAATAAGTTTTTTCTTGTACTTGTCTGTATGGCTATGTCTTCCGCATACACTAGGCTCTGGTTCTTGTAACTGAGTAGTGTTTCGTCCAGCTTATTCAACTTTCTCTATAGTCTGTCTATAAGTCTATACAATGATGCAATATAAAGACACAAAATCGGAATTGGGGAATATAATATATGAAGCACTTTTAAAAAAATAGAAAAACGTAAATACAATAATAATTTGCTTATTAAAATATGTATTTACATAACTTTGAAGGACAAAGAAATTATTTTTTTCTATTGCTTACAAAATCTAGGTATAATGCTTTCTTTTGACAAAAGTTTAATGATGCGCCTTTCTTTAGGTCCTAATGAAAATTCACTAATAATTCCTATTGCTTTAAAATTAGTTTAACTGTAGTTTTCTGATATTTGTCTAGTAAAAATTACATACTAATTTTTGCTTAACCAGCACAACAAAAACATTGTTTATTTAAGCATTTATAGGCACTGTTAGCGTAATTATTTGTGAAGATGAACGTGTAGATAAACTTTAACGACGTGTTTTATAACTCCTTAAAACATATAATTCCTCGCAAAATTCTTACGCTATTAGCGAATTGCGCTATTTGTTTTAATAAGTTGATACAATTCGGTCCGAAAATTCCTTATCCAAGAGTTAACACTGCTGGATGTTTGGTCGTAGCGGCGCATTAATGTAAATATGTGGTGTGTAGCAGGTGATGTTTGGTGTGGCGGTCTATAATCAGCCATCAGTCTCGATACGCCGGTCCACATACTGCTGTAAAAAACTGATCGGCCGCACTTAGCGCGCGGCACAGGCCACCATCCACATCTGCCCTCAAGACGACCGGGTTCTTTTAATTCGTTCTTAGTATTTCTTTCAAAACTATATCGAACACAAAAGAAGCTTTTAAATATTTTACCTGAGTTTTGTAAAGATTAGTCCTTGGAATTTAATAATTTGGACCGAAACTGCTGTAGTTGTACAAAGACGGTGAGAATATATCGTGTTCTCAAAGTCCGATTAATATTTATCAGCCAAATTCCTGCACACCAATTATTAATTGGTTTAATAGCTGACTGAATGCGTCTAATTCGTTGTAGATTTCAATACAGGATGTCTTAGTAGCAAAGGCTGTAAACGGTACTACGTTGGACAAAATTAACCAACATTTTTATGTGAACGAAAACGAAATTATTGTTTTACGTTCTAAATTGAAAACGAAATAAATAATTACCGCTTTTAACCGGTTTTATTACTATATAAATTTTATTCTTTAAAACACAAATGCGAATTTACCGTCTATGCTGAGGGTAGGTAGGTACTCTCCGAGGTAGTAAAATATATCACTTGAAATAAGTGAGCTTTCACTTTTCCCCACATCCGAGTGTAACTGAGTTCTGGTACACCCCTTTTTTCTTTAATTTTGTATTTAATAAAAATAAAATTTTAGGCACATGATATTTGTGCAAAACCCTAACTTTGTTATTTTAAAGGAACACCCTGTAAATTTTTACATTTTAAAAAAGAGAAAGCAATTTTGAATACAACTGCAATGTTTTGGTTAATTTTTATAACCTCAAACAGATTTTGGACGAAAATCTATTTTTTTATTAAGTGTGCCGTGAACTGCATACATTGAATTTTATTATGTCAACAAATGTCTGAAAAACGTTTTTGTAAATTTTTATTCACATTTAGGTTACTTTAATCGGCTTTGAAAGTTGCAGAATCGGTTTTTTGACAAAAAGTGTTGGTAAATGGGGTTAATTAAATAGAGTATTTTCTGACAGAAGAAAAAGTTATGTTGGTTATCAATCTGAAAAGCGAATTGATTTGTTTTTCTAATGGTGTAAAAATCCAATATGGCGGCCTTAAGGAATAAAAAAGTGGACTATCGCAGCTTGAAATCTAGAAGGCTTAGAACATTTCTATCCACGTCAATCAACCCACAATGGTCAAAAAACATAAAGTTACAAAGTCTAATTAAAAAAGCGTCAATGGTACGGAAGAAAATGTTTTTTTTTCACAATCACATTTTTCAGTGTTTTTTTGTTATAAACCTGGAAAGAATTAAAATATCCGGTTTTTTTTTCAAATTCTCAATCGCCATAAAAATATGCAACTTTTCCCTAATTTAACTGATCTTGTATCTCTTACCACTTCCAAGATACCAATTCACCACCCTACCCTGTTGACCAAAGGCAAAACCTAAATTTGTCTAATAGGTATACTCGCGTAACTTTAACTTTGCAATGAGTGTGATGTGGAAGATTACTTAAGCTTTTGAGGAAAAATGGTTGGATAACCAATTAGGTACTTTGCATTTTAAAACGTTTTGGAGAATTTCAACTTTTGTGCACCAAAAACAATTATAAAATAATATCGGTTTTAAGTTACTCATTAAATTTATTGAAGTTTCTTATTTCATATAGTGGCGTCTACACTAGCAACTGCCAAACGATCTTACGTAGAAATTTGACGTTTTTACTTCCTTCGTAATTTCGATTTGAGTCTTGACACAAACACTTTGGTGACATTACTCAAAAGAAAACCTGGGCTAAACAAACAACACAAACTTAAATTTTTTCCGCAAGATATTCGTTTAATGTACACTTGTGTAGGTATTAATTCATTTATATAATAATAAAACCGGTAGTAGGCGGTTACCCGAGTAAAAACACAATGTAATAGGTCTGTCCTATGCCATAACGAAGTTGTTAATCTTTTTGTAATGACGTCAAACACTCAAACACAAAGAAATTACCCTTGATGTCTACATAAAAACTATACGTGTTTTTTTATTTGCATTTAATGGATTAATTATGAACAGTAGTAGGAAAATCATATCTGAAATTTAAATCATTGATACATTCCCTAGAAAAAACAAAGAATCAAAAAATATTCGTTTACTTCGTGTCGAATCAAACACCATTTATAGTCCATAAATAAGTAATGTGATATACATAACATTTCCGTCAATATGTAGTAGTTTACAGCTTACTTATTTTATAACAGTTATTAAAAATTACTGTAACTTTAGGCCAATCATATCTGTACCACTTTCTATTTGCTTACTTTATAAACACGTTGCCGGCCGTTATTGTAAAAACACAAATCTAGCGGTATGTCAAAAATTTGGCTAAGAATTTTAAGGAAGGCACTGCGTAAATTATCCCGAAGCTAATGATTCAAAAAAATAATCCGGTTGTTCTGTGTATAAGTTTCCATCAGTAAATTGCCACAACATATTAATGATCTCAGAGTTCAATACCATGCGAAGCAATGCAAGAATGTTAACGTTACTTTTGCCAAAAACCTGGTACACGATACAACCTGATCCAGTTTAACTGTACAAAATGATGAACGATGTGTTGTAGTTCGACAATTTACAGTTAGGACTTCACATCAAAATTTGTAATTAATGCGCAATAAATAATTCACATATAAAAGACCTCCAATGTGACATTTTACTGCGAGAGTTCGACCTTCAGCTACAGTTACTGGCCATGGTTAACTATAAAAACGTAAATATCATCAGCAAATATCCGGAGGTTACACAAAAAACGCAACTCGTGAAATCTAAACGTTATTTCACATCTACAAATGGTAATTTTCTAATAGCGGTCGAATCGAATCAATCCAACGAAACACATTCAAAAAATCGACGCATAAATTTGAAGATACTTGCATTGATAGAGCCTTTGGCTGTTAAAAGCGAAAGGAGATGTAAACTTGACCTATAATCTTGTAAACTAGGATAATGTAGGCATAGTAATCAAATTAAAAAGATGAAAGCCACTTAACAATTGACCTATACACGTTTTAATCCAATAAAAATGTTGTAAAGTTAAAATCGGTCGATTTAATAAATAATTCTACGTAATCGATTTCATGAAAAGATAATTATGGCGTGCAAGCAGCCAGAATAGCCTGCCTGATCGCTACGCTCGTTCTCAATTTAGCTGAAATCTTTTTACATGCTCCGTTCTTCTTTTAGCACCATGTTGGGATGATGCGAGCGAGAATTATGTGTACAAAAGTACAAATCAAAATAAAAAAACGGATGAGATATAAAAGACAGAAGGGAAGATTCTCTAAGAACCTGTTCATTACAGAACAAAGAAATCGTACCGACGTTTGATCGCGGCTGCCGTGAAATCATTTTTAACGTCGTCAACAAAAACAAAGGGAACATAAACTTAATTATAATAATAATTTATTACATGTGAATTAAATTAGCCGTTAATTAATATGTTTTACAACAAACTACCTACCATTAAACAATACACCGTAATAACTTTTTTCAAAGTGCACACTTGCTCTAGTTACGGGTATAGATTAATAAAATCCTTCATTTGAAGCATTATTACATTGTGCCACACCGTTTAAGCCGTTCGACCTTCAGCTCAAGTAACTTGTGCCAAAATCTTGATGTCCAACCATTTACGGATATATCAAGTTTTTTTGCAAGTCTCACTTTCTTGAGATGGTCGTATTAACATATTAACTAGCGTAAAAGAAATAGTAGATTGAAACGTGATAGGGATTTTAATTTATATACTTTTTATGTCGGTGTTTGTCTGCCTAACGTATGATTGCATGTGTTCACAGGACGTTTAAGCTTTGATGCAGTACAGTAAATTGTCAGTTATTATCAGAAACTGGGTTTACCCTTGCGCGTGCTGCTTACACCTTTAACTTCTTTGGTTGTTACAAATGCTGCACGCACCTTCGCACCAGCAATCAAGTTTCTGTAAAACGTACGTATATTAATTTATTAATAATGTGTGCCATGATACACCGACGTAATTAAAGGCGAGAAAGCATTGGTGTCTGAACTTTTTAGTCTAAAGCAGTGATGTCCAACCTTTTTAAGGCTTGGGGCTACTTAAGCTACTTAAAAACTTTGGCGGGCTACTTAATCGCAGTCATCCCCCATCCCCCTTCATGGCAAAAAAAAAACTCAAAAAGGAGCCATTTTCACCAAGAAAAATTTTAAGACATACATTTTTAATATACAGGGTGGGGCACGGGAACCGACTGTTTTTTAATTGATTAGTACTCGGCCATTAAGAAAGGTAGCGTCGTGTGACGGGTGTCATTTAGTTCCTTAGCTCAAAGCATTTTATTATCAACTAACATGGAGCCGTGGACACTAAAGCACCGCGGTTCAGCGCGAGTTTCGCCGCAGATTCAATATTCATAGAAATGACTCTGTTCCCGCTCATGACACAATTTTACGTTGGGTAAACTTTGCCACCTTCGGGCTATGCAGCGGTTTTTCGTGTAATTGTCGCGGATTTTCAGCAGCCCACTACCGACAATTTTGTCTGTTGACGGCCCCATTAAAGTGGAAATGGACTTCATCGCTCATGTCTTCATTTTGCTCGAAGAGAGCAAGCATTTCCTGTGCAAAAGCAATCGTTGAGGGTAATCCCTTACATTCAATTTCTGCACAACCGCTTGTTTCTATGAATGGAAACGTAGTTCACCATACAAAATCCGTCTTACAGTACGATTGCTGATGTGAGTGCAGCTGAATGTCTTTCGAGCAGAGCGGCCTGGGCTTCGCAGTTCGGCTTGTCTGACTCTTTCCACGTTCTCTGGAGTACGCATAGTACGTTGGGGGCCGGGCGGATTCTTTTTCATCATTGGGCCTCTTGTTCGAAGATTGTTTACCCAACGAAAAATTGTGTCATGAGCGGGAACAGAGTCATTTCTATGAATATTGAATCTGCGGCGAAACTCGCGCTGAACGTGGTGCTCTAGTGTCCACGGCTCCATGTTAGTGGATAATAAAATGCTTTGAGCTAAGGAATTAAATGACACCTGTCACACGACGCTACCTTTCTTAATGGCCGAGTACTAATCAATTTAAAAACAGTCGGTTCCCGTGCCCCACCCTGTATAATTTTATTTCATGTGAGACTTGCTACTGCATATTTTCTGGTAGTGTTTGAAAATCTGATTCGTAAGGTGATATCGCTTTTTTCAAGCAATCAATAAGATGTTTATCGGTAAGTCTATATCTGTTTGGTTTTGATGATATTAAGCTGCGAAAATGTCATTTCGCAGAGGTAAAAAGAAGCGAAAAATGAGTTTTCTTTTTTAACAAATTTGATAAGATTCTGATATATGACGGGATCTATCGCTTGCCAAAAACCATAATTTCCAATAGCTTATAGTTGGATATCATTTTATAAAACTATAATTTCAATATCTGTATTTTCGACGAACGTAAATATTTGCATAAGTGTAGCCTATGTCAAAACGCCAAAAATGATAAGTGGCTCGATTGCCTTTAGATATTGAAAACGTTTATGAAATATGTCTTTAAGTGATTGGAGGTCATTAATGTGCCTTTGAGGCTGATAATTTTAATCATTGTTGTCGGTTTATTGATGGAAAATGTTCGTATATGAAGGTTTTTAAATGAGAAATCTGCAAGTGCAACTTCTGCTCGCGAGCGCCTACATAGCTTCGCGGGCTGCTAGAAGCTCGCAAGCTACCGGTTGGACATCACTGGTCTAAGGACTTCTTTAAAAGTTATTGACCATATTACTCAGTTCTTAAAAACAAAATAAAATCCACTATCACCAAGTGCATGAGAAGTATATTGTCTTGAATTATTTTAAAATATCGTAAAGATTCCTAGCAAATATTTGATGATTCAGTAATCCCCCCCTTTACGCGGTCTATATTTGCGCGTGGTAAAATATATGATTTGTTTTAGTTATCTACTACTACTATTTGCAGATGGCACGGTTTTCCGTTAAATTTAACCTTTGACCTCTCGCCTCCTAGGGCGGCAAATATTTTTTTAATGTTATGGGCATTTAGAGGCTATGAATTCATAACTATCTTTTAAATTTGCCTATTTTTTTGAGGGAGTAATTTAATATTGCCAATTTTTATTGCTAAAAGAACGCTGGTAAATATAATTACATAAAAAAATGTGTTGTTTGCAGTAACCTCTTATATGGGTGTACATATATATAAAAAAAATATTCTTAAATTTTTTTCCAATCAAGTAAGAGTAACACATTTAAGAATACGGAACAGATCCGAGATCCCTATTTACGCGGTTTTCATTTACTCGCTGTTTTTGTGAAACGAAATTCCCGCGTATATCGAGGGATTACTGTTATACGTTATTTTAATTTGCTGTATTATTTAAACATGATTAAACACAGCAATATTTTAAATTGTAGTTAAAATAGTTACTTAAACACAATTGTAAATATGTATTGATAATTTGATACATAAGAATCATCTTTGTATGATAAAAAGTTTGTCTTAGTTAAGCTACTACAGGTACTCCTCACTTAACGACCTACCTGTTTAACGACTGCTCGAACTTACGTCCGAGTTCACAACTTTTTTTGTATTGATTTTTGACACAAAACAAATTTAATTTATATTCCTTTGAATATACTGTGAAATGTTTCTAGTATACATTCCTTGTTGTGCGTATTGTACATTTTGGCCGAAGTTAATAGTTATGTAAGTCTTGTTTTATCTTCCTGTAAACAACACAACATATAAAAAAGGTAATGTACTTGCTTACCTTATAATTTCATTGCTTACATTCAATCTAATACCAATCGATTACAAGATAGTATTCCTATTGCTAATTCTTTGATTGTATTTCTTAACGACTATTAATTATAGTCATTTATGCAAATGTCAAGTACAGATAAATGATACTTTAAATAAAGTTTGGGTTATTGTATGTTTTTCTAGTCCTATACGTACATAAGAACTTGTAATGAATTGTTTACTTCGCTCCTTTTATTAAATAGATATTCAATATCTCCAGCAACGTGATTGGTATTTAGCGATTTGGAACAACAATTGATGGTAAAAATGTATGTGGTTTAACGATGTAATCAATATACGGAGTATGCCACGTGAAATAGCTTCATCGTATTGGATAAATTTTTTAGCTATGGTGATATGTTAAGTATTAAATTAAAGTATGGTTAGGATATGAATAAAAATTGATTTTATCTACAAAACAGTTACTTATTAATTTTAAACATACATTTAACATAGATTTACGCTAGCTTTTAATACTTCGTTATAAAAGCTTAAAAATGATTTGAGTAATGCTGTAAAAAATGTAAATAAAAGTTTTTGTTACGATTATCGCAAAATAAAGATAGCGTTCTGAATAAATATAAAATATCTGCCCCTTTTCTTCAACGATTTAGCTGTTTTTAGAAAACGTGTGTGCATTCAAAAATGTCCACGAGGTTTTGGAAAAAAAGATTTTTTTTCAGTCTATTTTTTTTTGCAGAACGCTGTATGGTACAAAATATATTTATTTATATTGGTAATTCCGTAAAATTTTAGTTGTACTTTAATATTCCATCAATGAACCTTTTGTGTGCACTCAGAGAATTATTTCTAACTGTTCTACTAATTTTTGGGCATCCCAGTTTCTTTGGTTTTCAGTTAATGTCCAAATAGCCCTTTTTGGCTTTTTAAAATATTCTCTCTTAAAAGATACTCATTTTAACATTCATAAAACGTTTTGATTATACACATATTGCCAACAGTATTACCAAAATTTTGTTTTTTTAATGAGTTCGTCAACATTTGTATATTTTCTTAGTGCCCAAAACTAACTGTTAAGTTTTAAAATTGAGTTTTTGAGTTTAATGAAACCCTTTTAGATGATTGAAAGTTTTCTCAATTAAGCTTTATCAACTAAGATATTTTTATTTGTTGAGTTCTTAGCGTCCCAAATAGTTATGTTGAATAATACAGGGTGATTGAAATTCGAGTTTAAGCATGGGGATCTCGCTTATTATACAAAAATAACTAGAATACATGTTTAAATTGGGCAAAGTTGCTAAATTTCGTAGGTGCTCAATAGTATTCCAAAGAGAAATTGAAAATATCTCAGACGGTATCCAAGAAAATTAGGAAAAACCGGAAAATACGATTTTTGAAAATCGTCTATAGCTCCTTTGGAGTTTGTAATATTTTAAATGTGTACAAACATTGCCGAAGCAACTTTTTAAGCCGAATCGGATGGTGGTCACAAGTTTTTCCCAGATCGATTCGTTTTTGTTTTATGATAACCTACTTTAGTTTTTCTTATGGGCGCAATTTTTGTTATTTACATAATCAAATAGCATTTATTTTTCTGAATCCATTGATGTATCACACATGGTATTTTACTTCCCTATTCATTGCTAAATTTAAAAAAAAAAGGTTTTAAACCATAACTATTATAAATCGGGTAGACCGGTAGTTGTAGTTTATTTTGTTTCCATGACAACCAATCAACAAACTAAAAGATTCGAAAGTCTATTACTTGTCATCGTAATAGATTCGTTTGAGATATTTTTAATTTCTCTTTGGAATATTATTGAGCACGAAATTTAGCAACTTTGCCGAATTTAAACCTATACCTACTCTAGCTATTATAATAAGCGAGATACCTATGCTTAAAACTCGAATTTCAATCACCCTGTATATCGATTAAAAAATGTAACTCAATTTGTTACTTTACTGACTTTACTGACTGCTGGTGATTGTTCCTTGAAAGAAATTCCTTAATGACCAAATTAAAACTTGCAAAATTCTTTAATTTTCTGTATAATTCACAATTGTGAACTACAACTTAACTGTACCAGCACAAAGTCATATGGTCAATTATAATTAAATTTTGCTGTTTTAATTATTTTTTTCTTTAATTATCGGCTGTCATCACGAATTGTTATCAATTGATTATTTAATTGAAGCACATTTAAAATCAACAAACATTTCGACAAAAATTTGCTTTGGATTTTGTATTGTTTAAATAGATAGGTAAGGTAGGTAATGCAATTCTCTTGCACTTTCGAGAGGTAAATAGTTTATGAAATACATACCTACATTAACAAATATATTTCGCAACTATTTTTTTTTTACACTTTAATAGGGAAATCGAAAGATGACCAGTACTTTTATAGAAGTGGATTTTGATGATAAAGTTGTATTAGATGACAAACTTTAATATGTTTGTTGAATTTCATTTTACATCTCCGTTTATTTAATTACCAAAAATTTTTAGATAAAGTGTGGTAATTTCAGACATATTAATAATGTAGGATCGTAATAGATTCTTCTGAAATCTAGACCGGCGTAGCTGTAGAAATCACTTCGGAGCTCGTAATATATCCCCTAATCTTCACCGCCAATAAACCGATGGTTCGTCTTGTATTTGTCACAAAAAGGACAGAACCTCCCTTATGTTGCTTGTCTTCTTTACGTCATGAGAACGCATTTCATCTTCTTCTAGACGACGTGACAACGTCGCACTCCTACGAGTTTGATATCTGTAGTCAGGCTCAAAAAACAACAAGCTTGAGTTATGCAGTGATCAGCTCTGGCTGTGCTCGCTTCTGCTTTTCTCTGTATCGATCCTAACCACACTTACTAACTTGCTCTCACCTCCTCCAAATTTAGTTCACGTTGACTTGTTATCTCTGTTTAAATGGAAAAGGGAAACGCAAAGATAAGGTGTGCCGTGTGGTGATATTGGTCGATGGCCTATATCTCTACGTGTAGGGCCGTTGTGTATATCCTTGTTTAATTCACCACGATGGATCGGTTTCAGAAATAGAGATAGCGATAGATGTGAACGATCGGAGCAAAAGAGATACCTATAGACTTGTTACCTTTTTCAGAGGCCGCCCAGACGCGCGTTATTGTCTCTCAGATTTACGTGCTCGGAATAGTAAGCATGCACACTCATTAGATACAAATACTCGCTTTATTTTACCGGCAACCTAATGCATACATCCGAAAATCTGATATTAAACAATTTTACTCTTCCATTGTAGGTGAGGTTATCGTCTAATGGTTTTAAACATTTAGATATTCCGAGCTTAGCTACCTGTACGTAAGGTCACCAGTGGGTACCTATAAATCATAGCAGGTAACATCTATCAGTTATAATCAGCGATTAGACATGGGCGTTCTCGTAGTTCGAACCCAACCCCATGTTTAATGTACTAAGTGGCTCAATACATGGATTAAAGATCAATTCTTTAACTAATGAACGTGTGTTGGAAATAAAATTATTGTACATTATCGGATACCTACCATTAGAGACGTTTTAGCCATTTATTGATTGAAAATTTGGAACAGCTTTATAAAGCCCTTTAGACTAAATTATGAAGAAATGTAAGATATTGATGGTTACCAAAAAACTTTTACTTAAAGAAAATTAAATTAAATAATTATATCAATGTTCAGATTTGTTACCATCATCTAGTTCTAGAGTAATCGAGGTTTTCGGCCTCAAGGAATAGATTCACTATAAAAGGCTATATTTGGAGATGTGACTTTTTAAGAGGTCAATTACAATATACAATAAGTAAAACATAAAATCGTGTCACATTCATATCCATCTCATTATCTATAATGTCTGAAGAAAAAAAAAACCGCATCAAGACTCTTCTCTCTTCATCAGAAATTTTATGAATAAAGTCTCTAAACTGGTATAATTATAATATATCTACAGGGTTCTCGTTTTTCGCGGCTCACTATGGGGATCTCGTAAACGGTAAGAGTTACGACTTCGGTTAAATTGGGGCAAAGTTGTATATTCAGGTGCTTAATAATTTGACGCAAACAGAACTTATTTATCTTTTTTAGTTTTTGAGATATAGGGAAAAAAGTAAAAAAGTGGATTTTTGTTTTTTGCCCGTAACTTTTTCATTTGATGTCGAATTTCATTTCTGTTAAAACTTTTTGATGGCCACTTTTTGCAAGGAATCAGAATCCCCAATTATATTTTCCAAGCGACGTTTCGTTTTTTTTTTAAACCATCATCAGGTCAATTTTTTCTTATGGACGCTATTTCTGATTTTAACGCCAGTTTGTAGAGAATTTTATTCTGAATTCGAAAATGTATAACACTTGGCACTTTTTTGAAACCATTGTTGTTAAAAATGGCTAAAAACAAATATTTTGTTTAAAACAAATCCTAATCGGCATGGTAAATGATTTTCTTTGTCCCTTTTTTCTTGGAAGCAGGTAATTAAACCGCATTAAATTACTATTAAAGGGATTTAATTAAATATTTAACACAAAACGAAAATAGGTAGGTATTTATTTATTTATTGGACGAATAAAAAAACAGCTATGCCACCCATGCACGGTCACCCAACCAAGAACAAACTTAACTTGTCAAACGAATGCATTGGTTACATCTTTAACGAGTTATGCCCTCAAATGGTCTCAAATGATGCGTAATAATTTTATCTTTCTATTGTTGCCATTAATTTTAATATAAATTCAATTGGGGAGCAGGAATTCGAAAAACAGTTAAAACCAATGTTAGATAATTCCCTATGTTCACGGCTGGTGGTTAACACCCGGTATAATATCTTCTCTCATGAAAAAGTATATGTAAGTTACGTTCACTTCGCTAGGAAAGATCGGACAAGACCTGAATAAATAAAGCTAAGGGACCATACTCCACAAAGTGAAAATTGCTTTTAAAAATGAAAAACCTTGTAATGTCAAGATACAATGCAAATAAGTTTTTTAGATATTGTAATAAAAACTATTAAAAAATGAACGGTCATATGGAAAAAATTAGGGATATGAATTGGAGTTTTACTATAGGTCCGTGAAGTTGGCCCGGACTTAAGAAGCACAAATGTTGCTATATTTTTTTTTACTTAGTGCTTCGTTAGTGCTTCTTTGTGCTTCAAGAAATTTTTAATTTCGATTAACCGTTCTCCCGTTATAAATTAAAAACTGAACTCTGGGCTAACTTCACGCCATCCCGGACTTTTTCACCAAATTCAATTATTTTGATGCCAATCCTTAGTGCTTCGTTAGTGCTTCTTTGTGCTTCAAGAAATTTTTAATTTCGATTAACCGTTCTCCCGTTATAAATTAAAAACTGAACTCCGGGCTAACTTCACGCCATCCCGGACTTTTTCACCAAATTCAATTATTTTGATGCCAATCCTTAGTGCTTCGTTAGTGCTTCTTTGTGCTTCAAGAAATTTTTAATTTCGATTAACCGTTCTCCCGTTATAAATTAAAAACTGAACTCCGGGCTAACTTCACGCCATCCCGGACTTTTTCACCAAATTCAATTATTTTGATGCCAATCCTTAGTGCTTCGTTAGTGCTTCTTTGTGCTTCAAGAAATTTTTAATTTCGATTAACCGTTCTCCCGTTATAAATTAAAAACTGAACTCCGGGCTAACTTCACGCCATCCCGGACTTTTTCACCAAATTCAATTATTTTGATGCCAATCCTTAGTGCTTCGTTAGTGCTTCTTTGTGCTTCAAGAAATTTTTAATTACGATTAACCGTTCTCCCGTTATAAATTAAAAACTGACACGGAGCTAACTAAAAACAACCGTTCAATAAAAAAATTCATATTATCGCTCTGTTCCAGGTTGGAGTATTCATATTTATAGGGCAGATGCATTAAACCATCCTACATAATGCACCATGTAAATGAGTTTGACATAACAGCGTTATCAATTTTGAAAAAAAAAACAATAATTCAATTAGGTACTTCAAAAAAATCATGTCATCTATCTGCCCCTGAGTGGAGTTTATAAGGTATTTATAGGATTGATGCATCAAACCATCCTACATAATGCACCAGATGAATAGTTTTGACTAAATGACCTTATCTTAAAAAAAAAGTAATACCAATTCAAAAATTTTAAAATTTCATAACTCTGCCCCGGAGTTGAGTTACTGTTTACGTCATGCACCATGTTAATCCTTTTGACTTTATAACATATTTAATTATTTTTTTTAAATTAGTAACTGAAATAAGAGGCACTTGCCCTCATACGGAATCGAGTTTCTGTTTTTGGTTCAACTGTATCTTATTTGTAAATGTTCATCGCGGTTTTGTACAGCGACAAATTCGTTTGCCCTTTTTGTCTGCGAGTCACTGAGTGAGGGGTGAATTTAAAAAATTTCTTCTGAAACAAATTTAAAAAATAATGGTATGTAATTTAATAATATTTTACTGTTTGTGTTACGTTTTTTTTTTGTCGCTTTTAATAGATTATTAAATTAAACTGTATTTTGTGTCAGGCATAGTTTTATGCATTTATTTTAAATTAAATAATTTTTATTCTTAAAAGCAGTTGATTTTTGTTGTTTTTATTTAGTTTGTTGCTATACAGTCGGTGGCTGTACAAATTGTTCTGCAACTGTTGTATTTAAAGTAAAAATATACAGGGAAATAACAAAGTTAGGGTCGGCGAAACACGTGCGATTCCGTTAGCAACTTACAGTTGCAGAACAATTTGTTCAACGACCGACTGTACCTATAGCAACAAACTAAACACCAATCAGCTACAAGCTACAAATAAGCTACAAGAAGTTTTTAACGGTTTAACGCAGTCAATAAATTTCATTTGTACATTTTGTTTGCTGTTGGATATGTGCTCAAAAAGTTAACATTAAACAATAAAAAAATTAACTTCCAAAAAAACATTGTAGATTTTCTGCGCTAATTCTAAATAAAATTGTTGCTTGCGACGCATCTGGCAATTGGTCAACATTTTAAAATACTAAGTAGAAAAGCTACATCACAATTTTATTTTTTAAAAAGAAGAAATTTGTGTATAAATAAAATAAAACAAATATGTATGGTTTTTGCCACATCAAAAACAAACTAACAACAAAAGTTTTCTTATACGATTAGTCAATATAAAAAGGAATTTGTTACAAGAAACACATGTTTCAAATGTGTTTTAAATTCCGTAAATAGTGAAAATCCTTGTTCCAATAAAATTTAAAACTAGCTAAAATCTTTGTTGGTTTATTACTTACAATAAATGAAATGGTTAAAAATTTTATCAAGTGTTTATGACCTTCTTGTAAACTTTATTAGTAAGGAATAAGAATTTAGAACTGAATGCTTTGACAATAAAATGAGTTTGTGCAATATCCATTTCGGTAAAACCACCGTGTGAACTAAACATTCAAGCGAGGTACAGTATATGCTCCTCACGGCCTGTAATGGTAAATCCATGCGTTCAGGCCTCAAACAAAACTTTAAAAATTTGCCAAAATAACAATAAAAAATCTATTTTGAGAACATCTACTAATTTTCTTACATAAAAGAATCCTAAATATATTTAAAAAAATTATGGCCCCCGGACCCGAAATTTTTGTCAATGGTGGCAGTTAACGTCTTAAGATAAGGTCATTTAGTCAAAACCATTCATATGGTGCATTATGTAGGATGGTTTGATGCATCAACCTTATAAATACCCTATAAACTCCACTCAGGGGCAGAGCGATGACATGATTTTTTTTTAATAATTGAATTATTGTTTTTTTTTTCAAAATTGATAACGTTGTTAAGTCAAAATCATTTATATGGTGCATTATGTAGAATGGTTTAATGCATCTACCCTATAAATATGAATACTCCAACCTGGGACAGAGCGATAATATGAATTTTTTTATTGAACTGTTGTTTTTAGTTAGCTCCGAGTCAGTTTTTAATTTATAACGGGAGAACGGTTAATCGAAATTAAAAATTTCTTAAAGCACAAAGAGGCACTAACGAAGCACTAAGGATTGGCATCAAAATAATTGAATTTGGTGAAAAAGTCCGGGATAGCGTGAAATTAGCCCGGAGTTCAGTTTTTAATTTATAACGGGAGAACGGTTAATCGAAATTAAAAATTTCTTAAAGCACAAAGAAGCACTAACGAAGCACTAAGGATTGGCATCAAAATAATTAAATTTGGTGAAAAAGTCCGGGATGGCGTGAAGTTAGCCCGGAGTTCAGTTTTTAATTTATAACGGGAGAACGGTTAATCGAAATTAAAAATTTCTTGAAGCACAAAGAAGCACTAACGAAGCACTAAGTAAAAAAAAATATAGCAACATTTGTGCTTCTCAAGTCCGGGCCAACTTCACGGACCTTTTTACTATGCGTTTTTCCAACAGTGTGAAGTAATTTTTTTTTGTGTTTTAAAGTAGCGTAATTTGATAATGAAAAACGTAGTTAGGATTCGTTTAATTAAAAGAACAAGTTATGTTGCATTTACTAGAGGCAGTTGATAAGTACTTATGTTACTGTCATGCAAAATGCTTGGAATATTCTTAAATTTTATCTATTGGTAACTTAAGTGCAGCTATTGGGTTACAAAATTGATGACTGCAGAGTTTTAGCAGTTGCCGATAACTTGAGCTTAATTTTTTCTAAACACTAGAAGAAACTTTGAAGTAAACACACACGTTTCTAAATCTCACAATGTATCAAACAAGTAGGATCAGCAAATATGTGATTTCTATTTCAATTCTTTACTTTATAAGGATTGTATATAAACGCCAGACTTTCACAAATATTTATAATTCATAATCAATTTGATAATTGCTCGGTATATCAGCTTACATTAAAACTACAGGTTCGCGTTTTATTGGCGGCTGTTATATATTAAGTGGCGGACAAAATTAGTTTTATATTTGCAAACACTTGTGAGCTAGAACAATCGTGTTAATATATTTATTGTGCCATGCTAAATTATCTATATCACTGCATGTATAAGTAATGTATTGTATTGTGTAACGTTAAGGTTCATATCAGTTAAAAATAATGTTAGGTATACATGCACCTACTTAGCGAAACGAAATGTCATACTGTCGTTGATAAAACACAAGCGGTTTAATAAGTTACGGTGGTTTGCTATTTTAAAGTTTTTTTTTTTGCATTAGATCTACCTCGTGAAATTCACAGCAAAACATTATTAGTATTAAGAAATAACGACAAATGTTCTACTTTCGATTCAACTCATTTAATTAAATAAATAAATCCGTTAACGTAAAATATAATAAACATTTATATCAAAAGAAATTTGTACAGTGTTCCTTTTTTAATGTAAATAATACCAAAGGCGAGGCCCAGTTTAATGGTCACCTAGGTCTCCAGACCTAACGCTTCTTGATTTATTTTAGTAGAGTTATCTGGCGATAGTCGTTTAAAAAATGCAGTAAAGAACGCAATCAGGTCCATGTGTGAAGAACTTAATATAAGGCTATCATAATGTTTCAGTGGGCTTAAAAGTATTGTAGTAATTTTGTATATTTAAATAAATTATTTACCATAAATATGTCTTTATAGATCTAGATCTTAGGTATCCTGTATAAAAATTCCGGGAGATATTCCCCACTGGGAGAGATGCCTCGGTTGTTCTATTTTCGCATGCTAATGACAGATGCCAAAATTTGTACTGTATTATTGTTCCGTAACAGTTGCTATCTGAAAGGCATACTACCGTTGGCAAAAATTTCGGGTGGTGTGCGGTTTTCAACAAAATAAAGATGGGTTCAACGATTTTAACATGGCGCTATAATGTAGTAATAACTTAAAGATACCGGCAATTCGAAATTTATTATTTTTCATGGAATACTTCTAGCCAGCTTCTCAAAAACATTGTTAAGATTATTATTGCAATAGCATACACCGGTATCTTTTAAGTTCCATTTTTTTCCCCTGGGGCATCTAACCCGTACTAAAAGAAGAGTTGCCCCATTTTATCGAGGTACAGATGCCCCGGTGGAACATCTATTCCTTATACACAATACAACAACAACAAATTAATTTATTAATTAATACTGTAACTCAATCATCCTAGAAAGACTATATTGACATTATTTATGAAGAATAAATTATGTTCAGAGATGCCTATGACGTATAAGAGGAAAACATCTGGTAAAACCAGAAGGCATTGGTCTTCAGAACAATTGAGAGATGCATAAAGAAGAATAAAATATTTTTTTACGAATGTGTTCACGGACAAATCCCTTAGCTAGGATGGCTAACGGTAGCAAAGGGATAACATTTTTGTTATAGTTAGGTAGTAAGTCAAGTTGCAAAATACATTCTAATTCCAGTTCTCATTCGAATGCATGCATTAATTCGATACAAGTTCTCATTCAATACCAGTCAAGTTGTAATCTTAAACAAACTTCTTAGTTCTGTAAATAAATTACATTAAAAAAATTTAAAGCCGACGTCGGGCTCAATAATCTAAGAAGACGAACAAGCAGACTAAGCGTCGAAACGTTCGTCCTTTTTTACCATCGTTATCGTCGTCGTACATAACGACGGCGACGTCGTAAGTGTGTTAAGTTGATATGATCAATCGAGTGTACGATTTATAACATATCAATAAAAATACATTTTGGATTAAATATTTTTGGTTTCATTGATCGTTTAAGGCCGGGGCATCACTCCTATTTATTTGGGGCATCTCACCCGCACTGTCGGGAGAGATGGCCAAAAACATGGTTTTGCTTAATTTTTTTTTTTGTAAACTACCGCTAGTAATATTCAAATTTTGATTGTCGTGCGTTATTCTCAATTGAATTGGCTATGCATTTCCATTTTTTCGGAGACTACAAAGTCAAAAATTATTAAAAGGTGATTTTTTAGCCTTAGGTGGGGCAACTGTCCCGGAATTACTTACTGCTTAATATTGAAATAATAAAGGGTGTGTAAGATCTTGTTAATTGTAGGAGATTTAAGCTTGGGTAAAGTGAAATAAATTTACAAGTACAGCATCTCGAGGGCTGCTATACTAACAATAAGTATAATGAAACTTTTTCAACGTAAACATTTTAAATAGAAAAGTGCACTTTTTATTAAAAAAAAACTGTTGATCCAATATTGACCAATATTATGAAAAAAGAAAAGCATAAGCATGAAGATAATTTATTATTTCAACAAGATGGTGCCTTCCCCTCACTATACAGTGGCTGTGCGGCAATTTTTGCATAAAAGGTTTACTGGTAGGAAGGGAAGGCTTAAGTGCATGGTATGCGAAATCACCAGACTTCTTCCTTAAATTTATTTAACGGGATAATTAAAAAGTTAAAATGTATGCAATCCAATCCACAGATTTAGAAGATTCACGGCAACGCATCACAAACGTATGACGCCCAATTGGAAATGCTCCCACAATTCTTAAAAAGGCTTTATTATTGTGTGGAAGCTGGTGGTGGGCATTTCGAACATTAAATCAGCTGATACTAAATTAAACTACTTTATCAGGTATCCCCTTTTTAGAACGTGTTTTTTTAGATAATGATTTAAATTTAAAAAATTAAATACTGTTGAAAAGAGAATTAAACAGGCCGTAAAAAGGTGTCACTTGATCTAGATTCCATTAAGTTTTTGTGGAAAATCTTACCCCACCTTAAAATGTAAGGTGGCGCAAATTAAAAAAAGTGTCTCTTAAATTTATAATCGACTGTTCCAAGCGTTTTTTTTTTTTTTTTTACAAAAAGCAGTAAAATCAGTAAAAATTGTAGTAGATGGTTTTGGTGGGTCATTTATACACCAATTAATAAAAAAATATGACATAGCAACTTTTGACTTGTATTTATCAAACAAAGTTATGTAAAAAAAAAAGTGAGGAAGTGAGTAAAATAATAACAAGACAAAAATTTCTCGTTAAAGTTTCGTTTTGGGACTAAGATTTGATCAATCTTTCTAAATGTAAACCGAAAGTTCTGTTATAGATAATCAACTGTTTCACGAAAAGTAACTACACAATTTTACAATCCTCAGTGATAGTACTTGGGACGCTACATACTACGTTTGATTCAACCAAATCTCTATCTCTACAATTTACCAGCTCCCTATGTATGCATCACCTATTTACCTCCTACGCCTTGTACACACTTTGTTGTACAGTGTGTACAAAAATTAACGCAACGGGTCAATATCTCGTCTTGCGATAACTTTACAAAAAAAAAAGTTTCGAATAAAAGTTGTTTGTGATCATTTACTAGATAAACTTAAATTATTTTCAAATCTACACAGTGTTTTGTTTTTTCGAACGGATACGTCATTTTGCTTCCTTAAATACACCATGTATATTTGTTTTTTTTTTAGATCCAAAACTAAATTCTGTTTCAAAAATGTAAAAGGTTTTACGTACCTAAAATTAATCGTTTTTGAGTTTTTTTAAGTTATTACGAAAATATCGAATGGAACATGACTCAACAAATATTAATATTTCACAATTAACCAATTTCAGAACGAATTCCTTTAATATCTTTAGCTTACTAGTATCATAATGGTTGTTGACTAGTTAAAGTTTTAAAATAATATACAGGGTAGTCAATTTGACTAAACTTCAAACACTAATAAGTCAATCTTTTTAAACGAAACCCCCTATAAATTGTTATTGTTACATTTTCTTGTAGATAATCAAATTATCTTAAATTTAAATTAATATTGCTCAACTATTGCGGTTTTAATGATAATTTTCGGACATAAATAACATATTTAGTAGAATGAAATTAGTAGGCTTTGGAAATATTTTGAAAATTTGTTTTAAATCTCAACACAATGTTAATTTTACGTTTAAGCTGTCTTTTGCAAGATTATAAACTAATTTAAATTTAAAATAAAACTTAAAAATCAAGCTCCATAAGTGTTAGAAAGTTTTCTTTTTTAGCCCAATACAAAAAACAAACTGCTAAAGAACACACATATTGCATGTTATTATTTTTTTAAATAAATATATGTACCTGAAAGTGCACACTTAATATTTAAGACTCATTATTTTTATCTACTAATCCTATGAACAGGATATTTATTGTAACATGACCTCGATAAGTCATAATGTCTATCAAAAAAATACAATATACATTTTTTTGTGCAATCGTACTAGAAACAGCTGTTTGACGGACGCGTTAGCAACCATAAAGTACTGCATTACCGGCCCTATCCTTAGCAACGGCCGTAAAAGTTACTTTTCAGGCCGTTACCCTTAGCAACGGCCGAAAAAGTAACTTTTACGGCCGTTGCTAAGGAGAGGGCCGGTAATGCAGTACATACGCCGTCATCTGTCAGTGACAGAATGTCACGTAGTTTCTAACCTATAGTTTTGAAAATTACTAAAAATTTAAATTGTTTTTAATTCGATCGCACAAAAAATGTAATATGCACCTCGGCCAAAACGTACTTTTTCGGCCTTGCGGGACGCGGCCGAAAAAGTTACACTTTTTGGCCTTGATACATAAATAACTATTTTTTACATTAGTTCCAAAAATAAATAATTTTTATGACTTATGTGTCACAAAGTGAAAATAAAATTGTATTTGACATTTGAAACAAATTTTCGAAATATTTCCAAATACTACTAGTTTTATTCTATTAAATATTTTGTTTGTCGGAAAATTATTATGAAATCGCAATAACTCAAGAAATATTATTTTTAGACATAAATGACCTTGCATTTCTTTTAAAGATAATTAAATTATCTATAAGAAAATGCAAAAATATGTAGGGAACTCCATTAAAAAAAAGTTGACTTATTGGTGTTTAGCCAAATCAACCGGGCATAAGAAAGACCCTGTATATTATTTAAAAACTTCTACTAGTCAACAACTATTATGACACTATTTTCAAGGTATCAAAGGAATTCGTTCATACGTTACTAAATTGTGATATATTAATAATTTTTTAGAGACCCGTTCCTGTCAAAATTTTCGTAAAAACTTTATAAACGATTGATTTTAGGTACAAAAGACCTATTGCAATTTTGAAAAAAATTTAATTTTGCGCCTAATAAATACAAAATATACAAGGTGTTCTATTTAAGAAAACAAAGTGACGTATCGGTGCGCAAAAACAAAACACTGTGTACATTTTGAAAATAATTTAAGGTTATGTGGTATATGCCCACAAACAACTTTTATTCGTTTTTTTTTTGTAAAGTTATCACAAGACAAGATATTGACCCGTTACGTTACTTTTTCTACACACTGTAAGTATTCTTAGTCTTTGCTTTAATAAAAATTAGCGGTTACGTTTATATTAAGCATTTGATATGTACCTAATACGTAACTATAAATTTAAAATGTATATAATTTGAATTAATTGTTTTAAAAGTTCAATGAAAAGACAGCTCAGCTTGCATTAGTTCTTTGTTTTGTTGCTCTAAATATAAATGCCAATAAAAGTTTAAAAGATTTACTAGCCCTATTAAAAAATGCCTCGAGTAATTTACACTATGTTTTGTTTTCAAATTTGAGGTTTAGTAATAGCGTCACAGTAAAGTAGAACGAACGAACCGTTGTAACATATCATTATTTCATAAGACAATTCAAACAGAAAAATTGCTGCCTAAACAGAAAAAAAACCGTTGCAAAATGGCACACTACTAATATTATAAACTTCGCTTAACGAGTTCGTGACCTTAAAAAATTGCACCATTCGATTATTGATAATAAAATCGCCGATATTATGTTCTACATCGCGTTTCTGACCTTTTAAACATTTGCTATACTTTATTGCCCGTTCGTAACACACACATCCGCATTTTATTCAAACGAAAAAAAGTCGTTACTAACCGGCCAAAGTTGTTAGGAACGTGCAACGGTATTCAGAATAGTGAAACTAGATAAATTATTGATCAATAAGAAGTTGATAAATAAGTATGAAAATTTGAGAATTTATAGTAGGCGCCGTTTTTGAAGTAAACTATTTAAAATAAAAAGACATTTGCTTGTGTTGTAAGCTATTTTAATGTTGTTTTTTTTTAGCATGGGTAGGTAATTCAAAATATTTAAATTAAATTTGTCGCATAAAATGAAAATCAATTGAAATAGTATACGTTCGCAGGTTATCAAGTAAGAACATCCTAGAACTTTACATTTAAATCTATTATTTTACCCATACTTTGCTAGATAACAATTACAGTACAAATACGACAATAATAATTATTTTTCAGCTCTTCAGACCAAGCTGACCCATGGCTTTGTTATATGTTTTTCGCCATTCTTTTTTATTCATTGTCTGTTTTTTCCACTCTTTAATTCCTAGTAATTTTAGGTTCTTTTCAACTGCCTCTATCCATTTTGCCCGGGGTCTATCCCTCATCCTTCTTCCCGTTACTCCTCCAATACTTGTTTTGTTACGCTCTTCTCCGGCAATCTCGTTATATGATCTAGCCATCTCATTCGAAATTGCGCAAAACTGATCAGGAACGCATTGAAATATTTAACGAACTTCTAACTTGACCCTCTTTCATTTGGTCATTAATGGAGTACTCGATTCAAGGGAGGGGCAATTGCCCCGTTTGTCCTTCCCTGTGGAGGCCCATGCTTCATTATATGTCCCAATGCTGCTGAGCATTTTGAGCCTTTCTTTTTGTTTTCAGCTGCTTCTTCCCTGTTTCTGAGCCTTTGATAGTTCTTTTTTTAAATCTCAGCTACGTCTTCCCTATTGTCTAATAAAGTTACTCCCAAGTACTTAAATGAACAAGACAATTAATTAGATATATGGATATCTCGAAGTCATTTAGATGTAAAATGCTAGTTAATTTTGCAAAGAGTGGGTTTTTGGGCTTAGCAAAAATCCAAACTGAAAATGTTTATGTTGTGCTCTGTTCCTGAAACATCCTAAACGCCTTTTTTCGGTACCAACAGCAAGAAAATTTGAATTTGGCACAATAATTTGTATAAAAGCTTTTTTCGAATTGCATCGCTGAAATTTGCAATCTGCTTAGCCAGCGTCTCCCATATGGTGGGTCGCGACCCAATACCGGGCCACGAAAGCTAAATGCCGGGTCGCAGGTTTGTCAACGCTGTCTTATTCCTAACAATAAATATAGAAACTGGTTGCAAGTCGAACATGATCTAAGAATAAACTCCGATTTTGATTACAACAAAAAATTGCGAAGTGGTCCTTTGCCACAAAATTTAAACTCAAATTTTAAATCATTTTTTATATTTATTTTTCTTTTTAATAACTATTACACACACCACAAAATGTTTTAGTATTTAATTTTGTCGGAGTCGGAGTCGAACTACTAAACTTATCAGGTGTCGGAGTCGGAGTGATTTTTTTTTTTACTGACTTCGCAGCCCTGGTTAAAGATAACCCTAGTTGCCATATAAAAAACCAAAATTAGCACTAGAAATATAAAATGATTCGAAAAAAGCTTAAATAAATTGGTAAAAATTATATTGGTATCTATAATAGATATTTTATACATTATTAAAATAAGAAAAATTATATAAAATGAAAATAGCACAAAATTAACAAAAACGACTCTCGGTTTTAACGTTTGCTATATCATTAGTTTTATTACCAAACAAGATTCCAACACAATACCTTACACCAGTGGTTTCCAACCTTTTTGTACCTCCGCCCCCCTTTTTCATAAAAAAAAATTTCTGCCCCCCTTACTTTTCGTAATAATCTAGTTTCATAAATACTGTCCTGATATAATAATTATTTAATGGACTACAAAACAATATACTATATTCTGTATAAAAGAAGTTCTTTTTGTTTGTTGTATTCAAAAATGATATTTTGGTAACAGCTGCGCGCCCCCTTGCAGTAGGGGGCGCGCCCCACAGTTTGGAAATCACTGCCTTGACTCTACAGCAGTGGTTTCCAACCTGTGGGGCGCTAAGGAGGCGCACAGCTGTTACCAAAATATCATTTTTGAATTCAAACAAACAAAAAGAACTTTATTTATACAGAATATGGTATATTGTTTTGTAGCGCATTAAATAATTATTATATCATGACAGTATTTATGAATTAGATTGTTACAAGAAGTGAGGGGGGCGCAAAATAATTTTCATGAAAAAGGGGGTCGGGGGGAAACCACTGCTCTACAGTCTACAGTGTAGACTGTAGAGGATGGTCCAAATTCAAAGTACCTATTTGTAGTGTTTTGATAACTTAGTGTTGGCGAAAATCTAATAAAAGATAAAATCACCAGTGTTATAGGATTTGCAAAATCAGTTTTCGTTTTTCCATTGAATCTGAAAATTGTAATGTTTGCGCTTTTGCAAGTTGACCATAAACATTTTTCTTTAATATTTTGTATAAAATATTTGTGTATGATTATTGTAAAAGCCAATTGATTTTAAGTTAGATTTTCTATAACTTTTGTTACCGAGAAACCCTACAAAAGATATCAAATTTAGACCATCCTGTATACGTTTTAGTGTCGTTGTTGTAGTAGGTATAGTTTAAAATTAGGCGATCAGCAAATAATAAAACCGCAATATACGTCTAATAAAAAGTATTAGATCAACGAGTTCAAGTAACAAAACACTTCAGTCGGTGAAATTTAGAAATCCGTAACTTCCTGATTCTGTTTTTGTCGGTGGATATCAAATTAAACGACATTATTGAGTCTAACGTAACTGGGTCTTATGCAGAAGGGCCACAACGGTAGTTAGATATTATAGTGGCACGTGTTTATTTATCATAATCAGACGTTCTCTGACCTGCTTCCACCCTCCTTTCACCGTGTACTTTCTCTCGGTGCCATATTACTCAAACCATTGTTCTTTGCTAGATCAGCCTATATTTGTATAATCTCATTTAGGACAATCCGTACGGTGCTAAACGCTGACTGTGTTATGCAAGTCGATTGTCGTACGAAATCTGCTGGGCAAAGCGATCGTGAACATAAAAAAGCGAATTAATCTTTTACAAACAGCGATGCGTTATCATTTTAATGTGATTTTCTTCAGCACTCCACCGCTGCATTATTACGCTGTAGTAATTCAATCGGTAAATTATTAAGAGTACTGTTAGAAAGTCGTGTTTGTCCATAACGTTTGAGGAAACAATCGCGTTACTCTCTGCAGATATCAAAAGTATTTGATGAAATGAAATTTTGATTTTCTACAATAAATGGTTTACGGTCAACTAGCATTACAGTTTTCAGAAAGATTGTTGTGTTTTATTACATGTATCTAGTTATACAGGGTGTCCCAGATTACATTTCCAGCATGGGGATCTCTCTTATTATAAGAGATACAGGTTTGCTTAAATTAGATGAATTATTCCTTGGTATGAGAGGAGCCACAATTAATTTTTAAAAGTACAAAATTTCTCGTGCTTCAGATGTTATAGCAAAAAATATGAAAATGTCGAATTTCTTTTTTCTCTCATAACTTTTTTGTCTTAATTATTAGAACAATTTTATTTGTACTTTCTTAAGGTATTTTTTAATGCAGAATGTAACTGCTATTTTAGATTATTTTTAACACCAACCATTTTTGAGATATTACCCCTAACTTCATTTTTTCTTATGGGCCGTGAAGTTGGCTATGGGATAGTTAAATGTGCTTTTTTTTCTTTTTAAAATGAGATATTACTTGCTACATCTATTTTTGAAATAAGTCAGAAAATGAAGAAAAATCGTACTTAACCCATCACTTATCAAGCTATCTATGAAAATAAAAACAAAAAACAGCGAATTAAATGTCAATTGACAGTAACCATTTGTCTGCGGTATCATTTATTAGAATTGTTTAGTATTGTTCTGTAATTCTATAGTCTTTGTGGTAATTGTTATAATGATGCTACATTAAATAAAAACGAAAAATTTGACATGTTGAAATGCTACATTCTTTGCCATAAAAACTGTGTAGAAGCTGAGTGAATATATATACTTAGAGCTATATCCCGAGAAAAGGCAACGAAGGATGCGTAATTACAAAAATTTGGAAATAAATTTAAAAGAATATGATTTGTTCGACAAGCCAACCAAAAATCCAAAACAAATCAATAATTAATTAGAATTATTTATTTTACACAGTTTCTTTTGCAAATAATGTAGCAATTCAAAATTTTTAATTAGTTGTAAATGTGCCCATAATTATATGATAACAAATTTGCTAAAACGACTATTGAATTACACAACAATCCTAAACAATTCTAATAAATGATACCGCAGACAAATGGTAACTCTCATTTGACATTTTTAGTTGTATATTGTTTTTATTTTCATAGATAGCTTGATAAGTGATAGGTAAAATACGATTTTTCTTCATTTTGTGGCTTATTTATAAAAATAAATGTAGCAAGTAATATCTCATTTTAAAGAGAAAAAAAAGCACAGTCAACTATTTCATAGCCAACTTCACGGCCCATAAGAAAAAATCAAGTTAGGGGTAATATCTCAAAAATGGTAGGTGTTAAAAATAATCTAAAATAACAGTTACATTCTGCATTAAAAAGTACCTCAAGAAAGTACAACTAAAATTGTTCTAATGATTAAGACAGAAAAGTTATGAGAGAAAAAAAATTCGACATTTTCATATTTTTTGCTATAACATCTGAAGTACGAGAAATTTTGTACTTTTAAAAATTGATTGTGGTTTCTCTCATACCAAGGAATAATTCATCTAATTTAAACAAACCTGTATCTCTTATAATAAGCGAGATCCCAATGCTGGAAATGTAATCTGAGACACCCTGTATATATTTTTGAAAGAAAATTAAATATTACATCTAAAAATTATAAATATAGTGGGTGTTCTGTTTAATAAAACAAAGCGACGTATCGGTGCACAAAAACAGAACAGTGTGTACCTATAGTTGAAAATAATTTAAGGTTATGTAGTAAACGACCACAAACAACTTTTATTCAAAACCTTTTTTTTGTAAAGTTGTCACAAGACGAGATGTTACGTTACTTTTTGTACACACTGGATTAAATGTCATTTGTGTTTTTTTTTTTGTTGATTAAAATTGATTTTTAAATATGATCATAACCGTTGAGAAAGATATCGACAATCTTAGTGATCGGCAGGTAAACTTTAGATTTTGTAGAGACGTCAGAATCAACAGATGTTATTTAAGAAAAAAAGATAGACTAAGCTTCACTAACTTATGAATCTGTAACAATCAGCTTGGTTCAAGAATTGATTTGTACGGTTTTTAATTGCTATCCCCAAGTCTTAACTTTATCTTGTTTTCTATTCTTCATTGGGTGCTATAATTCAGATTTTACCAACACGTGAATTCTATTATTGCTGTTAGTCTTAAGCTCTCTTTCTCGTATTTTTAGTTTCACTGTCCTAACTTTGTATTTTTCTTCTCCATTAGATTTTTCCTCTCTTCTTTGTCTCTAACGAACGTTATCAACATTTTATGTGCATTAATCCTAAGTTTCTGTGTTTCTTTCTAGTTATCAAGCTTCCTCTTTCGTTTAAACTAAATAGTGTTACATTACATTATTTTTTAAATTTTGAATTCCATTGATCTGCTGTTTCTTCCTGGTTTGTTATTTCCTGTTGTTGTTTCCTACTTTTTTTCTCTGATAAAAATAGAGATTCTCGCCTTATAGTGCTGATCCACAAAAATAATGATTATTGTAATTTATTTGTACAACATATATATGTTAGGGTTGGTAATTATAATAACCGGTCAGCGTGATTAATATCAGAGTTTTCTTTAAAAAAAAACTTAAACCAACCTTTGTTCAGTATTAGAGGGTCAGGTTAAACGTCGTTTTTTTTTTTTTTAAAGAAAACAAACTGTAATTGTGATCCTAGCACTCATATAGGTGAATCATCACATTGACCGGTTAGTATTAATACTAACCGGATTTATCACATAAACCGTAACTAATATATTTCCAATTTTTGCGTCTGTGTACGTTTTTTGGTTCCTCTTAGTCGCTTCTCCCTATCTTCAGTAACTTTATCTTTGATTTATTTAAAGGTGCAAAAATAGTGATGTTTAACTCTTAAACATTTTAAAATGTAATCAAGAAAAATATTTAAATCCTTCTTACAGTATATTTACTAATGATTGCCTACTGTAGGGCATCAAAATATGATCAAATACAAATGATTCCTTAAAAACCAAAATCAAGAGGCGTCAGGTCTGGAGACCTAGGTGTTCATTAAATTGAACTATGCTTTGACGATTATTAACGTTAGAAGAAAAAAAAAGTTGCAAAAAGCCAATATGGACCCACTCAAGGGCACCCTTTTTATTTAATATTTGTATATACCTACTTGTTCACGAAAGCTGTAATTTTTTCTAGTACATAATTTTTAAAGTTGCTGAAACTTTTGACATTATTCCCTAACATTATAGGTTTACTTTAACAAAAGTACTTCAAATTTAATAACGTAAGACTATTCACCTTTACGCTTTATATTCAATGCAATAATTGGAATCTATTAGAAAAAAATGCGGCAGTTTAATAGTTTAGTAGTAAAAAAACTTTATACGTGGAAAAGTAGCTGATCACATTTATAAAATGAAAATTAATAGAAAAAATGGAAGTATTATAACGTAGTGCATCCTAGTACCAGTTAAATAATATTCTTCTAATAGCCATATATTTCCTGTTATACGAATATACAATAATAGTACTATCCAGTTTAATTGTTGCAAGATAAGCAACTATATGCAGCCCATTTCCGTGAATAAAGCAAGAACACGTTACTTAAATGATGCAATTGACATTGTGATTTAAAAATAAGGAACTGATTAATGATAAATAAATAAAAGAGGCACTAAATGCAATACACAATTACCTTGCAATTTCTTTCACTATTTACTCATAGTATTAAAAAGAAATAAAGCAGGATAAGGCGAAAATACTATTTTTTCTTGTAATTAAATTTGCGTGTTAACTTTCCCCCAAAAAAAAAACTCGATCGTTCACATATTATTAGATAGTGCCAAGAATATTTATTGATTTTTAAATAATTTTTGTGTACTTTATAGTAAATATATTGGTGTTTATAAACGATCAATAAAAGACTTTGTTGGTAGAAACGTCGCATACATTTTACAAATCTATATTAGATAAATTCTTGGTGTTTTATTGGAAAACAAAACAATTATATTTTTTTTTTTCACTCCACTTTATTATAAGGTTATATTAGCATTATTTGCTTGTAATTACCTTAGAAGGATACACTATTAATATAGTTATTAGCCCTTCAGTAAATTATAAAAATAAAGGAAGTAATAAAGAACTCCAAAGTCTATCTTATTTTATAAATAAAACCATAAATTAATAATTTTATTAAATCGTAAACTTTGTTAAGGTTAACTAGTTTTAAATAATAGTGAAAACAGCAGAGGAGAATGTTTATTGTTTGTATTTATATATGTTCACGCATAAACAAACAATTAGTAATAATTTGCTGATGAAGAAAATAACTGCTGTGGATACAAAATTATATAAGTTTGATTAGTTCAGTTTAATTTAAAAACTTTGGGCAAAAATAGAACAACTACTAAAAGCTCGCAGACATTAAAATATCTGAGTTATCGGGGTTTTGGAGCAGTCCAATTTTGTAATTACTCCGCTCCAGATGCGCTCTGACATCAATCTGCCTGCTCCAGCTCCAGCTCCGCTCCATGCTCCAAATATTGATCAAATGTTTAAAATAAGTTTTTTAATTAACAGCATTGTTTTTAAAAACAAAGCTTTGATTTTATCGGATATGTGGAAATGGGTCAAATATTACAATATTTGACCCTGACAAACAGGTTAAGTTAAATATTTGTTGGTAAGAACAAATTATTGATCTCAAAATGTTGAAAAAACGAAAAAAAAGTGTTATTTTAAAATTTGTACATAACAAACTGGACTCCGCTCCAGCTCCAGGCAAAAACCCATTGCTCCACTGCTCTGTGCTCCAGCTCCGTTCTCCGCTCCAAACCCCTGTGAGTTATCCCAATTTTATTTTTGTGTATAAATTTATGGATGGTTACCACAATGACGAATAAAAGTTTAGATTTACAAACTTTTGAATGAGTAAATTAATTTTATTGTTTAATAAATTCATTTTCAGTTAGTTCCAACCATGACCGTAAATGTTAGTAAAACCAACTTAGTTAAATAATTAGATTCTAATTACGTTACGTAACTTGTAATTAAATAATTATTTATTATATAATAGTGAAAAATAGCGAGTACAGTTAATTTGATTACTAATAGTGGTAACCGCATTACATAAAAAAAAGGCGCAAACATGTTATGAAAATACTGTTTGATTCTGCTAAACAGCCAAAATTTATTCAGAATAACTAAAATTTTGTTGTAAAATGAAAAAAAATAATTGCACAATTAACTAAACTTTGGATCATGCTTATGTAGTTAATTTTAATTAATATTAAAAATTAAGTTTTAAGTGCCTATTTAACTTTTATTTAAAAATTTGATATGGAAACTCTATCTTGCGAAATTTATTAATTAGGAATATTCAAATAGCTGGCAGACACATAATTTTAAAAATTAACCTTATTAATTATTATGATGTAACAATAAGTTTTAAGAAATGTATATTATAAAAAAGCTACAGATGAAAAGACAAAAGTATCAAAACCAGTTTAGATTTTCTTTAAAAATGGAGTGATTTTTGAAAAAACTAAATACATAATTGTTTTTATGTAAGTATTTGTAGTCCAAAACCCGAATCTGTTCATCCGTTATTGGCTGTTATGATTAGTTGACTGATAAAGAAATAAATAGTCTTAAAACTGATTTTGCACTAAGACAACAAATACTTCGAAAAAAAAGTAAGTGATTTTTTATTAAACTTAACTACAATTAATATAAAGGAATTACAACAGTTATCAAACAATTTTGTTAATATTTACTTGAAAGTAAGAAATAATCAAATAAACAAAAAATCTACTCGAAATTAGTGTAGAGAGTTTTCTAACAAATGTGGTAGATTTGTTAAAGATACTAATCTGTCTGATTAACATTTTGCTATTAAAAAATGCAGTTTATCCAACTTTTACATAAACTAAAATTACGAGCACGCAATGTTTTAGCAATAAATCCGAAAATATTTGGAACAATTAACACACCTTAATAATTTCAACATATTATTTAAGTGGTGCGTTTTCTTTGATATGTTAATTATGAATTATAAACTGTATTACACCGTGTAAATGAGAAACGAATATGAAGCTTTTACTATGTTAAATTAGTTTTAATACTATAGTTTTTGTAAAAGCACATCTTCGCCTTATTAATTTAATTATTAATTGCACCGGTTTGGTTAAGTTGTTAATTACACTGTAAGAAAATTATCGAGTATATCATCTTTCATTACATTCCATGAGAAACCAAGCGCTGTTGGATACTCTTTCAAAATTAAAGTTTTATAAACAAATGGAGGCAAAGTGTGGATATTTTTAGTTTGCAATAATTAGGGGGGAAATCTACACTTGCAATATTATATTCTTAACCTTTTTAAAAAAAGTTTGAATAACTTAATTATGATACAGACAAGATCATTCTTTTAATAAAAAGTTAACTCTGCCAAAGTATAAATATATTGAATATTCGCCAAATTATCACAAGAAGAATCTCTTTTGAAGCTACTTTCGTCTACTTGTGAGTAGATCATTTATTCATTTATTTAATAGTCATTGGAAATAAAGTTGATCCAATCAGTAAATGATTTTAAACGGAAAGATAGTGGTTCATGTGATTATATAAATAGAGAATTTTCTAACGAATTTTTCACTGCTAATGAATTATGTACCGCTACAAAAATATAAAATTATTATAAACGTATTGTTCCTCTATTAATCAGAGTACACGGCGATTAACTGTAAATAGTTATTAGCAAACTATTTGATTAAATAATTTAAAAACTATAGCAGCTGTACAAAAAAGTAAAAAATTGTTTTGTTGATGTCTTAACAAGTCTTTATAATAATTTTTAATTTATATGCCAGCTCTTAGTAAAAATACTAAGCTATTGGCATCACTTAATTTATTAAAAGATGCTGTATTTAAATAACTGCATGAGCCACTACCATTCCATAAAAACAATACATTTTGTCAAATTATCGATTTTTGACATTGCAAGTCGATTTACGTAGCCGAATGGTCTATTAAAATCTATTAAAATGATTTTCTAGCTATTCTTGACAATGAAATTCGATTTATACAGGTCATGGCAATACTAATAATCAAATTAAAGGTCGAAAAATTATTTGAAGTTTCATTAGTTGAACAGGATAATGAAGTTGTATTAAAATTGCTCTCTTTTCAAAATCGTAAAAATATACAGGGCGTTTTAGCATAACAAAGTTAGGGCCATTTTTGACGAAACTGTTATTGATATAAAAGTTGAAGTATGTTTAATTTATCGGGTGTTATAAACACATCGTACTACTAAAAGAACACTGAACACTCAATAATCATTTTTCTGAATAGTCCTGCCAACTTTGAGTGAAATTGTTGCCAGCGACACTAAATGCCAATTTAAGGACATTACAATTAATTCGGTAAAACTGTCAATCATAACCGGTTTACCGGTAATTTACCGGTAAATCATATTATTATATATATTTATACAGGGTGACACGGGAACTTTTGAAACCCCCCAAAAAAATTAAAGGAAACCAAAAAAAATTTTTTTTTTGCCAAAAATGTAACCATTGCAGCTTGCCATTTAAGAAACAGTAATCCAATTTAACAATTTCTGAAAAGAATGTCCTCTAGATGACGTCCTTCTCTACGTATGCATTCTTTCAGCCTGCCCCGTTGAGGTTCCTCATTACTCGCTGTAACATCTCAGCTGGGATACCACGAACTTCGTCTTGAATTCTTTGTTTCAATTCATCCAGTGTCCTTGACCGAGTCATGTAGACCCAACTCTTGAGGTAACTCCACAAGAAAAAACCAGGTAATGTCATCGAATCTTGAGATGACACGGTTACCAAACAATTCTCGTACAACTGCCATTGATCGCTTTGCACTGTACGATGTCGCACCATCCTGTTGAAGCCAGGCTTCGTGAAGTTGCAATCTTTTATCGCAACTGCTTTTAACAATTTTCCAAAACTTCAGGAAGCCCGGTTTCAATAGGATGGTGCGACATTGTACACTGCAAAGCGATCAATGGCAGTTGTGCGTGAATTGTTTCGTAACCGTGTCATCTCAAGATTCGGTGACATTCCCTGGTTTTTTCTTGTGGAGTTTACTTCAAGACCTGGGTCTTCATGAGTCGGCCAAGGACACTGGATGAATTGAAACAAAGAATTCGCGACGAAATTCGTGGTATCCCAGCTGACATGTTACAGCGAGTAATGAGGAACCTCAACGCCAGGCTGAAAGAATGCATACGTAGAGAAGGACGTCATCTAGAGGACATAATTTTCAGAAATTCTTAATTTCGATTACTGTCTCTTAAATGGCAAGCTGTAATGGTTTAATTTTTGAAATTAAAAAAAAAATTTTTTTGGTTCCTAATATTTTTTTGGGAGGTTTCAAAAGTTCCCGTTTTTCTGTGTCACCCATTATTATATTGTTTCTTTTTAGATTTTTTGGGGTTACTAACATTTTTAATGTAGTTTTCGGAGTTTATCCGCGTCTCCCCTATAGTGAGAGCTTGCCGAAACGTCGAGCCAATTTAAATATTACCCGGATAAACTCCGAAAACCATATTAAAAATAAATATATTTATATACATTTATTTATTATGGAACTGATTGAGATAGTTGAAGCCTAAACTATCCCAATTAGTTTCATACAATATATTAGTTAACACTTAACAGCCATTAACGTATCTAATATATTTTTGTGTAATATTAATATAACACAATATAAAATGACAATATATAATATATAAAATAAAAATATTACAAAAAATATAATCTAGTATTACAAAAAACACATGAAAATAAAACTATTCTAAACATAAAATATAAAATGATTTAACATAATATACCTATGTTGTCAAACTATTAACAATATTTTTTATTTACAACTTTTCTTAAAAAATAACCACGTAGAAAATATAATTTATCTTAACTATCGTCTCCTAATTGTGACCTAATTTTTGTACAAAATAATCCAGCCGCGGAAAAAGCTTTCTCGGATTCTACTACACTTGTTGGTCGAGTAGTGAGTAAACAATTAAACAATCATACGCCATTCGTATGCTTTCCCTTTATTTTTTCTCTTTGAAAATACGTCAATTTTTTTTCGATTATTTGATTTAGATTTTTATCATGATTAGAAAGATGTTGTAAAATTACCGGAATTACCGGTAAAAAACTGGCAAATTACCGGTAAAATTTGAAGAGCATTTTTTGCGATTTACAATCCCTAATTACAAAATACATTAAATCCTAATAGAGGAATAGCTACTTTAAATTTTAAAGAAGTTTAATAAGAATTAGGTTTTTTCTCAAACCCAGTGTTTACGAGTAAGGGGGTAATTTGAATATTTTGGGGGGCAATTAAAAAATGATTATTGTTGAAGTTAGGTTTGATTTATTTTTTTAATAGTAAACAAAATATAATACATAGCTTATGTTCATAAGAGAAAGTCAAATTAAAAACTTTACCTACAAATGTTCGTTTGTCATTTAAAACAAGGACTAAAAACGAAAAATATTTTGTTCGTTTTGATCGAAACGATAACCAAATATCTTTTTTTCGTTCCTCAAGTTTGCACCCAAAATTTCGTTTTCGTTTTCGTGAACCGAAATTTAATAGTGGTTAAAACCAGTTTTACAGTTTTTTATTAGTCACCAAGTCGAGGACCTATTTTTTCTTATTAATCACCCTCTTTTTACAAAATCGATCGCCAACTGTCACAATGACGGTTTTGGCAACCCTATTATTAATACGATAACCCAAATATTTGAATATTCAACTATTCAGATTTTAAATACTTCTTAGGTATATGCAAATCAATATCTAAATCAGCATAGTTCACCTTAAAATAAAAACAAATTTGGCGTGATTATTTTGTACTTTTGGTAATAAATGTGAGACATAAAATGTTTGTGAGGAATTTTAAAGTCCATTTACATTTTTGTTTTTGTTTCTTAGCAAACGTTGGGCCCCCGCTAAATTGTAAAAACGGCGATATGTTCGGTTTTGATCATTATGGACGGCATAGTTTAGACTAGCGAATCGCCATATAAATTTACCAAATTGTTAAACACATTAAACATATAACATACAACCAAACAAAATTTGTGCATTTCATTTAGTATAACACCTGTCAGGTGCAAAAACATAACTATTTGTCAAACCATAGATTACCAATGCCAAATGTTATATTTTAAACTGTTAAAGATGACGTGATCATTAATCAGTAATCAAGTGTTTATTATTTATTAATAATCCACTTAACAAATTCGAAAGAGAGAATATCTGTACCGTTACTAGTGTTGCACGAAATTGCAGGTAATAGCAATAAAGCTTTTAATATATATTATGTAGGTATATGGAGTAAAGTGAAGCTCACTTATTTCAAGTGAAACATTTTACTGCGTTGTGGGAGTCTTTCTAGCAGAGACGGTCAATATGCGTTTGTTTAATAAATCAAAATTAAATAGTGATAATTCCACTACTGTCATTAATGTCAATGAAATGCATACGATTTATCACGTTTACTAGCCGATAAATAGCAACCTTACTATTTGCAATCGGATAAATTTTTGTTTACCTTCACCATGGCAACGCAATAAAATTTTAGAATCTTTGTTTACTTCACCATGGCAACGCAATAAAGTTAAAGAATCTTTGTTTACTTCACCATAGCTACGTTTAGAATAATGTCAAAAGTTAAGTTTTCAACGTGTGTTTTATTGTTTGAACTGAATTGAACAGCTTTTAATTTAAATAATAACTAATGTACAAGTCAGCAAAGAGATTTGGTACTGCAAACAAAGAAAGTATAAATATTTGTATCGGTAATTGTTATCAGTTGTGGAATTTTCTCTACAAATACCATTCGAGGTTAAAATTTTAGCAGGCCAAATTTTTATTTGTAACACTCGTTATTGCTTTTCAATTTAAACTCGAATAAATTGACATTTGACAAATCAACTCGCGCTACGCGCTAGTTGTTTTGTCAATGTCAATTTATTTTCGTTGATTGTTACTAAGCAACAACTCGGGTCAAACATAATTTGGCCGGCAAATTTAAAATCGGTTTTAGCAATTATTTGTTTTGTTTTCGTTCTTGAACGAAAAATAGTAATTTCGTTTTCGTCCTTATAAAAATTTCGGTTATTTTTGATTTCTTTCCATTCTACGTCCCTAATTTAAAATATCTATTTATAATATCCTTTTCGGAAGTTGGTTGACTATTGTGCTCAAGGTAAAATCTTTGAGGCGTTGAGGTGGGCCATGATTCAGAAAAGGTTGCCTAAACTAAAAATTTGTATTTTTCAAGTTGTGACAGTGTTCTTCTAGAGGTACATATGTCTAACTTTTCGTAAATATAAAATCAAAACTAAAGGTAAAAAGGGGGTTCAACCTGATATCTTTTACACCCGATATAGCATCTTTGAATGTATTTCTTTGCATATTATTGTTTTTAATATTTATTTCGTTAGTGACGTGATTCGTTTTGAGTTTAGAAGTGAAGAACGCTAAGTTATAATTTCGTTCTTTACGGCATGATAATCAAAAATTCAATGGGATCTAATCAAAAGCTTATTAATTAGACTGTTTTTTATTGTGCGTGTTTTGACAGTGCGTGCAAGTATCTGTGTGTGTTGGTTTACGAAAAATTACATGTCCTGGTGTTGCGTTCTGCTTTAAAGAGAATTGATTGTTTCGGTTTCATTAGTGAGTGGAACTTCATTGTTCAACACATACGCGTGGTTTTATTCTAACTTTAAACTTTAGCACAATGTATGAGAAATTTCGGTTTGTTTTAAATTGTGTTATTTGCTGAGTTGTTATTTTTGGGTATTAATGCAACACAAAGGTAAAAGTAACAAATAACAATTGACGGAGCTGTCGAAATAGCTGCCAACATTTGCACATCGACGAAATGCCAGATGGGAGGGATTGCTGTTTCCTGTAATTGAAACATTCGATTTCAAAACCTGCAATCTAACGCGCGGTCGTGCCGACTATTTAGGTTACAATCGTTGCCATAACGTTTTGACCACGTCCTTGTTGTCTCACAAGCTCACTGCGACGCATTATTTGAATTACCATTCTTACGAAAGTGTTAAAATCGCGTCATATTTGCTCCTCGTCTCTGCATAGAATTATTAAACACAAAAGTGTAACTGTGACGCTTGTGCTAAGATTACGTAATTCGATCTGCTTGAATTAACGAAGCGTACTATCAACGTAAACCTTATTGTACTAATCGTATTTAATACACCTACTCGTTCTCTTATCACAACACTCGATTATACGCCAGGAACAGAAACGTGCAAACCTGTAAACACTGATTATTAGTAGCATCTACACAAAGAATGCAAATTTTAATTAACACATGCTTCGAATAGTGCAAGTCAATATGTTCCGATCAATTAAATAATTAGACAGCAGTGGGTATATATTGTTTACGTTATAAAACACTCATCCTTGAAGAAACACAATGATCGTTCACCGACACAACAATTATAATTTTTCAATGAACAAATAAAATGGTAATTAAACTGTAAAACCTACTGTTTATTTATTTTTTTAAGGCAAAGCTTCTAGTGAAAGTTACCAGAGAATTTAACGTATTTTGGTTTGCTAAGGCTTGATATTTTATTCACTTCTTTATCGATATTTTAGATGTATTTTTCTGTAAAGACATAATCCTACCTTACTTATTGTATAATATTAGCAGCAGAATGCGTTACACTTAATAAATAAAAAGCAGTACATAGGTATATCAAATAAAATCAGTTTGTTTTAAAATTTTAAGTGATATTTTTGCTTTATCGCTTAATGTGATCAAGAAGTTTCTGCTTTGTAAAAGTTTACCGGCTATACTGGGTGATTCAGTTTGACTGTCGCACCCCTATAGCTTTGCTATTTTAAGAGGAAACCCCTAAAATATTATATTTTTTTAAATCACATCAAATTTTCTATCAAATGGCGGTACAATATTACTTCTACGATAAAATATATCAGACTGGCGATTAGACAAAACACCATCGCTGTTGTAATTGATAAATAATATTGATTTTTCGTCTAAAACTAATAAAACACAATTAAACAAGTATCAATTGCTACAGCGATCATAATTCATGGGGTCAAATACAATGAGTTTGTGAAAATAATAAATAATTTTAAACTCATCTGTCTCAATTTTTTTTCTATGTATGTTTATAATTAACAAAATACCTCGAAACCGAAAGGTACAAAAGGACCCGATGAAGAGGATGTTTTTTAAAGCTTTTTCGGATTAAAAATTAAATTCTTTAACAAAATCGATTAAAGCAGAGGATGTATTTAAAAAAAAAAATTGACTATCGCCAGTCAGATAATATATTATCGTAGAAAAAAACATTGTAAAAGAATCTCCTGCGCTTTAAAGAAACATAATATGCATATACGTTTATAGGGGTTCCCTCTTAAAATAACAACGTTATAAGGGTGTGACAATCAAAACCTATTCATAGTATACAGGGTGTTATAAAATTGAGGCTTAACATGAAACGTTCGGCAAAATTTGACAAATTTGAATTAAAATCAGATTTTGTTACATTTCAAAATAAAATAAAACTACAACCAATTAATTATAGTTGGGGTTCTATGGGTTTCCGCATTTGGCATCTAAGGGATAATAATTAACTTAAATGGTTTTGAAAAGCCCTAGTTAGGAAAAAATTAAAAAATGTTACTCTTGAGAACTTTCTTAAGTCACAAACTTTGGGCTCCTTCAAAAGAGCTAAGTTCGTACAGCTTGTCAAATATAGCTCTGCGGCTGAGATCCTAACGGTACACGAAAATCATGAATGCGCAGTAAACTAGAATGACTAGGACCTGCACTTGGTCATTTGCGAACTTAAATTGTCATAAGCACCTAGTACACTCTAGCGAAAAGTAAGTTTTATTAAAATTGTTTTAAAGTAGTTAAAATGGAGTTTGTGTCGAGAATTAAAATTAAATATGATTTCAGATACAGATTGGTTTGTCAGGAATTGAACCCCTTTAATGCTGATAAATATTTTATTTTAAATATCTTCAACTGACTACTGACGTTTTGTCTATTGTGTTCGATTTGTGCTAGATTGTATTGCTGTTGACACGGATTGTACTTTTAGGGTAATATTTCTTGCCCGTACTACCTATCCTTTTTCCTCCGAATGCGTACTCTGTTTAACGTTTGCGCATCTTCTACAAAAATGAACCGCAGAGCTACATTTGACAAGCTGTACTTGTTTGGACAATATCTTAATAAGCCTGCATCCTAAATAGGTGTTTAGTATCAGTGTTAAAGAATTTTTTCACTGAAATTGCACTGTAAAGGCAAGCCATTACTCCATACTTTTAGACGAGAAAGTTAACAATGCAATCGGTAACAACAGAAAGAAAAGTCAAGGTCTGTGTGTTTCCTCCAAGACAACGCTCGGTTTCATAAAGCTGCACAAAACAAGTAACAATCAAACTACAGTGTGATCTTCTAACCCACCCAGCATACAGTCAAGATCTTGTTCGCTTTGATTTTTATTTGTTGAAACTATGAAAAAATTTTAGAAGCTCCAGTCAAATAAGAAACTGTTTTGCAGTTGTGGCCAAGAGGTGAATCGCGAAGCAATTTTTAGTCGATCACTGCAACGATCTTAAAAAAATTTGGCGATTTTTTTTCCTAAAAATATTTAGACAAAAAAATACATCCCTTGTTTTTAGTGTTTTTTATGACCGCTTGAAAATGACACTGAGATATGATCATTTTTCCCGTTGCGTTGGTTATGAAACCGTCGGAGATAAAATCGAAACTCCCTTATTTACTGATGCGCGAATATTCTTTACCAGTAAAACGATGCAAAGTTTTTGAAAATAAGTCCAATGCTTTCGGAAAAAACGAGACCCCTGCAAACGCAGTTTTTTCTAAGAGTTCGTTCAAAAACGAAAAACGCCTCGGATTACAAGAAATTTAATAATTATTTTGTTTTTCATTCAAACTCCTTCTTTTTCTTCTTAACATGTAGCCAAAGGATGGCCGCATCTGATGATGTGTGAAAAGTGCACTTTCTTTTGTGAAAGATAATAAACATATTCTTTACAGCCGCCCCTAAATGATGTTTAAAAATTATAATTTTTAATGTCGCGTTGGCTATGGAAACGCAGAAAATATTCTTAAGAGCGCAATTTTTGCTATTTACATAAGTAAATAGCATTTATTTTCCTGAAATTATTGATGTATCCCATATGATATTTTACTTCTTTTAAAATTGTCATATTTGAATAAATGGCTTTTAAACAATAACCACTATACATCAGGTATAGGTCGGTCGTGGTAGTTTATGTCGTTTCCAAGCCTTTTACTTGTGAAATTAATAAACTCCTAAAAATGAATGTTAATGACAAAAAAAACCATACGCTGCGAATTTTTCATATCGTTTTCTTAAGTTTTGTTACACATGCTTTATACAAATTTTCTTAAGTTTCAGTTTAACGTACAAAAATTGTGTTTATTCCGGATATGTTTGTAATAAAAAAGTCTTTTTTATTGTCATCTGAAACCTTTCTGCCATATTTTCCCTCGGTTTGGCAAACGCCCCATATTTATCCAAGTTTCTGCCCAACGTACAAAAATATGTGTTCGAGGGTTCTGGATAGGTTTCTACATATCGTAAAATATACATAGAATTTTTATTCAATGAATAACAAGTTTGATTAAATAAATAGCAAAAATTGCGCCAATAAGAAAAAATAAAGTGGTTGTCATAAAACAAAAACGAAACGATCTAGGAAAAATTTGTGAACACCATCCAATTTGGATTGGATTTCAGTTTCTCTTTGGAATATTATAAAGCACGCAATTTAGCAGTTTTTTCAAATTTAAACCTATACTCTAGCTATTATAATAAGCGAGATCTCCATGCTTAAACTCGAATTTCAATCACCCTGTATATATCATTGTCTAAATATTCGTTTAGTTTTTTAACTTTTTAATTACACCCCGTACTTAAGGACAAATAAAAGTTTATAAACCTATATTTAGAAACCTTTATTGTACAACCATAACAAATAACTTTTTAGTTTGGAATCTTTGAAACGTAGTTGTATAAGAAACGAAGAGCCTAAAATATCATCCTTATAAAATTAGAAGTTATGTTATACTTTGCTTGCATGCGCCTTTAGAATTACGTCAAAAGTTTTATCAAGGGAAACATTAAAAGAGCATAATATGATGGAAATAAATAATTTAATTTAAGGTAATATCCATTAAATTACAGGTTTAAGTTTTAGCGCACAACTCCAATGAATAGCAGCCGGATTGTTAACCAAAGATCAAAGATGAATACACAAACGGCTGTCAGAGTTACACTCGAGTTCGAGCCTTTTCGGAGCAATTTATTTGCAGCGCTTCATCATCTATCTGTTTGAACGTCTTTACCGCATAAAGCCGACCGTAACAAGGACAGAGAACTTTATGTTGATAGAATTCTCACGGAAATTCACCCCTACTTTTGTAATTCCAAAAAGCTGCGATTTTGACTCACTTTTAGACACGTTTCAAGCGTAGGTAGAGAAAGATAACAATATGCTAGGTGTGGCCAAATATAGCCGACATTGTAAGGGATCAATACGGCCTGTGACGTTTACCAGGCGAACCAAGACTTTGGGACTTGATACAAAGTTTATACGGAGTCCTTTCATTTACAAATGATTTCACAAAGTGACAATCTAACACACCGAGAAAACTGTTCGTGCTACAATCGGACGCTTCTAAAGCTCAGAACGAAGCTTTTATTTTAAATTTCTTAAAACTAAGCGTATTTTTATAAAAATAAACGATAATATACTTCAGAGTTTAGGTAAAACATTTCTTGAATACAATGCCACTTTGGTAATATTAAGTGAAAAAAATCCTTTAAATTTATTAAATAACTAAGCTAACTGCAACAAAAGCTCGACGATCCAATACAACACTAATAGCAGAAATAAAGCAATCTTAAGTTAACATGTAAATAACAATATGAAGTAAGCCAAACAAAGGCAATTTATCTGCTTAGGAAATAAATTTAAAAAACGAAATAGATAAGATAAATAATTTTATACACATTAAATTACATACAGCATGAATCACTTCACCAACCGAATATTTATAAGCAAACCCGGTTTTAATTACAAGTTTTTAATTGTATTTAACAATACTTTATATATAATATGATGCTCTGGAGATACAACAGGAATAATTATATATGAAAAAGTTTATTTAAAAATCACCTTTTTTCTTTCATGAAGATGATTTTGGGAAAATGCCAGACCAGTGATTCCCAAAGTGGTCTATATCAACCCCCAGGGGTCGACGACGACCTGCAAGGGGTCCATGTCGGCGAAAAAAAAAATTGGGGTCCATGAAATGAAAATGGGGGTCAACGATAGTGGATCTCATATAAGCAGGTCTTGACTTTAATTTTGGCATTCCATGAATGGAATAATCCACATACACAGATAGTAGATACATTTACTTACATAATACTACCTTATAATATAAAGACATATAACTATCTACATAAAATGATAAAAGTACCTATGAAGTAAACATTTTTAAAACATAAATGTTCATGAAACGTGATGAAGAATTATATTAAAATTTAAGTTATTAGATATATTTTCTGATATATGAAACTGTTTAAGAATGATTATAAACTAGCAGTTGCCCGCCGCTCCCCTCGCGTACGTTTTTATTTTCTCTGCGTGTAAGTTTTTATTTTGTAAAAAAAAAACTTAATGAATTTGCAAAAAAAATATCAGGTAAGCAGGGGGTCTACCCAAAACCGAAAAACATGGCAAGTGGTCTACGAGACAAAAAAGTTTGGGGACCTCTGTGCCAGACCATTTTCAAGACTCTTTCTTTTTGTCAATAGCAATCTTATTTAAAATAAATAAATAAAATTGTTGCTGGCGAAGACACGAGATTCTTGAAACTGGCTTAGCATTTTTACAAGAGACCTATCATGAAAAAGATAGGTGATTATTAATTAAATTTATTAACCGATACGATAGCTACTGAAAAACAGACGAGAGTCGTGAAAGGGTCTAGCATTGTAAGTGATTCTTTATGAAAGAAGATAAGTGATTTTTAATTAAACCAATTATCATAATAAACTAACCACAGAAACAATTCAAGCATTTATCAAAACATGAATGTATTTGCTATTTATTGTGGATTTAAGAAAGCATATAAGAAATATAATAATTAAACCGAAAGCCACAGTTACCAACCACTTTTCCTGAAGTTTGAATGACAAAATTAATCTTAAGATTTTCCGTCTTTGTGATGGCAAGTAGCGCTTAAAAAAAAGTAAATTTTTGGAATAAGTAACATCCAATAAAAAATGTCTAATTTTTTTTTGCTTTTTGACGAGCAATAAATAAAGATTCTATTCAAAGACATGGCCAAAACTAGACTTTAACAGTTTATCTAGTCAATTTAAAACAAATTAAACGTAAAGTAAGGTGTTTCGTTTGCATAAAAAACGGAACGAAAAAATATTTTATATCCTATTGTTTAAAAAGACAAATTTTGCACCTATTTTTCCGAATATTAACATAATTATTAATTTGAATACTTTTTCTGGAAACAATGGTAATAAAATTAAAATGTGCAGTTATTTGTACTGCAGTCAATAACTCATTTATAGATACAAATATTGTTGAAATCTTGGAAAAAGACCAAAACAGTATGGTCGAAACCTCAAGAAGATTATTCAAATAAGATCGGCTGCCAAAATTATAAAATTGAAAACAGCCACGAAACCCGAAGAACAAAATATTTTTCGACATATTAATGATCTTTTCTTTCGAATAAATATTTGAGCTAAATTCACAACCTGATTGACACATCATTGTAGACTAATTTGAAAACATTTATTGACATACAATTTTTAACATCAATTTTATGCCTCTTCCTAGTGGTAAAATGGTTTAGAAAAAATGAAATCATAATTTATATTCACAACATTGACCTTTTTTCAGAATAAGAACAAAATAAAAAAAAAATCACATTTGTTAAAAAAGTATGCCATAGAATGGTATAGTATGGTATAGAATGAAATAATTATTATCAAGAGAAGAGAAACGCCGCTTTCATGATTAAAAAAAGTAGCATCTTATGTTTATCATATTTTTCTTATATAGGTATGTACAAATCGGTTCTATAGCGTCTGTCGGCGCTGTCCGATCCCTAGACTGTTCATCCACCGCTTCCTATCTTGCCACTGGTCCTCTTGCAGATTTCTTTCGCTCATAGCTCTCTGAATGCCCTCGTTCCGTGTCTTCATCGGTCTGCCTCGTTTTCTCCTTTCAGGAGGGATCCAATCTAGCGTGTTTTTTTTTGGCAGTCCATGGTCTGCCATTCTTCTCACATGTCCGTACCAAATTAATTGTCGTCTTTATGCCTCATATTATATTTTCTCTAAGTCCGATTAATTCTTTAATTGTTGTGTACTCTATCTAGTCTAGAGATTCCACATGATCTTCTCAGGGCATCCATCTCCAGAGCTTCCAGACTTCTTTTATTTGCTTTTGTTCACCTCCATGATTCTGCTCCATACAATACTATACTTTTAATAACTGTGTTGTCTATGTTGTTATTTCTTTACTCCACCATATTACATTTCTTCTTCCTTGTCCTATTCGTTGTCGAATTTCTTTTTCATCCTTTCCATCATCTTGAATTTTGACACCCAGATATTGGTAGCCATTGCATTTAGATATTATCTCTCCTCTTTCCAATTCAGGTCATCGGATTCCCCCCAATACAAGGGTATTTAGTTTTCTCCATATTCATTGAAAGCCCCGCTTTTTCGTATTCTTCTTTAATTTTCCTGGTCATGTATTGGAGGCCATCTTTATCTTGGGCTATAAGCACCTGGTCGTCCGTAAATTGAAGAGTGTATATATATTGCTTTCTCCTATATTTGTCCCCATGCCCTTGCATTTTTTCCCGTATTTTCAAGGAGTGTACAATGTATATTTTAAATAGTGTCGGGAACAAGCAATATCCTTGTTTTAGCCCTTTTGATGTATCAAATCCTTTCGATGTCGATCTTCCAATTTTAATTTTAATTTTAGGGTCTCTGCATAGTTCTTGGATTGCTTAAGTTACTCTACTACTTATGTTTGTATTTGATAATGCTTTCCATAATTCTTACTAAGCAAAATATAAAATGAAACGAGATGAATATTTCCAAATAAGTGCGAGTCATTTATACTCAACAATAGTGTACAGTACAGTTAGTTGCAATAATACCTGAAATTAGTGGAAAAAAAAATTGTTTGTGCAAGTATTTAGTTCTAGAAAAGCTGCTAATCAACTCATTTATGGGCTCCTTTGTGAATGTAATAGTGTGGACGCTCTTTATAATTTAAGTCTACACACATATTTGTGTAAATATTTTGTTGTAGATTTACAGTGCAGTATCTATAGCGTGAACCGTGAACATCCCATAATGTAAACATCTACAAACATGAACGATTGATTTGGTATTGTGGTACCTATATTTCAAAACATAAACGACTAAATCATTCGTACTCCATAACGTGAAAAATGTAGTAAATGTAAATAATCAGTTACTCTATTTGCAAAAACAGAAACCCCGTCTAGATTTGTTTAGACTTGTTTATTATCAATACAGACTTTGACCAAGAGTGTTACATGTATTATAGTGATTATGTTTTCAAAGACGCCAAATTATCTTACATTGCAAAAAAAAAACCAACTTTGTCTAAAAATACGTGGTAGCCAAATCCACTGTGTGTGCTTTTAAAAAGAAGAAAGCAAAAGTTGCCTCAACAGTTGCTATGACATTTTCTGAACCAGTAAAATAAAAATCTTTGAGAACTTCAGTTTACCAAATAGAAAAAACAATATGTATATAAATGGGTTTTTTTTTGCGACAAAGCAAACGAATTACTCCAATAAGTGGTGTTATTTTGAAAAAAAAGCAAAATATTTTAACGAGAAGATTCGTGAAAATTGACATACATTTTTTGACTATAACTGGATACAAATTATGTTCACAACCAGAGCTAGTTGCTCCCTTTCTACTAATAATTCTGCAAATAAAAATAGGGAGTAAAATTTAACCCTTAATCAGTGTAATGCTGAAGAGACAGACTTGTAATGGAAGCTATTGCCAGGAAACGCTTACATTTTAAGTGGAGTAAAATCAGAGCTTGTAGGAAAACAACTAAAAAGAGAAAAACCTTTCCAGTATGTATAAAAGTGATATAATTTAATATTCAGTTATTTTTATATGCACTGCTCCTAGTGATGGCCAAGTGTTTACTAATCCACAAGCCACAACGTTAAATAAGTTCTAAGAACTACCTATTCAATAAAGTGAACTCCTTGAAACAATAAACATCACTGTCCTTAAGAAGTTCACGTTAAAGAGACTGTACTGTACAATAGTACGCACAAAAAAAAAACTCTTTTTTTTTGTTTCTGGGGATGCAAAACTATCTTGTGATTAATTTTTCCAGTTACATATAGATCTGCGTTGCAATTTTCTTAAATATTAACGAAACTTTATGAACACAGATTTATGTAGGTATAAAGATTTAAAATAAATGTTAAGCAACTGTTCCTAATATTATTATTTTAGCCTCGCATACGCAACCTGTTTTATATTTCCCGGGAGATACTTATTGTCCCGGGTAGTATGCGTAAAAAGCCCGGCCTTCATGACAAAGTTTATGTCATCAAAATACGTCTATAGTTCTATTTTTGCGTACGCTGGTAATAAATAGGAGCAAATCGGCGTAAAAATGAAATTTTGTTAATAAATTCATGTCTTGGCTACTAAATGCTCTCAAGACGATTCAACCCACAATAAAAAAATCTGAGAGAGCATTTTTTGCAGCAGCTTTGTCTACTAATAAATTAAGAAATTAGACAAAGTGATAGATCATTTTTGCTTTCTTAAATCATGTAACAAAAATTCATTATAAAAATTATATTATTATATTTATTAAAATTAAATTGTAATAGATAGGTAATATTTTGAAATAATTAATTTTTATTCGGTTTATTTATTTCAAAATATTGACCCAATTTATTACATCTCGGATCCCAGTGTATTCCAGGAATAAATCCAATTTTGTCCCGGAATCCCAGAATAGGCAAAAAAGTTCAACATGAGAAACCCTAGTTTGCAGTATGTTATAAAACTTGTTTTACACATGCTTTATTGGATTGAATATTGTGTTGCATGTTTTAATTAAATATCAGCACGACAGTTTGCAAAAAAAAAAAATTTCAATCATATCCACGTTTCTAGAACAATATCATATGTGTTACTCTATTAAACCATTTTAAATTTTAAACAACAATCTTCCTATAACTGAAAATGAAATCTAATTTGCTATCCTATCTAGGCATTAATTACGAAATAGTTTATAATTTAGTAAAACGGGCGATACGAGGCTGTTAATCAGTTTTAAAACTTCTTTTAATTAATGTTGTTAGATATTACTAGCCTTTGTTTTTTTTTTTATTTGAGAAATAAATCAATCATCACAGTCTTAATTTAATTATATTTGTTGCATTAATTATATTTTGCAACGTATACGTCAATTAGTGTTTGGTACGTAATTGCAAATCTTTGTTTGTTCTAAATTAAATTTAGATAAAAATGATTGATTTTATTCATTTTAAGATGACTTGTTCAATTTTATTTATTTGACATTGAAATATTAAATATATCTTACGTATAATGAGTGAATACAGTAAACATAGGGTCAATGAATTATTAAAATATCATCTAAATCATAAAGATGCTGATGTTTGACTTAATTGTTTAAATAAAATTGTAGAAACTAACAATTACAAATTAAATTAAATTTTTATTGATGTAACTTAATCTTTTAATTGCATACTATTTAAAAAGTATCCAATTTAGCTTTTTTACTCATTTTAATGTTATTTTAAACTACATTTTACAGACCATTGGTTTTAGTGTTAAAAATTTTTAAGGCAAGAAAAATATAGTTTCAGATTTGCGAAAATGTTGTCAAGGTGTTCCATGATCAGAGGTAGCTATGGGATAACAAGTGTCAGCGAAAGTAAAGCGAAATTTATGAGCTTGTTTTGAAATCTGCGTTAAGGAAAAGTACAATATTTTACATTACTTGTCAACAGTAGCCACTAGTTACTTTAATAAATGCAGTACGGTAAAATCACAATTATAAAGAAAACGTTTCCATTTAAACGAAGACAATTTTTTGTCATAATTTTAAAAATCTATTTTAAAAACGTTCAAGAATACTGACAAAAAGCATTTTTTAATACGTTTGTACAGATTTGCTTAATTTTGTATATTTATTTTAACAAAAAAGTGAAAATGTAAAAATGAGCTTTGTTTAAATCATGAATAAATAAATAAATAATTTAAATGAACCCTCCGACCAAAGAAATCAATAAAGTCTCAATAAGTTGAACCAAATGCAAGTGTATGTACAGCAAAATCTATATACATACAGGGTTCTCGTTTTTCGAGGGCCACTATGGTAAGAGTTACGACTTCAGTTAAATTAGGGTAAAGTTGTATATTCAGATGCTTAATAATTTGACGCAAACAGAACTTATCTAGCTCTTTTAGTTTTTGAGATATAGGGAAAAAAGTAAAAAAGTGGATTTTTGTTTTTTGCCCGTAACTTTTTCATTTGATGTCGAATTAATTTTTTTGAAAAAACTTTTTCATGGCCACTTTTTGCAAGGAATCAGAATCATCAATTATATTTTCCGTGCGACGTTTCGTTTTTTTAAAACCATCATCAGGTCAATTTTTTCTTATGGACGTTATATCTGATTTTAACGCCAATTTGTAGAGCATTTTTTTTCTGAATTTGACGATGTATAACACTTGGGACTTTTTTGAAACAATTGTTAAAAATGGCAAAAACAAATATTTTATTTAAAACAAATCCTAATCGGCATGGTAAATAACTGTCTTTGTCCCTTTTTTCTTGGAAGCACGTAAGTAAACCGCATGAAATTACTATTAAAGGGATTTAATTAAAAAAATAGGTATTAATAAATATGTTAGGAATGCATTAACATTGTTCATTTATTAGCAAATATTTTTAGAATATTTTCTTCGGTTAAGTAACAAATTTCTCTAAAATGTGTATTTAATCCTTATTTGGCATACAATTATTTGTAACAAAATTTTCGTAATCAAATAATATAAGTGTTCATAGTTTACAAAAAACGTCCAGAAATCTGTTTACGCTTTTTGATTATTAGAAGTCATTAACTCGTTATTTTTTGTTACAAATAATTAATTGCATGCCAAATAAGGATTAAATACACATTTTAGAGAAATTTATTACTTAAAGAAAATATTCTATAAACATTTGCTAATAAGTGAACAATGTTAATGCATTCCTAACATATTTATTATTACCTACTTTTTTAATAAATCCCTTTAATAGTAATTTCATGCGGTTTACTTACGTGCTTTCAAGGAAAAGGGACAAAGACAATTATTACCATGGCGATTAGGATTTGTTTTAAATAAAATATTTGTTATTGCCATTTTTAACAACAATTGTTTCAAAAAAGTCTTAAGTGTTATACATTATCGAATTCAGAAAAAAATGCTCTACAAATTGGCGTTAAAATTAGATGTAGCGTCCATAAGAAAAAAATCACCTGATGATGGTTTTAAAAAAACGAAACGTCGAAAGGTAAATATAATTGGGGAATTTGATTCCTTGCAAAAAGTGGCCATGAAAATGTTTTTACAAAAATGAAATTTGACATCAAATGAAAAAGTTACGGGCAAAAAACAAAAATGCACTTTTTTACATTTTTCCCTATATCTCAAAAACTAAAAGAGCTAGATAAGTTCTGTTTGCGTCAAATTATTAAGCATCTGAATATACAACTTTGCCCTAATTTAACCGAAGTCGTAACTCTTACCGTTTAGGAGATCCCCATAGTGGCCCTCGAAAAACGAGAACCCTGTATATAAAAATTAATGTATGTATGTATGTTTGTATGTTCTTTATGCATTCCTATACCATTCATCGGATCCTGACCAAATTTGGCGCAGACAATCTATAGGACCATGGGAAAAAGATAGGCTATATAAAAATTCCCAAAAGATCAAAAATTCCCAAAAGATCCAAAATTCCCAAAAGATCCAAAATTCACAAAAGTTCCAAAATTCTCAATGGATACAAAAATTTCCAAAAGATCCAAAATTCTCAAAAGGTCAAAAACGTCCGACGGGCGCGAGCGCGAAGCGCGAGTAGTCTGTGATTGATAAAAAAATTCACCGAGCGAAGCCGAGTAACTAGGTACGCTAGTAATTAATAAATTTAAAAATATTTTAAAAGTGATTATTAATTTAACAATCTAGCTCTCAAAATGTGTTTAGATTGTAATAATTATTATTATGTTAGACCTCATATTCTTCCATAACACTTTAATTTTGAATACGAGGGCCGTCCCTCAGGCGCCAATTTTTTATATGACAAAATTCGTAAACTGTAAAAAATCAAGCAGAATCGTTTTTTTAACATTTGAAGATCAATAATTTGTTCTTACAAACAGTAATTTAATTTAACTTGTTTGTCAGGGTCGATTATTGTATGCCAAGTGTTATACATTGTCGAATTCAGAATAAAATGCTCTACAAATTGGCGTTAAAATCAGATATAGCGTCCATAAGAAAAAATTGACCTGATGATGGTTTTAAAAAAACGAAACGTCGCACAGAGAATATAATTGGGGAATTTGATTCCTTGCAAAAAGTGGCCATGAAAATGTTTTAACAAAAATGAAATTTGACATCAAATGAAAAAGTTACGGGCAAAAAACAAAAATGCACTTTTTTACTTTTTTCGCTATATCTCAAAAACTAAAAGAGCTAGATAAGTTCTGTTTGCGTCAAATTATTAAGCACCTGAATATACAACTTTGCCCCAATTTAACCGAAGTCGTAACTCTTACCGTTTACGAGATCCCCATAGTGGCCCTCGAAAAACGAGAACCCTGTATATAAAAATTAATGTATGTATGTATGTTTGTATGTTCTTTATGCATTCCTATACCATTCATCGGATCCTGACCAAATTTGGCGCAGACAATCTATAGGACCATGGGAAAAAGATAGGCTATATAAAAATTCCCAAAAGATCAAAAATTCCCAAAAGATCCAAAATTCCCAAAAGATCCAAAATTCACAAAAGTTCCAAAATTCTCAATGGATACAAAAATTTCCAAAAGATCCAAAATTCTCAAAAGGTCAAAAACGTCCGACGGGCGCGAGCGCGAAGCGCGAGTAGTCTGTGATTGATAAAAAAATTCACCGAGCGAAGCCGAGTAACTAGGTACGCTAGTAATTAATAAATTTAAAAATATTTTAAAAGTGATTATTAATTTAACAATCTAGCTCTCAAAATGTGTTTAGATTGTAATAATTATTATTATGTTAGACCTCATATTCTTCCATAACACTTTAATTTTGAATACGAGGGCCGTCCCTCAGGCGCCAATTTTTTATATGACAAAATTCGTAAACTGTAAAAAATCAAGCAGAATCGTTTTTTTAACATTTGAATCAATAATTTGTTCTTACAAACAGTAATTTAATTTAACTTGTTTGTCAGGGTCGATTATTGTAAACTTTGACGCATTTACACATATTCGATAAAATCAAAGCTTTGATTTAAAAACCAAGCTTAATTAAAAAACTTATTTTAAACATTTTATCGATATTTGGAGCATGGAGCGAAGCTGGAGCTGGAGCAGGAGCAGGTAGATTGATGTCAGAGCGGAGCTTGAGCGGAGCAATTAAAAAATTGTATTGCCCAAACCGGTGCTTAAAATTTTGAAAATGCTCCGTTTGTAAAAACTGCCGGAGAGACAGTTGGCCAGAAAATGCTATAAACCATCACACAGAAAAAACTGCTTCAAACCGGTTCATTGGGTTTAAATAGCTTCTACAAATTGGTTCTCTGTAACCAGTTTGATTTAAACTTGCCGATCAAGTTCCGATTCGGTTCATAGTACCGATTTGAAGATTGCCGAAATGCAGACTAAAATGTCCCGATTATATCATATTATTTTATTACTTAATAAGTTGATGAACTATGTAAAGCAATTTCTAAAAATAATCTAGAATTTAATCGATAATAGAATAAATCGCCAATCTGCATTGTCATTTTTAGAAGAACTTTCGCTTAAATTGTCAGATCTGCAGAACTTATTGATTAAAAATGAATTTGAGCGACTGTAACACCTTAACCGATTACTTTGTGGCTACTTATACATACTTATACCATAAGAAGGCATCAAGTTTTAGTGGTGTAAAATACAGCAGTTGATATTCGATTTACATATCGCTGGTTCGGGGTGGGCCGCCTATGCTGCAAACCTGGTATGAAAAATACCTAAATTTAAATGTAAATACTGTCTGTCTGCTACCTGCAATGTTCTTTTATACAGTATTTGTTATCTACTTATGGAAACTGAGATCACAAATCAGCCGTTCAGGTCGGTACTAGCGGAGGCACGTACCACTAACACGCGTTAAAATCTGATCGCTCGGTTCATTGGCTCCACTGAATGGTTTATAATAAATCACCTCCGAGTATAGAGCAAGTGGATGTCATATTTGGACCTGTTAGTGGAATTTCTTAGTTGTATTTAGTCTTTAGAAACAAACAACTTTATAAAGTTGCCTTCACATATTTGCCTACGAGACAAGTTCGACGTTATTATGTGGGAGGCAGCGTCACGTATATTATGTCTGCATTTTAAAACAGTCCGATATAAATAAGGATTTCTTGGTGATGTTGCTTTATTTTTATTTATTATACAATCGCGCGAGTGTAGAATAAATAATTACTGGCCGATGTGAGCTGTAATAGCGCTCAATCTTCGATTATAAAGCAATAGGTATTACTTTAATGTTTATGCATGACTGATTTTAACCGTTTTTCGTTAGCAGGCATACAGTTTACGACTGAAGTATTATTTCTGCTTTATTCTGTCGAATACAAATTTAAATAGGTAGGTATTTAAATAACCAAGTTCACTCAATTGTCCTTAAATTTACTATTCTGATGCTTTTTACCAATTTTTGTGTATAATTTGTTAATGTGATCTAGCAGTATTTTATTCTCCTATATACAGGGTGATTGATTGGGACCGGGCTTTAAAAATATGCGAAGAATGAAAGAGGGTATTGATCTGAAATTTTGGTTATTTACATAATGGCATCTGAGCTGTTTATGGAAAATATTTTTAAGATGGCAACACTTCCGGATATACCGGAAGTTGACGTCTACTTTCTTATTTCAAATACAATGGTCTATTTTTAATTGCATTTATGGATTTAACACGTTATTTTAGAGGGACTTTTGATAGCATTTTCTATACTTAGGTCAATTTCCGGTATATCCGGAAGTGTCGCGCTCTTGAAAATATTTTCAATAAATATATCAAATGCCATTATGGACAAAACCAAATTTCAGATCAATACCCTTTTTCATTCTTCATATATTTTTAAGGCCCAGTCCCAATCAATCACCCTGTATAGCGTTATAATTTATACATGATTTTTTGGAAAGACCGTTTCGCTATTTTATTTTTGGTATTAAGAAAAAAAAACTGGCATGCATTTTTTAAGTAGCTATCCTGGTTTTACAATAATACTATTACAACTATTGATTAAACTTCACACTTGTGAACATGTCTAACTGAATTAAATGGTTTATTCTTTTTTGTTAATATTTACCTATGTTATTAATGTTATTTACGTTGAGTCTATTACATTTGCTGAAAAACAAAAATTGTAGTGCCGAAGCAGAGGGTACTATAAAATGTGTATAGGTATTCATCAAAATAGATTTTTTTTTCTACACATAATTCTTAACAGAATTTTTTAGTATTTGTTTTGCGGAAACTGTGCCCAAAATAGGCGTGTATTGTATGTGGATGTTGTAGAAGAAAAAGATAAGATTTCTTTAATTGACAAAGCAAAATTAAACTTTAGAATAAAGCTACAATGGAATTTATTTTAATTGTTAGAGATTAGGGTAAATCGATTCTAATTCTTCTGGTTACCATTACTTAGCTTCATAATAGCATATACTGTGCTGGGAATGTAAAGATCTAAAAAATTCTGTATTGTTTAAAAAATTATAAAAAGGTTCTATGCGCAACATAAGTTGGTAAACACTGCTGTAATAATTTCCCATAAAAAAACAGATAAGTGATTTATAACTAAACTCCTGTATATGACATAAATAAATCACTCGATGATTGATGCACTTATTTACTTATTTTGTTTAATATTTGTTGTTACTTTTGCTAGTAATAAGCACAATTCAAAAAAATAAATATATCAGTATTGCAGTTTGTAACGTATGCCAGTATAAACACCATGATAAAAGAATTTCGACGAATTTACATTATCAGTAGATAGGTATTTATATGGGCTCTTACAAGATCTGTTCATTTGTATATCAATGTTATCAAGAAAAAAATTAAAAAGCTGTTGACTAATTAAAAGAAATTTCAGAATTTAAAAAAAGAAACACTTTCTTAGCGTCTAGACTGCTAAAAAATTGAAATACGACAGGGTATTGCTTCTTAATTTGATTTAAAAAATCCGACGTCTTATTTAGCGCGTACTCGCGTTGGATGTTAGCTTTGACTTTTAAAATTCCGATATTTTTTTCACATTTACGTCACGTTGGTTAAAGCAGTGTAGGCAGGTGACGTAGGTGCAGTTGTGGGTGACGTCACGAGTGTGGGTTCAGCAGATTGCAGCACCCGTTAAATCAAGTAAACAGGGCGAAAGCGAATGGTGAGAATGAGAGAAGAGAGGGATGATGGGAACGCGAGAGCGTTGAGGGATGATGGGATCCCGAGCCGAGAGTGAAGGCAGAGAAGATGTTTGTTTGGAGCACAAGACGGACGGCCAGATTAACTTGATGCACGAGGAGAAACGGTGTAGCGCAATTACGATAAGTGGATTAAGTAATTTTTGTAAATTGGCAGATAGATAAACATTATGATGGATTGTTTTTGAAACTTATTACCGATGAAATATTGATGAATTTATTACTTCGATATGGGCAATTTGCGCATTATTAAAGCGACGTTTATTTTCGTGTTAATTTGTTAGTATATATTTACATAATTATTGGATATTTGAGACAATGTCTTTATTTTTGGCGATAGAAGTTCACCTTGGCAGTCATCTGAATCATTACTTGTAGTGTGTGTGAAATTTGTAATATTTAGGCTAAAGCATTTATGACCGATATGTTGGGATGCAAATGACCTTCAAACAGATTTATTTTCATCCGTCTTCCAATATGAAATGAGCATAATAATTAAAATATTAAAGGTTAATTTTTAACATTTTGTTTGTCAGATAATAGCTAATTAAATATTGAAAGACTTCATTAATAGTGAAAAGGTTTCATCCAACAAATGAAAATAAAGGTTTGTGTTCAATTAAAAATCATTTGCTTATTGTGATTTTTTTCGTTCGTGAAATAAAATAGTTTTTCTTAATATTCAAGGGAAATTGCAACTGCCAACATAGACAATACCGACTTGCTTTTTATTTAAATATTTTTATTTAAAAAAGCCGTTGTATCCCCTTTTTTGAGATAGCTTAGCATGTACGCCTTCCTTGCTTTTTTAAGGTTTCTATTATAAGTTTAACAGCATTCTATAATTTAAAAAAAAATTAAAAGCGTTAAGTTAAAAAAATAATTTTTTTAAGAGTGCCCAGTGTTTCTTTCCATTTTTTTAACGACCTGTTTATAGAGATCAGAAGAAAATTCTAGCAAATATTTTTTTCTCAGCGGTTTTTCATACAGCTGGCTGCCGTCTACCACATCCTAAACACTATTCCTTCCTATCCTTCCAGTTATTATCCGTCAAGTTCTTTTTGTCCATTGCTATTTTTACCTCATCTATTCGTCTCCTTTTCGGTCTTCCCCCTTTTTTTCTAGATGGAGTCCATGTCAGTGTTTGATGTGGAACTCTATATTCAAGCATTTAGTTTAGATTACTGTACCAAATCAGTGTTGTTCTTAAATTATATCGGTCAGTATGACCTCGTTTCTTACTTTATCCATAATCGTTCTCCAGAGGTTCATTTTCATTGCTCTTACTCTCTGTTCTAAATATTTAAACATATTCCACACCTCAACTCCGTATATAGCACAGCTTTGAACAGAAGATTTAAGTATGTGGGTTTTGGTTTTTAAGAGATACTTTTCACCCATTATAGAGTGATTGCTCTCTCTTTTCCTAATTCATATAAGATGTCTCTATTACATCTAAAGTTAAGGTTATTCCTAGATATTTGTATTCATCAACAAATTTTATCCTTCCTTCCGAGGTTATAATGTATTTACCATTACATTCAATCAGGGCTGCGGAGTCGGTAAAAAAAAGTCGACTCCGACTCCGACTCCTGATAATTTTAGTAGTTCGACTCCGACTTCGACAAAATTAAATACTAAGACTTTTTATGGTGTGTGTAATATAAAAAAAAAAAATATATATAAAGAAATGATTTAAAATTTGAGTTTAAATTTTGCGGCTAAGGACCACCTCGCCATTTATTGTTGTACTAGGAGTCGGAGTCGGTACATTTTTTCCGACTCCGACTCCGACTGCACTGACCAGAATTCCTCCTAAACTCCGACTCCGACTCCGACTCCACAGACCTGCATTCAATTACCATCTATTTCGTGTTTTCACCACTGATATCCAAACCCCACTTGTCAAAGTCTTCTGTTACTTTTTTTTATATCAGGTATTCAGCATCTTGATCGCCTTCTGCTAAAATAATTTGATCGTTGACGCACAGAAGTGAGTGTAGGATATGTACTTCGTCAACTGTAATTCCCATAACGTTGTATTTTCTTAACCTCAAGCAAACTATGTAAAAATAAAAAATGGCACCCATAAGAAATAAAAGAACTGACGACGAAAAACCAAAACCTAATCGATTTTGTAAAAAGTTAACAATAGATACCATCTAATACAGAATAAAATGTTGCTTTGTTTATACAATTTATGTTTTTCTAAAATTTTAAGATGTTCACAACAAAAATAGTAACAACAAAAAAAAAACAATTCGTCAGATGTTTCCAGCATTTGCATCTATAACCTGTTCAGAAACTTTTAAACAACAATATTTAAACCTATGCTCTCTGTCTCTTATAGCAAGCGAACTTAAATATTGATCGACCGGTATAACATGAATCAGTAAAATTTGTTGCTGTTAAATATGCAACAGATTTACAAATGCTTACAAGTTTCCAAAACTACAGCTAATTTAACAACGACAACTTCATTTTAATGTAAAACAAATTGTGTGAAAATAATAAACGACAAAAACATAACTTCTTTATCAAACGGATCATGTATTTATGTAAATGACGAATACAGCACAAAAACAAACGTCAACTTCTTTATATTTGATATTTAGGTTTAAATCTGAATTATTGGTTACGTTTACTGATTGCTTAAGCATTTAAGTATGTATTTTGCATATAATGTTTTATTCAGCGTTTATCAGTCATTTACATTGTTTTTGAATACACAAGATTTTGGTTACTGTCTTTTACCAGGACTATAAAATTTGTACGCGTATTTTACCAAACTCCATTATCACAAAAAATAGGTAACGTGTCTAAGCAATACCAACACGAGAGGAATTAAACATACAATAAAATTATGAAGCGACTAGATTTTTACTTCGCAATTTTAAAATAAACATTAAAGAAAATTTGTTCCCAGTCTTTTTTTTCTCTAGTTATGTTCCAGCATCTTTTTCCATTGATTTGCCTGTTTAAGTTTGCAGTTTGTCTATCCATATTTTTATTGGGTGCCAAACGCTTTGTCTTTCCAAAGGCGATTTATCTCTAGCTATTCGCACCACTCGATCTTTTTACATTCTGTCTACATATTAATCCCATTCTTTTTCTTCTTCTCATATACCCATATGAAATGTACTAAATTAGTTCATAAAATAAAAAACATGTAAGGAATGAGCTGAAAATATGGTCCAACAATAATTGGATAAAATATGATCGAAGGAGATGAGCGGAACATTTGCAACAGACAGAAGAAGAAATACTATCAAAACTGATGTGGAAATATAGACTTTTAGGGAGCCGGAACCCTGGAAGATCCAGGAAGCAATGATATATCGAGTTGGAGCAGACCAATAAGTCAATGTACCATAAAAACGAAGACAAAGATGTACCCATGCATTTTAACAGCAACGTTAAGACCGATAATAAGATACACAGTTCAAACCAGACCAGAGTTCTTTAGAACAAAAAGGATAATGGAAACATTGGAAATGAAGGTACTAAAAATAATTGCTGACAAAATCATGCAAAAGATTTTTTTTTGTTTTTTTAATTAAATCATTTCAGCGCCCAATAAACTATTCTAATCAATTGTGTGTGTATGTAGGTACTTAGGTAGTGATATGCTTTTAATCCATTGTGCTCAAGATGTGATTTTTGTAGCTCTAAGAGCCCTGAGTAAATGAAAATCCGTACAAAAGTTCTATAAAATGCTAAAGTTGTTTTAAAAAAATAGTGTTAAATTAGCAAGAGCAAACCACAAAAGATTATGTTAGTCAAAATAGTCGTTAAAATGATACTTATTGGTGAATATTAACCTCTTAGACTTTGGTACAATAAAGTTTTATTAGTATTTGTTTGTCTCTATACTCAGCAATATTATTCATTTGTTAATGCATTTAACTTCTAGTTTTTGTGCATACGAAATAGCTAAATAAGTTTGTTCCAAACGTACGCTTAAATACGAATTAAACTGGCAGTTTTGTGTAAAAGAAGGGTTGCAATAAAATTTATATATTACAAGAATAAATTAATAATATCCCTATAAAAAGACAAGGACCTAAACTAATATTGATTATTTTTAAAGAAAAATGTTTAGTTAAAAAAAAGTTACTAGTCGATGGCTAGTCATGTCAGACGAACATAATGTATTCAGAATGATCAAAAAATTGGCTAAAAAACCTTAAACAGGTACGAATTTTAAAATCCCTGTGCATTTATTATAAGACTTGTATTTTTTTTACGTTTCCAGGTACTGACCCTTTTATTAGTATTCCAACTCAAGCATTATAATGAATGCACATCCCTAAGGCAACTCAATGATTGAAGTGTGTACAGTGAGTAAAGAAGTAATTAATCGTAGTAATAGGGGGAAGCTTATAAGTTTTACTGACTGGAACACAATAATTGACCCGCATTTTTAATCAATTCACACCGGTTTCTTTAATGCTAATCCTATTCCATTGTAAAACAGCTCTAGAAGTGACGAAGCAAGGTAGTTTCACTTGATTTGTTTGTACACAAGGTGGAGGCGCGACAGCCGTACCATAAAATCTTTAAAAAGGCCCCGGCATGAGGTGTAATAAATCAGGAGTGCGTGCGAGAGCATAGCTTTACATATCTCAATCTGAGTCGCTTTCTCTCCCATTGTGTCACAGATGAGTAGGTGCTGCTTATGACTTCACATCCTCAATGACGAAAATGTCGACGATTAGGGGTTCGATAAAATCTGACCTTAAATAAACATTGTTACGTTATTAACCGAACAATTTAAGTCTCTAAGTCTTCTTTATATTGCGGTTTAAGACTAACATGAGCACATTAAATAAATTAATGGGTGTAAGTAAACAAAAGTATTGCGCGATTACACTTAATGTGTGCACAAGTATAATAACGGTATTGTTTAGAGGCGCACCCAGTCCAGTTTTCCTAGAGCTTAGAAATCACGCTTCGTCAATATTTTCCGGCGGATATTGCATCGGCATCCGCCTTCGGGTGGCCTATGCCCGAGGTCGTCTTACAGCTTATTACATCAACATAAAGGTGATTTAAATCTATCACCACTTAAAAGCGAGGATGTTGCACCAAGAAGCAAATGATATCAGTTTGAATGTTTGTTTTGGTGTTAAACAACAATCTCTTCATTATCGTTAAGGCCAAGACTCTACTGACGTAACATGATCCGACAGGACCGGATACTTTTGAGCAGTTATTTAACTCAACATATTAACTATTCGATTCATTCAATTGATGAAGAAAATCAGAAAAAGCATAGAAGCAAAAGAGATTTAAAAAAATGAAGACAAATCAGTTAAGATCGCTGGGATATCTACTACGCATGCCAGAAACCAAAAATGAGATGAAAAACGAAGTTTCAGGGAAAAATAAGTAAAGGAAGACCAAGACAAAATGGCAAAACGAAGTGAGACGTAGACTAGAAGAACAAGGAGTTAGCTGGAGAGATGTACCACAGTTAGCCAATGAGAAATAAAGATGGACAAACATAATCAAGAACTAGGAAAAATACCACGACACTGAAAGATATGAGGATCCAGTGGCGTAGCTAGGGGGGAGCGAAGGGGGCGGTCCGCCCCGGGCGGCACTTTTTTTGGGGCAGCAGTTTTAGTCTACCCAACCTAAGGCATCTTTTTTCTTTTCTTTTTCTGGGGTTTTTACTGGAGTAGAGTTGTTTTGTGTTTTCCTCTTTTCTTTTTATTTCCTTTCGCATGTCCTTTTTCATTTCCGATGTCCTCTTGTTATTTTTTCTTATTTCTTATTTATTTTAATTTTTTTTTTATTTATTTTCTTTCCCGTGTCTTTTTTCATTGCCTGTATCGTTGAACTAATGTCTAACCAAATGGGGTAAAAATGAAAATTTCGGGGGTAATTAAGGATCAGTAGATGTAATAATCAGTACCGGCACTAGCGCTATAAAATACATAAAAATTCATTTAAAAAAAGAATTCTTATCGAACTTAGAGGATAAAACGGGCTAGTCGAACTGGCTACACTGAAAACCCGCCCTCTTGTAAAGACAGAAATTCCAAATTATAAAATTTATAATAGAGCACTAACCACTCAATAAAATTATGAAACATTTCATTTATTTTAGGCATAAAATTCTTTGCAGTTTCAAACTCTATTGTAACAGGGATTTTTCACTTCCGTTCTATTTCCTTTCTATATTAACCAATCGTCGCATAGCAATGACATTTGTTGAATTATATGTAAATGGAGATGTACAAAAGTTTCGAATAGTGGTAAAAGAACTTTCAAATCATAGGGCACCAGAAGAGACTGACGATTTTTCATCACTTGTTTGTAAAGACAGTTATTTTTGGGAGGTTTTAAAGTACGTCATAAAAATATTGATATCTAGTAAGCGACTGGCCTAAGTGTGTGATAATTAGTGCTTTAAAACACGTTTGAACATCTAAAATTTAAAAAGAATTGCCTACGGCGCATTTTAACTCCCCCCCACAGTTGTATGTCAAACTCTGCTTGCTTTTAAAAAAATCAAGAGTTAGCAACCTTTATTTAGAAGGGCGGCAAATTCAGGAATCGCCCCAAGCGGCACAAACTCTAGTTATGCCACTGAGAGGACCCCATAAAAAAAGAAGATATTAACGTTGATAATTAACAAAATTACAATTTTATTAGAACATTGGATATCCGTTAATATGGCCGATTAAGCGAGGCAGCTATTTATTGGAGGCAAATTCTGGAGAACCATCAGAACAAATCAAGAATATACCCATAATTGTCAATGTTTATTTGTGGCATAATGCCGCTTAATTGGGGCAGTAACTGCCGATACTGTCTGGTAGCCTTGTCATTATTATGTTACCGACAGTATAAAACAAAATCTTGGCACAATTCCTTTTAGTTTTGCAATAACTGCGCCTGAGAGTACTATTGTAGCGTGCGTAACAATTTTTTAAGTCTTAAGTATGTAGATCCCTACAACAATTTTAGGGAAGATTTTTATCTCTCCAACAAAATGGCTATGCTTAACCACAGTTTAGCTTACTCAAAATATGTTTATATGTTGCATTATTACTTAAAAAATAATAATAGAATAATTAAGCGTACTTAGAATCGATTAAATTCTACAAATTCATTCTAATAAATTCTTAGAAATATCGGGTGGTAAATATAAGTATGTTCCACTGAGCATATCAATAAAACTATGCTATGCACGCATGCAACGACCACCCACGGCGACGATCATTATATGCAAAATAAAATGCAAAAGTATCACAGCATGTCCCATATGGTATGATTGTGATTTTTAAATTAAAAGCTTTAAAATTATTTACATTTTTTTGCAAGACTATAATTCGTATGGTTCACCCACTACAAAGAACTATGAGGAAATATTAACTATCAAAATGTAACCGAAATATAAAAACATTGGATAGTTATGACAAGCGTTTTGGTTCAAAAATTAGAAAGTGTTCTTAATTGATGATTTAGTATTTTCAAAAAAATTAATTGAAAATCCATGATGAATATTTTCATAAATACATTAAATTACATTAAATGTTTGAAAGATTTAAGGGATTTCTTTATAATGTAAATAAATTAAGTTAAAAATCGCTCTTTTTATGATAAAAAGAATTTCTTTTACAGAATATCTGGACCACTTTCAGCACTTCACGATGCATTTGTCTGATTACATTGTTACGTAGAATTTTGTTAAGAATTGTTTAACTGCATTTAACACTCGCATAAATAGTTACACTTGTAATGAATTAGGAGTAATATCTTTGCCTGATGTATGCATTTCCATTTTCCATGCATGTTAGCACAAAATAGTCATCGCTGAGCAGAAAGTTGTAGTTAGTTGTTTGAGTGAAAGAACAAAAATTATATCAAATGTGAAGGTAATATCAATCCAATGAAAGGCAGTTTACTCGATTAATAAATATTCTAACGATATGCAAGTATTATGATGATTGGTGTTTCGATATGATCATTTTAAGAGTTTCATAATTAAATTTAGCTTATACAGGGTGTCTCAAATTCGATGATCAACTTTGATATTGGGGATATATTGCGCAATTAGTTGTTGAAGCGTTGAAGAGAAAAGTACAATGGTCCTCTTGATACAAATGCTATTAAAAATAAATACTTTTATTTTAATGCTTTATTCATTTATTTTTAGATATAGGTATTGCAAAAATAAAGGCCCTTTTTGGAACAGGTGTATATTCTTGCTGCTGTTTCGTGTCAGACTTTTCGTCTGCTTTGAATCATCAATTTATTTCTTATAAGCGCTGTACTACTTATTATAACTGAAACTAGAGTTATTGAAAAATTAAACACCGTCGTTCAGATTGTCTATGATTCTTAGTTTTAAAACGATTTACATTTTATTAAAGCTAATCAGATAAAATAAATAATTAGGAAAGTGTTATAAGGCGTACAATTATTTCAAACCGATGCTCAAAAATTAAAATAAATCCTTAAAAATTTTGTTTGGTGAAGTCGTTGAGCGGCCTAAGCAACCTTCACGGTAGCGTAGCCACAGATTAATATCTTCAGAGTATCGTAACATTGTTCGCATAGCAAGGTTCTTTAACTTTCACACTAAACAGTGAGGTGCATAGACACTTGCGAATTGAAATGAAGTTTAAATTTGCAATTTAAATAAGTGTATACGCTATTAAAGCTAAATACCTCTTCGTCTCTTTTCACTCACCAATCTAAATGGTAAAAAATATATTTTATGCTACGTTTATTATGTTTATATGTATGCGATTGTAATAGATAATTAAATAATTTTAATTAAAGTGATGTTTGTAAATTTAAAATGTTTCACGCAGAACTTTGAAAATATTAATTACATCTTTTTGGGTTCTTGGTAGATTTTTTAATTTTTGAAGCATAAATTTGCAATAAAAATGTGATTTTTTAATTCGTTTTGAAAACTGATCTTTCAGTATACAGGGTGATTAATTGGGACCGTGCATTAGAAATATATTAAGAATGAAAAAGAGTATCGATCTGAAAATATGGTTATCACCATAATGACATATGTTCTGTTTAATAAAAATATTTTCAAGAGGGCGATACTTCCGAAAATACCGAAAGTTGACATCTACTTTCTTATTTCAAATACAATGGTCGTTAGTTTATTGCATTTAACACGTTATTTTAGAGCGACTTTTGGTAGCATTCCCTATGCCTAATGGTGCCTGTCCACGTGAGAGTAAACTACTCTCGATAGCAGCGTCGCCAAGGATGCAGCCCCTGAGAGTATAGTAATCCCGATTCCACAGGTACATAGGCGTGGCCTCAGATCTGCGCGAATTAACGGTACCAGTGGCGTAGCAATGGGTAGAGAATTGAGCTATTCTACACTTCGACTAACACACGAACGAAATTGGACGGCACTGAACAGTGGGCACCACCTCGTTGAACGTAATAGAGTCGCCCGCTTATTTTTAGCGTTCTGCGCATTATGACGTATGTGTATCTGTGGAATCGGGCTTACTATAACTCGCGATTGGCTGTATCCTTGGCGACGCTGCTATCGAGAGTAGTTTACTCTCACGTGGACAGGCACCATAAGAGCAGTCGTTTTTAGGATTTTTGGACTTTTCTGAAAAATTTTTGATGTACATCGTGATGCTTAATATTGTCTACCACCGCTCAAATTGAGACTATGCATAGAAGAAACCTTGGAGTTCATGCTAGAATATTTGCAATTGATGCATTACTTACAGGGTGTCCAAAATTTAATTTTCTTTTAATACAACTCGTTTTTTTCAAATACAATGCCTAATTTTTTTAAATTTTCTAATGCAAAATTACATTCTGCATCAATCTGTATTAGCATTTAATCTGCAATAATTTTCGAGTTATTAAGAATTTTTGATAAAGTTAAGAGAAAATTGTAACATTTTTAAATAAATAGCCTTGGAAATTACAACAAACGCCAATAATAATAGCTGTCAACCACTTTTATCGCGTTTGTCTGAAGTATCCATGAAGTGGAAAATCAAGGGTATTCAAACACGGATATAATGTCATCATGGTTATAATCAAAATTTCAGATCAATACTCTTTTTCATTCTTGATATATTTCTAATGCACTGTCCCAATAATTCCAATCAATCACCCTGTATACATGTTCCCTTTAATTTTAATCCAATCCTAAGCCAAAGGATCCTAAATATTAAAATAAAGTTTAATTTAAAATCACCTATTTTATTTTCAAGAACAATCGTTTTTTCAAGGTCACGTCTGTTGGTCGGTAGAATTTAAAAAAAAAAATAATAAAAGAAAAAAATCTAATCATGAACATACGAGAGTGCGTTTAAGATTTCTTTAACAATGTAGTTCGTCCTAAAATATAATACTTAAGTGATTTTTAAACCAAATTATATTTATTTCTGTTTAAAATAAATCATCCAACATTTTTAACGTCACGCCATTTCAAGCTTCATATGGCTAATCTGAGCATTTGTTAAACTTACGTTAAAACTTGATCGATGCAATTTAATTTTGAATTAGAATTTGACTTTCATTCCTATTTTTAAGATTTTATGTATAAACATTGGTCTCTGTCGCATCGTCTTTTATTTGCTTATAAGTACGTTGCAGTTTTATCATTTCAGATGTTGGTTAACTGAATTGGAAAAATCTATATTGTTGTTTCTTTACAGGCAGATTTTGTTTCATTTAATAAAATACAAGATTTTGGATGTTATTTTTAAAAATTAATAAGACAAGTTTTAATGCTCTAAGGATCACAAGGATTACTCACTATGATGTTATTACATTTTTTTTTTAAAATACATTAATATTTTTTGTGTTTAAAATTATTTAACCCACTTTCTCAAATATTTGGCTTACTTTTTAGTCAAATAAAAACTGGAAATTTTATGTTGAGAATAATTGTATTTTTGGCTGTGTAACGCCGTGCCTAATTTTATGGTTTACGTATAAACAAGTATATACAGGTATATCTTACATTGTACAAAAACGAGCAACCGCAAAGTAAAATTATTATGTACAATAACTATGTAGTAGTAATTGCGCTACGTTGGTGCGTGTGACGAGTTAGTCCTATGTCTGCGTGCAGGACCTTTTGGCTCGTAGCCACCCACTCACCGCATCAACCTACCCGAAATGCGGGTGAGCCCACACACATTACCAGGGTCGAATTACAGTAGCTCACGGCCCACCCCGCTGCCAAGGACTGACAGACAAGAGCAGAGCCCGCGGAATTTTACAAGTTCTTGTTGTTTGGACCGTAAGAACAATATTAATTAAAATACAACGTTTACACGACCGTTACTGCATGAACCGATCGAAATATGAGCACGTTTACATCACTCAGGGTCAATTCAATCTGTTAATCTAATTAGATTGGGTTCAAAGAATGCACTTTTATATACAGGCAGCAAATTAGATCATTTCAAAGTTCTATTACACATAAAATCAGTCCTTTAACAAAATTAAATACTGCTAGTGGGGTTTGGAAACTCACACTATTGTGTAAAACAACATTTTCTCGGATTAACTCCGGTAGCCCCGGAACTAAGTTTACTACGACACCTCATCTGCATGCAAATTAGGTAATGTTTGGTTGCGACACGACGCAATAATGTTTGTCGTCTCGGTAACTCATTATAGAGGTAATTGGATGAAAAAGGATAGCGGTAACACGTAGACAACGAGTTTAGCGACGCTTCTTTGCTAGATATATATCTCTTAGTTGGAAACGTCTGCCAACGTGAATTTTCATAAACCCCATCCACCCTAAACGCTTCTTGTTTAAATGTATTGCGAGTGTATAAAGATATTAGAGGGGTGTAAAGAGTTGAGCAGAAAAATAGATAAAGAATTTCAATTAATAATAGACTGTAACCTAATATTAAAGCCACAAAATACAAAAATAATGAGATAAAAAAACTGATTTTACAAAAATTTTGTTATTTGACAGCATTTAATTTTAATCAGAAAATTTCAATTAAAAAATCCCAAAATTGCTGAAGTTACCGCTAGTCAAGCGGCTCTTTGCACACAGGTATAAAACGGTCTTTATACCTATAAAACGCTTAAAATCAAACTGATTTTAGCCTGCTGAACGAAGGTTCATAAAATTTATTATACTTGCGAACTCCCAAATACGCTATTTCAATATTAAATTAGCAAACGTACAGCTACATTGTTGCAACACCAACTCGCATTCTAGGCAACAGCGCTACGTGACCGCGTCTCAATCATATTTGGGTGTTATACATTATTTTACTTATATAGTGTAAAAAAAAAAATGTTTTGTGTATTCGCAACAATAGCCGACATATTTAAGCCATGGAATTTTTAAACAAAACAAGATCTTGTTTAAAATACACTCCTAAATAGCTAACTTTTGTCCCATTTAACCAACCTAGTATATTCATTATTTACGGATATAGCAATAGTGTCCGATGGAAAAGTGAAACACCCTGCATAAAATATAACTAGAAGAAAAATACCATTTGGGCCACGTTCTACCACTACAGCAACAGCTCCGTGTTTTTCTTAACCTTCGAACGGGCGCGCCTAAAATTATAACATCAGCAGGCGCGCAGGATAAATTTTATCTCGTGCGTTATTTGTATGTATTTTGCTGATTTAAAATATTTTGACGGTTCCGAGGGCCATATTTTTGTTTATTACTTATTGTTGAATAGTTGTGGCATACCTAGGTCATAAGGGCATTCATTTTTTTATGTAATTTTATATTCTTTTGATTGTGCAAAAATAAAAATTTTATTTGTCTATGTAATAGGTACGTAGTTTTATTTGCAAAAATAATCAAAATATATTCCAACTCAATTGTAACATAACATAAATTCATAAACATAAGAATAATAACAAAATAATAAAATCAAAATGTATTCTCAAAGACTAATAAATTATTATTATTAAGATTATTATTATTATTATTATTATTATTATTATTATATATAGCAAAAACATTGTTTTAGGAATACCTTTGGGTTAGACGGCGCCGGGAACTCTAAAAAAAAAGTTATCGCCAAAAATCTTAAAAAGGTATAAATTTTATCACTGCGCGCTCGCTCGAAGGTTAAATAGCGTTTCTAACCAGGGCTGCGGAGTCGGGGAAAAAAAAGTCGACTCCGACTCTGACTCCGACTCCTGATAATTTTAGTAGGTCGACTCCGACTCCGACTCCGACTCCGACTCCGGCAAAATTAAATACTAAGACATTTTATGGTGTGTAATATGAGAATAAAATAAATAAGTATAAAAAAATTATTTAAAATTTGAGTTTTAATTTTGCGGCAAAGGACCACCTCGCAATTTTTTGTTGTACTCGGAGTCGGAGTCGGAGTCGGAGTCGGTACATTTTTTTCGACTCCGACTCCGACTCCACTGACCAGAAATTTCTCCTAAACTCCGACTCCGACTCCGACTCCGACTCCGACTCCACAGCCCTGTTTCTAACAACGGTAGGTAACAGCGGCGTGCGGTCCATGGATGCGTTGGATGCGGCGCATCCCCTAAAATTCACGTCAAGAATATTTTTTTTCCGTATCATATTTGAATTTCGTGTAGCTTTATTTCGCTTTGATTTTATTTTTTGTCACGTGATAATTTTATTTATTATATACGATGTTTTGCCTGCTCGAAAATTTGCGTTATATAATCTACATCCAGCGAGCGGCTGACTAAATGTGTGCGATGCACAGCGCTAGCGATTGTGAGCCCGACTGAGGGATGCGTTTCTGATTGTGGATTCGAAATTTGCGTTCTTGGCGCATGCGCACTGCGATGCAGTCCCTAGCCTATTGCCCGCATCGTTGCTTTACTTAACAGCTACGGGAAGCGATTACTCTCATGGTTCCTCTGTGGTCTGTGGGGCAACTGTAATATGGTAGGACAGCCGCACTCGATTGATATTATGATATTACCGCACGCTACAAAATAATCATTTCCGTTGTAAATTGATTTTTGTTTACTCTCTTTAAATCAAGCTCCTTCTATTTAAATAAGCTTAACTCTATTTTTAGTGCACTGTTTCGCTACTTAAAATTTTGATTATTATTTAATACGACCCATAATATGGATGAAACTGTGGTTAATAATTATTGCAATTTTTGATTGAAAATTTAAAGAATATGAAAAGAATTTTCCGGATTTTCTATTAAAATCACTTCAGCCAACTTATAGAAAATACTTTGATTTTATGAAGTTAAAAAGTCAATTAGTTTACTTGTACTCGACTCCCGACTTTCATTTAAAATCTATAAATGGCATAAAAGAATTAATTGTGAAAGATGAGCTAAAAGATGTTTTGACAGAAGTATTTAAATTAATACAATTAATTTGCACTATACCTTCCACGAGCGCATCGGCTGTACGATCGTTTTTGACAATGAAAAGAATAAAAACATTCACCAGAAGCAGCCAAAATGACGATAGACTGTCTGCTCTCGCTTTAATATCAATTGAAAAAAAATGGTTGCTAAATATGAAAAATGAAAAAAGATTGTATGATGTTGCTATAGAAGAATTTTGTAAAAAAAGATCGTAGAATAAAATTAATTTAAAAAAAAATAAATTGTTTGTTTTTTTGGACAGCATCCCCTGGTTGAAAAGTCACCGCACGCCACTGGTAGGTAACCATTATATCTCAAAAATTAATGGACCGATTTACTTTGGATTTGGCGCAGTCAATTTTGATACAGTTATGTATTTCTTGTCATTGGATCTTTTTTTTTAACATCGTGGTTAATTTTTTATAAATTCACATTTTTAGTCAAACATCTGATATTTAAATTTAGATGTCCGTCATTTTGCGAAAAATTAGAAAATTAAAAATCGGCTACGTTAAGTACTAGTTTTTTGTCTACTTAAAAAAAAAAAATCAGATAAAAACAAAAAATGATAATCTGGTTAAAGCAAAAGACGTTTGGGAAAGACCATCGTACGAAAGTGACTACCTACCACACGTTTCTTCTGTATAGAATGGTACAAATTCGATGTGAAGATAGAACTAAAAAATATGCTTCACTATTTTTTAACAGGTAAAGCTTACATATTTTATTGGTGCCATTAGACTCTAAGTAAGAAATATACAGCGTCATTCAAAGAGGCTGCAACAAATGGAAAAGTTTTTTTTTATTGATTTCTCAGAAAATTTTATTCTTGATAAAAATTGGTGCATGGGGTCTAAAATTAATTTTAAGATGAAAAACAGTTTAATAAAATGTCATAGGACACTCTATTTTAGCGATTTTTGAAATATTCGCAAGAGTAAAGTGACTTTATTTTAAGAGATACAAAAAATATTTATAAGAAACACTTATTTAGAATTTAAAAATAAGGCTAGATTTATTTTTTGATGGTATAATTCCAATTTTTATTTTTTACGAAATATAAACTTTCAAAAAGTCTGTAACAAATGGAATTTTTTTAATCTCAAAATTAGTTTTAGACCATGCACCAACTTTTATCATAAATAAAATTTTCTGAGAAATCAATAATAAAAAACCTTTCAATTTGTTGCAGACTTTTTGAATGACGCTGTATAAAACCCCTTATAAGTTATTTCGATATCTGTAATAATAACAGAAATACAACACAATACTCAAATGGCACAAACAATAGTTTTGAAAATCGTGTCAAAACATGTGCATAATTGTTTTCATAACAAGTCTTTCTTCACATAATACGCAAAAGTCGTATATTTGTCACATACATACGTGGTTTGTCCGAAAAGTTTTGAATATGCTCGTCAACAAGCGCTACTAGTGGGATGTGTATTTTGTTGAAACCGAGTGGACAACCTTAGCTAGTTTCGTAGAGAAAAGCGCAATGCAATATTCTACTTGGTCTTCGTGCTGCGTTTGTTTAAGTAAACAAGTATTGAGTGCGGGCGATTTTTGTTAAATTCAAAATGAGCGATTTTCACGAGCAACAAATTTGTATCAAATTGAAAAAAGTCGTTTCAAGCCGGATTTAAACGCACGATTAGTGGATTTTACTGTGAAAACTTTTGAAAGACGGCCCAACTTTAGTCGATGATCATCCTCGTTTAGAATGACCGGCAACGATTCTGAGGGCTTTGCTCACTATAAATTTCTTCCGCAATGGAAAACTGCACAAAAAACGCTTTAAGCGGTGTATACGAAGTGGAAGGGAGTACTTTGAAAGCGACAACGCCGAATAAACAAGGTCCAAGTTGGGCGAAAAAATAATTATTTTAAAAGTTCGGGTACTTTCTGGACAAGCCACGTATATCTTTGATAAAATACGTTGATTATATTTATTTACAGAACTAACAAAATCATGTGTGGTCTCTACCTTACAATTTTAAATTAAATTATATTTGCACCATTTTTTGTTTGAAATGCAAATTCATAATCAAACACCGTGCAAAACTTGTTGAGAACAGCGCCTTCTTCACTTGTATTCATCGAAACATAACACTAACGCAACCGAAAAGTTGTACAGTTTAATTAATAGAACATAGAGTGTAAAACAATTTAACTAACTGCTTTAAACGAATGAGTAGTTTACGGTTATAACAGCACTACGTAAAAACCGTAATATAGTTTAGTCAATATTTTACTAAATATTTAAGATATTGGTTACTTACACACTGCCATAAATTAATGTTTTAAACACAAAAGTTAATTACTACAAAGTTTGTAAATATTTCTATGTAACTTACATAGCATATAATTATATTACATTACTGTACAGTAAACAAGCAACGGTGCAAAGATATTTTCAATTTAAATCATGTTATATATAAATTTTAAAAATTATAATATTTTACAGATTTGAAATATGAATATATTATATTTAAAACACAGTTTCGTGACAAATAGTAGCAGAACTTTAGTATTAATTGGTGATAACTCTCAGATAGGAACTAATACATGAATGGAACTACTTCGTGAAGATCTCATTCGGCGGTGTGCAACATTCTGAAGGATTAAGGCGCTTATTTAAGGTTATAATCAGGGATGGGGGTCGGCAGAAAAATAACCGACTCCCGACTCCTGAGTATTTTTTTATACCGACTCTTACTCACGACTCCTTTCATTAAAAAAAAACGTAATTTGTTTATATTTACTACAGTAAAAACATTAAGATTTTTGAAATAAAGATACAAAATTTTCAACAATTCGGTTATACTGCGATTATCATATACCGCGGGTTTGCGATATTGTATCTGACCCGCGTTATAAGCGCCTTCCATTGTATTTGGTTTTAACTAAAAAATAATGTAATCGTATACTAGGACTGTTAGGTAAATGTTAAATGTGAAAAATGAATATTATAATTTTATAATAACCATGCAAATTTTATGTAAAAAATATGTTATCAAAGATAAATACTTTTAATGAATCATAATTCTGCTTATAATACGCATGCTTGATTTAGCCCAAAACTTTCTGGTAAAAAGAATATTTGTTTATAATTGTTGTATGGGTAACTCTGTTAATATTAAAGATACAGAAACGTTTAAATTAGCAAATTTGTGCAGAATTTAAAGGGAAATCTGATGCCATTTTCAAATTTGACTTTTTTAAATATTAAAAAAAAAACTGATTCTTTCAAAATTGAATAGGTAATTCTCTAAGCATATGAGATAAAACAAAAATAAAAATTGGATTTTATAGATATTTTTACGTAGATTTTAAATATGTTAACGAAATTTTCATAGCACCTAGTTGGCTGTGGCCTTATTAAAAAGGTTAGTTTTTCTCGTTTGAATGATATAAGGTTTGTTATACTTTTCTCTTGTAGTTTTTTTTTTTTTAAATAACCAAAAATCAATTTATATGTTCACTGCCTACTAATAGATGGGAGTTATCCCATGTCGATGTTTTTTTTTTCGATGTGACATTTAGGGACACCGCACACTACAGACTTTTTAGTCGGCCGACAGTTTGATCGTTATCGGGCCGTGATAGAGATTTGTAGATATTATTTAGTTGGCCGACTTTTAATCGGTAAGTGTGCGCGTTCTCATAAATACTCATGCCATTTGCAAAGACGACTAAACTGTCGGCCGACTAAAAAGTCTGTAGTGTGCGGTGTCCCTTAAGAGTTGTGTCTTTTTGTTAGTGTAGCAGTTATTCTGGACAAATTTGCTAATTTAAACGTTTCTTGTATCTTTAATATTAACGGACTTACCCATACAACAGGTTAGAAAAATGAGCACCCTGTATACATCGACTTTGTAAATAAATTTCTTTTTTACTAGGGTTAATGAATAAAATTACTCATTAGAACCATATTTTTACATACCCTGACCTTAAAAACTTCAAAATAAAGGCACTATCGGCTTTTGAAAACTTTCAAATGTCAACACGGGGCAAGATTTGGTTGACTACAGAACTAACCCTACCGTGTAATACACGAATCATACGTTTTGTATTCTTGCGCTGTCTATAAATTTTATGCAGATAAAAATTGGACGTTCACATACAAAACTTGTCTGTGTTACTTTAATCGTTTCCGTTTAAAAAAAATAATGTATTAAAATCGTTATTTTGTTTTTGTTTAAAATTGTTCATTCTGTTCTCATCTTCGAAAAAAACTAAATCAAAAAAGAGTCGGGAGTCGTTAGTTTTTCGGATTCCAACTCCAACTCCCGACTCCCAAAAAAGCTCCAACTCCTCGACTCCCGACTTCCGACTCCGATTCCCCATCCCTGGTTATAATATTTATATCAAATTTAGAGGTATAAAACATATCATGAAAATAACATGATTATATCGAATTAATCCATAAAATTACTATTTCGAGTATTTGCGCAACTAGCTTGATTGGAAACGTGTATTTTACAATAACATATTCTGGTTGTTTTATTTTAATACTAAGCTTAAAGAAATTAAAACCTTAAAATGTTCATTTCGCCAATAAGCAGACAAAAAAAAAATGCATGTGCACTGTGCAGACAAATGAAGTAGTTATTGTATTTTCTGTGTAAAAAAAAAAATATTCCTTCCAATGCCATTGACCTCAAAAACAATGCGATTAACATAAATTGTATTCCTAAATTGTAAGTATTCGCAACACCAATGTTGATATTTTTGTTATATTTGTCCAATAAGCCACGATATTTGGATAACAATTCTTGGGTAGTTTACGTGTTGGGTGTTTTCTTTATTACACGAAAATACTAACATTGACATGAAGGATATTTTTAGGTGATTTGTCGCTGAAACAAGCCATATAAAAGCATGTCTCAAAGATTCCAAACAAAAATAGAAATTAAAAATAACATTAACGTTGCATGCTATTTAAAAACACACGTTCATATAGATTCTAATAATAATTCCTCTTTGTGCAACTTCATGAGATTCTTATAAAGTTGTGTTTTGATCCTTTTGCTGTACATTTTTCCAATAATTTGTTTTGTTATACTGAGTAGTTCATAATGAGCGAAACAAACTTTAGGAGGTGATTTTGAACCGGTTAAATTGAGTCGAACCGGAACGAAACCCGAACCGATTAAAGAATTATTACAAAGGTGAACAAAAAATTTAACCGATTTTTTTAGTGATTCTGTCTGACTAAAAAAAGGTTCGACAATTGTTTTGAAAAATCCATCCTGTTGCACATTAGTGACTTAAAAAAAAGTCTTCCAATTGTTCTAAAATCCGTCCCATTTCACACTGATTACTTGTTTCAATAAATATTTCCCTTTCATTTATTCGTCCCCTTTAGATATTTGGTGTCCCCTATGAAAAATGCGCCACACATGTAGAGAACCGCTGCATTAACGTAAAACTTGCCTCGGTTTTTCTCTTTATAATATACTTTGTGTAGATACTACCTTCCCAGGTACTGTGTGTGCTATCACCAATAAATATGAATGAATAGTTGGCACTCTTAAACTTTCATTTAAAAACATTAGAATCTGTTCACTGGCCACGTTTTTGTTGCCAATTAATTCATACGAATTAGTGTTTGATGACTTTAATGAGAATGAGTAGAAAATTAGTAGAAATCTCGATATTAAGGAAATAGACTGTAAATAATTTGCATATATGGCTTTTATTCTACGCCCCGATAATTTAAAATGGTGTGAACGTTTTCTTATTGATGAGGAAGAGGTCTGAAAGTAATGTTTCACTCTTTCACTAATAATGAAGGGTACCAAGCACTGACCTGCTCGACTTCTCTTCCAGAAGGCAACGAGTAGATACTATCAATTTCTTTTACTGATAAACATTTTAAAGCAAATAGCAATTAGAATCATTTTTGTCGTTGGGGAAAGTAAAAGTAGACTTCTTGTAGGATAACAGTACTACGACGACTATTGCATACGTATTATTCGACTAAATACTTTAAGTTATATACAGGGTGTAGACTCGGATCACGCAACATAGCAATTTCAATGGTAAAATTTTAAAAGTCGTATTCTTGCTCCCCTAATTATTTTAGAAAAAAAGTGCAAATACGTTTTTTGTAGAGAAAAAAATTCTGTATCCATAAATGTAATCAATATTACTTTTTCGTTTTCCAATAACTGAAAATTAAGCAATTACAAAACGCGTTTTGACAAAAATCTGTAGTGCCTTGGAATTATGCTATAACAACTGCCCAGCTTAATGTTACTTATACTGTCACTTTGACGTGAAGTTTATTCATAATAATCATTTTTATTGTATCTTGGAATGAAAACATAACTAACTGTGTAAAATAAATGTTTGATAAAATATAAAGGTTTTAAGAATGAATTTCGCGTCAAAAAGACAGTATAAGTGTCATTAGGCTGGGCAGTTGTCATAGCATAATTCCAAGGCACTACAGATTTTTGTCAAAACGCGTTTTGTAATTGCTTAATTTTCAGTTATTGGAAAACGAAAAAGTAATATTGATTACATTTATCGATACAGAATTTTTTTCTCTACAAAAAACGTATTTGCACTTTTTTTCTAAAATAATTAGGGCAGCAAGAATACGACTTTTAAAATTTTACCATTGAAATTGCTATGTTGCGTGATCCGAGTCTACACCCTGTATAAGTTTGTTAAGAAAGTCCCTCAAAATATATTGTGCTGTTACATCAGCATATTTGCAAAAAAAAATTCGTTCATTATTTTTTTATTCCACTTTTTACCAGAAGAGTTAATCGTAATTAAGGTTCTTAAAATAAAACAATGCTTAATAACTAATGTCCTAACAAAGTTTGTAATAAACTCAAACAGGCTATCTCAATATTTATAACAATTTCAGTAATTTGGTTTGTTTATGTATATATCCTTAATAAATACATACTTTTTGCGTTTTTATCGTTTTAAACTATATGCTGCAAAATAATTGAAGAAACGCAAAGCTGAAAGACAAATTACCGCTTAAACTGTGCTTTTTTAAGTTGTGGCTGCACCCTCAAGGAGCCGTGACGCATAAGCAAAGAACCGTGATGTATTTAAATATCGTTATGGCTCATATTTTTTATTATGAAACCACACAAAAAAATTAAATACACTGAAAAAGAAGAATAACAATAGAAAAACGTATAATTCTGTGTATTGTCTTAAAAAAAAAGTAATTTTAGACTTTCATTTTAATAAATATGAGCAAGTAAAGATTATGTCCTTAACTGCTGGGTTATAATTTATTGATATATTAAATTTTCTTAAATATGTTTAACCAAATATACGCAAATAGCTAAAAAACACTGAAATCTCTTAAACGGTAAGATATACTAAATCGTTTAACTAGACAACATATTTATTTTAAATGTTACTTGGCGATGCTTTTATTGTCTAAAAAAAATATATGGCAAGGTAAATTTGGACAAAAAGCTAAAAGAGCAATTTTTTAGATATTGTTCGTTGCTGTGTCCAAAACTTACCAGGAATAAATATCTTTTCTGTTTATTAGTGTATCTCAAAATAATGTAAACAATATAGATACCTCATATTTAAGAAATTTAACATGTATGCAGGAAAACAAAATATACAGGGTGTCCCAGCCAAGACCAATTATTCGATAGCTCTGTTATTAGTAATAACATTAAAAAAAGTTTAATATAAAAGTTGTTTGTAATCCTTTACTACATAACCTAAAATTACTTTCAACTATACACAGCGTTTTGTTTTTGCGCACTGATACCAAACATTGTTTTTTTTAGGTAGAACCTATGTATATTTTGTAATTTTTAGATGTAAAACTAAATTCTCTTTCAAAAATATTATAGGTTGTTTATGTCTATAATGAACCATTTTTGAGTTATTAACGTTTTTTTGAAAATTTTGACAGATACAGACCTTTATAAAAATATTTATATTTATTAACATAACAACACCAGAGCAATTTACTCTAGTAATTTATTAGACAATAGTGTCATAGTAATTGTTGACTAGTTACATTTTTAAAATAATATACAGGGTGTTCGTTATACTCGGTCCATTTCCCTAAACTTGAAACGCATATAAGTCATCTTTTTTAAATAGAACACCGTATATATTTTTACATTTTCTTGTAGAAAATTTAATTATCTTTCAAAGTTATTAAGCATGTTTTGTGTCTAAATATAATATAGTTATTTCGTTTCTTATAAAAAAAATTGGAATTTATATCGGTCAACTGTTAGGCGAAACAATAGACAGTTAAACCATTGTGAATATTTTTGTAAAAATCAATTTTTCTAACTTTTCCCAATGTGATTTTGCAGCATTTAAAATATGGGAATAAATCTTTAAATAATATTTGCGTAAATAATAATTTAAGCGTATTTAATTTTTTTCATTATGTTTTTTCTTTTTCACTTCAAGGCAACTCTAAATGTATTACAAGAAATGTCCTATTTTAAACAGTGTTATTAATAAAATTAGCTACAAACATGCTTATTTGAGCACAAATATAATAATACTCAATTATCCAACACAATCAACTTAAATGTAAGTTCCAGTACGAAGAGAACGACAACACTTACAAACGAGTTGTTTGCAATAATTGCAAATTAAACTGAAATATGTCCATATCTGGGTTACACGAACTATTTCATAAGTTTGATTACAATCACCGTTAGAATGCAAGCGATTTTTGCTTGCAGTTGCATACGTGCAAATGCATATTTAGTATGCCAAGCGAACAAAGAACAGGGAAGAACATTGATAGTTATGAATGCTGAAGATGTTGGTGGGTAAACAGTTACTATAACTTTATGGTTTACCTACTACGAGTTGCACCTCGACATTTCCGTATGCAAAATTGTTTATTGAATGGGTGTCGATCAGTTTGTGCGCTAACTTATAGTATTAGCTGCATAAAATGACAAAATTACTCACCATGAAATGTTTGTTTACTTTTTCTTTATTCAAGGTGATTGGTGTAGGTCAGACGGTGGGCGAATTTCTATGGCACTGAAAAACAAAGGAAGATGATATGAATTATAATGATCCGTTTTGTGTCAAAACAATATAAAATGTGTACAGGTTGTTCGAATTTCGTTTTATAACATGGAACCTCTTGTATTGTCAGAGCTAGAGAGTGAGTTTTAATTCAGCAAAGTTGCTTAATCCATGCTAACTTGTGCTATTACCCCGAAATATTTTAAATTTCGTACAAACTTTTCTAGCTATCTTCCTCTTGGTCATTTATTAAATTTAAAATTAGTGACATTAATTTTTTTATTTTGCAGATATGCCATTTTTATTTTTCACAAAGTTGCCCAGAATTTGTATTCTGGACTCAAGGGTTTATCTGACGAATATATTATTTTTTAAGTGCTCTATTGCGCATCCTCTTTAGAATTTTTAGTACTTTCAGAGAAATAAGAAGATAATTGTTCAATACAGACGGATATGATTAAATAAACGTATGGCAAATGCAAAGTTGTCTTTAGAATCTTTTACAGTTTTTAAATGCTACAAGAGTAAAAAATACTTATATTGCATTTTGTGGAATAACTTCAGAACTTGTAGGCACAGAAATCTTCTTATAAGTTTTTTATTCAGCACTAAATATCCAACATCCTCTTAAGTAAAATAATATGCGCTTTTTAAAACAAGCAAATTTCTAAAGGTACAGAATAAGCTTTTTGTTCACCAGCTGAATTTCATTCAAAATCAATTTGTCTATGATAACATATTGTTGTTTAAATATTACCTTTGTTGCAAACCAGCTGTAAATGAACATTTATTGCAACAAAGCTCTATTTGGTATTGTTGAATCTATGTAAACGCGCAATAAACCATTTTGTAAATTTGCAATAAAACAGATTAAACTGAATTACAGGACAGTTGCAACGATACTAGTCTGTCATCGCTAAACTATATCGCAATTAGTGCATCCGTACAAACAATGGCGTATGCAATGATGTAAATTTAGTAGGCTATGTATTTTCACACCGAATTTAAAAGTATTAGTACCTACACACTCTGTGTTGAAACTTTGTCACAGATGTCAAAACTGTAAAAAGAATTTTAGAATTGACGTCATTAACAGGAAGCCGCAGATAGTTAAAATGTCGCGAAAGAAGTTAAAATAAAAGATGATTATTCTTCTAAAATAAATAGAGAGGGACATTATACGTTTTTCTAAAATGATATAATAAAATTAATGTATGAAGTCCCAGCTTATCACTTCACACCTCTCATTAGATTGTCTGTTCAAATATTTTTTCAGGCCTTCAGCAGACCGTGAAGAACCCTAAATTTTGGTCATAAATAATGGTATGTTTTAGTTTGCGGGGATGTGTTGCACGTACAACATGATAAAGCACTACATAATATTAAAACTTAACCAAATGTGTAAATGAAAAACGTAACCATTTAAAAAAGCTGCTTTTTGTAAGCACACTCGACTACAAATTACAAAAATAAGGGTTATCGAAAAATTACTGATGAGCTAAGAGCATTAAAAGAACCAACTTGGAGAGATTAAATACTAAAATTTACTAGAAAATGCATTGCAAAAATGCTGATTTTCACCAATAATTAATAATCAATATCAATATCTGCCGGAATAGTCGCTGTGTTTTACACAATAACTATACTATGAGCCTTTTCAGTAGATATTGTGTGATTTTAGAGATTTAGGCAACATATTCGCTTATCAGTTGTGTAAAAAAAATACAAAATATATGAAAAGACTCTCTAATCTAAGAAACTATGGTTAAGTTTTAAAAAATGCGTTGATAAATTATACCATACAATTTTAAAAAAATGGCTAAAAAAGTATTGTCCAAAGGAGATTTTATACGCTTTGACGAAGATGCAGATATCATGAACCATAGAGATAAAATATTAAAAATGTGTATATTGTCAGCAGTTCCTGTAATAGGACGAGCCCCTGGTAGGGATATTTTAGGTTTTAGGTAATACTGAAATTAGTATAATAAACCATTATTAGATCTTTTTGTTAAATTAAAACTATCTCTTATATTAAGTCAGATAATAATGGTGGCCTGAATTAAGTGGTACACCCTATACCTACATCTTAAAGCGTCACATTATAGAGCAAACCGTGACGATTCTGCATCTACGACACATCAACAGCTTTGCAACTATTTTCGAGCAATTTAGTAATTTTTGGTGTAAATGAGCGTAATAACCTCTATGTTTACCGTAATAGCGACTACTTTTTGCTAGTACCACGTTACAAAGCGTGACATTAATGCACGCTACTATAGTTTTATTTGACAGTTGTCGGTCAATCTAGCATACGCCTCGAGTTGAACAAGGAACCGTATAAATAAACCGTCGAACATCTAACTGTGCACAGAAAAACGAACTGTACAATTAATTCCTAACAATAAGAGCGTGTAAAAATGGTGTAATGGTAATCCTATCACCTGCATTGGACCAAATACTTTAACACTTAATTATATGATTACAAAGTCGTTGTCTAATAAAACAGCGTGGTGCCCTTATATGGTGTTTTATAAAGTAAATCCAATATTGCGAGGTAAATATTTACAAGGAAAAGTAAAAGTAGGTGCCTGCAAATGTTCACAACTAATGAGGACAACTTATTATTAAGACCGATAACGTCTAGGTATCTATTTCAATTTTTTAAGTACAACACGAGAGAAAAGTATGCCGATTATTACATTTTTATGCAACCTTACACATTACATAGAAAACCTGTTGAGCTGACTCGTTTATACAGTGTGTCTCACACTAAATGATGTTTTGTAATGATCTTTTCTGTTGTTGGAGCTAAAGAGTTTGTTAAATGGCTCAAGAGTACCTAACAGTTTTGAGAGTTTTTTAGATTGATGCTTTTGTTTTCTTTGGGTCATACCAACATTTGATTTTTTTAAGCAAAAGGGCCATTTATGAAACTAGAAAATACATCGTGTGAGGAAAACACACTTTTCCTCGTGTTACGTGCAAGAGGTTTTAAAATACTGTAATGACTTTTTTTAATAGGATTGCTCGATGTTACAATGTCAATAATATTTTCCCCGATGAAGCAATTTTATTTGAAACACTTCGTATATCTGTACGTTTTTTTAAATTATTTAAGTCATTGTATTTTTCACAAAATTTTCAACATATCTATGACATAAAATCTTGTATAACGCCCATAATAAACAAATAAGTTGCCTATGGAATCTAAAAAACTTAGTTGGCTGAGTTAATTCTGATAATGCCAAGTGATAAAAGGTCTCCACAGACAGACGCGGTGGCGGTGGCGGTAGCGGTGGCGGTCAGATGTAACCTTAGGAAACAAGTGGGACGCACGCACTCACTCACTCACTAAGGTTAAATCTGACCGCCACCGCCACCGCGTGGGTCTGTGGAGACCTTAAGGCTTTTGTCTAACCTAGGAATACCGAATTTCAGATTTCTAATGCTGATAATAAAAGAGATTAAAAAAACTAGAAAATTACATTACTCAGTTTTTCAGGATTTTTCAGACACTATAAACTGTTTCAGTAGAGATTCTTGCTAAGCACGTAAAAACACACTTCTTTGTTTAATTAATGACTCTCCTTAATCAAACGGTTTTATATAATCGAAAAAAGGGGGAAAAATCTTATTTTATGAGGTCATGGTCAACTATGGCTTCCATTTAAAAAAAACAGCAAGTTTATAATTTATCTAAGCATTTAAACAATATTGAAGCAAATGAATGTTTTCATGCGTAAAAATATCTACAAATTTTTCCCCAAAAATATTTTTGTACCATCAAGTATAACCGAATCATGAACGATTGTAAAAAATGCACATTTTATTTTTTGTTTATTATCTAGCGGGCCATAAATTTTTTTAAAACAATAAAGCATCACTGATAGAGACTCAGGAAACAATTTGTCTAATTTAAACTTCTTTGTAGCTCTTACGAGATCCCAATAGTGGCCCTTCTATGTGGACCACCCTGTATACTTTCTTAAAAGGGACCCACTAGTTGTTTTTTTACTAATTGTTATGGCACCTGTATCTATTTATCTATAACATTACTCAAAAATAAATTTAGGCTACTGAAAATTTTAATTTTGTTGAACAAAGAAATGATAATAAAAATTTGTTCAAAGCAATGTTAAATGATGCCAATAGGTATTAGATAAAACTTTATCAAATCTGACAAAATAAAATGTTAAAGTTCGGTTGCAAAAAGCTCCGTTTAAGTTAAAGGAGTGGAGCCATAGTACCAATAATAACATTAAGAGTTAATTTCCAATAAATTAGTCATGGAAAGATTTAAAAAATATTTGGTTTACAAAATAGATCCCAAAACTTTTCTAAAGATATTATTGCAACAACATCATAATATAAGTTCAGTACCAGCACTGGAGCATTTGTTTTTATATACATTGGTGAATGTATGATACAAGTATAAAGAAATAAGAAAACAAAGCAATACCTTACAAATTTTGGTGCAATGTTACAAAAAATTTTAAAATCCCCACATCATTTACCATATTATTATCAAAGTCTTCTTGGATAGCTCTTGCACGATTTTTATTTTCAAAAAATGCAAAAGTTATGCACCCCTCGTCATTTTTACAATTGATTAGGATACTTTTATATATATTTTAACTAATAGAATGTCCCTTATTTTCTAATGAAACCATAGACATTTTTTACAACCTACAATATTTTTTACTCCGGAAATATTTTACGAATGTTTTGGTATCACTAATAAATATACACGGTGTTTTTTAAGCATTGCAAAAAAAAGTTGGAGATGATGTCTTATCAAAAATTAAGGGCGGTCTTTCGTATAAAATGTTTTCCTTGGACGTCTCCTTTCGGAGTTACACCCCCCTAAATTGGAGCGGTAAAATTAGGTTTTTATTTAATTTGGTAAAGTTTTATAGGCATCTATCTACTTATTAAAAGGTTTTCCATAGTAATATTTTCAATCATCTCCCACCTATACACGGGGCTGAAAAGTGCGACCCCTGTTGTTATTTTTATCAGAACTTTTTGGTGGGTTGAAATTTTGCAATAAAAAAATTTGCTTTGGAAGATTGATTTATTTAGAAACATTTTTTATGCTTTAGTTTTTCTCGTAAAACCTACCGTTTTTAAGTAAAAAATAAGATAAATAAATAGGAACCATCAAATATTCCAATGTAAAACGATTCATTTTGGTGGTTGCCATGCCATGGTTTGTTAATGTTCATACTGGGTAGAATAGACAAGCGTTTTGGCGTTTTATATTGGAATATTATTTGATGGTTCATATGTTTACTTATTTTATTTCAATTTCAACCCACCAAGAAGTTCTGATAAAAAAACCAACAGGGGTCGCACTTTTCAGCCCCCTGTGAAGGTGGGAGATCATTAAAAATATTACTATGGGAAACCTTTTAATAAGTATGAAACATATACCAAATATCATTCTCCTATACATACCCAAATTTGAGAAATAAAATAAAAACTGAATTATACCGGTTTCCTTTAGGGGGGTGTAACTCCGACAGAACACGTCTAAGCAAAAAAATGTATATGAAAGACCTCTTTAATTTTTGATACGGAATCACCTCTTATATTTTTTTTGGTAATACTTAAGAAACACCCTGTATATATGAAACGCAAAAACGAATGCTACATACAAATGTAAAAAGTGAGGTTGCACTCATTAGATATTTTCATCACAAAAACAATCATTCTGATTGGGTAACTCTCTAAACAAGACAATATCGGTCGTATAAAGAAAATGCAATATTATGGTTTTACACTTATAAAATAGTAACTGGTCATGGCCTCATGGCACACAAAAAAAAACAAAGGCAACATATTAAAAAGTTCTTAAAACTGTCATCTGCTAATAAATTTCATAATTATATAACGAAGATGAAGACAGCGATTGAAATCCATTCAGGTTGGGTCACTCTGTATAGCTTAAGCACAATAGGCTTATGCAATTTGCTCACTGCGAAAGCGTCCAGATAGCTATAAATCTAATTTAGTTATATATCACTTTAATAATTACTCACTTTACACTATTAGGAGAAAACATTTAATCTCGCCGAGAGGTGTGGTGCGTTAATAGAATTATAATCGTTTCTTATGCCTTTTTCTCTGATTTATGACACTTGAAATGCAAATTATTATTTCTATTTGTTTTACAACTTGTTTAAGCAAATTTATTTAGACATAAATTTGTCTTCTAAAGTACGTAATGATGTGTTAACAATAATTATTTACTGGATGTCACCCAATACTTGTTACGTTTTGTATAATATCCAGACACAGCTGCCTTTTGATTTATAAACCAATTTATTGAGTAACGATTATAATACTTGCAATACTTAACGTATATTTAACGAATATTTTGCTTAAGCACTGTGTCAGATATAAATGGGTTCACCTTTTGTATGATGCAATTAAAAAATTTAAAAACTCATGAACTAGTACATGTAAAATGTAAAGTATCGTGAACATATATCGCCATATTTACCCTAATGTCTCCTATTTATACTCTGTTTAAAGTTTAAACGAGGCGTATTTGAAAACGTGCACTGCATTTTTTTTGATAATTTCTTTTACCGATTGTAATACAACATTTAAAATATATTGCTTTAATAATTTAATTATTTACTTATATTAAGTAAAAATGAAAAATGTAACAATCAAAATTATAAAAGAGAAACGAAAAATGTTCTAATTAAACAAACGTTTATTAGAAATTATTGGTTCAAATTTTGTGTACTATAAATTTTGAGAAGTTGAAAACTAAGAACCAGAACAGAGAAAAGAAGAACAAAATCGGATCAGGAATTATTTGAAAAAACAGAAACAAATAGGAAAAAGCTTGTTTAAACCCATTATCAGTAGTACTTTTGCTGTTTTATTTAAAAAGTTTGTTACAACTTTTAAGGGCTTGCCATAAGTAGTAATAGTTTCTATTAAACAGGCGTTGTGATAAATTAAGGTTACATCTTAAATTAATACAAATATTTGTAATTTTCATTAAAAGTTACATCTCTTATTTAAGAAAAGGAATGGCTTCATACAGAAATTTTACACTGCATTTAAGATTATTGTCTATTAAAAATGTGCTGACAAAAAGCAGGAAGAGTTAAAATACATCACTTAAATGAATCAAACATTTATCTTAAATATTTTTTTAAAAATAAGATCCTAATTTTCAAAGTGACTATGTACCTACATAAATATTCATCTTTATTTTATGCTTGATTTATGAAAGTCATCGATTTCTTAATAGAAAACAGTTTACCTAAACAAATGATGCTTATGACCAAGAGACAAAAGTCTTAAGACTGGTTCAAGATTTATAGTAGGTAGAGATTTAAAAAAAAAGATAATTTTAATTAATTTTATCTTGATTATTTCTATCAATTCTTTTGTTGGTGCATATACAGGGTCGTCCAAATTCGATGAGATTACATGGGTATCTCGCTTAATATTTAAGATAAAGATACGGTTAAATTACCAAAAATGTGCAGTTTTTTGAGACGGACAATTACCAAAATTATTCTATCATTTCAGGTTTTTGCATTATTAAAAAAAAAGTGTTTTTTGGCATATTTATAATGTGTCATATCTCCGTTATAGTTGTAAATATTGAAAAATTTATTTAGATTATTTTTAGATACGTTGAGGCTGTAAGGAGTGTGCTCGATAATTTCCCAGCCCATTCTGTTGACTTTGAACAGTTATCTCAGCAGTATGAGGACTGAGGAGTTGCATTCTCATGCAAAAGCTTTACACTTCGGATCAGCATTCCAACACGTTTTCGACGAATAGCTGCCCGTAATTTTATTAAAGTTTCAGTGTAACGACCAGCATTAATTGTTTCTCCTTTATGATGAAATCAAGCAACAAGAGTTTCTTCTTGTCCCAAAACACTGTCGTCATAACTTTACGAGTAGATGTTGTTTTGATTAGTTTCGCAACAGGAGATTCTAGATGTTTCCATACCATGGAGTCTCTTTTCCTTTCTAGGGTATTGTGATTAGGGGTTTCATTACCGGTAAACGGTTTTACCGGCTAATATGATTACCGAAATTACCGGTAAATTTTGACAACAAATACTGGTAATTTCGGTAATTTGCAACCACCTTCTCGAGGTGAAACACACGAGTGGCGAGGCAGAAAGAGCCTCCTCTACTGCAGGGGTAATATGTACAACAATTTGACAAGCTGAGTGACAAGACATTAGATACGATTTGTCTACTACGTGCACATTTTAATTTTCAGGAAGAACTGGATCTGAATATTTAAAAATGTGTTTTGCCGAGTCTGGTTTGTTATATTAAGAATTGATTATTGTTTAGTTGATGCATTAAACCGATTTCGTATTTGTTATTGTTAATTATTTGTTTCAAAGAATGAATTACAATTTAATGTTATTGTTAATTTTGTTGGTTTATAAAGAAATATTGTACATTTTATCGTTTTACTGTAAATGTATTAAACTATTATCAAAACTTATTAGGTTGTGGCTAATAAATATTGCTTGCTTATAAGTAGAGATACCATCACACGAAATTTTCAATTAAAAACAATAAATAGTAATTTACCGTTTAACCGGTTTTTACTAAAAATATTTACCGTTTACTGGTAAAAGAAAATTTCGGTAATTTTGGATGCGCTAATTGTGATGAATCCATGTTTCATTCCGGTGGCAATTCTTTCTAGGAAGTCCGGTTTTTCTTGATAACGCAGTAGGTTTTTTAAGGACACACTCATTCCTTGTGCTTTGTGTTGTTTAGTCAGTTTTTATGGTACCCATCGGGCTGGCACTTTTCGGAAGCCTAGAGGGTCATGAACAATCCAATAAACAGAAGTTTTGTTATGCTAAGTGTGTCTGCAATGTCCTATAGTTTCATTCGTCAATCGGTTAACAAGAGTTCTTTAACACGGTTCATTTTCAGCATTGCATGCAGTTTGTGGTTTTCCTCCGCGTTCTTCATCAAACAGTGGGTGATGTCCTTCCTTTTCTAAACTGACGACGCCACACGGACACTTGTTTATGCGAAATTACACTCTCACCGTACACTTCAAAAATTTCTCTGTGAATTTTTGTTGGATTCTTTCGTTTTGCATTCAGATATCGAATAACTCCTCGCACCTACTCTGGACGGGTTTTCAATAAGAGGCATTTTAAAAACTGACTAACATAACCTTAACACACAAAAGACAACAACAAACAACCACTGCCATCTAGATTACAAAGCATTAAATCTTGCAAAGATACATGATCAAGATCATAATTACATTTTTACTCGCAGTGGTTCTTAACGTTTTAGTAGTCGCGGCCCCCTAAATATCCAAAAAATATTTTCGCGGCTCCCTAGTTTGTAGTAACAAAAATATTACGATTTATTTAAGAAGATATCTCTCCGATGGTTCGATTAAACAAGGAGCAAAAAATATTTGTTTAAGATTTTAACATGTTAAAAAGTAAAAACGTGTTATAACTTGTTTCCGGTCTCCCTTAAAATCTTTCACGGCCCCCCAGGGGGCCGCAGTCTCCCGGTTAAGAATCGCTGCTCCAGTGTACCTTACTTATGGAAGCGCCCTCGTATGTATAATGTTTTAAAACTTAAAGTAACTTGGCTTTGTAGAAGGGAACTGTAAGCAATTGTTTTGTTTTAAGAACGCCCAAAAATTATTACTGATAACTAAGTGTGTCATGAACCAATAAAATGTTTGTTGCAGCTTAAAAACAATATTTTCAAATACATTGTTCTGCTTAAAAAACAATTGATAGGACATTTTAACAAAAGCCCTTAAAATTAACATTATCTTAACGTAAACACAGACAAAAAATGTTAATCAGTAGACACCTGCATCGTTCACTGCAACAATTAATTAGCGTACGATTTTATGACATCCTTACAGTTACGCATTATTTTCGAATGTGGTACTTTATTTTTTATATGCACGCGGTGTAATTTTACACCTGTACAAGGCATCTGCAATGAAGTTATTTTAAATATTTTCTTTCCTTTGTTTGCTAATCGTTGGCGCAAATCAAATTTCCAATAACACTCAAACACTTAAGCAATAATTACTTATTTAATTACGTCAATTAATGTCATTATCTCAATGTTAAAAACACTAAATATTAATTACAGTGTATTGCTTTATTTTATTGTTTAAGATCAGCATTGAAACACGCGGAAGCCATAATTATACTAATAATGTCAATAGGTACATTCCTCGATCACTAGATGCAATGCGGATGTTTGTGTACAATACATGATATGTGCAACCAAAGCAAATTGAAAGTACAAGGAAAAACGTATATACGATAGAAGTTTTACCTACCACCACAGAAATAACCATTCCGTCATATAACTTGCCAAAGATGAATTTTTAACCTTGAAATGCCAAAGATATACCAACTCTGGACTATAAATAGACTTTCATAAAAAAGAAACCGTCGGCTAGACAAACACTAATAATAGATGAGGATGGAATATGGTTTAGGGGTGAGTTAAAACAGAAGTAACTGTTATTTCCACAACAAACCATATCAGGGATTAAAAAACGTATTAGATTTGTTCACAGAAAAGTTCTATTTGCGCAAGAATCATTTGTACATTCATATCAAACTTTTTGATAAACGACGTTTTATGCTACATTTAACTTTATGAAATATAACAAAATTCCGTTTTATTCCTCTAGCTTAAAAGTAGGACAATAACTTTAGAAAGGGTTCATCACCACACCCAAGCAGTAAACAATGAGTTAGATTTTGCTTCAAATAAAGTTCTTTTTAATATGATAATATAAAAGATGTTGCTCCCGAAGGAAACGCACTTTTTCTAATATTACTATTAGATATTATATATCTGTGTACGTGCATCTAGCAGAAGCCAGGACTTGGTCCTTGTTGTTTTATAATTATTGCTTCCTGACTAAACTACATTAGGTATGTTATTTATAAATTTACACAACCTCTATACAGAAACAATTAAGAACCATTCCTAGCACCTACAATGGTAATTTTTAATTGTTTCTCTTTTTTGGAAATATTAAGTTTGCTTTTTCCATTTTTGCTGCTAAATTTTTTAAATTTATTGTTGGTGTTAAATAGCAAAGTTGGGTTATAAAGCAGTTTAACATGAAATATAAATATTTTTTTTGTATATTAAAAAGTCTGCTTTAAATGAAGGAAAACTTTTAAATGTTTCATTGTGATAAGGCCAAGATTAACATTTTATGAGCAAAATGCATCTAATTTTTGATCTAAAGTCAAAAAGTTTACAAGAAATATAATGCAACAAGATTATACTCGTAATGTAGGTAGTTCATATGTAAGCATATGTTCAAAATAACCGAATCACCGCGGAGATTCTCTTTCTCATATCTGAACTTTTTTCCATTTAACCAAGTCGGTAACTCCTTTTTGAGTTCGCTTTGAGCGTCAAAATATTTTTTGTTATACAGTAGTGTCCAGAAGTTTGGATACAGATGCACCACTACAAGAAATTCAAATTTTGAAATTGTAAATGAAACGTCCTGTATAATTTTTCAATATTTCAATAACACAAAAATCGTTGGTTTACTTATTTTTCTTCACAATGAAGATATTTAAAAAAATAAGTCCAAACCTTGCAGTATTAATTTACTAACTGGCGCATTGGGCGAAGAGGTCAAATTTCACCAGACCTTACTCCATTAGATTTTTCCGTTAAGGATATTTAAAATCTAGGGTGAATGGTGAATGCTCATTTACTTGGCAGTTTAGGCAAAATGAGAAATAAAATAACCGAGCAAATGTGAAGAATTAAACCAGATTTTATTTTTATAAAATGTTAACCGATGTTAACCTACTGGAAAAATATAAACAGTAGTCATTTCAAAAATTGTATTCATTCAATTTTTGTATTCATTTCAAGTGTATTTCTATAATTGTTATGTTAATTTTTGTACAAATTATTGTTTTGTTCTGTACTGTGTAAAAGTATTGGACTGTTGGTTATTTAATTTTATAATATCTCCATACTGAATGAAAATAAACATAACAAACTACACTTTTTTAAACTACCGATTAATTTTTTTTTTTAACAGTTAAAAACGTATAGTGTATATCATTTAAAATTTCAAACTTTTGGTCTGGTTAAACCGTATCGAGCGATAATTATTTTATTTTGATGTCTTCATAGCATTCTAGATATTTGACTGTATCCAGACTTTTGCCCAGCATTGTGCTTCATAACGTAAACTATTTCCACAAATGTGCGCAATTTAATTATTAAAAGCTGTAAATAAATTATATGTTAAAGTTTCCACTTACTTTGGTTGATTTAAACAATTTTTATTATAACACGAGTCTAATATTGATGTATTAATATAACGCTTTTTTTAATGAAACCACAACTTTGGAAACCGTAGCTAGCATTTTATTAAAACTCGTAAAAATTGCGTCATTAGTTATCATCCATCAACGAGTACAAAATAAATTACAAACTCGTGACGAACCTTTAACTAATAAAACATTGTATTTGACCTCATATTGTATGTTACGGAAAAAAATGTATTATGATAATTCCGTACACATGCACATACAATACATATTATTAATTCAAGGTTTTAAGGTTTTATATACAACTAAAGCAAGAGATTTAATTACATATCATTGTATTATATGCGATTTTATGCACTATTTTACTGAAGGCATTTATTTAGTTGGCGAGTAACATTGCTCAAGATTTATTGTTGTACAATAAGGTCGTTTATTGAAAAAGTCTACTTTTTTTCGCAAATAATTTAGACTGTTTTATGTGTAAAGTGTAAGTGTGGTAGGATCCATCATTAATTTTTGAATTGCCAGCTTGTAATACTTTTTGTCGATAAACTTATGAGAATTTTATTCATATCCTCAAAACTCGGGACGACTTCGTCACATACTAATGCACAAAAATATGTATACACTTTTTTGATATACCTAGCTATTTACATATTATCTTAAAATGCGACTGTTAAGTTGTTGGTCAACGTGAGCCAGACAGTTCAAATCACTCAAAAATTATTACGTAAGACAGATATTAATAAAACGACACAACTTACAGTAGATTTCTAAATAAGATTGTGTTTTGTAATAATTGAATTACTTTAATTATATTATTAATTACAGGTAACAGATTTTATTGGTTGCTTTTAATATAAAAGCTTGTAGGCATTTGTTGTTGTAATAAAATCAACACTTTAATGAAGTGTTCTCCAACTACAAAAATAAGAAAACTATTTTTTACACGTAAGTTATCACATAATACAACAAAGGACGCATAAAAATAATGAAAAATATACGCGATATTGTTTATGTAAGCATAGAAGGAATTTAAATTTTTGCTCGACTGTTCCCCATTTTACGGTATATGTTTAATTAATAAACATTACTCTCGTACGTAATAGCTGATTCTCTAGATGAGCAAACTAGAATAGTTTAAAGATGTTTATATCTGTTTTTAGTAGATTTTTTTATTCAATAATTTTTAACCGCACATTTATGTATTTACATTTAAAATATTTCGATGTTTATCGCTGCTAAAACTTCGATTTGCTGTCGTTTATTGATGTCGCAGATTATTAAAGTCGCAAATTAACGTGCTTACTTATAGGTTAACAAATTGCAGTGTTTAAAAAAGTGTATTCAAATAATTAATTAGGAGAACGGTTCAGTGGCAAGCTAAGAAGTTGTTAGTCGAAGGAAGGATTATGAAATAATTTAGAAGCGGATGGCCGTAAGAAACGAGACAAGTGCGGACGTACACAGAAGGCAACCAAGATGCAACCAGGTGCAGGTAGCGCAGCTGAGCGACAGGTGGCATGGAACTGTGTAAGCGTCCGCACACTTCATTAGCAGCGCCATGTTGATCGTTATAACTCGATTAAGCGTTTTATCCTTTCTGATCCCCATCCAAACACAAGACATCGAGGAGTTTAAGACGTTACTTCACTTTTTATCCAAAAATATTCGTACGACATTCAGAGATTTAAATAATGCATTCACGAGTTTAACATTTCGGATGAAGAAGAGAATGACAGAAGCCTTGCCCAGGAGCAGATAAGGTCGCGCCACCTTGAGCGTACTTGACAACGAGTAGCTGTTAAGTGTTAAATCTTGGGGAGAGTTGTGAGCAGGTGCGGGTCACCTGGGGCACCTCTATCAGGAGGGCCAGGTGATTTCCAAACGGCACGAGTCGAACATCTGCCACCCAGTTGTGCTCCGCGGACTACTTTTTGACATTATTGTCTGCCGGAACCGCCACTTTTTGTAGCAGTTGTTATTGATACGTTTTGTTTGTTTTAATTTCATATCCGCTAATTTTCGTGACGTGCTGCCATGCATATCAAGGTTCCAAACGCTGTTCGCAAAACTGCGCTCTAAATATTACGTTTTTATTGTAATAAATCGTTGACTCCTAATTTTAAACAGTTACTGTCCATCAAAATCAAGTGTTATTTATATACTTAGACTATGGGGCTCAAAAACGTAATTTTGAATGCATGCAAACAACAAGTGTTACTCTACGAAAACATAAGAGTCTATTAAAAAAACATTTACTTGTTTGCAGAAAGAATCTTAATCTAAAAATAATCTAGACTAGTTTCGCTATTCTCCCAGCTTATCGATAGATCTTTTATCATTTCCTAATTTTTAACTATGGATTCTACTGATGAAGAGGCGATTGTTACAAAACTAGCCTAGATATTCTTCAAATATAAAAAAGATGTTATTTGAGACCAAACCTACAAACAGTGTGTCCCATAAATCATTGCCAGCTCAAGTATCTATTTTATGTTTAAATATGCACGCAATAAACTTTTATATCTATTAAATAAGGACGAAAAAAGCAAAAATTATTTAAAAATCAATTCGAAATTTTGATTTAAATTAAAAATATGTTATTCAACTCTTTTTAAACGCCATTAGTATGGTTTAAAAATAAAACTCTTTATTTTCGAGATATGTATCAAAATCTTTAGGGTTTCAAGCAGCCATCAGCTCTAATGAGAGTTTTCAGCTAATGTTTTTCTGGAAATTCAAAGATTTTTTTAGATAAAGTGGCAACGTCGCAAAAAAATGATGAAAACAATTTTCTTGCTGATTTCGATATTGCAAAAATATACTGGGTGTTCAATTAAAAAAAAAACCTTTAGTGACGCCCCACTTTAATGAAACGCCCTGTATACATGAAACTAATTTTAAAACATGCACGTCTAGAAATATTGTAAGTTTCATTAAAAATTTTTTTTTAATAAGTTGACATTAAGGGCAATAATGGACTTCATTACTTTATTGGCGCACCCTGCATGTACGAGTATGTTCAAAATAAATCACTGAAATAACTAAAACAACTTCATACCTTATCTTTTATAAACTTTTACTTCAAAGTAAAAGAAATAGCTCTGGAAATTATGATTTTACCAAAGAAAGTATCGGACTTAATTTAATATGCTTTTTATCGGAAAAAATTTATGTGAAAAAAAAGCGGATAAATTAACAACTGTCCTTAAAATTTAAAAAAAAAATATTTTTTTTATAAATCAGTGGGAAACATATGCTCTAATCGGGTACTTGTGAATTAACATAAATTAAGCATATCTTTGCTGGTTTTCTTTTATTTAGTTAGCACTTGTAATTTTGTAAACAACCTGGGGACAAAGTGTAAATAGATTAATCATTAACGGTTGGGTTTCACTTGAGGAGTAGTGGTTGGGTACACCATTTTTTTAATTAGTAAAATAACTGGTTTTTATCTGCAATTGCTTTTTTAAAGTAAAGATAGATCCATCGCCATTTAAGTTAATTACGATGCACCCTAAAACTATCTAGTAAAAGATGTTCTGAACTCAACGCACAACTTTCTTCGTGTGTGAACTGTCGTTTCTAACTTAGTTGTTTTTAATGGAGGTGCATAATGAGTGGTTTTTAAGCCATGAAGGACTTCCTAAAAATTTTGTACCCCAGATCATATTTATCTAGACTAGGTTTTGATTCAAAATCAGTTCGAATTCAAGTATCGACGCTGTTCCTAAGTTTTTCATTGGTAGAGTTCCGAATTTATCGAAAAAACAGTCCTATTGTAATAATAGATACTATTTATGATTTTTCTTGGACGAAATGCTAAATATCTTTAGTTAAAAAGAGTCCCAAATTGTCATTTGTCGACCTTCACAAAGTGGAAGCTTGAGGAAGTCGCTTGTCCCCAGGATATAGTTCTGACTTAGCTCCCTAGAGTAAAGTAAGCTCTTGACAGTAGATTGTAACAGATTACACTGCACTGCGTGCCTAATGGTAGTTACGCCACTGGACGTAACTTAAAAATTTACCACATCCGTTGCCTTATTTTTTGTTAGAATTGTTAAAGGAAATCAGATACTTGGAAATAAAAGTGAGAACTAATGTCCTCAATGTATGTTTATTTACATAAGACCTTGCTTTAAAAACAAAACAATTTGAGTAATTAGATTAAGATTGATGAGTTGGGTCACAACAAGTAGGTACATGAGTAGGGGAATCTCACAAGGCGTCAAACCCACCAAAAATGCAGACGTTTGTTTTGTTTCAATAAATAATATCCATAATTTACTAAATTCGCAATAAAAAGCTGTTAGCAATAAACGTTTTTGTTAATCCATAAATATTGTTATTAATAGCATCTAATTAGATCTGCTCTAATATGACTTGTTTGTCTTATTTACATGCCCTTTTTCATTACTCATTAATTAGCGAAATTATATATTAACTGATGAAATACCGCGACCTTTAAATCACCGTACCTATGACAGTAAACATTTAAATTATATGCAAATATTGCCAACTAATAAATCAACGACTAACTCAGAAAATAGTTATTATTTTGTGTTAGTGCAGTAGCGACATTTGTTAATTAGTATAACATAATAATTATTTAAATTTGATAAGTGGCCCAAGAAAATTGATAACATATTATTAGAGCTAGACTACGAAAACAAAACGCCTAGAGGATGTATTACATCATTGTGAGTATACTTCTGTTAATGCGGTGTCGTAATCACTGTTTTCAAGGTCATAACGCATTCCGATAAAGTTCACAGTTATCTCGCTAACATAGGTACCTACCGAATTATAAGTTCGAATTCATTTCTTTAAACACATCCAAGATTTGACTTTCATCTTTATCTAATAGATATGCCCATAGCCCATACTCGTGCTTTGTCCAAAGCATATTTTAAAACAAATAGCTCTCGTTTTCTATAGTATTATTGGTTTATTTTTTATATAACCTTTACGTTTTACGAATACCACTTGTGATGGTGTTTTTTCCATTATAATTATACATCCAAAAATATTTTAATAGTTCAACACAAACCTAAGTAGGTAAATTTTTGAAATTGTGGAGACAGTTATGGTTTTATGATGTTAAAATTTTTATTAAACTATGAAATAGATTAAGTGTGGAAGCTGTAATTTTGCACAGTCCCATTAACCACTATGCGTTGCTGTTCCACACTGAAGTCCTTCCGAGCACAGTCATTTGTTAATCCTTAGTCTTGAGTGGTTATGTAAGCCGTTACAGATATCTTTTATACTACTTAACAAAATTTCAAAAACTTTGACTTCTTAGACTCATGAATAACAAGACTAATACAAAATTAAAAAATTATATAATTTTTGAGTACATATTTTAAAAATTTAGTTTTCTTAGATACTAACTACATGTTTCAAAAAAGAAATCTGAAAATTTTGAAGATTTAAATAAAATTATAATGCTCGGATTACAGATGAACACAAACATTGCAAAAATCTATTGATTAATAAAAACATAGGCAAAATAACGAATGTTTCTGGGCCACCCTGTATAAGTATAGTATTTTAATTATTTTTATAGCAGCTCACAAATTAGTAAAATCGTATTTGAACCTGTTTAGTTTGGTCGGGTGTGTGTGAATGTATGAATTCCTCATGTGTAATCGTATAATATTTATCCGACTAGACCCGGATCACTAGATTTTTTAATGATTAAGACGATAAGCGACACGTTCATAGTGAGAAGCTGACAAGCATATTTTATACAAACAAGATTAGATCCTACTACTTATTTACTAAACATTCTTCGTCGCGTGCATTTGAATGGTAATTAAGTTGAACTGGTATTAAATTAATAAATAATTCATACACACTTAAAAAAAACAACGGGAGCTGTTCTTCACGCATTAGGTAAACATACTATAAATGTTGCTGACGAAGCGATTACTTCTAATAATAGTTCATAAAGTTATTAAACCTCCCATTAACAAATATAACTCGGGTTCGCTTTGCGATAAAAATATATAAATATAAAAAGTAATTATACCGATTACGTTAGCAGTCAACTAATAGCCTTAGCACGTGTATTTTTTTGCTTAGAAATTAAGCTTATGAATTCGACACTGCATATTTTTTTGCTTCCGTTAATCAACATCCTGTCATAACAATATTTTACTACCTTGGTGTTAAATAACTAGTTTCATTTATAAGATGGCTGTTTAGTGATACCTACTGATTCTAACACCATGAAATGTAAATGACCTGCGTTCCTTTTGTAATCCTTTGTTGTAGATGGATTTAGTTTTAAAATTTATGACTCTAATTTTGTAGGTATTACGTATTTTTAAATAGGTAGGTAGAGGTACCTGTTAACGTGAAAAAATTAACAGTTTATTTGCTCACTACAACAAATTTACAATTTAGCAGAAATGTTTTTAAGACTTTTCTTGTTTTCCAAAATTTAATAAATTAAATACACATATATTATAATACTGTAATTAATTCCCGATAATTTATTTACAGTTTAGTTTTTATCGTTTGATTAATGTTTATTGTAACTATTCATTAACAAGCTTTTAATTTGGTATCTCTTCAATTTGGAAAAATGTATGAACGATCTTGCAAATTCTAGGCTTAATACAAGTGTCTACTATTTTAACAGAAGAGCCAATTAAATTAGAACAGTAGCGTATTTTTCAGGCAAATAAAAATTAATAAAGTAAAATTACTTATCCCTTATATCAAATATTACTTTAAAAAAATCTTTTTGTACTGTTTTTGCTTCATTTTATTTGTTTTTGAAAACATCTTATAACGAAATAGCTTTTCCAAAAAAAAATTGTTTGTGCAAATTAGATTTTGCATTAAATGTTACGTCTACTATGGATCATAATCATTTTTTTTTCAATGTCGACAAATTTGTAAATCTAAAGATAACAGACATTCCCTTGGGACACTCTGTATATCTTTTAAGAGCTCTATTTAAAAATATTACGAATAATTGTAGCTTTTTAGACAAACAGACAGTTAGGCAGGCAAGCAGACAAAAGTAGGTATATTATTAATATGATTTTAACAAAAAGTACATTTTTGAGCAGTTTATGTTTTTTTTTGTAAAAAAAACATTTATTAGCAAAAATGTTATCTCAGTGCCTTTCCGTAAGATTATTTATACAATTATAAAATGTCCTCTTCTTTTCGTTGACTTCCAAAAAAAATTCTTTGTAAACTACTTATCAGTTTCAATAAGCAAAATAACAAAAAAATTTTTAATTAATTTTTTATATTTAACATGTTTAATTACTAAATAATAATTATCAGTAGTAATATAACTCGTGCATTGAAAATTATCGATAATTTTTGGTAAATATGCCCGAATGCAATTTTTCTGCTTCAACTTGCATGAGTGAAGATTTGTCAAAATTTATAGATTATTTGCAATGCACGAGTTATATTTTGTCAGAAAATTTCCTTCACCTAACCTATCTGTCAAGTTAAAATGTTGTTTAATTTAGATAAATTAAAGTACCTATACCTACTACTTGCTGCGATTGTTATTATTAATAGATCATTTATAAATAATTTTTAATTCAAGAATTAAATTTTAATAAAAATTAATGAACCAAATAGTATTTAGGTACATACATAATCTGTTATGTCAAATTTTACAAGTACTGTCAGAGTGGTGTGTCAGGGGTGTGGTTTAATCTATATTAAAGTAACGATATTGGTCGCCGACATCTGTCAAAAAATTATCAAAACCAAAATACCTTATTCCCTCTCCAAATTTATATTTTCCACCAATCAAAAACTCATATTATTTAGAAACGACCAATAAACGCATGAAAATCTGTTAATTGCGAAAAGTAAATTATCAGTGTATGATTATGTTTATTGGCCGTTTAAAGGAAATCTGAGTTTGTTATTGGTCGAAAACGCAAATTTGACAGGAGGATCAACTCCTGGCAGAGGAATGTAAAATTATTACCGTGTAATATTGCTCCTATTGGTAGTCTCTAAAAGATTTAAGATTAGTGATTGGTTAAAAACGCAAATTTGACAGGTGAAGGAATTTTCAAAGTAATCACACAGCCGAGAACAATAAACGTTTTTCATGTTTTGTATTTTGTCAATTCTAAAGCAAATATTTAATATTTTATCAAAATGCAATTAGGTTAATATAGGTAATTAACGCTGATTGCCAGAATGTTACTTAAAAAGTAACTACTCACACACAACAGAAGAACAGTTTTTACTAAATGCTATCAATTGTTCAGTAAATATTTCTATTTTTTCATTAAGAAGCCATTAATTACCTATATTATTATTTATTACTAAATGAAAAATGTATGTAAAAAGTTATACTAAAATAATCTGTTTACTTTATTACACATTTAGGTAGTTTGTGTTTTACAGAGGCGATTTTAAAATCTCTTGAAGCCGCAGTATCATTTTGCTTAAATATTTAAAGATTTCAGAAGCCAGATATCCGAACGCTCGTCCAAATGACTCGTCAGACCCATGTTAAGAATTCGCAGAACTAGGGTAAGAGCGTCAACCCTGTTACAAACTTTTCTGTTTGTGTACCACAGCTAAAGCGTGACAATCATAACATAAGAAATACGGGCACTAAAGAAAGAAAGATTGATATTGTGGGTCAAAAACTTGAAGAAAAAATATTATTTGTAAACGCGCGGTCACTGGGCGGTTACATCGACACATATGAGAAGCGAAGACAAAGAACCGGTGCACAAAAAATGTTTACTAATCAACGATTAATTGGGACATTTACATAAATGATGTTTACCTGACACAATGTCTAAAACTGGATCTATAAATAAAAACAAAAGTCGAAAACAAGGCTGCTATAAATTAAGGCATCGCTTATTATGTTTCGGAATTATACAAAAATACGAAATGAATTTTAAACAACGCAGTGAGAAAAATTTAGTATGTAGGATAAAAAGAGACAAAAAAATACTCTGAAATATTCAGTTACTTATATTTCAGCACCCGTTTTTGGCTTTAAAATAAGCTCATTTTCAGATGATAACAAACACTGAACATAGCTAATATCTGACTCAATATTTCAGTAGTCATATTTAGTGTTTAAAATAAACTGAAGATGGGCTGAAAGAAATAACCAATACAGGTAATTAATGAATTTTAGCGAATGAAATTTAAAGCTGATATTTATTTTTCTCGTTCCAATAAATTTTAAATGATGTAGTAAAAATATTAAATTTAGAACAGCATAAAAGTTAAGAAAATCAAATGATCATAATTGATAGTTAGATCAAAAAACTTTGTATATAAATACTGTTCAACCAGTTTTTCTAACCGAATTTCATACGACAGCTGCACGGTATACTCTAGTCTAGACTAGAATAAGAACATAACCAGAAGTTTTGCTGTTTATGGATACGTGCTATAGATAATTAATAAAAAGGACGCTCCAAAAAACAATCGGGAAAATTAACTTTTGGAAATGATGTTGTCGACTCACTAGAAATGATAGGGTAAAAAATACTGAAATGAAAGAAACACTGGGAATTTATATTGATATAATAGAGGCCTTTAAAGCCAGAAGAACAAAAGAAAATAGATGAAACGCGATGGCCAAGTAAAATATTAAAGTGACATCCGTCAAATCGCAGAAATAAAAAAAGACCAAGAAGAGCATAAAAAAACGTGGTGACACAAGCAGTCTAAAGTAAAGGCCAACAGATGACTGGATGGACCGCAAGAAATGAAAACTAGGCTGCGAAAATCGACGATTACTGTAGCAAATTCGCATCTATACATATATCAACCAATTTTTCCGTCAAGAGTTTTCAGTGCAAGATGAGCTATAGTCCACTACACTTCTTTATAACAAACCAACTAAAATAACGTAACTTATTATTTCAATTTTATCTTAAATAATGTTAAACAATGTATTTTACTTTTAAAAAGTCAATTTCGTAAAGAAAGTAATTTAAAAGTTGAAGATGGCATCAGCGTGTACGCCGAACGGCGCCCGTAGCAAATACCATACCAGGGCTTGAAGAATGCAAGACAAAACACGCAGTGCTACACCCAAACAAAAAATTAAAATTAATCTTAAGGTAAACACGTATTACATCTACGAAGAGCGTATAAAGCGAAACCGAGCTTGGTGGCTGGTTGGTAAAACAACCTAACTTGTAATCGGGAGGTCCTGGGTTCGATTCCCAGGGCCGACTGTCATTGTAGAGGTTTCAGGTGGTTTCCTCTATGGTTAAGGCAAATGCTGTGGCAGTACTTCCACCTAGCCTTGCCCATCCTTGACTATCCACATCCCTACCCATTATCCTTATACCTCTAACGACTGAAGAGGGGGTCAACCCCCCCTATAGCAGTCTCCGCGCGAGCGGAAAAACACGTGACCTTTGACCTTTGTATAAAAGCTGTATTACACTACACAATTTCTTGTACAATTTCTTGTACAATTTGCTGTCAAAAAATTTTATACTAGATTGTACAGCTGTTGCCAAGTTACAATGTCGTAAATTGACATACGCGAAGTGTCAGTTTACGACCTAAGACCTGTTGTAACTTGGCAACAGCTGTACAATCTAGTATAAAATTTTTTGACAGCAAATTGTACAAGAAATTGTACAAGAAATTGTGTAGTGCAATACAGCTTTTAAGCGATATTTAAAAACGGAGCGTTTGAATTATGGAAATTATTATCACAAGGCAGCAAGGCACAAACATCTACGTTTATTTTTCGCACCATGGGCATCAGTTAACCAAGGCAATGGGTGCAAGCGTACGTGTTTGTATTTAATAATTTTTTATAAATTTTTGAAGGAAGTTGCGGTCTCCTATCTTACAATTAGTGTTATATAATCTTTAAAGTCGTTGAAAATGTATATTAATTATGTAAATTTAAAAGCAAAACATATTTGAGCATATATATAATAATATATTTGCGCATTATTATAAGTTAATTTGATTATAATATGTCGTATTAAAACATTAATGTATGGTAAATATAAGTATAGCGCCAGAAATTAATGCAATTTTAACCAATATTCGTTGCAAATTAGCTAAACCAATTATAAAATTAACCTCTGACTAAATAAATGACTTCCCACAACATATCTACAAAATTTATAAGATTTTATTAGTTCCGATTAGAAATTAAATTCATTTAATACTAATTTGTACTTGATTAAGAAGTTACCTTTTAGTGTCTGGTGTATACCTTCAATTTCAGCTCTTAAACATCGGACGAAGCAAAACGAAGTGAAAATTTATTAGAGGTGAGTTTAAAGGGGAAAAAAGGTATACTTGAGTTTTAAAGTCAAAAAACTATCTCGCACACCTAAGTCGCTTAAACTATACGAATTAAGTAGAATAAAACATTTGCAATAAAATAAACAGATTTAGATAATAATCCACTGCATTATTCATTATGAAGAATATTTTATAAACTAGACCACTTGCAAGACTTATGTCTCTTGATCAGAACCAATCTTGAAACTGATCTAGCATTTTTACAAATTTCATTCGAAAATAAGTATTTGTTACTTAAACGTATAAAATACGAGTGGTGATTTGTTTGTTTGAGTTAATTATAAATATTCAGTAAGTTCTTTAACGCGAATTCCATGCTTCGTTGTTTCATATATAGGACATAAATCAAAAATAAAATCAATTTTGCAAATTTCGTCACAATCTAAAGAAATTTCACTCTCAACACCCTTAGTACAATAATGTATAGTTTTAGCTGACTTGTAATATTTTAGTTTTTGATATGGAAAACTTTATTTTATTAAATTTATAACATTTTATTCAATTCAATAAATATAGTTTTAAATTAACGCCGTTTGCAAATGTGATCGTTGTTACTACATGTAAATAAATAATTAAAAATAGCTACTGTTAAAGAGATGGGAGTCTCGAAATTGATCTAGTTTTTCTACCAAATAGATTTTTCATAGATATTTAGAGTTGACTCTTAACTAACCTCATTTACATTGAATTTAAATTGATTCGCTTATATTTTTCAAACATTTACAAATCCATTAACCATGACAAAATTAAGTTATAAAAACTTGTGATCTTGACTTCTATCAATATCTGATATATTCATCAAAATAATTAAGTTTGTCTTTGTAACTACAAAATCAATGATAAAAAGAAATTGTAAATACTAAAATACGTGATCAAACAAACAAACAAAAATAATGAAGTTATCTTTTATTTCGTAGCTATAATTCATGAATCAATAGAATCTACAAAATATTAAATCTTTCTTCAAATGCAAGCATAGGCAACTCGCTGAAAGCCCAACTTAACATAAATAGTGTTCAAATACGTTGTTGATAAGCACAATGAAAGAAAGAGACCCATGAATTACCAGTAGGCCTTGGCAGTTTGCGGTATCCCCGGGGTGTAGGTTTTGACAACTACCCCGCCTATGTAATGTTGTTGCCACTCTATTGCCTTAACAACCCTGCTTTACTTTGGTTCTTCAGTGGCCTTGCTTATCCGGTCAGCGTTGACATTCTTGTTAGTACAGTTACACAACCAATTATTGGTAATGTTCAACAGATATGTTTACCCAAGTGAATAATTTAAATACAAGCGTTAATTTCAGAATAGCATTATGCAGTGACATACTATACGTATAATTAATAGAAATTACAATATCATTCTGCATTTTATTAAATATTTGGGGTGCATTTTTTCATTCTTCAAAATAGGTATACTTAATTTTTAGAATCACTCGAATGATAAAATCAGAAACATTGTTATTATGTTTCTAACGTTGATAACTTTTAATTACAAATTAGCTGTTACTAGATATTTGTAACTATTTCCGAGTTTCATTGTTATATTTTAAAATCGTACTAGCATCCCAGGTTATTTATTCTAATCAGCTTTAGTAGTCAAAAGTGGGTCGTTAGTAAGTTTTGATCAAGCAGAAACATAATATTAATTGTTCCACTTAAACTTTAGAATTATTGGCATCTATTCGAACAATTGCTATCAAAAGTATTACAATCCTATAAGATTGAATATTAAAAATGTGTATACTCTAATTTTGCTTAAAAACCATATTAGTGTTATTGGAAAAAGATTTATAACGTCAAAAAAAAAATCCAAAGTGTTGCTTCATTGTACCTACAAAGCAGGGTCGCGATTTTTCGTGGCTAGAATCTGATCAAGGCGTGTTTATTGCATCAAGAACAACAAAAATAAATGTTTTGCAAAGTTATACGGGCCATTGATGATTAGGTAAAATAAGGAAAACACTGAAAAATTAAAAAAGAAAGGTACTTTTTGCTATCGCGATAATCGCGAAACCGTCAGAGATAAAATTGATTATCTTCTATTTAACAATGCGCGCATCCTTTGCAAGTAAAATGGTGCAACGTTTTTGAAAATATCTTAAACGGTTCCTGAGAAAACGCGTAAAACGAGACCCTTGTAAAAGCGGTTTTCTCCATCTTAAACGCCCATACCAGCCGTAACGATTTAGTTATACAGGGATTACATGATACATGGGTATCTCGCTTAATATTCAAAATAGAGAAACAGTTATATTACCAAAATTGTGCATTTTTTTGAAATAAACTCGGAACCGTTTTCAAAAGTATTCTATCATGTTCAGTTTTTTAGTAATTGGAAAAAAAGTGTGTATTTATCATTTTTATAATGTGTCGTATCTCCGTTATTGCTGTAAAAATTTAAAAAAAATTGTGAAGATTATTGTTAGATATTTTTATGTAGAATTCGAAAAGTTAGGACACAAAAATGGTAGGCTGTGAAAACACGGTGTTAAACCCTTTAAAACTCATGTGGTACAAGTTACGAAGCTTTTTTAATTTGTTGTTGAGATAAGCATTTGAACATAAGATAATATACTACATAACCGCTGACTATTTTGTTGTTATCTTATGGTCAAATGCTTATACTGTTTATTCAACAACAATTTAAAATAAGAATAAGAAAAAAATAAGGAATTGAAATATTATAAGTCATAGTCAACTCTTAAAAAAAGGAAAGTTTGTGTCATAACTTCTTAACGGCGACCGTAAAAATTTGTTTTTGTTTAATCGAAGTTAACATAAAAATATCTAAAACTAATCTTCATACATTTTTTCGATATTTACAACACTAACGGAGATACGACACATAAAGATGACAAAAAACACTTTTTTTCCAATAACCCAAAAAGCGGAAATATATATTTTTGAAAACGGTGTTGAGTTTGTCTTAAAAAACTGCACAATTTTGGTAATTTAACCGTTTCTCTATCTTGAATACTAAGGGAGATACCCATGTAATCCCATCGAATTTGGAGCACCCTGTACATACCACAATTTCTCAAATAATAGCCTTTGGCAGGCTTCGTTTTTCACCGGCACCGTTCAAGATATTTTCAAAAACTTTGCACGATTTTTCTTGCAAAGCGTGCGCGCATTGGTAGAAGATAATTAATTTTATCTCTTTGACGGTTTCATGTTTCATGGCAAACGCAATCGCAAAAATTACCATTATTTTTAAATTTTTTACTTATTTTTCTTCTGTTAATCAGCAAGGGCACGTATAACAATTTTTTTGTTATGTTCTTGGTGCCATAAACACAGCCTTTATCAGATTCTAGCGACAACATATCGTGACCCTTCCTTGTTAGATGTTTTCCTTTATATGTACTTAAAAATATACATAGATACATATAAGATTTGTTAAGGTTTTTTTTTTAACAAACAAATCATTCGAAATGGTAATAATCCCTGCATACTTACTAAGTTGCTTAGTCGCGGCTAGATGCAGAATTGGTAAATAGGTTTCCTACTTTAAAAAAAGTTAAATTCCCATTAATGAACTTTTAATTTTCCCTGAATATGTTTTTAAATTTTATTATCCAACCTATGGTGCACATAAAAATGTTGGAACAATAATAAATAATTTGTTTGCTAGGCGTTTATAGTACATTTGACGACATAACTCAAATTAAGCTATACATCAACTATGGTCAGATATTTATAAACTTGTTGAATACCTTTCAACAATTGACAAAAAAATATGATTTAGTGGATTTACAATAAACAGGACGTGAGTATTAAAAAAAGCCACCTTTTCGAGGTACGAACCCAGTTTATAACGTCGCACTCTAGTGTTAGTGAGCGCGAGGGAGAGAAAAGGTAGGAGAATCTCCTTTTCTGCTCCTGAAAGTTTCTATTCTGTGCTGGGATCGACACACAAAGAAGGGCCGAATGTTTGAAAAGATGAAAACGTGAGAAACGTCCGATACGCAATGGGAATTTCCGAATAAGATAGGGACTGCACAGGGTCGTCTTTTATAAAACTATCGAGAGCTAAAATTCTTAAAACTTTATGCCATTTCTCGATCCTATGTTATGTTAATTACGTCAGTTTGGTTGTAAATTATAAAATATGGAAACCGCAACTTGTTGAATTAAGTGTATGCAATAAAATTTATGAGATCATATTGTAGTCAGCTGCACTTTAATTTACATAGATAAGTAACAAATTAAGGGGCTAGATACATCGAATATACTACTCTCTGACTGATGACAAAAGATACAATGTCTGAAATAATTAAGGCATTTTTAGAATTAGTTGTTTAATGTCCTAAGTAGGTAGGTAGGTCAAAAAGTTCGATTTTTCAAAAATATCTGTATTCGATAGTAGAATCTTTTTTTAATAAAACACTCCAAAAATTGGCGAAGTTACAGCTGGTTAAAGCTTATCAGTATAGTCTATTCATCGTAGTACATTGAGCATAAGCGAAAAAATAGAATTTTCACAATAACATTAATTTAATAAAGTTTACTAACCTTTTAAGTTTTAGTGCAATTAATAAATGCAATAAGTACAGAGTGTCCCACAATTTATGCCTTCGCTAATTTTTGCATAAATCGAATATTTAGGACCTAAACAAAACGTTTTTACCGATTTTTTTTTTCATGTGTCCCCTCATATACAGGGTGTTCCAAGTATAGCGAACAGCATGGGGATCTCGTAAACGGTAAGAGATACAACATTGGTTTAATGGGTCAATAGTATTTGCCCTATTGATAAAAAACAAAACACATGACGTTATTTATTTTTCTTATAACTTGCATAATTAAATTCGCACTCAAAATATTATTCGACATTATTGGGGCACCTTTTTGAGTAGATTTGAAATTTGTCAACAAATTTTACCTACTTTATTTGTTTTTGTTTTTTAACATCTTTCTTATTTTAAACTAGCGATTCCAGAGCCCCTTCGGGGCTCCTTCACCGCTAGATCCCGGCTTGCGCGTAGAAGGTTCGAGCGTTTAAACGTTACGTCGAATTGACAGATTGTCAAATTTTGACGAAATTTTCGACCCGATTTAAATGTTGTGTGTAAGATTTTGGCACGTTTTCCTCAATATCTTTTCCGGACGATTTTTTTGGGAATTCTCATATAGCCTATGTTCTTTACATGGTCCTATAGATTGTCTGTGCCAAATTTGGTCAGGATCGGATGAATGGTATAGGAATGCATAAAGGACAAACATCCATACAAACATACATACATTCATTTTTATATATATAGATACGGCTGATGTTAAAATAACAAAAACAAATGAAGATAGATGAAATTTGTTAGCAAATTTCAAATCTACGCTAAAAAGTGCTCCAATAATGTCGAATAATATTTTGAGTGTGATTTCAATTAAGCAAGTTATAAGCAGAAATTAAAAACCTGTGTTTTGTTTTTATCAATAGCGCAAAAACTATTGATTTTTTTCAGTTTTTTTTTATAGAACAGTTGCTGTTGAATCATAGATCATTTTGACCCATTTAACCAACTCTGCATCTCTTACCGTTTACGAGATCCCCGTGCTGTTCACTATATTTGATACACCCTGTTTATGAAGGGACACATGAAAAAAATTATTATCAGTAAATTTTTTTTATTTAGGTCCTAAACATTCGATTTATGCAAAAATTAGCGAAGGCATACCTTATGGGACACCCTGTATGTAGTCCTATACAAAATATGCAAAAGTCGATATGTTATTAGTTTATAGAGAGTGTAGGAAAATTTAACAATTAATGTGGCTAACAACTTATTCACCTTTTAAAGGGTATTCAAAATGATGTAGTTGTATTCTAAAGTATTTCCTATTTTGAAAACGTAATACAGGGTTGTTCATTTGTAATCATAAGTCATTTCTAGCGAATTCAGTTTAAAGGTGCTAAAATTTTCAACAAATTGTATTGTAATTAAAATTTGGGTAAAAGATTTTGCTATTGTTAATTTGTTCATAATTATTGCAATGAAAGCATTTTTTGTGTGGAAATTTTCCTATACATGTGATGTGCCTGATATGTCAATATTGAATAGATCTCACATTTTAAATTCCAATTTATAAAAATTTGTAGTAAATACATTTCTTAAAGTAAATGAATGCTTTTATTTAGGAGCAATCAAAAGTGTAGAATAATAAAAGGTTGCAATAATTAATAATTAAAACCATGTATTAATACATCAACATTTTGACAGTAAGACATTTTGATAACAATTAATTACATGTTTTCGAACTAGTTTTGTTCAATCGGATCTGTTGAAATGGCCCAAGGACAGAGAATTCGATCTGTAATTAATTTTAGTGTAAAAACTCTGATCGATTGAAGTTATTTGATCGTTTAACGCTCGATTGATAAAACTATTACTGATTTAAAAATGTCATGTTTATTGCACAATAACATGCTTAAAATAGAAAATTGCAGAACAGGTGTCGCTAAAAAATTAAAAGTTTAAAATTAATTTTAGTTGGAATTTGCAGATTTAAAGAATCTAGCAGCTTACTGTCTTGTTGATGTTTTTTTTGCTCGACTTGAAAATATTTAAAAAAAATTATAGTACTTTCCGGGCAGTTTTAAGAAAATTGCGAGTGATATTCGTTGAGGTAAAAGATTATGTATGTCCTACAAGGAAGTAAATGTCGTTAATTTCATATAATTAATTATATTAACCGATACTTAGCATAATTACTAGCAATTTATGCCGAGTTCCTGGTTTTATTTAATTTTGTGGAATTTAATGTGGCTCTGGGTAAACTCTTTTGTTTTGCATGTTTTTTGTTTAACAAATGGTTTTAATGCTAGTTTAGGCGTTTAATAATTATTAACGGTTTGATATTATACAGGGTGGTGCTTCTTTCGATGCTCACCATTGCTATCTTGAAAACGGTGAGAGATGCAAGGTCGGTTAAATAAGAGAAAAGTTGTACATTTTTATGGCCATTAAGAATCTGAAAAGAAATCCTGAATATTTTGATTCGTTTTTGATTTATTACAAAAACAACTGAAAAATGTGATTTTAGAAAAATATTATAATCTTCCCTACCATTGACGCTATTTCATTTAAACTTGGTAACTTTATGTTTTTGACCGTCCTGGGTTTGATGACGTCAACAGAAATTTTCTAAGCCTTCTAGATTTCAAGTTGCGATAGTCAACTTTTTTATTTCTTATAGCCGCCATATTGGATTTTTACACCATCAGACAGACAAAAAAATTAGCTTTTCAGATTGGTAACCAACATAACTTTTTTATTTCAAAAAACTTGTTGAAATTTTAAAATTTAAAAGTATAGGTACATCAAATATAAAAAAAGACAATATTAATAGGATATATCTGCTTAGCTCATGAAAGCATTTGCAATTAATAATTAATGTTATGCATCGAGGTTAATTATTTATTGATTTTGTATTACTATCATACACATAAGAAAAGTTAAGTATAACTGTGTTATCTCCTAAAAAAACTTAATAGAAAATCGGTTTATTTTAGTTTAATTAAATTCGAGTATTGAAATTTAAAATTTATTATCTGGCAACTGATCGAAAATATTTTATTTGCTTCCACCAATGTCTTATGAAAGGTTTAAGTTATGGTTCTAATTTGTTAACCACATTTGTAAATTTCGTTAAGAGTGTGCTATAGATCGTTACACCTTCAAAAATCTCGCTTGTTTTATTAAATAATTCCAATATAACTAACTTACTACTAATTGGCAAAGAAAGCGCCATTCAATATTTTTTAAAGTGAACAAAACATAACATAAACAAACCATGACAACTACCAAAATGAATCGTTTTATATTGGAATGTTTGATGGTTCATGTTTACTCATTTTATTGTTTACTCAAAAACGGTAGGTTTTACGAGATAAACTAAAAAATAAATAAAGTTTCTAAATAAATCAAGCTTTAAAGAAAAATATTTTTAATTACAAAATTTTAACCCACCAAAAAGTTCTGATAAAAAAACCAACAGGGGTCGCACTTTTCAGCCCCCTGTGGAGGTGGGAGATGATTAAAAATATTACTATGGGAAACCTTTTAATAAATATAAAACGTCTACCAAGTATCATTCTCCTACACATATCCAAATTTGAGAAATAAAATAAAAACCTAAATTTACCGCACCCCTTTAGGGGGGTGTAACTTCGAAAGGAGACGTCTAAGGAATTTTTTTAAATTTAAGACCCCTCTTAATTTTCGATAAGGAATCACCTCCTGATTTTTTTTGCAATACTTAAGAAACACCCTGTATATTAGGTTTTTTTAAAAAACAGGGAAGATATTTGGTTAACATTACACGATCACGACTGTATTAGTTTTTAGGTTTTCAGATAAATAGCTGTGTTGTTATTTTATTACGACATTTTGATATTTAATCTCGAAAATTGAAAGAAAAAATAAACGAGACAACGGCTGAAAGCGGTTTTCAAGTTATATACTACACATTAATGTTACCATCTTCTTTATATTTTGGTTTATTCACAAACGAAGCTCTATTAACGACAAAATAAAAAGAATTTTAATAATTGACTATCAAAAAAGTCTCCAAGTTTAATATAATAATATAAAAATATTTTATCTGTAATTTTGATTTCTATAATCGAAAGTAAACTTCATCTGCCACTAACTATCATACGTTAAATCTTTTCAGTGTGTAAAATTAAGTATTAATTCCATGAAATGTACAGCATTGTACGGATATCGTCTTCCAAGTTTCATTTATGTAATAAATTCAAAATTGCAATATTTTTTACATCTGCAATGCACCGAATATATTATATATGTCAAACAAATCTTGCTACACAAGTAGCACAAATTCATTTACATTCAATTTCAATTACAAGAATCGTTCAAAGCAAAACTCTTGCTAAAGTTTTACCAAGAAAGTTGAGCACGCCTTGAGGCTGATGACACTACTAACGTCTTTGTTAGCATTTTACAACCAGACTACTGTCGTCAAAACATAATGCCGTGTTCCTTCGGAAATTCACCGTAAAATATTTATGACTTACGACTGCATTTGTTAACAAGTAGTTTTCTAAAACGGTTTTAAAGTCAAACTCAAAAGAATGTGGCCTGTGCCTTAATACCACGAAGCCTTTACTACAGAAAAGCAAAGCGTGGTGTTTTCTTGAGAAGTATCACAACTAACTAATCGTACATATTCCTTTACTTCTTCCTTAGACAAGTTGCTGGAGGCAAATTTATGACTGAGCAAAGTGAACGTGCGGTGGCAACACGGTACTATTTATATTTATTGTTTTATTCCCACGTTATTGCACTTCTTTATCTATTTTCCTCATCCATTTATCATAAATGTTGTTTTATATTGTGTGGAGAGCTAAATAATACTCAACACACAAGTATCTGAAGTTATATATCGCTATTTATCGGAAATCTGTTTGAAGTTTAAACTTGGTAATTCTAGATTATTAAGCAGAAGTTGTAAAACAAAATTACTGTCGCGCCAGAATGACTTAACGTAATAAAAATTCTGCGCCAAATTGAGTGTGCTGTGACCAGACTTAAAACAAAATAAAGTATGTCGTACTTAAGCCAATACATTGCAGCAAAATATTTGGATGTTTAAAGACCTAAACCAAAATCCATAGTGAGCCAAATTTCCTGGATATTTCGCTGAATGTTTTATAGTAAATATATCTCTAAAGTTGGGAAACTTCATGATTTTGTTATAATTAAAAAAAAAACGGAGTGTGAATTATATAACTTTATGTGAGTTTATGAATCCGAATCTGAAGTATATTCGGAACCGTAATACTCAAATTAGAATTTAATTTGAGACACTTAATCTGACAAATTTAAAAAGAATATTTACAGCTTAAAAGAATTACCCTTCGAAGGTAATAGTTTCATTTCAAATATGAAAAAGCTGTTTTAAACAAGAGAGAACGCAGATTATACTTTGTAAAAGATCGTTGTACCTAAATAGGGGTCGTTTGAATTACATAAACAATAAACAAATCATTGTTTGGGGGACGGCATCTTATGGGATTATGGTGTCAACGGATAATTTAAAAAATTAATAGACTTTATTGTGCACACGTTTAAGTTACGTATTCTGCATTATACAAAATAGAGTATATTTTACGGCATCAAGATACGATTCAAGTTTGCTTGAGTGTTAGAACGTATAAAAAATTAATTAATTCTTGCAGTTAATTTACAATGCACTTGGTTTCTAAAATAAGTAAGAAGTGCATGGGATTATTGAAAGAAACATATATTTGGCTGAAGCAATTGTAAAATTTGATTCTTAATACCTAAAAACTCAATATTTCATTTAAAACAAGGAAGTTAAAGCAAACATTGTGAACTCGGATAGAAATCTTAAAAAAAATTAAACGATTTTCAAAATTGTGCTTTCCTAAATGTACATTTTACAAAAGCTATACACAATTCTCAGATATCACTACTAGATACTTAGTTTTTTAAAATACTTTCAACCAATATTACGTAACTGAACAAAATGAATGTAAAATGTATGAAAAATGTTCATGTGTTAAGAAAAGCGTTATATAACTATTATATTTTATACAATACTGATTTTTTTCCCAAACTAAAGAGCACATTTTTTTATCTCTTAAGTCATCCTAGCTTTTTAGTTCTTTTATTATTGATTTTTTCAAGATAAATGTAAAAATCTGGTACGCATGTAAACGATTGTTTTTCAGCATACGTTGTACTGATGTCTGGGTTGTACCGGTTGCTTCACCGATTTCTTTTTGGCTCATAGGGGGATGCTCAGTTACTGTTAATAGTACTAAAAATTCGTTTTCCTCGTTGTTGATAGGTTTGATTCTGTCTTGTTTTTTGTTCTTCACCTTTCAATAAATCTATTGAGCAAGTTTCTAAAACTTTTTCTTCTGGATGTCTTCTTTCTGGATAACGTGTTGTATAAATTCTACTTGCCAATAAGCAATTTCTATCACTCTCCTCCGGTACAAAAATTATATCGACTAGTTCGTCTTTTTCGAAATTCATTTTGATAGTTTTCCGTCTTCTTTTACCACGAAATAGAGAAAAGTACTCTTGCAGCAAGTATTAATCTAGGAGACTTTTAAAACTATCATAAAATATCACTGATAACAGCAGAAAAACACCAATCACTTTCGAAGCCTTTCAGGTATTTTGGGAGTACAGCGTCAGTTTTGTTTAATTTTTTATAAATCTGGAATGAAAACCATTTTACGTTTCGATATAAGAAAATTTATTCAAATGGCAAGTTGACGCTTGCTTACATTTTGGCATTTGTTTTGAATCAGCGCGACCTACTTTGGTGCATAAAAATGTAATTAAATGGCTACTCTTGTGAAAAGTATTGAATATATCAACAACTACGGGGTTTAGACCTGGGACATCCCCTATAAAAATTGAAGAGGAGCAAAAAATCTATCGAATAGCGAATAGTGGTTACGTTTGAAAAAAAAAAATGAGTTAGGTATGTCACTTTGAAGTTTCTAAGGTCTGGAATTTTTTGTAAACACCCTGTATTACTATATTAAATTTCTTACTATCAAAATGTTGCTCTTTAACCGGGCTAATTGCTTAAACTTATTTCTTAACTTCAAAAAACGAGCTCGCTACGATTTTTTAAAGTTAAGCCTGCTTGTGTAAGATTTTCCGGTAAAAATTATAAGTTGGCAACACTGACACAAAATCAAAAAATGAACAGACAGCAATGTAGACGTTAAAAATCGACATCGGAAGACCATTAAAAGAAACCTTTGTTTTTGTTATAGCGCAAAAATGAGACACCCTGAATAGCTGAAAATAATTTTACGACGTAGATGTTTTCAAACCAATAATTTTATGTATTAAAAATTTTTCCTTTCTTCCACGGGTGTTAGGCGTTAGTAAAGCCCGACGCTTTGTTGCAGCACCCTGTATTTTAACTTGGACATCTTGTAAATTAACTTGCACGTTACCAAAAGATGTTTAAAATACTTTCTTTATTAAAAAACCTTGTTTGCAACGTATTCTAGTTGATGAAATGTATTCTACTTTTATTCAAACGAAAATTAAGTTTGTTTAGGGTAATTTACACAATAATTTTAGTTCTCCTATTTTATAACTCTCTTGTAATACAATTGTTTTTCTCGCTGTTTGCGAACAGAAAATATCGATGTAAAAACATCGCCATATATAAGTTATCCTTGCATATGTCTACTTTGCATGTCTGTCTGCTAGTTCCACATAAAATATTGAACTAAAGTCGATGAGCAAGCTTATACATATTTTATAAAATATTTTACGACTTTATCATTATAATTGCAGAAGTGACTTATCGATTATTTCAATCGAACGCCCACCACATTTACTTAACCAGGATTACAATGAAAGTGCGTCATGTAATTCAATACGTGAACAACTTACCGATAAAACTCTTTGTTTAAAGTAGAATTGATAAATTACTAATCAGGAAACAGAATTCCTAAAACAATCGACAATCCTCTGTTTAGGCTACAAACAATCGATGCATTATTCGAAACATCGTGATGTGAATCAAAATTTAATCACAACAATTTCTACAAAATCATACGCTCAGGGATATACGCCACAAATTCGATCTAGTTACAATGTTGTCTGTCATTTACCCTCCAACATAACACATTATAAGTAGGGTTCAGAGGCTGATGGGAACATAGCACCTCCCACAGTCACAGCTAAAATAGGGCTACAAATCATAACAACCCCATACCACCAGTAGCGGCTCGTTCACAGACACACAAAATCTACAAACATATGTCGTAGCGTAAGCCCTTTTGGTACAACACAAAATAATCGTCGGCGTTTGCAAAGTATAACGCAACGGTTTTTTGTTTAAATCTGCATGTGTTTTAAATAACTGGGTGAAGAATTTGATCATTTACTCGAAGTGAACGGACGCCTTGCGATAAATCAGCGGCACTCAATGTAATGGACCCTATCACTGGTGAATCACCGAATGAAATGTTTTAATCGATGTATATTTGATTACAAGCCCTGCATATCATGATGGCTAGAGGCTCTCGGAAGCTACGTTCGCTACAACGCTTCGATAATTTTCTTGTCACACGATAAATTTACGACCGAGCTTTTTTATTAACTTATCTCTCCGATTATTTTTATCAAAACTGCAATAACCGATCGACTTACAAATTATTATTTGTCGATCAACTAGCACGTGTCCATTAAACAAACAGAAACAAACTAAATATGGCTCAATACTGTTCCAGGATTGTTTAATCCTGAGTGATGTTCAAATGTCGGGGATTCCGGTACAGGTTACCATGACAACCGTACATCCGCTGATGCGGCAGTACAATCATTTTACCGCTTTGAACCCGAATACTAACCAGTTACTTCTAACAGTAGAAGTGCTTCCATCGGGCATGAATAAGATTATAAAGTAGATATAAGATTGTACTTGATTCGGTAATACATACATACAATACATTTGGTATGTAGATACAACTTTCGATAGCTTAGAGTATTCCTTGAGCTTGAGGACGCATTATAAAATTAAGTGCAACAACATACTCTATTATAACATTAATATTAAGCGAACAATATTATGTTATACATAATATACATATTTAATCAAAAAATACTTTAAAGGCTTTGTATTTCATCATTCAATTGTTTAAACTCGTAACTTTCTTTGACAAAATGTCATAAGATTCAGATTATCATATCGCAATTAACTTGGCAACGACAATTTCAGCCTCACCTAATTTAAATTAATTTAAAAAAAACTATGCTTAAGTATTTACGCCAAATATACACATTCTTTAGCGATTCATTGTAATACCGACTTTTAATATCGATAACATTTTTAGAAATCTTTTGTTTTATTTTGGGATTAATTGTCAGCAAGCTAATCTCGCATTTTGACCCTTCATTACTACGGTAAAAGAAACAATCAGATCGTTATTGTGATGGGTAATGATATACTCATCTTAAGAGAGATAAAGGACTACAAAACACAACACATATTGGATTAATAGAACTTGAACAATTATTGTTAATTACGAGTACATGTGAATAACTAAGTTTAATATTTTGTGATAAAACTTCATCTTATAAATGCATTCACTAAACTCTACTCTCTCAAACACAAATTGTACAGTCAAAAATCAAACAGAAATTAAATTATTAAACGTGTAAAGAGATGCAGGTGCAAATTAAATAATAAGCATAGAAGAGTTTGTTTCGCTTTTATATTTACAATGTTGTCACCCAGGGTATTTTTTCTAACTTAATATCTAAAATAAGAAATAACGTGTAGCACCAGCAAAAGAAAAAGCCTCTCTGTCCAACAGCAAAATAAGCTCTAATAGTTCTTATGGGGATGCATTCTAGTGGTGATTATGTGAAAGTACAATGGAGCTTAAATCTTACACTCAAGCCATCTCTTGACAATGTACCAAAATACCTAGATTGGGGTTTTAGAAAACCCACCACAATAAGGGCAACGCTTTCTGTTACAAACTTTAAAAAATCTAAAATCTATTTAACACGATTAATTTGCAAAGCTGCTAAATTTAAACCTTTAGTATTATGAAAAACCTGACCTCTGAACCTTTGAATTTAAATTTAACTTGTACAAAAACTGTAAAAACGCATGCAAATATGTAGTTATAGAAATAAAATTTCCAGAATACATTATATTTTCTACTTATTTAATTTTTGTTCGCAGTTGATTGCCTGTCGATTCAATAAAATCAAGTGATGAGCAAATTACTGCAGTCTATTTATACATGATACTTTCACAGTTCTTTTTCATTTCTGTGTTATCTTATGGTTAATCTTAATTGCTCTTGTCATCCATTGTTGAAAAAGAAAGTCCTAACATTTTAAGTAAATAAAGCCCTATGTAAGCTGTCGGCATCAATATTTCATGGCTGGTTTTATGATCATGGTACAAAACGTATATAAATTAATTAAACCAATATTTAGCGGAATTTTGAAACATTTTTGAAAAAAAAGTTGTGCAAACATTTACCGACCAAGAACATTCTCAAATGCGATTCGATTTTTCTTACGCATGTTGAAGCAGAATATAAGCAACCTCCAAGTTAAAGCACTTTTGTCTTTCGCGAAGAACAATTCCGTTGGTCTATTTTAGCAAAATGTTTGCGCCTTATGCCCTAATATTTCCTGTCGCTTGAAATGCGTGTGTTAATAATAGCTATAATTTAGAAGAGATTACTTCACATGGTGAATTTTGTTATCTGTGCTCTCTCTTTGGAAGATCAGACACGTCTTGGGGTTTACGTTGATGCTAAACGTTGGAATATGACATAGGACAAGTATGTCATATTATAGCACTTAGTAGATACTATCAAATATTTCTATAACATTTGTCAAGTTAACGATTAAATAGAAAATTTAAAACAGTTGTCGCGGGTTTTTCAGAATCAGATATTTTAGTTTTTTCCAATTTTCACAAATAGGTACCAATCAATATAACTAGTTAATTTTTTTAAATTATTGCCTAGCATTAAATTACTTAAACTTAAATTATGTGCTGTATCTCTTATAATAAGTGAAATCCTAATATTCAAATTCAAATTTTAACTATCCTGCCCACCCATTTTTTTTTCACTAATTCAGTATGTATTTATGAAACTGCTGTTATAATATATTAATCATTGTCACCTTCTAGCAATAAGAAGTTGATCTGATCCAGACTTTTTATTTATACAGGGTGGTGTATTTTTCGATGCTCTCCATTGCTATCTTGGAAACGGTAAGAGATACAAGGTCGGTTAAATCAGAGAAAAGTTGCACATTTTTATGGCCATTGAAAATCTGTAAAGAAATCCTGGATATTTTGATTCCTTTTTTGATTTATTACAAAATGTGATTTTATAAATATATCTGCTTGGTAACTTCATGTTTTTGGGCATCCTGTTTTTTTTTTTTTTTTACTGATTTATTTTACTTCGGCATGTTTTTGCTGCTATGGCTAATCACCGAAGTGGAAGAGAAGGGAACTAGGATTAGGTGAGTAAGGGTAGAGGGTAGGTGGAAGTACTGTCACAGCATTTGCCTATAGTAGGTAGGGGAAACCACCTGAAACCCCTACGATGACAGACGGCCGCGGGATTCGAACCCACGCCTTTTGACTTTACTCGCTAAGTTACATACCAACCGGCCACCGAGCTCGGTCATCCTGGGTTTGATGACATCAACAGAAATTTTCTAAGCCTTTTAGATTTCAAGTTGCGATAGTCAACTTGTTTATTTCTTATGGCCGCCATATTGGATTTTTGCACCATCAGAAAGACAAAAAAATTAGCTTTTTAGATTGGTAACCAACATAACCTTTTAATTTTAAAAAACCTTGTTGAAATTCGAAAATTTGTATAAATAATTTACAAAATCGAGAATGCTCTGAAAAACAATTGAAACTATGATATAAATAAAGGTGACAACATTTTAGCAATGGTGAGCATCGAAAAATGCACTACCTGTCTGCATTAATTAAAACTCGTGTGTTTATTGGATTATTAGAGAATTCAGAGGCGTTCAGCAAAAATAAACATCTCAGTATGCAACAACTTAAAATTTGCAATAATAAAATAATACACAGTTAACATATTAAATACTACCAATTATTGTAGTTAATTTTCGTAGTATTGTATTTGCTTCAATAATAGCTCCTATTAATAACAGTAAAAATGTTAAAGTAGACAGTTTTGTTACAATTTGTGACATTTTTTATCTTTTGACACAAATATAAATACCTCAATCCTATTAAACGCTTACTTTTGATCCAGTTTAATAACTAGAGTGTTTATTATTCATACATTTTTTAACAACATACTTTAGTTATACACTTCTAATATAACTTTCGCATGCTTAAGCTTTCTTCTATAGCACATTGTTTTAGTTATTTCTGGTTACTTATTATAGATAACGGAGCCTCGCTAGTATAAGTTTGACAAAATGTTTAATACGGTTGTAAAATTTCTGTCACCCCATAAGTTTTTTAAATCTCTAAATACTTTTTGCCTTTAAAACAATTACTATTACATATTGCATTTAAACTAACAAGGTACTGATGAATAACTTGTAATTACATAATTATATGAAATCCACCCACATATATCCCACCTAGACAAAAAAAAACAGTAATTAAGTCATAATTAAACAGATTTTTTTGTTCTTAAATTATACCTAAACATATTTCAAACAGCTTTACTGATATAATTCATGTAGGTAAAAATGTATTTCTGCTTACCTTTCTTAAGGTTTATAATCCAATTTAATCAAGTAAAAAGTTGTAATGTATAACTTTCAATAAATCGGAGTTCTTTCATGCTGTGTTTACACACGCAACCGTAGCAAAAGAAGAGAACAAACGAATTAAGGTTTTCGTGCCATGTAAGACTCGCCAAAGAAACAAGAGTATTGGAGTGAATAAAACAAATAAAATCTACTAGTAACTTAAAGAAAGAGACTGAATAAATAGTTTATTATGCTGGCTTTTATAACTTTTTTTGTTGACACTTTTCTCTGTTTCTTTAAGTATGTACATACATTTTTACTTTTTATGAAATGTTAAAAAATCCATAATTAAAATTAACGTATAAACAGGGGGTCCCAAAAATCAATAACGCCTGAGTTATCGCGTTTGTTATAAAAATAACCCCAACCAATATTATTCAATGATTTAAAAAATCCAAAAAATTAAGTTTGTTCAGTTTATTTTAAAGAGAGATTACTCTCTCGCTATACAGGGCGATTGATTGAGACCGTGCGTTAGAAATATATGGAGAACGAAAAACAGAAAATACTAATAGTTTGAAATTCTGGCTATCGCCATAATGGTGTATGATCGGTTTAATAAAAATATTTTCAAGATGGCGGCATTTCCGAAAATACCGGAAGTTGACATCTACTTTCTTATTTTAAATACAATGGTATATTATTTATTTCATTTTAAGCGTTATTTTAGAGAGACTTTTTATTGCATTTCCTAATATGTACTGCGTGTTTTAGATTTTTGAACTTGTTTGAATTTTTTTTGATATAGGTACATTGTGATGCTTAATATTATCTACTGCCGCAATTTTTTAAGAGAAAACATTCAAATTTAAAGTATAAATAGAACAAACCTTGGAATTCATGCTACAATTTTTAGAATCGAGACATTGGTTACAGGGTGTCCAAAATTTCATTTTTTTTTTAATGCAACCAGACCACTACAAGTAGTTTTTTCTTTTTATACAATGCCCACATTCTTTTTCATATTCAAAATTAAATTCTGCATAAATCTGTATTAGCCTTTTTTATATACAGGGTGTTTCTTAAGTATTGCAAAAAAAATCTGGAGGTGATTTCTGATCGAAAATTAAGAGGGGTCTTTTATATAATTTTGTTTTTCTTAGAAGTCTCCTTTCGGAGTTACAACCCCCTAAAGGGGAGCGGAAAAATTAGGTTTTTATTTTATTTCTTAAACTTGGATAAATATAGGAGAATAATATTTGGTAGATGTTTTATACTTATTAAAAGCTTTTCCATAGTAATATTTTTAATCATCACCCACCTTCACGGGGAGCTTAAAAGTGCGACCCCTGTTGGTTTATTTATCAGAACTTTTTGGTTGGTTAAAATTTTACAATTAAAAATTTGTTTTCTGAAAGCTTGATTTATTTAGAAACTGTTTTTATTCTTTAGTTTTTCTCGTTAAACCTACCATTTTAAATTAAAATGTTTAAGCTTCCAAAAAGTACTGATAAAAAAACCAGCAGGGGTCGCACTTTTCAGTCCACTGTGAAGGAGGGAGATGAATAAAAATATTAGTGTGGGAAACCTTTCAATTAGTACAAAACATCTACCAAATATCATTCTCCTACATTTATCCAAATTTGAGAAATACAATAAAAACCTAATTTTACCGCTCCGCTTTAGAGGGTTGTAACTCCGAAAGGAGACGTCTAAGGAAAACATTTTATATGAAAGACCTCCCTTAATTTTTGATAAGGAATCGCCTTCTGAAGTTTTTTGCAATACTTAAGAAACACCCTATATATCTGCAATATTTTTCAATTTATTTAAGTGTTGCTAATTTTAAGCAGGGCTCGAAACCGAAACAAATTTTGGTGAACGGTTAACCGAAATCGAGAACTTTATTTTTATAACGGTTTTTTGTTGAAAAACCGGTTTTATTCGTAAAAAACCGGTTAAGTGTAATTTTTATTAAAAAAAGATGTTAGAAAAACCGGTTTTTTATTATTTTGGTTAAAGGATACCGTTTTTTTTTGCCTTTAAAAATAACGGTTAACCGGTTTTTAAAAACGGTTTAAGAAACCGGTTTCATGCCCTGATTTTAAGAGAAAATTATAAGATTTTTATATATACAGAACAAAGATAAAATTCAAACGTACTTTTTTTTTTAAATTTAGAACCTCATGCTCAATTTTTCATCTTTATGGTGTTAAAATCGTTTATCTCTTTTACTTATCTATTGTTAGCCTTATCAAAAATTACAAATCAGGGTGAAAAAAGCTATAAGAATGAAAGTTTATCTTAAATAAATGTCTATTAAAATGAATATAACGCGAAACATCACTGAGAGGTGGTGAAACTATAATTTAGCGAGAGCGTAAGTACATCATGAATTAATTTATACATTTGCTAAATATAATTAAAGTCAACATCAATAAAACCGACATTAATATCAGTTATATGACTATTGTAGCGTAACAACTGGATCAATTATATTCCAAGTGCTCTAGAAAAACATTTTTCAATAGTATGAATAATAAATAACATCATCAAGTGTTCCATTTAATAAGGTGCAGTACATTGGTCGGGTTTACTTGTGATATTTCGGAGCATAATTAAGTACACAATTTTCACGTACAATTGAAGAACAGGATAATATTCTATTGACCTGGTTTCGTTTAAACTGAGGATTCATTCATATGTATAGAAATAAGACGATGACCTGCTTAATTTGCGATACGGAAACAAATGTACTAGAAAATTCATCTATAAATGCAGACAGACAATTACGCATACAAAACGGGATGGTGTTTACTAGTTTGGGCCACAATACGTGGTAAATTATATGCCGACGCATAAATACGACTTTAAAGTTTATCCTTTCCAGAAACTGAGTCGTCTAAATCCGCATCAAGTAACCTCGCCATAAATATTTACGTCATATTTTACAAGTGTCGGTCTGGAATTGCTTATAGCGAACCTTTTATCGCCTGGCCTCCCCGGTAATGCGGCATTATACGGGCGCCGCGGCGTCGATTCGGCGTCGAGTGACGTCGTTTCAAGTCTAACCACGTGCCCCATATTTCATCATCACCCCGCCTGTCAGCGCTCGCGATACCGATCCGATCCGAAAGCTCCCGATCCAAAAGGGATAATGGAGGATAATAAATAAAAAAATATCCTTCTTTTCCCTGTGTTGGCCAGATTGACTCTGGTTGCCGGGCAACAGCCGACTACCGATCGATATGCGGAAGATTTCCTCGGTCGCGGTGGCTGTGACTGGAACAAAGCAGCGCATCTGTACACTGCGCGGATCAAATATTTATCCATTCATCCAAGCACCTCTTCCATTACCCTTAAATAACAATAAAGTATAGCTAATTAAGACACATTCAGCCTCTCGAAAGCACTTGTATCGCTTTAATAAGCACCTCCAATCCAAAACAATCATACACAAGTTTCATTCGAATTTTGTTCTCTTTAAAAACCTAAGGACCTTGAAATTTACAATCATGACAATTATAAAACGCAACAAATACGTTTTAAATTAAGTCTAGATCAAAGTCAATTAAGTAATTAATTATTAATCTCAATAAAACATTAGAGATCGAGTGTACGGAGCACACAAATGCCAGAGTAGAGCAAACTGTCGGTAGAGAAGGTGAACGCCGCATTAGGAAACTTTAGCAGCGGCGCAATAGAATCGGCCACTTGCTACCGGATCATCGCCAAGGACTTTAGGAACCCGCTAAGACTTGACCTGATATCATAAACACAAGAGAAACTGGACCAAGGATAAATAAAACAGAAACTCATTTGGTGTAAACAATAAGGGCAATGTGTTCATGGATAGTAAACATTAATTTCTATTTTCTATACGTTTATATATCTATGAAAGCGAAAGAACGTAAAAAAAACATAAAAAAGCTCATGTTTGGGATTGGTTTGCTACTATCGAAAGGCCTTTTAGTAAAGCTTATCATTCCAGAAAACTTTGTTAATAAAAACTTAAAAAAGTAAGAAACTTTTAATAATTGCACTACTTAATCCGTTTTTGTTTCTACAACAACTGATAAAAATCTGAAGCGACAGGTAGCTTATAAAACAAAAATATATTGGACCAAAAATATTTAGTGAATGTTTCGGTTTTAGCGAATTAAAGTTAAATTAAACTTATTTTGTTTTACGGAAAGTACAGGTCAGCCAAAAGTGGTATCCATTAGCAATGTATTGTTTATTTAAATGTTTTAATTGAAATAACGTAAATTATTAGCACTGTATGATAAAACTGGACTTTAGTTTTAAAAACAACCAATCAGGAAGCGAATAGAGCTGAAAAATGTTTAGAAAACTTTGAATCAGTCAAAAGAAGATTGTAACACCCTCAATGGTCTAGTTAGCAAGAGCCAGTAAATTGGAAACACTGGTTCAAATCCAGTCCAAGAATTTGTATTACATTAAATATTTTGCAAAACTTTTAGCTTCCATGAAACTTAGACACCAATATTGATTTAAAATTTTCGAGCCATTTTAACCAGTAACTAGCTAATAGCCAAAGACAAAGACGATATCGATTATTTGCTTAGAAAACTAAAAGATTGATACAAGAAATGGAAACTGACGATAAATACACTTAAAACTGAATAGGTACATAGTTGTAGGTGGACCCATTCAACTTTTGCACCTCGACGCTAACACGATTTCATTTGTAAATAAGTACAAATACCTAGTTATTAAATAAAAGAACAATGCAAAAAGCAACCAGGAAATTAGAAACCGAATATGACAAGGAAAAGCCATCATTGGACAACTTTATAGCCTATTATGGTACCAATAAAATAAAAAAATACGAAAGTTAAAATCTACAGTACAATAGTCGAAAGTGTCGGTACATACGGATCAGAATTATGGGAAATACGTCTGTCGAAGAAGTCATGGATAAAGGCGATAAAGATGGACTAATGACAACCATGCTGTTGCTATTCAAAAACAGACAAGAATTGAAACAGATATACGAGATGAAATGGGTGTAGATGTAGAAATTATAGAGCCAAAAGAACTCAGAAGACTAAGATGGTATACACAAAAAGAATGAATGAAGACAGGTGGCCCAAAAATATGAAAGTGGGTGTTGCCATATACAGGGTTCTCGTTTTTCGCGGGCCACTATGGGGATCTCGTAAACGGTAAGAGTTACGACTTCGGTTAAATTGGGGAAAAGTTGTATATTCAGGTGCTTAATAATTTGACGCAAACAGAACTTATCTAGCTCTTTTAGTTTTTGAGATATAGGGAAAAAAGTAAAACAGTGGATTTTTGTTTTTTGCCCGTAACTTTTTCATTTGATGTCTAATTTCATTTTTGTAAAAACATTTTCATGACCACTTTTTGCAAGGAATCAAATTCCCCAATTATATTTTCCGTGCAACGTTTCGTTTTTTTAAAACCATCATCAGGTCAATTTTTTCTTATGGACGCTATATCTGATTTTAACGCCAATTTGTAGAGCATTTTATTCTAAATTCGACAATGTATAACAGTTGGCACTTTTTTGAAACAATTGTTGTTAAAAATGGCAAAAACAAATATTTTATTTAAAACAAATCCTAATCGCCATGGTAAATAATTGTCTTTGTCCCTTTTTCCTTCGAAACAGGTAAGCAAACCGCATAAAATTACTAATTAAAAAAATAGGTACTAATAAATATGTTAGGAATGCATTAACATTGTTCACTTATTAACAAATATTTTTAGAATATTTTCTTCGGTTAAGTAATAAATGTCTCTAAAATGTGTATTTAATCCTTATTTGGCATACAATTATTTGTAACAAAAAATAACGAGTTATGCCTTTTAACTGCGTTAATAACTTCTAATAAAGCGTAAACAGATTTCTAGACGTTTTTTGTAAACTATGACCACATATTATTTGATTACGAACATTTTGTTACAAATAATTGTATGTTAAATAAGGGATTAAATACACATTTTAGAGACATTTATTACTTAACCGAAGAAAATATTCTAAAAATATTTGCTAATAAGTGAACAATGTTAATGCATTCCTAAGATATTTATTAATACCGATTTTTTTAATAAAATCCTATTAATAGTAATTTCATACGGTTTACTCACAATTATTTATCATGCCGATTAGAATTTGTTTTGAATAAAATATTTGTATTTTCCATTTTTAACAACAATTGTTTCAAAAAAGTGCCAACTGTTATACATTGTCGAATTCAGAATAAAATGCTCTACAAATTGGCGTTAAAATCAGATATAGCGTCCATAAGAAAAAATAGGCCTGATGATGGTTTTAAAAAAACGAAACGTCGCATGGAAAATATAATTGGGGAATTTGATTCCTTGCAAAAAGTGGCCATGGAAATGTTTGTACAAAAATGAAATTTGACATCAAATGAAAAAGTTACGGGCAAAAAACAAAAATCCACTTTTTTACTTTTTACCCTATATCTCAAAAACTAGAAAAGCTAGATAAGTTCTGTTTGCGTCAAATTATTAAGCACCTGAATATACAACTTTGCCCCAATTTAACCGAAGTCGTAACTCTTACCGTTTACGAGATCCCCATAGTGGCCCGCGAAAAACGAGAACCCTGTATAAGAAGAAGATGCCGACCAAGAAGAAATTGGGGTCGCGAATTGAAGGAAGCAATCAATGGCTGTAAGAGGCTTAAGTGAAGATGATTGGAAAGACAGGCAAAAATTGAAACTAGGAAGCCCATGAAAATTAAGAAATGCTCCTCTAGAGAGACTAATGACCATTGGCGATAGATGCACGACCTTCTTTCTATCCGCCTTTCATTTACATTTTTATAAAAATGTTTCTTGAATGAGTAAATTTTCTTGAAACACACGGATTATGTTTTTTACAGATTGCAGTTCATTTAGAGTTGGTAAAAAAAGTCTTTTTAATTACCACTGTCACCCAAGTGACCTCACAGTTACGAGTTAAATATTTGCAATCAACGACAGTTCCTACATGAAATCATTTAATTCATTTGAGTCTTTAAATTCCCGAAGGGTTTGTAGTGTTTCTGGAATATTTTTTTTTTGTCTTCATAAGCTGTTGAAAGATTAAAAATTATCAGCTCGCTCAATTTCTATAACAGCTTCTTTTTATACTTCGTTTAATTTCGCACAATTATTTTGTGTTTGGGCTTGACTGTTCTGGCTGATATTAATAATTTATGAAATCTGTTGAGCCTACATTAATTTTATTTGGTAAAGGTTATACAAATTAACACGAAGCAATTGAAAACGTTTTTCCTCTCATCAAGACAATTAACTCATTTAGAATCTAAATAGCGCTGCCACAGTTTTTAGCAAGGATTAATTCTCAAGCCAGGCAAAAACTCCCCTTCAATTTGAACTCACCCCTAACTAAACAAAGTTATCTGTAGAATATCGCTTAGCTGGAAAGTCAGGAAGCTTTTGTTTTAGATACGGTTATATATAAAAGATGTTTCAAGTGACTACCCCGGGTTTTTAATTCATTAGCATTAGATACAATGAAGATTATTCGCTTCTAAAATCTTTAAAATTCATTTCGCCAGGCAAAATTGAAATATAAACTATGAGAAAGACGATTTTCTTCAGTAGAGTCTGAATTTGTTCTTGCAATTAATTTACTGATTTATCGTATCTTTATTTGTCAATCACTTTTTTCAATAATAAACTACTAACTATGGTGTTTAGGTAAACTAAAAAATGCACTAAAAATTAACGTAATACATTTAGTACAAGCAGGGATGTAACTTATTTTCAACTAGCAAATATATTTTACATTCTGATTGTCTTTGTCCAATTTATTTGAGAAATAAATATTGGGATTTTATTTGGTTTTGCTTGAGACCTTTCTAGATCACAAAAATGTCAAAATTGATTTAAAAAAATGGGATTTTTAAAATCGAATTTAAACCTTTAAACTTAAACTGATTTAATTTATTTATCCGTTCCTCTTCTACCATACAGTGTAGAGGATTAGGCGGCTTTTTCTTACATACGTCCTTCCATTTTTTTCTGTCTTTAGCGATCTCAATGGCACTGTTCCACTCGCTGTCCCTCTTCGCTAGTACCTCCGACACTTGGTTATCCCACGTTTTTCTGGGCCGTCCTCTTCCTTTTTTCTTCACCTTAACTTTCCATACTTTCTTTGCCGTCCTTGTGTCCGGCATCCTCACCATGTGTCCCCACCAACTTAGCTGCTTTCTTTCTATCTTTTCTTGTAATGACTCTACTCCCAGGCGCTCTCTTATCATTTCATTCTTTATTCTATCCCTCTTTGTTACCCCTAGTGTCCTTCTCAGGAATTTCATCTTGCATGCTGTCAGCATGGATTAATGTCTCTCTGTTAGGTTCCATGACTCCATATACCAAAACTGGTACAAAAACTGTGTTGTATATTTTAATTTTTGTCGGTCCACTAACTTCCCTCTTACTCGTATTTATAAAAGGCTTTTGCAATGCATATAATACCCTGTTTGCCGCGTTTATACGGTTGATTATCTCCCTATGCATGTATCCATCGTTCTCTATCATCGAACCCAGATATTTTATGCATTCCACTTGTCTTATTGTATCATTATCGATTGTTATCTGAGTATCCATGCCTGCATCGCCCACCACCATTATTTCTGTCTTATTTATGTTCATCTTCATGTTGTATCTGTCCAACTCTGTTTTCCAGCGTCTTATATTTTCTACTAGGTTCTTCTTGGAAGCGGCGCATAGTATGAGGTCATCTGCATACATTAATTCTTTAACTTCAACTGGTTGTAAGTTTCTGTATCCTATGGCTACTCCTTTCGTCCTATTTTTTACCTCCTTGGTTACCTCATCCATGGTTACAATAAATAACAGCGGGCTCAGTACGCTGCCTTGCCTGACTCCCTTTTTAGTTACCATGGTTTTTGTACTGTAGTTTTTAATTCTTATTATGTTACTTGTTCTCTTGTAGATACTTTTTATGGCTTCAGTTAGCTCTTTTGGTGTCCCTCTTCTTTCCAACAGATTCCATATTTTTGCTCTATCTACCGAATCAAAGGCCTTTTGAATGTCTATAGCATACGTATATATTTTCTCTCCTTTTCTTATTGTTTTTTTGCTAATTTGTCGCAATGTGAAAATCCACGCTTGGGCATTCCTTCCTTTTCTAAAAACCGGCTTGAGTGTCTTCAAGCGCCGGCTCGATTATAGTCCTCAGCCTCTTTTCCAGTATTCTTTCATATACTTTGTTGGCCATACATAATAAACTGATTTAAGAAATATTAAATAAAGATTGACAATCAAGTAATCATTTTCTATTTTATATCTACAAAAACATCTCAAAAATATAAATAAAGGAAACAAAAATTATAATTATCTCTAATTATTCTATCTAATTAAATTTGAATAGGTATTAATTTTGAAAAATGTTTCCCAAAGTGTGGTTGTCGTAACCTCTAGTTATCCTTTTTTAGGCCTAGCGCACATTGACACGCAGTTGACTGACGCAGGGCAGGTACAGTTTCTGTGATTCCATGTTTGGAGATAAGACACCGCGAATTGAGACGCAGAACAATACAGCGCAGTACTGCGCCGTTTTCGCCTGCCCCACACTTGTGGATCTTACACAGAAACTGTGTCGTATCGCCACTCGCGCTCCTTTAAGTATTTTGATTTGATTGTGTCTTTTCCTTAAATGGAATCATTAGAAGTAAAATTAATTGAATCGTTGTGTAACTACCCTGTGATTTACGACACCAGCCATTTACAACATATGAAAACGAAATTTAAACAGGTAATTTGGATAAAAATCACCAACCGTGTTAGTGTAAATTACACTCCCCTAAAAATTTTGAGCGAAGCAGCACCCTCAAATTTTTTTAATATTTAACAACTTTAAGATAGCAGCGGCAATTATTTTTGAAGTTAGATAATAGTTTCGCAAACGCTTTGCACAAGTAAAACTTTTAAAATATTACACAGGGCATTTGCTACGCTTTGTCAAATTCAATGGAAATAAAAAATGTGAATAATTTTTTTATTACAATAGTTTAGTTTTTTTTTATGTGTACTTTTGTACAGAATTAGATTGTACTTAGATAATTTAAAGTTAGTTTCTTACCTATATTTATTAATTTCCGGGCTATCGTGATTTATATGTTAATTGCAGGGGCAAATAGAATATTTCATAGTAGGGAGACAAAACTAGAGTATTTTTTGAACAATTAAAACACAACAAATAAAAAATTTATTTATTTTTCTATAAGAATATGCAAAAATATATAGATTACCTACTGTGTTGAAAAAAATAACTTTCTAATGTTTAAATATTAATTAATTTGACAATGCGTAAACTGCCGCGCAGAACTGCTGTCCAATGTACGCGGACAACTGTGCCACATTGTTTTCTGCCCTGCCTGGCCTGCTCTGTCCGTACTGCGCCACGCAGTTCAATGTGCGCCTTAGCTTATACTTCATCAGTGACTAACAGCAAAAATAATTAATAAATTCAATACAATCGTGCCTGGTTGCTATAGAAAATTATCGTACTTATGTGTTGCAATATCTCCCCCTATTTTTCCAATTATTTTTGTCAAATGTAGGGTTAGCCAGTAAAATCAATGTCTTAAAAAGTATATACGCGCATCTTGTAAGTTTGGGAATATTATCTTTATGAATTAAAAACCGACCGAAACGGTTTAGCAAAACTTAACACCGACATTAAAATGAAAAAAATTACCTGACCTATCTCCATCTGTAATGAATTTTTCATCAACACTAGTTTTCTTAACGTCTATTTCATCTTTTATTTAACAGCAATCCAATCGTTTTGTAAACCTAGCTTAATATACTAAATATTTTGGTATACCATAATCATATCATATAACTTGCTTATTTTTAAAGATAAACCTAACAACCCATACATCAATGAAACGAGAAAAAAAATCTCTTTTTATTGAACCCATAGCTAACTATGGTTTCCATTTAAAAAAGTCAGTTGGCATCGAGTGTGTCATGACTTTGTAGATACTTTTTCTTATTCCATGTGAAAATATCTATAGCAATCATTTTACATTTTGATTTTAACATAGGTGACTATGGAAATATTTATCGTTAAAAACCTCGTCTCTATTTAGTTTTTTCCAAATATTAAAAAAAAAATGAAGGTAAAGGTCAAACGTCAAAATGGCATTTGTCTTGAAATTCTTCCCAACTTTGCTAATTTAACTGACAATGTAACTCTTATAATATAATAACAAAGTTACCTATACTTTCCTATACAACACATGTAGATTATTGTCACGCTGTGCCGCGAAATTTTAACGTTGTTAAAAGTGTGCCGTAACTGCGTTATTACAATGTTATGAAGTTTCTTGTGTAAAATGCGTAAGTTTCATAGGTAAGGCGGCTTTGAATTAATGGTCATTGTTAGCGTCGTCCAGCCATCTCTGATTAAAGGCATGATAGTTGCGATAGTAACTATGTGTACCTGCTAATCGCATGATTTCTGATCTCAACACGTAACCACTTCTTGTGCGGAGTGGAGGCCGAATCGATGCGAGCGAAGAAAGAAGATTAAACGTAAAGTCAACATATTAACAGGTATTGCCAACAAGTCACGGCACTAACGTCCCTTGCCGATTCCGTCTCTGTTATAACTGTAGGGCCACAAGTATCTACATCTCATTTGCAAAGCGGTGGTCAAAGACCCGCGAAGACGTTCAACAGGAAATATCGACACGCGGTGTGTGACTATCGCTTTATGCTAACGAACTGCTCTCATTCCATGTAATTCGTTTATAAGTATAGTTTTCCGAAAACACCATTCTTTCTTCTATTTATTCCCAACGCGGTTTTCTCACATTCGGAATATTTTTTTTTTGTACCCAGACTTAAATTGCACGCCATTGTGTGTTAACTAACAATGATATTGATGTTACATTACGGCTCCTAATGGGATTTTCTTGGACTTGAAACAATTATTCCCGTACAAATAAAATTATTTGTTTCCTCTGCAAACGCACCGGTAATTAATTTAACGTTTGTTTTCTGTTTGTTGGCCCAAAACATTTAGTACGGAATAATATATTCAAATTAACACACCACAAGCTATACGAATTAACAAGTCAAAGCTCGCGTATCTTCATTATGTACTTATCTTTCTAAATCTTTAAATCCAAGTCAACGTTTTGTTAGTATTTCAAGCAAAATAAGTGGCTCGATTAGCAACAAAGAGTTTCCGTATAACTGAACATAATTTTCGAATTAACGTATCATTTGTTGAAAGCTATAAATTAAATTAATTTTAGGGCATAGCTTACATATTTTGTAGAATATTTAAGTTACTTGAGATTCCATCTGTAAAATTTTCGTAAAATAATGCATGCTTATACTTAGTGTGATCAAACATTTAAAACCTAGACTGTTTGTTTAGTAAATGTTTAAGTTTACTAACTACAGGTAAGAGTTTTTTTTATGGCATTGTCATGATCGACTAGCGAATACAACAAATTTACAACTTTTTGAAGAAGTGGCATTTGCAGGATTTTAAAATGTTGCTTTGTCTGTGGATTGCACAATTTTTTTTGCAAAATCTTAGGGCTCGTTCCATAAATTGAAAACGACTATATTTATTTAAATGTGACGTACAACATAACTGGTTGATTATTTCAAGTAATTTAAATAAAATTTTACAACATTTCAATTATTCATTTACCAAAACTAAAAATAATCTAATTTTATAAAACAAGTCCAAAAATATGTCATTCTTTTCAAAATCATTTTAAATTGCTCTTTATTAAAATGTTTCTTTCACCACACATAAACAAGTAAATATACTTTGTAAGATATTATTTCTACCATTGTTATTTCGTTTGCTTTTATAAAAAACCTCAACAAACCTTATAAAAATATAGTACGTATTTTAATGGGTCTTTAAAATAAGTTATTAAACTTGTTCTTAATGGTAGTAAATTCTTAGAACAGATATTCCAATATTTCTAGTTATATACAATTTTGTTGCCATCACTCAAAAAAAAAATCAAATTTTGACAAAAAGCCATACCCATAAAGTTGGAAAAAACAGTTGAATAGCGACTTTTTAAATACCACAGAAGTATGTACTTTTGCTGTATTTTGTGGTAAGTATTCGAGGGGGGACCCAAAAATAACCGGAATTATTTACTGAAGGGCGAGCCCCTTTTAGTTCAAGCTTCTCGTGCTAGGAGAATATTCTAGAAATCCTTCTGCATCAGCGTGCCTACTGGCGTTGCTGTGTGTTGCTGCGTTCGGCTTCAGTGAATTTTTTTCGAAGACTCTTTCAACGCATCTGTCTATTTTGTGATGGCTGATTTACAAGAACTTGCGGCAGTGAAATTTGTCTGCTTCGTTTCGGGGTCGTAACCATAGCACCAAGATTCGTCTTCGATCATGATTTGGGGGGGGGGATCTGGTTAGGTCAGCCTTCAACTGCTTCTTCATGGCACGGCACGCGATTGTCTCTTTGTTGAGGTGTGATCAAGCGAGGCACAAATTTTGCTGCAACTCGTTTCATACCCAAATCTTCCGATAAAATTCGCCGAAAGGAACTCCACGACACTCCAGTCAACGTCACAAGTTCATAAATGGTCCGACTACGGTCTTCCAAGATGGCTAGACGAATTCGTATCACATTTTCTTCAGTTGGTCAAAGGACGCCCGGGCCGAGGTTGATCGTCAGTCGACATTTCGCCTTGTTTAAAACGGAAAAACCATTTTTAAACTTGCGAGCAACTTCTTTGTGAGTTGTCTCTAGCATAACAATTGTTTCCTTTTTATTTTCCATAGCAGGAAACAAAATGTCACTGCCGCAAGTTCTTGTAAATCAGCCATCACAAAATAGACAGATGCGTTGAAAGAGTCTTCGAAAAAAATTCACTGAAGGCGAACGCAGCAACACACAGCAACGCCAGTAGGCACGCTGATGCAAAAGGGTTTCTAGAATATTCTCCTAGCACGAGAAGCTCGAACTAAAAGGGGCTCGCCCTTCAGAAAATAATTCCGGTTATTTTTGGGTCCCCCCTCGTATGCAAAAGAAAAAAAAACTACTTAATTGCAGTATATATTTGTATTGTCATAGGATGAGCTTAAACATCAAAAGCACCCACTTGCAGATGTGATTCTCTGAAAGTATTATTGATAGAAAATATTTGTATTATTTATATTTTGCTCCGCAGTTTAGATAACGTTTAATCTTTGCAAATCTCACTTTAAATAGTTTTGGATACATAAGGCAAGCAATAAAACACACACGACTTTTCGTTTTTTTACTCGTTTAGGCTAATCTGAAGGAGTGTCAATTCTCAAAAATTCCAAAGACTTTTAACGAACCTTTAGTTTTTTCTTAAATTAAAGTTTAATTTAACTTTTTTAAACTCAAATTCGAAGAAAATGTAAAACTTATAACAAACTATTTTTAGGTATCATTAAATGTTTTTTTTTATGAAAGTTACGTTTAGGATATTTGTTTTAGGGTTGCTAAAATATATTATAAAATAAAAACAATAAACACTAGTATGTATATACTCAGTTTTTTAAACACGTATGAGACCGTTAACAAAAAATTTATCACTGCATGTTAAAGGAACATCTGGCGAATGCCACCGATAGCCTTTTATCATTTTTGTTGTTGGAACTGTCCATTGTCTGACCGAGAATAAAGCACTACAATTGAAATATTTTAACAATCACTGATAAAGAGTGTATTTTGGCTTTTTTTGTACGCAAATCGACATTTCGTGCAATTCTCGGCCCGTTGTATCATATATTTTATACATCCTTTAATTATCATAATGTTAAAAAACAAAACAAAAACTGGTTGAATGCAGAAATGTGAACGTTAAATTAACATAAGGCGGCTTAAGGTAAAATTTGCTTAATTTTTCCCCTTAAATAATCATCAAGGTGAGGTCCAGTGAATGGCTACCTAGGTCCCCGGACCTAGCACCTATTGATTTTTTCTGGAAAAGTCATCCAAAGTTAGCCGTGTAAAGCAACAATTGTAAAGTTGTAAAAATATGTTAAATTTATTGTAAGAGTGGACTATGACTGTTTCTCCCATTTTATGACATGAAAACACTTATTTTCGTAAATTTGACCAAATAAACAAAAGAGATCTAAGGGCAAGGAAAATAACGGATTGGTTTGTTTATTTTTCCCATATTTTTGTATTGAAGAGAGATTCAAGCCTGGCTTAAAAAAGTTCTTTATGCTTTTGCCAAGTTAATTGTCTGTAGCTTTTATATTAACGAAAATTCCAAGTAGTGAGACATTAAAATGGTACACTGTACACTCTTTGTGTAATTTTACAAAATATTCCCAAAATAATTTTCTACAAATCTATTCACATACTAAGAACAACGATTAAAGAAAACGATTTCATTGATGTTTATATTTAACACAAAATATGTTTCATAATCAGTGAACAAACATGATTAGGTGCTTGAGAAATTCACTACAGGTGCAATTGCAAGGGGCTTCGCTCAGCAGAGCCATGTTTTCACTAAGTTCGCAAGTCTGACGCTGTATATTAAATAACAATTTGAAGCCCATGTTATTATTACCGGAAATTAAGCAAAATACTAATTAACCCATTTCGAATAAGCAGGCATGAAATATCCAATACCAGCTGTTTAACTCGTCCAGCCATTTATTATAGCTTTCCGATGAAGTAAGATTAAATAAAGCGTCAATGGTAACAAAATTAAAATTGCATATGCAAGGGCCATTCCAAAATGAACGAGCAACAATTTTTTACGAGTCAGAATTCATAAATATAGGGAAAACATGCAGCATCTTAATCTACAGTCTTTGAGTTGAGGTATTATGACATCTATAGCTTCTATTACGTGACCACAGTCAGTAGATGAAAAGTTGCCGACACTGATGTTTTGTTTCGCCAACGTGCTGTCATTGTAACTCCTTGTTAAAGAAAAAATTCCCGCTGCAGGAATTTACCAAAGACTTCAGCGTGCATATGGAGATGTGTGCATGGGCGCTAGCAGTGTTAGGAGATGGGTAAAACATATTAAAGATAAAAACACAAGCATCCAAGATCGGCTTCGTAGTGATCGCCCTCGCACTGCCTCTACTGAACGTAAGAAGGAAAAGGTTGACGACATCATTAAAGAAGACGGACTGTCAATGAAATTGCAGCAAAACGTGAAATAGGACAGTGCATTTCAGGAAATGATTTAAGGCTTGGGCTATCCCAAAATTTGTGCTCACTCGATCCCGCAAAATTCAGAGAAAACTCATCGCCTTCTTCAGTAATATCGAAACGAAGGGGATGATTTTTTGATAAGTATTGTCACAAACGATGAACGCTGATTCCATCATTATGGCCCTGAAACAAAACGGCAGGGTATGGAATAGCCCCATTTGAATTCTCCAACCAAAAAGAAAGCAAAGGTAGTGCGCTCTGCTGGAAAATTTATGGGCACCTTTTTCTGGGATGCAGAGAAAATAGGTTGGGAAGTTCTTTCGCACCCTGCCTACAGACTCAACCTAGCACCCGCTGACTACTATATTTGTAGTTTTGTGAATGATCAGATGCCAGGCCAACACCACAAGACAGACGGTAAAGGACCTCCAGAAAGCTGTGCGTCTGTATCTTTGAGCAGCTAGAACAGAGTTCTACCGCAAGGGAATTTTCAAGCTTGCATAGCGATAGGAAATATGTGTGTAAAGAAATGGAGGCTATTTTGAAAAGTAAAGAAAAGTCGGTAGAATAAGGTGATTGATTTACTTGTTTTTCCTAAATTAATAAATTCAGATTTGTAAAAAAATTCTTGCGGATTAATTTTTGTGGGACCCTCGTAGTTTTACTCAAAAAAGTAATTTTAATGCTCTTAACAACGCTGCTAAAATTTAAGCCAAAAATAACACAGATTATATTGTAAACTTTAAAAAACATCAGCAAAAAAATTCCGGGTTTTATGCTTTAACTATGTATTTTTTCAGCAAAGCAATTTTGTTATCGAACTGTTGCACACATTTACTGTTTAACTGAAGAGGGTCTTGTAGCAGTGGGTTTATTAATTTTGAAAGAAATAGCCAATAATGCAGTTATAAAGCCAAGCTTTGGTTTATTGTAGTTCTAGGGCAAATTTATGTGTTCGTAAACCGGTAGAGATTTATTGGCGTGAAAAACTATGGTGCGTTGAAAGCGCGGTGTTCTGCCTGACACTAATAGCAGTATTCTAGAAGCTACCAGCGGCAGATTGTAAAGATTATGGCTGATACCAACCATTACCAGTGAAACAAGCAACTAGCATTCTTTGTCGCCAAGATATTCTGCACTGTTAAATTATACCGTGAACTATAACCGGTGTTTTACAAGAATATAAATTTTATCACACGATCAAACTCCCTCAAACCAATAAAATGTAATTAATATTGCAGGGATTTCAATAAACAAGCACTAGAGTGAATTAGGTGTTGTTGTAAAAATGTTTTAATTTAAAACTAGTCGAGCGAAACATGCACACTATTTCAGGACCGCTTTAAGTTTATTTAAAAACATTTGCGTCTATAAACATGTACCTACTACATTCAGGAAGTTTCGCTGTACAGGCTAAACATCGCCACCTTGCTTATCCTAACAGCTACAAAATCAGTTTAATTAAGACAAAGTTGCAAAAATTTGATGAAAAATTTAAATTTTTTATCAAAACCATCATAGCCCTATTAGTTCAGGAGATACTCATTAAAAAAAACAAAAACATTTTTGTGATTTTGTTTTATATCCTTTATTTTTGGACACACTGAAAATATAATACAGTGGCTTCTCAAAGCAATTTTTTATTCTCCGTAGTCTTCTTTAATTAATTTTCTATCAGGCTTTCCGTTTGTTTTCGACTATCATTCACTTTGTTATTTCTTTTAGACGCTATATTGCAGAAACGGTCAACTAGTTTGTTAACGCGATCGACTTTTACAGAAAGTTAGTCGCGAACTACCTACCAAATTCTCAAAATTTTCAAACGGACTTCCAGAAAAAAAAAACCGCTTTTACATGGGATCTCGTTTTTCATGTTTTTCGCCAGAACCGTTAGCCCTATTTTTTTAAAACTTTGCACCATTTTACTTCCAAAGGATGCGTGCGCTCCGGAAACTAAAAAAAAAATAGATTTTTCGCACAGTTCCATGGCCAACGTGAATCTAAAACTGACAAATCTAATGGTGCCTATCCACGTGAGAGTAAACTACTCTCGATAGCAGCGTCGCCAAGGATACAGCCAATCGCGAGTTACTCTCAGGGGCTGTATCCTTGGGGACGCTGCTATCGAGAGTAGTTTACTCTCACGTGGAAAGGCACCATTTGGCATCATTTTTGAGCAACGTAAAGGAATATAAAAAACAAAAGATAGACCATTAACAGATTAGATGAGGTCATACTTGGCTACGAGACAAAAAATCTGATAAAAAATAAAAAGGTAATTGCTTATTATGACCCGAGGTGGTTTTTGTTTTCGAATGTAGTCCGAAAAAAAAAACCTTTTGTATGGGTCTTTTTTTTCACGTCTTTTTCCGGAACCACTTAACAAATTTTCAAAAACTTTTCATCATACTACTCGCAAAGAATGTGCGCATCGGTAAATAAGGAAGTTTTGGTTTTATTTCAGACCACAAAAATGACCATTTTTAACCGGCGATCGTACAGAATATTGAAACTTAAAAAAATTTAGTCAGTATTATCTCACTTGACAAATGTCAAAATCGTTGCAGAGACTAAAAATTGCTTCGCGATGGACCAGTATAGCGATCGACCTGTTGGCCATAACTGCTTATTGATTGGACTAAAAGATATCACACAACAGGTAAAATTCAAAATAAATTAAGTCACAAAAAAATGCAAAATTAGCTATTTTTCATGAAATCAACACTGTCATAGGAAACAAATTACCTATATCTAAAACATATCAAAATTGTTAAACTTGCCAGTATGGTAATTGTTTCAATAAATTTATAGTAACTACCACGATTTTATTGCAACTTATTTATTTGACATTCATTTATTTAATCTTAAATTGCATAAAATTAGAACAGCAGGTGTGAGTATTTTTTTAAAGTTTTTATTATGACGGGCACTTCTAGAGCTTCTTTTACAGCCCGTTTAGGCCCACAGCTCCGTGATCCTCTTCCACCCTTTTATATTTTTGGCTTTGGTTCTCCAGTCTTTTATAACCTTTTCTTTTGTCTCATAGAAGTGCTTCTCTCCACCGTCTTCTCGATCGACCTTTATTCTTCTTGTAATTTGGTGTTTTCCAGGCTATCGTTTTTGGTGTTCGTCCATCTGCCATTCTTTCGATGACCCAGACACTGTAATCTTTTCGCCTTTATTACTAAGTCAATTGCTGGTCCCTTACATATCTCATAATTTTCCCTATTTGTTCTTCTCTCATACCCTGTTTTCCTTCCTCCCAACACTCTTCTAAGTATTTTCCTCTCCCATCTCTGCAATTTTTCCTGTGCTTTCTTATTCAGTATCCAAGTTTTGCAGGCATATATTGCTGTTGGTTGCACGGGGCACTTAATTAGTGCAAAAAAAGTAATAGATGAACTTTTTATAGTCAGGTTGTTTTAAGATCTTATAATAATGCACTTATTTAACAAAAATAGTTATGTATATACGGAAATAATCTTAATAACATGCTAAAGTGCAGTAAACGAGATTTACTTTCGTAGAATCTTCAAGGAAGTAAATTTTTGTAACTTAAAAAAAATTATTTAACATACTTAATGCAAGGTGTCGCGCCGGAACTGCATATTTTGTAATCGACGCAAAAACAATTAACTACGTCCGTCCTGTCTGTACCCAACAATTAGGAAATAATTAGTTGTTCAGCGCATCACTTTGACAGACTGTTAAGTTAATATTCCAGTTTTTCTATTAAACCTGGACCACTTTTACGTCGCACTTGGTAATAACTCGATTTACATAGCAAGATGAAACGAATATGATTTAAATCAGCGCTAGCTATATATGTCTGAATAGAAAAACAATTTTTTATTTTAAAGATTTTACCAAACAGGGTGATAATGACGTTAGTAGCGAACCATTATTTTTGCAGTTCTTAAAAAAAAAACGATTTAAAATTATAAATGATTGTTAGGTATAGTTATGAAAGGTCGAGTTCTACGATTCTTGTGCGTAAGAAAATAATTTCCGGCCTAATTGGAAAATTTTTACACATGGGTTTTTACCCAGTGCAGTGTATTTAATTTAATATCATATGAATATTACTAAATGAATGCCTCCATACATTTATTAAATGTTGCATATGACTTGATATTAAATGTTATTAATTTGATGCACTGGCAGAAAAAACAATTTCATCCTATTTATGTATTTCTGAAACATCGCTACATTTATGATTTATGATCAAAATTTTTTACCATTGTGAAACAATTTTCCTTAAAAATGCAAGCAAAAGTAACTTCCTCAATTAAATTTATCGGCAAAAGTTATTTTTAGACTGTATATAGGCTATATTATGACAAAACTTTGTAAAATTTAATGTTTCTGCTTCTTATCGCCAAAAAATTTCATGCGTGAGTTCTCAACACTTACTCTTTGACTAATTATTTAAATTAAATTAAACAAAAACCGCTTTTGTTATCAGGCAATGATCTTCAACGTTTTTACTAAAACTGGTTTGGTATTTATATTTTTTAAATAGTTTACTTCAAATAACAGTTTGTTTTTTCAAAGATTTTAATAAAGTAATCTTTTATGAATATACATACAGGGTGTCTAAGAAGATTGTCAAGGATGTGACACTCTTTACTGGTTCAGTAGGTACAATTAATAAAAGTGCAGTTTTTTGTGAACCACAATAACTAATTCTCTGATTTTCCACGTTTTATTTAATTTACAAAAGAGTAAAACATCCAACATTTCTATTTTATTTGTAACTTGTTTATTAAGTATGCTAGAAGAATGTTGATGCACATTATGACTTAACATTACAACATTGCACCAATTTTGTTTTTCACTTGCATCATATAATGATGCCATGCGCATTTAATATTAAAATATATTATGATACAGGGTGTACAAATAGTGCGTCTTTTCTTATCTAGAGTAATATTAATTTTAGACAGATCGTCCCAAGTCTTTGTTCACAATGAACGTGGTACCTACGTAAGAAATACTTAATACCTAAAACGAACGTAATCGTTACTTTTAATAAGTACGTAATTTTCGCAAGTGTTCACAATGAACGTAATTTTTACGTAGAAACTATGCACTGATAAATTCAATAATTTACTGCAAAAACTTTAATATATTGTAAACAAAGTGAAGTATGTATGTTTTTAATGTTTCAAATTAAGTATTTTTCCTGGCAGATGTGATCAGGGCTTCGAACCGGAACTGAACCGAAAACCGGAAAAAACCGTTATTTTTGTCAGAACGAAAACCGGACTGAACCGAAAAAAAAATCGGTTTATTACGGTTCGGTACATGTTCAACAAACTCGCGCGTTTTGTTTATATATGTTTCGTTAAATAAATTATAGTATCATCATATGTTAAATACTTCTATTTTCAATTATTATACCTTATTATACCAAAAAAACATTTAAAAAAAATAAAAAGTAATCACTCGGAGCTGAACCGAAAATCGAAAACCGAAAAAAACCGTTATTTTTATCAGAACGAAAACCGGACTGAACCGAAAAAAAATATCGGTTTATTACGGTTCGGTACATGTTCAACAAACTCGCGCGTTTTGTTTATATATGTTTCGTTAAATAAATTATAGTATCATCATATGTTAAATACTTCTATTTTCAATTATTATACCTTATTATACCAAAAAAACATTTAAAAAAAATAAAAAGTAATTACTCGGAGCTGAACTGAAAATCGAAAACCGAAAAAAACCGTTATTTTTTCCGGAACGAAAACCGGAACCAAACCGATATATATTTTTTTAATTGAACCGGAACGAAAACCGAAACTAAAAAAATTACGGTTCGAAGACCTGACATGTGATAAAAAACCTTCCGCGTTGAGGTTATTTGCCAAGCTACAAACAACGTTTTACGTGCTTTTTACGTATTACGTACGTTTTAAGTACATTTTACGTATTACGTATTATGTCCCACGTCCATTGTGAACACCTGCATTTATCTATGTATATAAAAGAGCTTGTTTGTTTGTTTGTGTGTTTTTTCGCTATGGAATCCTAGGTCCGTTGACCGATCGGGACCAAATTTTGCACAGTTACTATTTAGGACCCAACGGATTAAACGTCGTATAAAGAACGGCCAGGAACAGCTGGAAACGGCCGGGAACGGCCGGGAACGGCCGGGAACGGCCGGGAACGGCCGGGAACGTCTGGGAACGTCCGCAGAGCGCGAGCGCGAGTAGTTTGTGATTGATAATCTGGGAATGTCCGCCGAGCGCGAGCGCGGAGCGCGAGTAGTCTGTGATTGATAAAAGAGAATTGCAATCACCCGCACAACGCCGGGTAAACAGCTAGTTTCTATTATTTTAACTTATGAATCACGTATTTCGTACTACGTTCGATGTGAATAAGGACTAACATTCACATAATGTATATGAATATGTCAATAAAACATAGGTTAGACGGTAGAGTGTTCCATTCACAACAATTTACTTATTCATGTTAAAAATTAACAAATTAAACCAAGCAAAGCAAACACCCTGTGTATTATTTTAAGAGTTTAATCGATCAAAAGTGACGTTAAAAAGGCTTACAAGGTATATTTTAATGGCATATTTTAATTTTAAAATATTATTTTCTTAAAGTTCGTTAGCCTTAAAACTTTTCAAACAATCGTAAATAACTCAAAAACTGTTCATTTTAAGTAAAACAAAATGATCAAGCTTTAAAAACATTTGAAGTCGTTGAGTTCTGCTGTCACTCGTTTTTACTAAAACATTTATAAAATGTAAATAATACGTGTTGCTAACATAATTGTTTCGATTATATCTGTGTCAGGTTATGTTAAATTACAAGTATTTAATTAATTAATAACTGCGCGATTACGCAAAAGGGAAGTCTACTTCCAAAGGTGTAACATATTTACATAACTGCCGTCAGAGTCAATCAACAAATCCATACAACATTTACAAATAACAAGACAATTCATGCATATAATACGTTATGATTTATTGAGAAAAGTTCAAAGAATTTGTGTTAAAGCAGAGACTTGACAAAAGCATATAATTACAGTATTTATAGTATAAGGTAAACCAATAACATATTTGTTTTATTGTTCGCTGACAGTTGTACTTTGTGATTCTTTCTCAAGTATCCTCAGATTTGGATTTTTCAGTACCAAAATATGGATCTACACCGATGTTTTAAAACTTTAATAACCATGGAAAGGAGGTGCTAAAAGTATACAGTAAAAAATGTACTCGTCACTCAATATGAAATCCACAACATGGGTTTCAACATGATGCATTGATTAACTATGTCACTTTTTCATACCTTATAGTAATATAATACATTAGGTTTAAGAGGATGAGCCATCAAAAGGTACTCAAAAAAAATTGACAACGAAAAATAAATAAATAGGTGGGGTTATAAGTTGACATCAATATGAAAAGCTTTGCAGCCGATATAAATAAAAACATTATGTAAAAATTATTTTGCTCCAATATTTTTCTATTTACTGATGTACAACTAGTATAGTAGCATGTGTGTTATAATATTACAATCATTAATTAATTTTTATTTTAATGGTAAAACCATCACATTATATTGACTTACATTTACACGAAGAGGTCCTCAAGAAAACTGCACGCAGGACTACGCGCACCACAAATCTGCCACAGATTAAACGCGCAGGAAATCAAAATTAACCCACAACATACATCTAAATTTAAGTAAAATAAATCATAATATTTACAACGCAAATGGAACTGATGTATTTATTACAGTATTTTATACTTGCCACATTTTGATCTCTGGCCACTGAGCCACATATTTTTGTTCAAAAATACAACACAAAGCTTAGTCACTATGAAATTCAAAGTGCGAACAATGCAAAATTTATAGGTGAGGGAAATATCAAAACAATGTTTCAACGCAATTTGTCACTCAAAAGACACTGCCAAACGACGGATTTAGCAGCCAAAATGTGCTTAAAGATCTAAGTCACTTTATAAATTTATTTTGGGATAAAATGTTAGCTATTAAATAAGAAGATCCAAAAATGCAAATATAATATGGTTTTCAGCTATTTTGTTTAAATCAATAAAATTATAATTGCCTTACGTTTATCGATAAAGGTTAAAACAAAATATTAACCTAACTTGTATAAATATACAGGGTATTTAAAAGAAATAGTAGACCATAATTATGTACAGGGTGGACCAAATTCGAAGGTTGTACAGGGTATCTCGGTTACCGTAATAGTTAGCAAAAATCTGATATGGGCTATTTTTTGAGAAAACAGGCCTATGTAAACATATTTTTTATATCGCTTTTCATTTTGGCACTACAGACGAATAATGAATTTCATCATTTTTGAAAATTTACAATAAGATCTTTATTTATTAAAATGGAACTAAATCTTATGAAGGTTTTTTATACAGATTATTATGCTTAATTTAAAAACAAAATTAAATTTCTTTTATCGACCTTGACTTTCGAGATGTGAAGTAAACTTGTTTTTTTAAATGAAAACCCTAGTTAGCCATGACTTTATATGAAAGACGTTTATTTAATTTTGTTACTGAAATTTTGAGTTTTTTTACATTTAAAATATATACGTATGAGATGTTTAAAACCTTTGTCCTAGACATTTAAAAATTCCTTACGCCATTGTAAACACGTTTAAAATACAGGGTGGTACACTTTTTAGGAGCAGGACTCAGTCGATAGAAAAACTTATTTTAAAGCGAATATTCCATATCAATATGGGCCCAAAAACGCTTGATTTTAAAGATACAGGGTGTTGAAATTTTCGAAAAAAATAACGAAAATGTTTAAACGTTTCTCAACCCGTAGATATATTTAAACCAAATTTGGTATACAGCACCACCTTACAGGTTACCACAATCTGTGAAAATTTCAAGTCCTACAAGCAACCAGTGGCGGGGTTGTAGGGGTTCAGTTTCAATAAATTTTATAAAAAACTAGGCGATTTACCCGGCGTTGCACGGGAGATAACAATTCTCTTTTATCAATCGCAGACTACTCGCGCTCCGCGCTCACACCCGGCGGACGTTTCCGGTCGTTCCCGGGCATTTCCGGCCGTTATTTATACGGCGTTTGATCCGTTGGGTCCTAAATAGCAACTGTGCAAAATTTGGTCAGACTACTCGCGCTCCGCGCTCGCACCCGGCGGACGTTTCCGGTCGTTCCCGGGCATTTCCGGCCGTTATTTATACGGCGTTTGATCCGTTGGGTCCTAAATAGTAACTGTGCAAAATTTGGTCCCGATCGGTCAACGGACCTAGGATTCTATAGCGAACAAACAAACACACAAACACACAAACACACAAACAAACAAGCTCTTTTATATATATAAGACTAATACGGCTCTGTTTAAAACCAAACTCGAGTTTCTTTTTGGATCGAACGTTTTATTCTTAACAAAAAGTGTCTCTTGAGTTTTCTTCGTATCTGCCACCGTTTGGCGCGAAATTTGATTTGTTTTACCATTTTCGCGAAAAATTTACTCCCTAAATGGATTATGAACTTATGATACTTTACAATTAACTCTCCAGCAATTTTAAAAACAATTTCCTGACACTGTATAGGTGTATTTGTATTCTTAAAATTTTTAATTCTTCCCCGGTAAAAGAGATATAACAATTTTTAGAAACTCCCGGGAATTCCCTCTAATTATGTATTAATTTTTAGTGCCATCAGTGCCAGCAGACGAAAACAAAACGCTATGAAAGAACCAAAGAAATGCAGTCAAAGGAAAAAGAGGGTTGTACAAGAAATGATTACTCCACGCAAATGATTTACACTTTACGGTAGAAAGACCTAGAATTTTGTAAGTGGGTATATCAGTGCATTTATATTTTTAGTACTACCACTGAATTAAGCTGATAGTCAAAAAGAACCAAAACGTCTGACATTAAATCTACTGTTAAAATCATGTACATAATATTAACAATATTAGTCTTTTAATATCTTTAGAAATAATGGAATTATAGAATTGAAACTAAAATCAAACATTTTAATTTTTTCTAAAAGACGTTCGAACTAAGAGAGCTATATTAATTAATAAATTGGTATTCAGCTTTCAGTTATGTTTTTTTTGCCCCATTTTAACAAATAGCGTAGTTCTTAAGATAAACAAGATTTTTATGACGAGCCTCAAATATTGGGTACCCTGTACAAAAAAAAATGTTTGGTTGATAATTTGATAATTCTGTCTGGGACATCAGATATGATAAAAAAAACAATATTCTTAATTCAACACAATACAACAGGATCAAGCAAGTGTAGTACGGTGCAATGCCAGCCTTAAGGAAATAATCAATTCGCCGATAAATAAAAATCAATGCAGGAATAATTCTAACGCATGGAAACAACTTTGTTAAAAAATTGTTGATATATTTATTGCTTAATACGCAGAACGACCTCCGCGTTCTCTTGATGCCACAGGAAGATAAGTACATGTACATTATTTCAGAATTATTAAACTTATACCGATTCTAGTAAAACGAGTCTGTAAATGTAGTTGTAATTGAATTATAGTTTTATAGACAAGCGGGATATCCAGTTTGTATAAAATATTAAGGAAGGCAGATCGCGTGTTAACAGGTATTAACGCACGCATGGAAGATTGGCAGCGGCCGTCTATCACACAAGTCTTTGTCAGCACCGCCTTAGAAAATGTACTCGCAAAACGAATAAAACAGTGAAAGAACTAGTCGATGAACAGTTTACGTACAACTATAGCGAAATAAAATAACTCGGTATACAGGGTGTCCCAGACCAGACAAATTATTCGATAGCTCTGTTATTAGTAAAATTTGTAAAAATGTTTGATTTAAAAGTAGTTTGTAGTAATTTACTACATAAACTAAAACTATTTTTAACTATACATAGTGTTTTGTAACGTACACGTAAATTTTAGATTCAAAACTATTTTTTTCTTCTGAAACATGAAAGGTTTTTGGTGTCTGAAATCAATATTTTTTGTTATTTCTGTGCTTAATTAAAATATTGACAGCAGCAAAACTCCAAACAAATATTAATATTTTACCAAGTAGCAATGTCAGAACGAAATGTTTTAAAACTTTGTTTGAAAATAGTGTCATAGTGATTGCTGACTAAATTTTAAAATAATACACAGAGTGTTTCTTATGCCCAGGCCATTTGGCTAAATTTCAAACACGGATAATTTTAAATTTTCTCATTGATAATTAGATTATCTTCAAAAGGTATATTATGTCTTAAACCAATATTTCTCAAGTTATTGTGGTAGGTATTTATAATAATTTTTGGGCACATACAAAATATTTAATAGAATTAAGCTAGTAGGCTCTGAAAAATCTCAAAAATTAGGATCAAATGTCAAAATCAGTTCTATTTTCATCTTTTAGCTGTAATTTTATTGGATTAATAGCTAATTTAAAAATGAAAACCAACCTAAAAATCAAAGTTGTTCATATTAAGATAAATAGTTTTATTTTTCAGACGATAAAGAACGCTCTTACGTAAATGAGTGTTATTTTTTAAGCCAATTTGAAAGAAATACTTCCTAAGAATACAAACTGTATGCATATTATGATCAGGGACTAAAAACGAAAAAAATTCCGTTCGTTTCTGTTCGGAACGAAAACGAAATATATCGTTTTCGTTCTTTTCGTTCTAACCGAAAAAAATCCTTTTTCGTGTTCGTGAACCGAAATAGTAACGGTTAAAACCGGTTTTACAATTTTTTTTTTTCGTCAAAAAATCAATTTTTTTTCTAGTCACCACAACCCTCTATAAATACGATAACAATATTTGCGTCTCAACTAAAATATAAACGATGACGATGGGGTTTGATGCTCACGGACAGCATATTTTAGACTGGCGAACCATCGCCATATTAAATTTACCAAACACATTAACATTTAACCATTTTATTAAGTTTAACACCCGTAAGGTGCAAAAACACAACGTGATTAGGTTCAATTAGACACGATCTTTATCTAAAAATATGAAAATATAGCAAGTGCTGTTTTAAATTTATTCTAGTACTAAAAATCTATGCATTTGATTTAAATAAGATCCTGCTGTAATTATTTAAAAAGACAAAAGAATGAATTCAAGTGGATAATTTAATAAATGTTATAAATAAAAAAGATATTTAAAAAAAACTTATAGATATTAACTTGAAATATACTTTCTTTATAGTTTGTACATACCATACAATATACATTTTCACATTCCGTTAAATCTTACTAGCAACACATCTTTCAATAAATCTTCTTTTACATTAGTCCTTTTCGAAGTAAGAATAAATTTTACTATTATTATGTCTAAACGCAAATAAAACATGCACATTGATAATATATATCCAATCAGAGGCGTAGCTAGGGGGGAGCAGGTGGGTACATATATCGCTGGGCGCCACAGCTTAGGGGGCGCCAAAATGAGGATCGATTGAAACTAACTTTTGTATTTTAATTTTACAAGAAATCGCACGTATATTAAAAAGCGTAATTGATAGACTTCAACAAGAAATATCAGTACGGTTTTTACGTTTAAAAAACCTTAATACCAAATTTGGATTTCTGCTAGACGTAAAAAGTCTTCTGGCTAAAACAAAAAACGATTCACTTCATCAAAATTGTTTAGATTTTGGAAATTTCTACGACACCAACGTCAATATATACAAACAGGTCCTGAAACCGGTGTGGCTTTATGGTATTCAACTTTGGGGTTGCACGAAAGACAGCAATATTACATCTATCCAGACTTTCCAAAACAAAGTGCTACGTAATATGGTAAACGCTCCATGGTACGTCCGCAACAGTGATCTTCATCGAGACCTTGGTATACCAATGGTTAAGGAAGAAATCAAAAGGTTTGCTGGTAAACATGAAGCCAGACTCCACCATCATGAGAATGCAGAAGCTCTTCAACTGCTGGACAACCAACACCTTGTCCGAAGATTGAAGAGGACCAAGCCGTTTGAACTCGTGTAGTGTGTTTTCTGTGTAAAAGCTGAGCATAGTGCGCGAGTGAGAGTGCATAGAATATAGTCAGAACAATCTAGAAGACATCAATGGATGGACACTAGTTGTTAAGTATTTAGTTTTAAGATTTACTAGAAAAAAATTTATGGTTGGTCTATTAGACCAGTATTAATAACCCAAACACCTAAGGTGTTTATATATATAAAAAAAAAAAAACAACGTCAATGGTCACGAATTGTTCACAGAAATCGGAGACTGCAAAATGCTGCTCAATACCCGGACTGAAATTCTACCAGAAACTCCTTTAGACCTTCTTGGTTTTATTGTATCATATGGAGATGACGTGTTTCCCAATATGCGTATTTCACTGCAAATTCTTTTAACAATTGCTGTTTCAATTGCAAGTTGTGAGCGGTCTTTCAGCAAACTAAAGCTTATTTTATCATATTTACGTGCTTCAATGGGACAAGATCGTCTGAGTGATCTTGCACTCCTTAGCATCGAAAGACAAACCCTTGATTCTATTAATTTTGACAACGTAATTGATGAGTTTGCGACAGTCAAATCGAGGAAGATTAATTTATAGTAGAATTCCAATTCATATATACTACACATACACACTCACGGACCAGTACAATAAATATGTATAGAATTGTTTTTATTAGTATTTAGTAATTTTAATAATTAATTAGTATTTATTTTAGTATTTTAGTGTTTATTAAATAAATTGTTTCAATCCATAAAAAGAATTTTTCGTTTTTATTCTATTTATGAACCATAATATAAACTGAAAATAACAATTTTTTGGGGGACTCCGGCCCCAGTGAGTCTCCAGACTCTCGATACGAGAAGGGGCGCAGATTTTGTGTCTTGTCCCCCGGTGCAAATTACCCTAGCTACGCCACTGTATCCAATCAAGTGTATATTTTATATTGATGATCTAAAAAACAAATTAGAAATAGAGAATATCTGTACCGTTAATTGTGTTACACGAAATTTCAAGTATAAACAATAAAGTTGTTAATACATATTCACGTAAATATATGGAGAAAAGTGAAGCTCACTTATTTCAAGTGAGATTTTTTACAGCCTCGTGGAGTCTCCCCAGCACAGAAGGTAAATTCGCGTTTGTGTTTAATAAATAAAATTGAAATAGCGACAAAACCGGTTAAAACCGGTTTTGGAAAATATTTATTTCGTTTTCGTTCTTAAAAAAATTTCGGTTAATTTCGTTTAACGTTTTCGTTTTCGTTCCGTTCTCAGTCCCTGATTATGATTAATATGGCTGAAAGTGCACACGTAGCATTTAAGAGTTACATATGTATATTATTAATATTAATTATGTACTACTCCTATACACATTACATTTTTAATCACATGACTTCGATTAGTCATATATGTTCATTAATAAATTTATTGAATATACAACAAACGTATTTTTAGTTGCTTTTTTTCCACTAGTCCCATAAATAAATAATTCTTAAGACATTTCATTTAATACAAATAATTTTTAATCAAATAAAAATACAGCTTAAATGATAACAGAGTTGTATTTGACATTTGAAACAAATTTTTGAGATTTTTCCAAAGCCTACTAGTTTAATTCTCTAAAATATTTTGTTTGTGGACGAAAATTATAGTAAAAGCCGCTAAACCTAAAAAAATATTAATTTTAGACTTAATATACCTTTATTACTTTAAATTTAAATCATCAATTAGAAAATGTAAAAATATACTTCGCATTCTAAATTAAAAATAATGACATACGTATTTGAAGTTTAGCTAAATGAACCGGACATAAGAAACAGCCTGTGTATCAGCGGCGTGCGATCCATGGATGCGTTGGATACGGCGCATCCCCTAAAATTCACGTCAAGAATTTTTTTTTCCGTATCATATTTGAATTTCGTGTAGCTTTATTTCGCTTTGATTTTATTTTTTGTTACCTGATAATTTTATTTATTATATACGATGTTTTGCCTGCTCGAAAATTTGCGTTATATAATCTACATCCAGCGAGCGGCTGACTAAATGTGTGCAATGCACAGCGCCAGCGATTGTGAGCCCGACTGAGGGATGCGTTTCTGATTGTGGATTCGAAATTTGCGTTCTTGGCGCATGCGCACTGCGATGCAGTCCCTAGTCTATTGCCCGCATCGTTGCTTTACTTAACAGCTACGGGAAGCGATTACTCTCATGGTTCCTCTGTGTGGGGCAATTGTTATATGGTAGGGCAGCCGCACTCGATTGATATTACCGCACGCTACAAAATAATCATTTCCGTTGTAAATTGATTTTTGTTTACTTTCTTTAAATCAAGCTTCTTCTATTTAAATAAGCTTAACTCTATTTTTAGTGCACTGTTTCGCTACTTAGAATTTTGATTATTATTTAATACGACCCATAATATGGATGAAACTGTGGTTAATAATAATTGCAATTTTTGATTGAAAATTTAAAGAATATGAAAAGAATTTTCCGGATTTTCTATTACAATCACTTCAGCCAACTTATAGAAAATACTTTGATTTTATGAAGTTAAAAAGTCAATTAGTTTACTTGTACTCGACTCCCGACTTTCATTTAAAATCTATAAATTGCATAAAAGAATTAATTGTGAAAGATGAGCTAAAAGATGTTTTGACAGAAGTATTTAAATTAATACAATTAATTTGCACTATACCTTCCACGAGCGCATCGGCTGAACGATCGTTTTCGACAATGAAAAGAATAAAAACATTCACCAGAAGTAGCCAAAATGACGATAGACTGTCTGCTCTCGCTTTAATATCAATTGAAAAAAAATTGTTGCTAAATATGAAAAATGAAAAAAGATTGTATGATGTTGCTATAGACGAATTTTGTAAAAAAAGATCGTAGAATAAAATTAATTTTAAAAAAAAATTGTTCGTTTTTTTGGACAGCATCCCCTGGTTGAAAAGTCACCGCACGCCACTGCTGTGTATTATTTTAAAATTGTAACCAGTCACCAAATACTTATTACACTATTCTTGAACGATTTTTAAAAGAAATTTGTTCTTACATTGCTACTTTGTGAAATAATAATATTTTTTTAGAGTCCTGTTTCTACCAATATCTTCAAGAAAACAAATATCTCAATTTTTGAGACAAAAACCCTTTTTTGTAAAAATAGAATATAATTTTGCATTTAAAAATTACAAAATATACCGGATGTTCTACAAAAAAAAAAAAAAATTATGCGTCGGTGCGTAAAAACAAAATACTGTGTAGTTGAAAATAATGTGAAGCTATGTAGTAAATGACTAGAAACAACTTTTACTAAAAACTTTTAAATTTTTTTTTCTAATAGCAGAGCTATCGAATAATTCGTCTTGGCTGGGACACCCTGTAAATATAAAGTCCACAAATATCGACTTAATATCACGAGCTGCAGCGGGGTCGCGGTGTCTTTTTATTTAACCGCCCGGCTTCGTGCCGCGTTTTACAAAATAACAGTAATCAAACAATAAAAGTTCGCTAAACCGTCCACTTGATCGCTAAATAAACTCAAAAAACAAAAGCGCGCCTCGGATTGCTTGAGTTTTTTGCTCTCCGACGTTGATATTCGTATCACACACAGTTGTACATGAGTATGTGGTGAGGGAGACGCGACAAAAAAGTGTTACAGACAGCAAAACAAAGAAATGTTAAAATGGTTAGATGGCTCGAAGACGGGATCTTTCGAAGGTCGAGAATACTTCTTTTATATTTACCTAAACATCTAAAAGCCCTTAAACAACTAATGATTTTAAATATTGTGTGCAATAAATTAATAACATAAAAACAATTTGTAAAATAACAATAATATGCATACAAAAATAACGGCTTAAATATCTTGTTTTTAAATTAAATTTATTATTTTTGTTGCCACTCCAAAATTTATAACACCACTGAAAAAACCTTAAAATTCTATATTGTATATTCGATAGTCTATCATTTTTATATTAGATCAATCAAGGTAACATGTAAAATTATGAAACGACAAAAAGAAGTTAAAAGTAATTGATTAAAAATCTTTAATAGGCTATTATTGATGAAAGTAATGTTTAGGTAATAAGCAAAAATTAAGATGAAATTAAATAAAAATTAATGTAATACTTGCAAATTTTGATGTAAAGTAAGCAACATAATTTTTTATGCTTTTTACCATTTTCTAGTTATCCTATTCCTAGTAGTATACAAATTGCTAGTATATACTTTTCACTAGCTTTTACTATTTATATTTATCTTGACAAACTACTTATATTAATTTAATGTTTGTTTGGATCATGAAAAAAGTTTCCCCAAAAGATAGTTAAATTGTATAACATGTAATAAAGAATTTCAAGAGCTTGCGAACGATTTACAATATAAAGAAGTATGGAGTGCCATTGAAAACAACTCTTAAATCATATATCATAAAAACAATGTGTGTTACTATCTTTTAAATATTTTGTTACAAATACCAAACTTTTATCTCTTAAAATAAGGAAGTTAAAACACCGGAAAGTTCTAATTTGGGACACCCCTTTTTATGCTCATATAATAAAAAACAAGTTTTGTGGTAAAACACTACACAATGATGTTTCAAATGTTTTAGAACATTAATTCTAGTAGACGCCAAACAAGTTTTGAAAAAAGATTAATTTGATAAAACATCTCAATAATAAAATGTATATATAATTTTCAAAGGCGTTTAAATTATGTTTTATTTATATCATTTCCAATTTTTCAAACATTTAAAGCGCTTGTATTGTTTGTTAAATTGTTTTGGGTCTAATTCCAAATTGGAATAGTTCAATGGAAAATTTAAATATGCACACGATTTTTTAGAAAAACAACTGAACCAATACAACCTTTGCAAAAAATGAATGCAATTTGCTATAAAAATCTCCTTCATGATTTCTATACAAATCTGATATCTTTTAACTCAACTGGTGTATAAAATACATAGATTCTTAGAATTTTTTATTTTATAGTACGGTACCTTTATTTTGTCTATTTATTAATTATTTACTTGACATTATTAAAGTAGTAAGCTGTTGTGAAACAAAATGCACACTGGATTTAAATATTCAGTAAATTACTTTGCTATTATGTTATAATTGCAATTGTAGCCGTATTCGCAGTAAATTTAATCTCCTATACTACTATTCATAAATTTTTTATTCCAAATTGTTCACATCCACAACTTAATATACCAGTAACAACGTTATGGACTCTCATATGGTGATTACAAAGATTAAAAACGTTACGACAAAAGAAGGTACTTGGAAATATAAAAGAATTCGCAACCAACCGATTTCAGCGCGCAGATCCCCTTCAGAAAACAATTAACAAACCCCATGTATTTGCATCCGCAGTTTCTCTGCTTGTGTAAGCCCCTCTATTTCCTTCTGTAATCGTTCACTAATATGTTTACCTCTCTTGTTGGTTCAAATTCGATTTGATTAGTTGATTACAAATGCAGATCTCTAAGTGAAAGGTGCGTTAAATGCGCGGCAAAGGCTTCATTCGTCGAATGAAACCCCTGCTATTTTATCGTTAGGAGAATATTTGTCGCTAATCAACGATTTATATCTTAAAATATATATTGTACGAAAAGGTAACAGAGATATTTTCACTAAACCTATTAGGTGTAGTGCTTACATAATAAACTACGTCATTGCAGAATATCAGCTTCACATAGGTATATACAGGGTGACTAAATTTTGATGTTAAATAGTTTTTTCTACGACCACTAATGTAAATAACTCCCAACGTACAGCCTGCATGCTTAGTGAGTGGGTCCTTACGCACGGTAAGCAAAATCACAGTTTTTTAAAGAAATGATCAAAATAAACTCACGTCAAACACTTCCTGCATGTCTAGTAAGTGAGTTATAACGCACGGTAAGTAAAACGCACACTTGTCTAGAAATGCCAAAGTAGGCTTACGTCAAAATCGACAATACAACGTAATTACTTGTGTATATTAGGCAAAAAGCCGTTAAAATTGTAGGTATTATGTGATCGTAGAAAAAGTAAGCTACATAACACGAGTTGTAAAGCAATTACGCACATGTCGAAAAACAAACTTGCCTATACGCGGCCTCGAGCGCAACTTTTTCACTCGTGCGTAATATGCTTCTAACAACTCTTGTTATGTAATATACATACTATTATATCATTCTTAACTGAAGAATTTTTAAGTCAATTAAATTAAAACAAAACTGTACAATTTTATGCCGAAATTAAACCTAACTAGTAAATTATCATTTTTCAAAAGTTATCTAAGAGAAATTAAGGTTTTTTTTGCAAAATGTTCAGATTTATCGAAACTTAAAAAAATTATTAATTGGTACACGATGATATTGTTAGTTTTAAAATAAGAAAGTATATTTTTATGTATTCTATCTAGCCATAAAAATGAAATGTCAAAATGAAAATTGCTATTCTCATAAAAAGCTGCGACATTTTGAACCCTAAGACAAAAGTTTCATCAAAAGACATACAGGGTGGACCAAATTCGAATGTTTATGGATTATCGCAGTTCGTGTCCGGAATATTCTTCGCCCACAATTCTTCGCCTCCACATTTCTTCGCCTACACAATTCTTCGCCGCCACAATTTTTCGCCGCATACCAGCATAACACAAATTTTATTTGAAATGTGATTGTTTTTAGTTACAAAGCAATTTTCAAAGATTATTTTACATTAGGATAGGTTAGGTCAGGTCAGGTCAGGTTCATTTAATTTTTATTCACACTATAATAACATAAACAAGAATTAAAATCACAACATACGCTATTTATGTAGCAATTTTTAAACATAATATAAAAGAAGTAGTAATTTGTGATATGCTTGTATGCTGCGGAAAATTGTGGCGGCGAAGAATTATGGTGGCGAAGAATTGTGTAGGCGAAGAATTGTGGGCGAAGAATTGTGGGCGAAGAATTGTGGGCGAAGAATTGTGGGCGAAGAATTGTGGGCGAAGAATTGTGGGCGAAGAATTGTGGGCAAAGAATTGTGGACGAAGAATTGTGGGCGAAGAATTGTGGGCGAAGAATGGTGGGCGAAGAATTGTGGGCGAAGAATTGTGGGCGAAGAATTGTGGGCGAAGAATTGTGGGCGAAGAATTGTGGGCGAAGAATTGTGGGCGAAGAATTGTGGGCGAAGAATTGTGGGCGAAGAATTGTGGGTAAAGAATTGTGGACGAAGAATTGTGGGCGAAGAATTGTGGGCGAAGAATGTTCCTAAACCCATCGCAGTTGCCGTAATAGTTGGAGAAAATTTGATATCAGTCTCTTGGGTATCAGATTTTCGCTAACTGTTGCGGTAACCGAGATACCCCGAAAAACATTCGAATTTGGTCCACTCTGTATATTCAGGCTGTAAATTTATCTACGTTGTGTTATAGGCAAAAATGAGTTATATTAAACTAAAACTTCGAAATGTAATAAACAATTCCCACAAAAGAGGGTAGGTAATTGGTCAAAAGTGATCGAACAAAGGTTCCCCGGTGTCGGGACTATACAAAATGATACAAAATTAGGTAGACCAATTAAGACAAAAAACTGAAGACATTGCTAAAAAGATTTGGTCAGATAAGCGGATGAAACAAGTTTTTGGAAAGTTTTGCACGACATTTTGAAAATGTAGAAAGTGTCTGTGCGTTGGATTCCAAGCCTCCTTACGCCGGCACCGTAGCAAATATTTACCAGGAAAGAAATTTTCCAAAGACATTTTATAGCGTCAGGCTGATCAAAGCATTTTTTTACGACTTGTCACCTGGAAAGAGACAGGTGTATCACTGGGATTACTGCATAGATTCTTGTTTAGATATTTAGATTGTGACTACAAAGGTTCGTCTCCTCAAAACAAGCCAAAACCGGCGTCTGCCGGAAAAGTAATAGCAACAATTTTTTTGGGCGAGGAAGGAGCTCTGCTTATTAAATACATGGCAAAAGGCGCTACAATCAATATTTGTCAGCCACATATTCAACTTCAAATTTATGACACACATAAAACACGTAAAGTCTTTATTTTCGTTGTGGCGCTGTTAATCTATTCATTGCTATTGATTGTTTTATTTGTAAAGGCAATAAATACTTAACAAGTTCACTTGTCTGTTCAGATCAATTATAAATGATAGTTTAAAACCGTTTAACTATAATAGAATTACATCAATTATGTGTTGCGCTGTTAACATTGAGGCCCACATAATAAAATTATAAAATTAAGATCGTAAATTTCATTTAATTTAATTATCGTACCATAATCAATGACGGTACATGACAATGTGTCACTGTAAAGTAATAGTTTGTGACTTAAAACCACGACATAGATGTTAAAACAGTTGTATGGTAGTTAGAAAGTCTACAGTCAACAACCCTCTTATTCGATTCTTGTGTTACTTCCGGTTTACCTGCTTACCCTTCCTTATTCATAAGCGGTTTTTGTTAACTTTAATACAATGAAAGAGCTATTAGAGTATAATCGACATTCTTATAACTACATGGCGTTCGTTACCTACTGTATAATATACACACACAATGAAGCTGCCTTAAGGTATATTAGAAAACATAAAACGGATGTATGGGCACAATTCAATATCAGCTTGATAACAAAGAGTCTGTGTATAACGCAGTTAATCGAACGTAAACGCTCTTATAACAGTCAAAGTGCTGTGATAAAGACACAGATAAAACTGATTTAAGGTTGTTTTTATGAAACTTTAATAATTAAACGTACATCATGATTAAAACAAATAAAATATAAGATTATTAATGGTATCTTCATTTAACGGTTTTCTTTGCAGTAAAACCGAAAGGATCTTTCAAATTATTTCTCTTACAACTCATTACTAGTAGCTTGATAGAAATATCTAAAATATTTATTTATATACAAATGCAGAACATAACAGGACAATCCCAGACAATGTTCTTGTTTTTATATATTAAATAAATACTAAAAAAAGAATAATATTTATCTTACCAACTATTGCTAATAATTGTCAAGTTTTATTAAAAAAGATAGTTGACTGAATGAGTAAGTTTGGATGATAGAATTTGTATAATAGGTACCAATGTTTAAATGAATGAGATAGATGATAGGTAAAAACACCAATATTTTTGAATGTATACAGGGTGAGTCATTAGTGGCGGATCGGTCGATTGTGGCTAAACGGTTTGAGATAAAAAGTTGATTCAAACGGCAGTTCATACAGTTTTTTCTTCCGAACACGATAAAAATATTTTTAAATATACAGGGTGAGTCACCTCTCTGGAACCAATAGCAACTTTTATATTTCAAATACAACACCCCATTTTTTTGCGTTTTTGTGTATTCGCAACAATAGCCGAGATATTTAAGTTTAAAAATTTTGATCGATTTCGGTTTTTCGTTATGTTACGCAAGCCATGGAATTTTTAAACAAAACAAGATCTTGTTTAAAATACACTCCTAAATAGCTAACTTTTGTCCCATTTAACCAACCTTATATTTTCATTAGTTACGGAGATAGCAATAGTGTCCCATGGAAAAGTGAAACACCCTGTATGAATAACAGAGTGTTCTAATAAAATTAACATTATTGAAATGTTTTGAGGAACCTATGATAAAATCTAGCATTTTAAGAGACTTCTTTTTAAAATGGTGTTCATAACGATTGAATTATTTAAAGTATACAAGTATTTATGTTGAATTATATTTTGTTTCGTGTAAAGATAATTTTATAGCACTTACTGACTTTCAAGGCAAGTTTGCTTGTTTGAGAGTATTTTTCTAATCTCCATAGAAGTTCTAGAAAGAAGTAAAAATAGTTACTTAGCATAAAAAAGTTACATTTTGTTGTATCCAAAATGAGTTATTTACACAGTTTTAAAAGTGCTCAACATGATGATTTTTTAAGCAATATTTTAAAATGTATCAGGTAGGCATCAGTAAGCCGATATGGCTATAGGCCTAAACTATATTTTTTCCAGGAATAGCTGAGATATTCATAATTAAAAACTATTTAAAAGCTCATGCAATTAAAAAAAAAAACATTGAAATTGAAATATTTGTTTAAAGTAACATATCTATTTTTTAAACAAAAATCCCCTTAGTAGCTCGATGAAAAAAAGACAGACTGTATGATAATGTAGGAATTGTTTTTCTCGTTATTGCAACAAAATTAAATATTAGTGTGTGTGTGTGTGTGTGTTGTAAATTTTTGCACAATGATAACACAATCAACAGATCGTGTGTTTAAACAAGTAGATAATAAATATCGTTTTATTGTTCTTTTTTGGACATTGGAAAACATTTATTTTACATCTAGTGACTAAAACTGAACCGAAGATCTTACCGTATTTCATAAACCAAGTAATATTTAGTTCTCCTTAGTACACAAAGCAAAACGTTTATCAGCAGAAAGGTTAGTGCACCCCATTATTCGATAAGTCTGGCAGTAATCACAATGATTCGATTTCAGATCGTAACTTGAGTAAAGATTACATCAACTAACCCCGTCTGCTTGCTTGCTTTCCATTTTCCGTTTTCAAACGTTATTTTGGGTTATAATTATTGTGCATTTTTTGTTTAATAGAGTTAGATTGCAAACTAAATGCGATATTATATTACAAACACAAAAATCGATTTAAAATCATGCCTTTCAAAATGTAATAACTGCAAATTAAACGTATCTATCAACAACTGGTAAATAATTATCTCATGTGTATTTAATTAAATTTGAGCAAATTTATGAAAATATTTATTTACAAAATAAAATGTTTCGTAATTTTAAACTGCTCAACTAGTTTACTCCAAATCGACATCAAAAGGATCTTTTTCCTATTCGTGTTTTACTGTCGCATAAAATATATTATTGTAGTGTGACTTCTATTACTATAAATATTTTTTCAATACAAATTACTTTAGCTAATTTTCAGTTAATTTTTAATTCTGTCATTTATAATGTGTAGCGAAAGCCGTTAATTATCATGTTTATCCAGTTGCTTTGCACACTTCTTTAGGATTCTAAAGCTGTCGCATCCAACAACTTTTAAGCTCATTTAAGTTAATCAAGTGCTCATTAACACACTTAAGTATGGAACATGTTTGTGGATGTACCATTTTCAGTTTTGTTGGGAAACTGCTTTTCGTATTTGCAAAACTAAATTGTTACATATCTTACAAGGGATTACGTTAACAAAAAGAAGGTCTAATAACAATAATTCTGGCATTAGATTTTAATAATTAAGTCAACACTTTTTTTTTCTTAGCGAATAAATCTGTTATTATTTTGAAGACAAAACTTTAGGTAACCTCAAACAAATAATCCAATTATTCAGTCACCAATAATTAAATCTAAATGTCTTGGCTGTAATTATTAAAAAAATGTAAAAGTAAAATAACAAAACAGTTTTAAAACTAGTTTCAGATACCTACAGCAAAAATTGGACGCGAAAATGATGCGATGATATAAGTGATTTTAATCACAAACATGAATTGAAATATTCAAGAAATACAATTTTTATTCCAAACTTGCTGATATATTATGAAAAATAAAACCAGAAACGAATCGCTTAAGACAGAGTTTCCCAAACTATGGTCCGTTGCCCGATCGCGGACCGCGGGAAGAAAATATTAAAATAATCGTCCTGTGAAACACAAAAATATTAAAAATCTTGTAGATGTAGATGCTTTACTTATGCGAATTTTTTTGTAATAAGCAAATTAAATTGCAAAGCACCAACAAACAACAGGTTCTAAAAGAAAACTTTAAGGCCTTCGAAACAAATTTAAATATTTAGAGCATAACTCTGAAATTAACTTATAGGTAACATAATATTAGACACACTTTCTGAATCAATTCAAGAACACCTCATAGGTTTCTTAAAAAAATAAAATGATAATTCCACTACTGTCATTAATGTCAATGCAAATGCACACGATTTATCACGTTTGCTAGCGGCAGCTAGCGGATAAATAGGAACCTTTACAGTGAGCTCGCATTATGAGCAAGTAACGGCGGCCAATTCCGATCTAAAAGTTGCTTATAACCAGTGGCGGATTACCGCACAGGCGCATGAGGCGCGCGCCTCGGGCCTCGGCAAAAAGGGGCCTCAGAATCGTTGGGTTCGTCATCCTCAAAAACCAAAATTAAATTTTTATTGTCTGTTAATATGAGAATTATAAAATAATAATTGTAGGCAAATTGTAATATCTTCTAAAACCTATTTTCATAGTGGGTATTGTGTAATAGCCATTGATGCCAATTTAAAAAAAAAACATGTTAAATTAAACAAAAATGATAGCCAATTTGGTTTCAAATCGCCAAAACTTGCAACCCTGCTTGCATCTGATTACAGTGCACTGCAAGCCGATGTACTGTACAGGGTGGTCCAAACTCGATGGGATTACATGGGCATCTCGCTTAATAGTCAAGATAGAGAAACGATTAATGTACCAAAAATGTGCAGTTTTTTGGGACAAACTCAGAATTGTTGTCAAATATATTCTATCTTTTCCGATTTTCCTTTGTTTTCACAACCTGCTTTTTGTTTCTCATCTTTAAAAAATTTAAAACCTTTGTAACTTGCGTATTATTGAAAATAAATACATCAACCCTAATAGGTATATTTGGAAAGGGAAAAATAGGGAATTTAAATAGGTCATAGCCAACTATCGTTTCCATTAAAAAAAAGGTGAGTTTGTGTCATACCTTTTTAGCGGCGAGCGTAAAATTTTTTTTTAGTACCTTCTATCAAAATCTACATAAAAATATCTAAAAATAATCTTTATAAACTTTTTCGATATTTGAAACAATAAGGGAGAGATGACACATTATAAATATAACAAAAAAACAGTTTTTCATTAATAATTCAAAAACAGGAAATTATAGATTATTTTTGAAAACTGTTCTGAGTTTGTTCTAAAAAAAACTGCACATTTTTAGTAATTTAACCGTTTCTCTATCTTGACTATTAAGCGAGATACCCATTGTAGTCCCATCGAATTTGGACCACCTGTACTGTATGATGCAGAATTTTACTGTATTTTTTTTTGCCTGAGATGGGATTTTTTCTTTTAAATGTGAATGTGATTTTTTTTCTGGTACCTGAGAATATTTTTTTGTTTTCGTATTCCGTTCTAAAAATAAAAAACGTTATGATTTTTCTGCATTGTTCATTTTAGTGAACCATTTTAATAGGGGGCCTCCAGATCAGGTTGTGCCTGGGGCCGCACAAAATCGAGATCCGCCACTGCTTATAACGTGAAAGTTGCTTATATGATAGAAATAGAAACGATTCGATTTTAAAGATAAATAAATCTTGTTTTTAGTAGTAAAACTAAAAATAAAAGTTTACACCATAACAACGCGATCGTGGTCGCGTTGCTATGGTGATCTGTACGTACCTATGTCAAACGAAATACGCGCGTGCCACGTACCTTTAGTCGTGATCTATGTACTTGAACATCTCTCAAATAAAAAAATATGATGTGATTTCATGGCAAGTAAACAGAGCGGATGAAACGGCCTTATTTTACAAGTGTTTACCGGACAAAACTCTTGTTCATACACGTAAGAAAAATATTCCCGGGAGAAAAATATCTAAGCAACGAGTTAGGTACTATTATACCGTGTGCAAATTTCACCGACAATCATAAATTGAACTTATGGTCTTTGGTAAATTATATAAAGCCAAGAAATTTTAGTAATTTAACCTACGAGTTTATTACATAATTATACAGCGTCATTAAAAAAGTCTGCATGAAATGGAAATTTTTTTTATTATTAATTTTTCAAAAAAATGTATTCCTGATAAAAGTTGGTGCATGGTCTAAAATTAATTTAAGGGGAAAAAAGTTTGATAAAAAGTCATAGAACACTAGATTTTACCGATTTTTGAAATATTTGCAAGTGTAAAGAGCCCTTAGTTTAAGAGTTACAAAAAAAATGTACTTATAAGAAAAAGTTATGTAGAATCCAAAAATAAGTCTAGATTTAAATTTTGACGGTCAAATTCAAATTTTTTTTTTTTAAGAAATTTTAACATTCAAAAAGTCTGCAACAAATGGAAAAGTTTTTTATTATCGATTTTTCTGAAAATTTTATTCCTAAAGAAGTTGGTATATGGTCTAAATCTAATTTTAAGACGCAAAGAAATTTTGGAAAATATCAGAGGTTAAGTTTTATACAAACGGTTTAAACGTCACACTTCAGGCTTGGAATTTTCGCTACAAATACCATTGGAGGTTAAAATTGTACCCGGTCAAATTTTTATTTGTAGCACTCGTTATTGCTTTTTAATTTAAACTTGAATAAATTGACATTTGACAAATCAAGGAGCGCGTTATTCTCGTTAATTGTTACTAAGCAACAACTCGTGTTAAATCAAAATTTGGCCGGCAAATTTTAACCTCTTGTGGTATTCGTATTACCCACGAATATTTTTCGCCATATATGCCACAAAATGTGGATTAGAGGTTCATTTATGGTCGAAATAGAAAATGAAGATAGATAACAAATTAATGGACAAGAAGTAAATAGTTTATTTAAATTTTTGAAATATTTGGTCAAGTTATTAAACAACAATTTATGTGAAAAATTGCAAAAAGATTAGATGCCGAACCAGATTTAAGGATAAATTTAATTTCTTTTTTTCCGGCCGATTTACAGTTGTTTTGTGATGATAAACAACATCATACTTCACATTAAAATGTAAAAAAATTTCTTTGTTATTAAGTCTTTACTTTTTTTATTATTTTTTGTAGGTAAATAATTTGTTAAACTCATTAAAAATTGTACGGAAAATACCAGTCCGCTGTCAAAAACAGTTTGTAAAACGCTGGTGTGCCCGATTTTGAAAACATTTTCGTGGTCAACTGCAATTGTTTCATCCTACAACAACGAATGTATGAATGTTTCATGCTAAGTAAAAGAAAAAGCATTTTTCTATTAACCACTGAAACGGTTGCATTTACGATAACAATATTAGCTATGTACGATCATTTAGTGTGCTATCTTTTAAATTAAAATATTACTAAGTTTCATTGTAACGTGGGTGATTTTCATTTTATTCTAGCGAACTTGCATCTCTGATGGTTTAGATTTAGATTGGGTCTCCAATTCCGGACACTGTATATCGAGCAAATAAATTATTAAATCGCCCTGACACAAAGTTACCAACAAACCTTTCACAGCTTTGTATTACAGTTCTCGTGACGTTAAAAGCATTTACTTTCACCTTAATCAAGGATGTCACAGATCTAGTGAGTTATCAAGGATTATTTTAATTAATAACTAACTCTCATGCAAATTTAATGTCATTCTACCATAATCACTAACAATTATTGATTTACATTGTGTTTTGAATGCACTATTAGTGTAGAAAATGTGTAGCATACTGGTGTTGCTATTCCTGCTGCAATTTAACGGTCCATAAAAAGCGTCAAAACAATTTACAATCTCACAATTTATTGAGTGTAGTTATCACAGTTATAAATATTGTGACGGGCACCTCGTCATATTAGTATGACAAACTACACAAAAAAAGTAGTAATAATATCGTTCTATTTTTAAACCGACGGAGCATGTCGTGATTGTCCAATTAATATTTTAATTCCTATCATTTACTTTTTAAGTATCTACTATTTTTTTATTAGACACCGAAAAATACACAACATACATTGTAAATTTGTTATTTGTTTGTTAATTTTCTGAGATTTATAAATCGGTACGGTAACAAATACATGTACGAGTAATAGCACACCTAGGAAAAAACAAATTTTCATCAAAAACTTTAACTCTAAAAAATTTCAAATCAATAGGGTTATATTATGATTGCTTTTCCTTTAAAAATATACAGGGCGTTCTACATTAAATTACAAAGTTACGACCCTTTTAGGCGGTTTTATAAGCATATTATTCTTCTTAAATATAATTTATTTAAATTAAAACTTTAAAAAAAAATGGTTTATTTCGCTTAAAAATATATCCACTATTTTAATTGTGAACTTAATATTCCAGTTATTGTTAAATTTGATAAAATGAATTTCTATATTATTATAGGTCTACAAATTAATTCGATGTACTTTGAATTTTAACAAATATCAACGTTTTTTTATTATAACTACACAAAGAAACTCAATCATTAAAATAATTGTCATAGGTGTCAATGACATTACGCCAGTTACAGGTAGTTTTCGAATCCCATCACGATAAAACCTTGTTGGATTGAAGTCAAAATAGTTGTCAAGGATATTTTGGGAATAGATGGTAATCAGAAGGAGTCATATCTGGTGAGTAAGCTGCATGGGGGAGAACTTTCCAGCCTAGGGTAAAGATGACTTCCTTTGTCCCTTTTGTGATATGTAGTTTAGCATTATCCTGCAGCAAAATCACTTGACGGCTTTTTTGGTCAGTAAATGGCCGCTTTGCCTCCAACACATCACTTAATTTGATGAGCCGTTGCCGGTAACGCTCTGGTATCGTTCTGCTGTAACTGTTTCACCTGGATCAAGTAATGCCTAATAAAGTAAACCTTTATATATCACAAAATGCAAGGCCGCACCTTTTTGGAATAGATCTTCAGCTTTGCAGCCAATGTTGATGCTTGGCCTTGGATCACTTACGATTTTCTGCGTTTAAGATTATCTTACAGAACTCATTTTTCATCTTCAATCACAATCTGATGTAGAAAATCCCTTTTTTTCTTTCCAGACAACCAAACCACGACTATATCGAAAGTCGCTCTTTTTTGTCTTTAGTAAGCAAATGCGGGACCCATCAGCCCATCTTCTGAATTTTTCCAATAGATTTAGTCAAACAGAAACGACTTGTTGCGTGACTACAAGCTGTGAAGTAAACTCTTGGTGAGTTTACTGATCCAATAACTGTTGTAATTAGTCGTCGTCAAATTTTTGAGGTTGGTCAGAACGTTCTTAAAAACTAGGGTCAAAATTTCCAAAACAAAATCTCTGGTACGACTTTTTGCAGTTTTTGTGCATCACAGCACCTTCACTAATGCACTTTATCGAACTCCATTATTCTTTTTGTCTTTATTTCACCTGACAATGTGTATTTTGTAAACGTTATTGGTAGCATTGTTAAATCAGGACAAAACGGAAAAATATTTAAAATTTAAATAGTAATAATTATAAATAAGCAAATTTTAAGACAACGAATTAATTTGCAGACCTGATAGGTATGTACTTATTAAAACAAATGAAATATGAAAATGTCATGATGTTGACTGATTATTATTTTTCATCCATAAAAAGATGTAAACTACTACAGAATTAAAACTGTAATTTTGTACTAGACTTTAAATTGACAACTTCTATTAATCGCTTTATATAATAATTACTGTAAAGCTGAAACTGTTAAAAATATTTGCCAATACAATTTTTTACAGAGCTGGTGTAGAATTACTACGGAATTCATCAATGAAGCAATAATATTTGTTTAATAATACACAACACGCAAAATTTTGCAAAAAAAAAGTTGAATGATTGTATCCTAGTAAAAGGTCATGACTAGTAGTTCAAGTATGAATCACACTTTCGTTGTTTTACCGTAGTAAAAGAGCACTACGATCACGATTAGCTTATTAGGAAAATATTTAAAGGCTTTGCATAAGTAATAACGAAAATAGTTTCGCAAATACTTGCAGCATACATATTTACTTAGGTTTTATTATTGTTTGGTTTGTGATTTAGACCCTACAAATTATTAACAACTTATTATTATGCAAGTTAAGGTCCGGTTGAACAAAGGTCAGTTACGTTTTTCAAATTAAATTTTATTGTTACAACATTAATTATATGGCTTAGCTACGGAAAGTCGTATAGGTATATTAATTTTTGACGAAAGTTTCTGCAACCTGTGTCAATTGATAGTTTCTATTTTAGTTTATACAAATGTGATGACGAAAGTTTCGTTATATTTTTGTAAACCCAGTACCTTCTTTAAATAAAGGAAATAATTGGCTAATTCATCTAGTTGAATAAAGTCCTGATATTTATTCCTTACTTAGTTTTATAAAATAAACGAAAAGATTTAGTGAAAATGAATCGTCAGGACCCAGCTTAAGATGTTGTTTTTCCAAACCGAGTAAAACTTTTATTAGAGAAGACAATTTTGAGTCGTGCCAAAATTAAATGAGATTATGTATAAAAATAAATACCTATGTGAATCTAGATATGACAAGCATTTTGTTTTTAAGCTAAATTGTAAATTAAAAAAGAAATTAGTTTAGAAGCGAGTATCTTCAATATTTAACACCGGCTCATATATGAGCCACACGGATCTCCAGACAGACTACCGGCTCGTATATGACCCGTTGGTACAGATACAGTTAATATTTAATTTCTTCGTGAAGTGTAATCAAATTACATTCCTATGAGGTTTGGTCTATAGGAATCTGTGACTCACATTTGAAACGCGTGGTCTCGAGTTTGGACCAAGTTTAAAGATTATGTCGAATGTTTTAAGTTTGTAAAAACTGTTTTGTGTTATTTCCTTATTATTATTTTTTTCTAATTAAAAGAAATAAAATATTTAGTTTGCTTTATGTTTTATATAATCGAAAACCTTTTTTTAAATTACCAAAATACCTTCATCTGCGCCATTTCACGTATATATTGCGACTCATATGTGGGACACGTGGTCTAATTAGTAAAAAACGACCAAAGTATGGGTCGATTCTATGAACTGTACTACCTACAGGTTCACGTCTCAAAAGTGAGCCATGAAAAAATTAATCGAAACTTATATATATATTAACATCATACTTATGGTAAAACAAACCTAAACTGTTATATTGGAAGTGTATTTTTTGTATAATTCTACAAAAATATGAAATGGGTGTCTCGTAAAGGTGCACTTTTACATGTGCGTAGCGAACGTATTAAAGATGTTGTTTTGTTGATGCATTTCTAGTATTAATATTTATGCTGATCGGTTCTCAATGTAATAGTAAAATGAAAATATCCTTGTGAAATTATTAGAAATGTGACTTGTATTCAGCACAAACTAAATGTAGCCAAAGAGTCCATAAATGCCAAGTAATTTACTCCTATTAACTTAACGTTTCACTTCGATTATTATTTTTATCATGTAGAACAAGAAATCGTGTTGCACTTTGTTAAATAATTACTTTACATAACCAGAAACGATTCGATTTCTCCAGCAAGAAGCAGTGACACCGTACAGTTGAAATGCAAATATTCTGTAACAGAATTCGCCAGCAAAGATATCGCCAAACAATGCCAGTGAAAGTAGAGAAACAATCTATTATAAAAATATAACATATTTGTTACCTAAACTTTAGCTTGTGACGTTTTTAGGTGTGTAACCTTTAGCATTTTAATAAATTGCGTTTGTTCATTATAATTTTAAGGTTGTTGAACATTTAAAAGTAGTCATCGCAACTATTACTATTTAAATGAAATTTAGACTCCAGTGAACGGTGGTTACCTTGGAAGAAAGAATGCTCTGCCCGGTTCAACAAAAGGTTACCATTGCAAAAACTGATTTTGTTCTATATTTATAACCAGAATAACTAACTTTTTATGAGAATAGAGGACACTATACCATTCACCGTTATTCACTTATTTTTTAAGGTAGCAAAAACACGAAATTTACTTTGATTTTCTGTTGTCACTTCAAAACAAAAGATTGCTAAGTTTTTCAGAAATCATAAAAGTTTGGCGGAATTAATGACATTTAGGTTTTTAATTATTTTTAGTATGAAATTGTTAAATTTCATGATCGTTTTAGTCACAAAATGCCATATTTTACACTTCCTGTGAGTTCCAGTCTTGCTAGAAATGGTCATATTTTTTGATTTTGAGGTAGAACCCTATAGTGGTGTATTTTAACATATTTGAAAGCTTTTTCGTTTTAACGATGAATAAAAATTGGGCACTTGTTTTAATACGGCATAATAATTTGAAAAAGAGCTAACTAAAGTAAAGTTTTACGCACAGAACAAATTATACGCTTTAGACCCAAATGATTATTTCCAAGTTTTGTTTTGAAAATATAACTATATCGAAAAATTAAAAACTGGGACCAAAATAATACAAAAAAAATTTATAATTCCAATAGAGGTAGATATTTTTTCATTATGTTTTAAAAGATTCACAAATATATACTTTAACGTATTTTGAATGGAAAAAAATTCACTTTGTTAAAGTAGTACTTTACAACAAACCAAATTTAAGTGATTTGTTTATACGTGCAATTAAAAATCACTCATCTTTATTATAAAAGATCTTTTGCAATACGCTAAACCACTTTCAAGACTCATGAATTTTCGACAGTAGGTATTAATCTTTAACAAAATAAAACATTTCAATTTACCCATCCACAGTATCTGATACTACAGTTCTGCTACACAGATATACTGGTCCAAAAGCAGGACTAAGAGTTTAATTTTAATAACTTATGGTGTTAAATATTAATCACATTTATAAAATGTGTGTTTTGCCCGGTTGCACAATTCGCTCCCAGTAACTACATATGGCGATAAGCGCGGAGGTGATTGAACATAATCTAAGCCGGAATGGGATTAAATTGGAACAAGTAAAAAGCTATAAATACCTAGGAGTGCACCTACACTGTAACGGAAAGATAGATAGGAAAATAAACGGGAAAAAAAGGCTCAGCAGCTTGGCTATTTACGGCGATAAAAAACAGTTACTCGAAAAGAGACAGATATCCAAAGTAACGAAGGTAAAGGTCTATCGCAAAGAGTTTAATCCCATGGTTGGGAATCATTGCCCACAACCAAAAAAGAACAAAGTCGTATTAGAAGTATGGAAATGATGTTTTTTAAGACAAAATAAAAAACGAAAGCCAGAGAAAACCTAAAAGTAAAACCAATAGAACGAAACATCCAGGAGGCACAACAAAGCTGGCCAGGTTATGTATATAAAATGAAACAAGCTAGAATGCTAAAGAAAGGATATGAAGCGCAAAAGAGGAAAAAATGTAAAAGTAGACCGAGTAACATTTGGAATGAGTAGGTGAAAAAAGTTGCCACAAACAGAGAAATCGAGTGAAGTAAGGTTAGAGAACTAACAAAAGATAGAAAAAGATGGAGGAGAGCATACAAGAAGGGGCCACATACATGAAAAAGAAACAAAAGCCATACCTAACGGTAGAGTGACAAAAGAATAAGAAGCAGAACCAAGCAATTGTTGCTATGCGTAGAAGCGATAACTGATGACAGATTCTATTAACAAACTAAGTAACTGTAATTTTCTTTTTTACCAATTGAAATATTTCAGAATGAGTACGTTAAAGACGTCCCAGTCTAATCGCTCGTTTTAGGCAAACTTAAACAAACGTCCTGATCAAATTAGAGCGACTGCGTTCTGTTTTCGATAAATGGTATCGAAAACTATTTCCGCGGGGGGTGCAAGTTAGTGTTCCATCATAAAAAGTTGTCCATTATTTGAATTTTAAACTCAAAAATCGATTATTTAGTACACGGTTGTGGTCTATTAATATTAATCGTTAAAAGTAACTTCACTTTTTGTCAGCCGTTTTAAAGTTGGTAGGAGGTTTCTCATTTGAATACATAAATAACTTAAATTCCAAACTGTGTTAAGTTGATCTCGGCACTACGAAAAAATTTATTCCATTTACATCCTTCCATCTGGTCCTCGTTTAAAATATGTGGACTCGTCCATTTAACTTAAATATATTTTTGAAAAACGCTAAAATTTTTTTGCAATTAACATTGTGTAGCAATAAACATAATTGAAAGTCTTGTCAATAAGGCATTGAACACTGTTTCACCACGATGAATTAAAATGTTAACGAGTAATAACGCGCAAAAAGAAAAAAATATGAAGGTATAACGTACATTCTAGAAAATAAAATATGATGGGTGGGTTGGCTGTTCTTCTATTGTATTGACATAAGACATATAAGGCACGTATTCTATGTCAAGTTGACTTTCACCACACGACTATTGTAATCATTAAATATATTACTCATATTAATGTTATATAAATTAGCGTTGCTATATTTCGTAAACGTTCAAAGAGTTTTGTTTACATAGAAAAGGTTTTCTTCTCTCCAATCAATTGTTTAGTTAAACTATTTTGTTTGCGTTTACATACTTAAATACCATCGAATTTTGGAGTTTCTCATGCTAATGCTATACCTTATGGGCCATTTACACATGGTTTTGCACGTGGTTTCGCTGACTTGGTTTTGCACATGATCGCGTATCCGTTTACACTAACGGTTTTGCACGTGGTTTTAAAATCTAACAGCGCTAGATTCACTTGTGCAAAACCAAGGTCAATAAAATCGCTTGGTTTTAGCGTTCACACACACGATCATAACCACATGCAAAACCAAGTCGGCAAAACCACGTGCAAAACCATAAGTGTAAACGGTCCTTTATAAAATAGAGCTTTGTTAAGTTTAACATTACTAGTAACTTACAGAACCCAAACAATAAAATTATGAAGTTGCAAGACTCGTGACCTGGTGTATATTAAAACTTTAAAATGTCTTAATATCAATAATAATAGATAATAATAACGAATATTATGAAATTTAATAAGACTCATAAATTATATTTCCAAACGTCGTTTTGACATAAACCTAGTTCTTATTAGTTAAGACACGTTTACTGTAGATTCCTAATACGTATGTCGGTAAAAACAAGGTTTTTTGTTAGGGAATTCATACCTTTGGATGTAACATGTTAAAAATATCTTAGTATGACAAGAACTTGCCAGCTAATATATTTAGAAAATCGTGGCTATAAGTTTGCTTTTTTTTATACCAAATTTATTCATTTGTTTTCAGGGTATCTGAAGCTGGGGAAACTTAGAAATTTGAATGTCCCTCGTCCTGGGATTAAGCTAATAGCGGGCGCCGATGGATTTGGATCAGACGCAGAACTTTAGGATGAAATAACACACAATGGAGCAACTTTTGCATTATTAATAAAACGGAATTTTGAGGGACCGCAAAACCTGACATTACTTTGCGCGCAATATATTGTATCAACAAATTATTCTCAAGCCAACATATAATGATTTATTGTTAACTAAGAAGTAACAACAGCTAAAATTTAAGATCCGTTTGATCATGAGCTGTTAGCTTAATGACCCTTCTGGCCATATCCTATCTGATACTGTCGATGACAGTCTGGGCCGGCCCTAGGGAGCGCGGGGCCCTACGCATGGACAAACTGCGGGGCCCCTAAAAAAATCCGAAGAAAACCAAGCTTTATTTGCATGATATTGTTATACATACATATATTCTATTTTGTAACTTGTTGAACAAACATAACAAATTTGGCAAATTGACCTTAAAACAAAACGCTAAACAACCCATTTTATTATAAACGAAATAAAAACTCAATTTAAAATTAATTTTCCTAGCTTTTGCTTAAATAAATTTTTTAAAAAAACTGAACCATATTTCCCTCATGACGTCACTTTCAACTGACATAAATACCGTGAATTTAAGCATTCACTAGTATTATATAAGAACGAAATATTATATAAGAACGAAAGGGGTGACCTGACTTTTCAAAACCTCGGCGAAAATACTCGGAGTGCTCCTAAAATCGCGATTTTTTTTCGATAAATCGTACGAAGGATCGAATTTTCCCGTGGGCCGGCCGGCGGCTTCCGGAAAACTCGATCGGAAAAGTTATTCGCGAAAACGTGAAAAAATTTCGCGCTCTTATGGGTTTTCCGTGCTAAACAAAAGACGAGCGCCGTTCGGCCGTCTCTCGAGCTATCGACTCGAAATTCGGACGGGAGCGGGACGTAAACACTTCCAGATCGTCCTCCGAATTTCAGAAAAATTCGTCCGGCCGTTTTCGACTTTTCGCGATTTTAATTTTTCGTACCGGCTAATTCGGAGCGGGCTGTGACCTCGCTCGGTACGTCGCTTCAAGTCAGGTGACCGCGCCGTTCGCCGGCCGTCGTTTCTAACCCGACGCCGTGCTTCCGGGACGGAAAGTCGACGAAAAAACGACGGTTCCCGGATCCGCGAGAAAAGAGCTCGCCGACGGTTCAAGAATCAAATTTTTATGACCAATATTAACGAAGTTACGGACGTTTCAAAAGTTTACCGTGTTTCCCATCTAAATACGTGCAAAATGCCCGCGGATCGGTGCTCGAACGAAAGTGTTAGAATTTCGTTCGGGGCCGGCTTCGAAGACGAGCTCGAAGGAAGTGTCGAACATAAAATTGTTAGACGTTTTTTTCTGAACACGACAGTTTTTTAAAATTGCAAATCGGACAATTATTTACCGAGTAATTAACGTTTTCCCGGAGGTCTGCGATTCGACACGGCAAAGCAAAATCTGAGATTCCCGCATAACTGGCTGGCATCGGCCGCGGTAAGACTAAAATGAACTACCCTAACTTAAACGCGTGTTGTGTGTTGCCGTCGGCAAAATAATTATGTTATGTAAAAACGATATAAATTATTTCGGCACATGTCTACTTTTGATGATTCACCACACTTGTTGTGATGCATCTGTTAAGAAACAAGTTCATAAGGAGCTGTAGTTTTTGTTAATTTATCATGAAAGCGTAACCTAATTTTTAGGTTAGTTTATATCTCGAAAGATTTATAACGGTATTCAAATTAAAGAATAATTTAACACAGAAAGGCTTTTCTAACAGATCAAACTGTGTGTGTGGTGTGTCTCTGCGATATAATAAAATAATTAGCACCTAAAATCAATGTTGTGGTTGTGCTCTTCGGCAGCAATTTTTGTTTTTCGATCAAAACAGTTAAAAAACATGTGAATGATTTTTAAAATTATTTTTTCCACATTTCTACAATAAAATATAGGTACCCAAAATATTCGTGCAATTAGGGGTTAAAATTGCATTTGTCTTAAAATTAATCAAAGAGCCAGAATAAATTGTGGCACATCGAACTGTTTGCCGTTTTTTCCTCTACCTACGATACGGTTTTTTACAATTTAACCTTCTCGGACCTGGTGTCCATTACAATGGACACAGTTCATATGCATATTGTAAATAACTTTGTAGTATGTTTTTTTTTTGTTCCACATGAGTTTTTAATGAACGGTAGAATACTGTGTTATAGACTTTAAACGAATTGGGCGCCATCTATCAAAACTCAGCCGCATTATGGTTGCAATTCATTTTAAGGACTGACGTTGATACGAGATGTCAGTTGAGTGGTGTTAATTTGAATTTTTTGTTTAAGCTAAGAATTTTTGTTATTTGTGAAAAACTGTTCTTAAGAAAAATCGCCGTAATTTTTTAAAATCATTTTTGTCCCGCGGGACCTAATGTGATATCTGCTCATCACCCAATGGCCATCACAAAAGACATGTGAAAAATCCATGTAAATAAAAATTTAAAAAATTGAAAAAATATGAATTACGTTACTTATAACTTATAACCTAAATAATATACTCAAAATCCAGAATAATTTTTTAAGCCTCAAAATTAATTCAGGTCTGAAGTGAAGAGGTTAAACGTGGACAGTTATTTGCCGAGTAATTAACGATTTCTTGGAGCTCTGCAATGTGATTGGTGTTATTTTCGCCACAGTGAAGTGCATTTGTTTTAGCGCTCGCTCGGCAACTTTGAAAACTCTCTGATTTAATTTTTTTACCAAGGTGGTGTATCACTTTGGATTCTTCATGCTTTTCCCTACACGTTCGTGTAAAATTTTCGATGTTTCGAGTTATATCATGAGAATACATCGCCTTTGATGAGTGACATTTGAAATATAACCTAGAAATACAAAATGTCAAAAGTCAGTATTGCAAACTTAAAACTAAACAGTGAAATTCCCTAAATAAGCGTGAAGTTGGCAGCGAATGTTACGTTACGTACAACTTTGCGTAGGTGATTTGAATTGACCACAATTTTGACGTTTCAAAATTTTCAATGTCAATAGTCAGTTCGGCAACCATAACATAAAGTTTGCGATATTGGTTTAAACGGAAGGATAATGGCTCATCCGATTATTTAAATAGAGTATTTTCTGACCAAGCCAACAAAAGCAATAGCTTAGTATTTTAATAAGGATTTATTTAGAAAAATTTTAAAAAAAGTTAACCGTTCATTCAACAAAATTTTGGATGTGTTAAGTTAATTTCGTTTTCGTTTTTATTCCTTAACGTTTTAATAAATTTGTGGTTGTTTATAATCGTCGTGAAAATGGTCAACAACAAAAAAAACATAGGTTTTGTTTATGCGGGTCGCAGCACACAAAAACAAATTTAATTATTGTCCAAAATTTAGTTGAGGTTTCACATCACCTAATAGAATAACGCAATTGTATTATGTGTAATACAGGATGTTTCATATTTGAAATAACAAAGGTATGGTAAGGTACAGTATACAGGGTGTCCCAAATAACATTACGAGCATTGGGATGTTACTTATCATAAATGTGCAAGTTTGCCTTTATTATATGAGTTGTTTTTAAGTATGAGAGGAGCTACAGTCTATTTGTAGAAGTACAAAATTCTTCGTGCTTTAGAAGTTATAGCAAAAAATATTAAAAAAATTATGAAAACGTACAAAAATAATAATGTAATAAATCGATATGTATAATACATTACATTAATAAAAGGTTAGGTGGGACGACAGTTTAGTAAGCGCAAAGGACATTATGCTTTCATATTTGAATTTTAATTGCATTAGTAATAAGTTGGTAAACATTGCTCATTTTACTTCGTGTAGCAAGAGCAAGTAGCATTGTCTGTAATACTGAACGATAAATTTGATTCGTATAACATATATATGATATATTTGCTACGCAATGCATTTCCTTAACCGCATTCGAAATATAACTAGAAATTGGGTATTATTATACAGGTTGTCCCATATAGCATTTTCAGCATGGGTATCTCGCTTATCATAAAAGATACAGGTTCGATATAAGATGAATCAAAGAAGCTATAATCAATTTTTTTAAATGATCCGCGCTTTATACACAATGTGTTACCGAAAATCAAGAAAAATCATATTTTACCCTTCACTTATCAAGCTACCTATAAAAATAACAACAAAAACCAACTAATTAAATGTCAAATGATAGTTACCACTTGTATTCGGTATCATTTATTAAAATTTTATAGTATTGTTGTGTACGAGGAATTTTGTACTTAAAAAAAACTGATTGTAGCTCCTCTCATACTTGGGAATGATTCAAGGTGGTGTATCACTTTGGATTCTTCTTGCTTTTCCCTACACGTTCGTATAAAATTTTTGATGTTTCGAGTTATATCATGAGAATACATCGCCTTTGATGAGTGACATTTGAAATATAACCTAGAAATACAAAATGCCAAAAGTCAGTATTGCAAACTTAAAACTGAACAGTGAAATTTCCTAAATAAGCGTGAAGTTGGCAGCGAATGTTACGTTACGTACAACTTTGCGTAGGTGATTTGAATTCACCACAATTTTGACGTTTCAAAATGTTCAATGTCAGTAGTCAGTTTGGCAACCATAACATAGAAAAATTAAAACTCGTAAATTACACAAAAGTTGTACACGCATAGCAAAACTACACCGGGTGTAATTAAAATCAGGCCACCTTCTTAGGTTTTAATTTTAGGTAAACGAAATTTAGACGTTATAATACAAAAAAAAAAACAGTTCTGAACTTCTGAACATACAATATGTGCGCTATTGTTTCACTTCAGGTTTCGTTGAACTTTGTTATTTCTAATAGAACACCCCGTATAATTTTACGATTTAGGAATAGGAAAACGATTATTTTGAATACAACAGTACTGTTTTCGTTAATTTTTATAACCTCAAATAATTTTTGTGTAAAAATTAAATGTTTTATTAAGTGTGCTGTGACCTACATAAATTGAAGGCAATCATGAAGAGAAGCTCATCACGGTGTGTTCACAAGTGCCGCAAACGTAAGCACTCAGAACATATGTAAAGGTAAATGTTTATTGCTTTAAAAAAAAGTTTTTACAGACCTCTAACCTGACCCTCTTTTACCGACAAAATGAATGACGGTCGTGAGAAAGGACATATACACTCTGATTTTAATATTTTCAAGAAAACAAACGGTATTTCTTTGATGCTTACGTTTGCGGCACTTGTGAACACACCGTGATGAGCTTCTCTTCGTGATTGCCAAATTGAATATTAATGTGTCAACAAGTGTTCAAAAAACGTTTTTGTAAATTTGAACTGACGTTTGGTTTGCTTTAACAGACCATAAAGTTTGCGACATTGGTTTAAACGGAAGGATAATGGCTCATCCGGTTATTTAAATAGAGTATTTTCTGACCAAGCCAACAAAAGCAATAGCTTAGTATTTTAATAAGGATTTATTTAGAAAAATTTAAAAAAAGTTAACCGTTCATTCAACAAAATTTTAGATGTGTTAAGTTAATTTCGTTTTCGTTTTTATCCCTTGACGTTTTAATAGATTTGTGGTCGCAGCACACAATAACAATTTTAATTATTATCCAAAATTTAGTTGAGGTTTCACATCACCTAGAATAACGCAATAATTGTATTATGTGTAATACAGGATGTTTCATATTTGAAATAACAAAGGTATGGTGGTAATCAGTATACAGGGTGTCCCAAATAACATAACGAGCATTGGGTATCTAGCGCATACAGTATTCTCTCTCATTGGGCGCGAGCGCGGTGCCAAGTTTTCGGCCGAAGCCCGGAAACTTTGCCAGTATCCAGTGCATACTGTATTCTCTGTCATTGGGCGCGAGCGCGGTGCCAAGTTTTCGGCCGAAGGCCGGAAACTTTGCCAGTAACCAGCGCATACGGTATTCTCTCTCATTGGGCGCGAGCGCGGAGCGCGAGAAGTTGGGTGCCAAGTTTTCAGCCGAAGGCCGGAAACTTTGCCAGTATCCAGTGCATATTTTATTCTCTCTCATTGACCGCGAGCGCGGAGCGCGAGTAGTTCGGGGGCAAGTATTCGGCCGAAGGCCGTAAACTTTGCCAATTTCCAGTGCATACTGTATTCTCTGTCATGGGGCGCGAGCGCGGAGCGCGAGTAGTGCGGCGCCAAGTTTTCGGCCGAAGGCCGGAAACTTTGCCTGTATCCAGCGCATACTGTATTCTCTCTCATTAGCTGCGAGCTCGGAGCGGGAGTAGTTCGGTGCCAAGTTTTCGAAGGCCGGAAACTTTGCCAGTATCCAGCGCATATAGTATTCTCTTTCATTGGGCGCGAGCGCGGTGCCAAGTTTTCGGCCGAAAGCCGGAAACTTTGCCAGTATCCAGCGCATACTGTATTCTATCTCATTGGCTGCGAGCGCGGAGCGCGAGTAGTTCGGTGTCAAGTTTTCGGCCGAAGGCCGGAAACTATGCCAGTATCCAGCGCATACAGTATTCTCTCTCATTGGGCGCGAGCGCGGAGCGCGAGAAGTTGGGTGCCAAGTTTTCGGCCGAAGGCCGGAAACTTTGCCAGTATCCAGTGCATACTTTATTCTCTCTCATTGGCCGCGAGCGCGGAGCGTGAGTAGTTCGGTGCCAAGTTTTCGGCCGAAGGCCGGAAACTTTGCCAGTATCCAGTGCATACTGTATTCTCTGTCATTGGCTGCGAGCGCGTAGCGGGAGTAGTTCGGTGCCAAGTTTTCGAAGGCCGGAAACTTTGCCAGTATCCAGAGCATACAGTATTCTCATTCATTGGGCGCGAGCGCGGTGCCAAGTTTTCGGCCGAAGGCAAAAACTTTGCCAGTATCCAGCGCATATGATTGATTATGATTGATAAAAGAGAATTCTATGTATTTGTTGTTTGCGAGCGCGAGTCGTCTATGATTGAAAAAAGAGAATTCTCTCTCATTGGCCGCGAGCGCGAGTAGTTCGGTGCCAAGTTTTCGGCCGAAGGCCGGAAACTTTGCCAGTATCTAGCGCATACAGTATTCTCTCTCATTGGGCGCGAGCGCTGAGCCCGAGAAGTTCCGTGCCAAGTTTTCGGCCGAAGGCCGGAAACTTTGCCAGTACCCAGCGCATACTTTATTCTCTCTCATTGGCCGCGAGCGCGGAGCGCGAGTAGTTCGGTGCCAAGTTTTCGGCCGAAGGCCGGAAACTTTGCCAGTATCCAGTGCATACTGTATTCTCTGTCATGGGGCGCGAGCGCGGAGCGCGAGTAGTGCGGTGCCAAGTTTTCGGCCGAAGGCCGGAAACTTTGCCAGTATCCAGCGCATACTGTATTCTCTCTCATTGGCTGCGAGCGCGGAGCGGGAGTAGTTCGGTGCCAAGTTTTCGAAGGCCGGAAACTTTGCCAGTATCCAGCGCATACAGTATTCTCTTTCATTGGGCGCGAGCGCGGTGCCAAGTTTTCGGCCGAAAGCCGGAAACTGTGCCAGTATCCAGCGCATACTGTATTCTATCTCATTGGCTGCGAGCGCGGAGCGCGAGTAGTTTGGTGTCAAGTATAAGGCCGAAGGCCGGAAACTTTGCCAGTATCCAGCGCATACAGTATTCTCTCTCATTGGGCGCGAGCGCGGTGCCAAGTTTTCGGCCGAAGGCCGGAAACTTTGCCAGTAACCAGCGCATACTTTATTCTCTCTCATTGGCCGCGAGCGCGGAGCGTGAGCAGTTCGGTGCCAAGTTTTCGGCCGAAGGCCGGAAACTTTGCCAGTATCCAGTGCATACTGTATTCTCTGTCATGGGGCGCGAGCGCGGAGCGCGAGTAGTGCGGTGCCAAGTTTTCGGCCGAAGGCCGGAAACTTTGCCAATATCCAGCGCATACTGTATTCTCTCTCATTGGCTGCGAGCGCGGAGCGGGAGTAGTTCGGTGCCAAGTTTTCGAAGGCCGGAAACTTTGCCAGTATCCAGAGCATACAGTATTCTCTTTCATTGGGCGCGAGCGCGGTGCCAAGTTTTCGGCCGAAGGCCAAAAACTTTGCCAGTATCCAGCGCATATGATTGACTATGAATGATAAAAGAGAATTCTATTATTGACATAGGAGTATTCCCCGTAGTCGCTTTTGTCGAACGCGTAGCGCGAGTCGTCCATGATTGATAAAAGAGAATTCTACGTAGACGCCTTTGACGAGCGCGAAGCGCGAGTTTCCGAGTATCTATAAAAGAGAATTCTACTCATTTGCATCTCGATTATTGATAAAATAAAATTAACTCACCTCGACGAGCGCGAAGCGCGAGTAGTCGATTGTCGATAAAAGAGATTTCTACGTTCTTACTCTCGACGAGCGCGAAGCGCGAGTCGACTAGCGGTGTAGGAGCCCCGAAGGGGCTCCGGAACCGCTAGTAGCATAATTTAAAAAAAAAAGCTATTTGCAGGAAACACAACTATATAAGCAAACAAAACGAATTTCACTCTTAAACTGACGATGATTTATTATATTTAATATGGAACTCACTCAGCGTTGGTAATATGGAACCCATATTCAGGAGTTCCATATTACGAACTCGAATGTGGCTGCGTCGGAGTGAACGTCCTCTAGGCCCTTATGATATTTTTGAACTTTTTGGCCAAGCCTATGTGAAGTGCCAAACAGCAAGTATAGCAATAAATGGTTTTCCGAAGACCAAATAAGAAAATTGTGTATTCAATGGATTATGTGCAACTTATGGGCACATACTTATGCTTATGGGCTTGTGAAAATACACTTATGTTTGTGACTTTTGTAGTAGAGCAATTTATTTTTCTAATGATTATGTTAATGTAGGTGTTTTTATTCGAATATAGTGACTTTTTTTAGGGGTTCCATATTACCAGCATAGTTTCTTGAGTAGGTATACAATTTTGACCGTTTTACGAAAACTACGTGTTATACATGCAAATTGGCAATGTTATTCTAAATTTGTCCATATATATGATTATTTAATATATTTAGAGCCTATTAATCAAAAAAGTTCATAGATAATCCTACGACTCTTCGATTTACCAAAGAAAAACAAACTGGGGTTCCATATTACCACCTTCTCCTCTATTAATGGTATAATTGATTTATTTGGTTTAGTATTTGTAACATTAAACAATAACTCTTTTAAGTGATATTGTATAGAATTATATTAATACTTATATTTTTTTTAAATAATTATTTATTAACTTCTTTATTCGCTTTTTCCTCGTTTTATTTTAAGCGCGGGCCCCCTTAAGTACGGGGCCCTAACCTAGGGAATCGGTGGAATGTGATTAAGGCTGGCCCTAATTGACCGATTGGTTTTCATAAAAACTTGTTGAAGTTTAAAAGCTGAAAGTGTACAAAAATTTGTTCAGTGGTTCCAAAATTTTAATGTTCATGCACTTACGATGTTTTTTTTTTCTGTTATCCGTCAGAAAATGTTAAAATCAATTTAAAGAAAAAAATAGTTTCGAAATGTTGCAAAAAATCATAATTGCCGATAAAAAGCAGAGGGTTTTAAAACTGTTCTAACATTTCCAACTTTAAAAAAAAGTGATTTTATTAAAAACTGACTATAATTTTATTTGGTTTGAATTTTGAAAATATCGAAAGTAGAGTAAATTTTTCATATTAAAAGAAATCAATCTAGTTGCTACAAATCTTGGGTTAAGTCTAAAAGATTACTCCAGAGACCAAAATCAGATACTTGATAGCCACATAGAGTTGCCCTTTGCCCTACCAATACTTTGAAACCTTTACTACGCTACTTGTTCAGCTTTTTGATTGTTCCTTTATGTGTAAATACACGTTTTCTTTCGAGACTGATTACTTAATATAATTCAGAAATATAACAGTTCGTATTGAGCTAATTTTGTTTTACTTGAGGCGCAATCGGACAAGAATAGATTCTTACAACGCACTTATATGTTAACGTTGAAGCTTAATAGGGATTCATGTCTGCTTTTCGTCAGTCAACACTCAATATGTATCGATTCGAATTAGTATGGTTACGTGCAAGTGCAACCAAATATTGGGTAGAACACTTATAAATAACCAAGTAGGTCTGACACGTATTACCTTGACTTACTGATTTACTTTTAGATCAAATATTATTTGTACGTTAGTAAGTACATCGTTAGTATTTATGTTACACTTTTTTTTTGTTTAGTTTGTTTACCTTTTCGACGCATTTTGTAAAGTAAAATTGATATAAATTGTAGTTATAAAAAGTAACAAATAAAGTCAGTACGTGTATTCTTAACACCGATGTGAATCTGGTTAATAGAGTAAGTTAATACCAACAGGAACACAAAATCGAGCTTTGTAATATCAGAGGAAACCCTTGATTTTCTATTGTATTACAAGATTGCCCTAACAACGCTGTCATGATTAAGATTAAATGCATTATAATTTCAATATGTCTCCGTTATCACCGCAAATATTTTAAGTGGTGATAGAGGGCGTTTTTCTAAGAAAATATTTTAAGTAAAACTTTTTCTTAAAATCAAATGCTAAGCAGATATCAACACGTACTTGATTTTTTTACACTTCTGCATTTATAAGAATCTGTTGCAACCGCTGTATCTTTAAAACGAAAGGTTGTACAAATAAACGGACGGCCCATTTCAGGTAGCAAATTTTATGGGCTACAACTTTGGTTTTGTGAAGTTTTCGGAAAATTATACCGATTTTCAGGAAAAGCTAAAAACAAGGAACTGAGTATCAAAAAAATTCGAGAAATAATGGTTTTAAAGAGAGTGAGATTATGTACTGAAAATGATGGAGGTCATTTTGAACACTTATTGAAGTAATTTTGTGGTTAGATGTTGGTTTTATTGTGTCAAAATGGATTTGCATTGTTTTATATTTTATCGTTTTTTCCCCCACCTTTTCACTATTCTAAACATTTCTATGACAAGTTTGGTTTTATTGAACAACATATTTACCAAAGTTGTAGTCCGTTAAATGCTTTATCCGCAATAGGCATCGGTTTTACTCTACGACATTTCGTTAAACAGATGCAGCGTTTTAAAAAAAATACATAACTTATTTATATGCAACTTTACAATGTTTTGTTAAATTTGTTCGTTAGCTCCTTAAAAAAATGATAAGGGGCGGTTTTCTAAAGAATTTGGAGCTTCATAAAAAGCTTTGAAACGGATGAGATACATAATATTATGAATGCTATGGCATTTTTAAATACAAAACATCATTATTCCTTGTTTTTTTTTTTCAAAAACGATAATATGCAAAACAATGCAAATCCATCTTGACACAATAAAATTAACATGTAACCACAAAATTACTTCAATAAGTGTTCAAAATGACGTCCATCATTTTCAATTTCATAATCGCACTCTCTTTAAAAGTATTTTTTAATACAAAACATTATTTCTAGACATTTATTTTGCACTCTGTTCCTTATTTTCAACTTTTACGAAAAATCGGTTTGATTTTCCAAAAATTTCAATGGACCAAAGTTGTAGCCCATAAAATTTGCTATCCGGAATGGGCCGTCCGTTTTTTTGTACAACTTTTTGTTTAAACAAAGGATACAGCGGTTGCAAAGTCTAAGAAACAATTAAAGTTTTTAAATTTTTCACATTTTTTTGTACAAACTGCCTTATAACTTTTAAAGCATTGCCTATAGACAAAAACTGATTGAATCTATTTTGTAAAGAATTTCATGCTCTTTAAGGTATTTTACGATTTAATTGATATTTTCGGCGACAGAGTCTTATAAATGCAGACGTGTAAAAAAATCAAGTAAGTGTTGATATCTGCTTAGCATTTGATTTTAGGAAAAAGTTTTACTTAAAATGTTTTCTTAGAGAAATGTCCTCTATCACCACTTAAAATATTTGCGGTGTTAACGGGGACACCCTGTATGTAATTTAATTAATGTTTTTAAGAAAACGATCGGTTAAAAAAATACTGTTATATACTTTATTACACTTAAAATTGCATTTCTTTAATTAAAGCATGTTACTAAAAAACATTTAGAACTCTACAGATTGAAAGGCACTATCACCATCAACTGTCGAATATATTAAGTTGATAGAATAAATTAACACTAAGCTAATGTTGGCATTAACGCTTAGTTAAAACTATGACGATTAATGGAGTTTGTGCAGGCTCTAAGATTTATGATATCACACGACTAAATAATCCATTTTTTCGACATATTTGTATAGAACCACATTTTAAAACGCTTAATGAAAAATTCAACTTTATTTTTCTTTATAATAAAGTAAAACTTCATGTATATTTTAACTACAAAATAAAATGAACATTTTTAATGTTAAAGTTTTAATCTTTGGTTAAGCATAAATCTGCTTTAAAAACAAAGTCTGTTTTTACTTCTTTGGCAGTAATAAATGGACAAGATTGATTTAGCTGATTAAACGACATTTACTAAATCTGTAATCAATTAATTATAAAATTTTAAGCCCATTCTAAGTCAAGGTGCACTCAAATATTGTGAATGAGCGAAATGTTTTTTTTTTTTATTGATAAGTGTTGTACATTAAGTAATTGTGTGCATTGACAATTTTTTTTTTCACAAGTTGACAGATGGTATAATATTTTAAGTTTTTGATGGAGCCTTCCAACACAAATATAAGTTATTGGTATGGTAAAATACGTCAGGAAATACTCTATTTAAATAACCGCAAGTACCGCAAAGGTTCCATTTAAAAAAATTGACTTTCTGTCAATAAACCGATTCTTTGGCCTTCTAAGCCGATTAAAGCTATATGTCAATTAAAATTTACAAAACCGTTTTCTGGACACTTGTTGACATAATAAAATTAAAATAATGCAGTTCACAGCACAGGGCACACTAAATTAAAAAAAATCGTTTAAACGTTGTTTGACCGAGCTCGGTGGCTGGTTGGTATGCAACCTAGCGAGTAAAATCGGGAGGCGTGGGTTCGAATTCCGCGGCCGTCTGTCATCGTAGGGGTTTCAGGTGGTTTCCCCTACCTACTATAGGTAAATGCTGTGACAGTACTTCCACCTACCCTTACCTTACCCATCCTTTCCTTGTTCCCCGCCCCCTCCTTCCGGATGCTAGTGACCTCAGTTGTCGAAGCGTCCCTAAACTCTCAATTAAAAAAAAAAAACACATTATTTAAGGGTATAAAAATCAATCAAAATGGTGCAGTTGTATGAAAAATTGTTTCTTCTTTCCAAAAATGTAAAAATATACAGTGTGTTCTATTTGAAATAACAAACTTGGGGTCATTTCCGGCGAAACCGAGAGTGAAACAATAATGTACATATCTTCAAATAACCCGGTTATTTACACATATCATAAAATTTCATTTATTTAAAATCAAAACTACAAAAAAAAAGGGGTGTACCAGAACTCAGTTACGCCCGGTATATTCAACGAGCATTTTGCTGGTACTCAAATAAAAACTCCAATTATGATTTCGACTTTGGTATTCACACAGAAGTGGCAAAATTTCATTGTAGAATGTTTTAAGAAGCCCAAGATATACAAATTTTTCAGAGTTATTATTGGACATAAATTATAGTCAAAAGTCAAGTGCTCATCAAAGTGCTTAGACTGTGGTATGACATAATAGGGATGCACCGATTAACCGGTACGTAATCGGTTATTCGTTTAAGGCTGTTTGCTGATTAATCGGTTATCAATCAATTTAATTCTGCCTTAATGCTTTACATTGTAACTTTTAAGCTAATTTTTAGTGTCCGACTGCTGATGTGCCAATTTATCAAGAAAAACAACAAATAGAATGATAGTTCCAATAAAAAAACAAACCGTTTTTTAACTACCTACAAGATATAAGAAAAAATAGCGTGATATATTAAAACAAAAATTACGTAACTAAAAAATAAATATAATTAAATTATAGTGCCTTTAAATTATAAGGTAGGGGAAGTTTCTCCATTATAAAGCAAAACCTACTAATTTAACTGTGGGTTTCAAACGTTTTCTTTAATTTTTGTATGAATTTGCACATATCAAGAAGAAAGTAACCGAAATAAAAACTTACTCATAATTAAAAAACTAAAAAATTATTAAGTGCATCAAAATTGAGTCATAATAAACTCATATTATGAATGCATTAGTCATGAAACTTAATGAATCATAAGTGTAAGTCAATAATCCACCGATTAATTGGTAATGCGCCGATAAGTGAAGGCCGATTAATCGGTAATCTGCCGATAAGTGAAGGCCGATTAATCGGTAATCAGCCAATTTGTTTGTCCCTTTGACATTTGATGTCATTTGGAAGTGGCTATAAGAGATAACTGTTATATTTTGTATCGTACAGCATCATAATCATTAAAAAAAAAACATTTTTAATGAATCTTAATCCTTAATACTTTGTTTTTCGTCTAAACTTCAGATTCAGATCACACCTCGCATAACTTCTGTAGCAGCTTGACTTAAGACTGCCATAGTATAGATTACATAGGTACTTCTTAATCTGAGTAATAATTACCCTAACTGTTATTGCAAATATTTAAATCATATATTCAAATGTACTAATATGTAATATAAATAATATTTTTAGCAAGCAACGATTTGCTTTCAGCAGGAAGATGGAATCTGTTTTGTGAGTAACATCCATTTATGAATCAACTGTAGGGCACTTTTCGAAGGAGGAATAACAACAATAGTCAATTAAATACTATTCGTTCATCCTTTTATAATGACGAGCAGCATGAAAATTATTTTTAGGGGCGTAATTTCAAGTCCGTGCGAGGGTAGATGGTCACGTGAATGGCTGACGTCATGTCGAAGAGCATCAAGTTACGTCTCATATCATACCTCACCGAAAATATATATATATATATATTTCCATTTGCCGAAAGAAAATCAAATTACAAAAAATAACCTAGTTAGGGGAAACCACCAACCAGTCCGGTTTCAAACTTGCACTTCTAGTAATGAAATGGGAATAGACCCAATTTTGTGGTCTCTTGACGTAATGCGCGTTATTACCGATGATATAACGCTGTCATAAATAACAAATTTTATTCAATACGTTCTCGTGAATGACTCACTTAAACAAGGTATTAAACGACAAATAAAAAAAATCAAGGCCTTATTTACAACAATAAAAATAAAACAATCGACTACGCCAAATGTAATAGAAGAATAGAACGGAACAAAAGCTGTCTGGCTTCGCGTAATCAACTCAGAAATTGGGGGATTCACTTAGCAGGGGTTGTCAGCGTTAAGGGGACCTGTATATATTGTCTCTCACATATGGGCTCCCTTCATTTGTTAACAACTGAACCACGACTCATATCAGGATATCGGTATCGATTAGTGTTGTTTGTATAGCCCTAGAACTCGAGGTTTATATGATTTATAAGCACAAAAATACGTCAATGTTTTTTTAATGATTCAAATTAGGTAGTTAACAAGCTCATATTTTACTATAGTTTAATAATGTAAGTTGATCATGAAATCACTGAAAGTAAATGATCTAAATTTAATAAACTGTCTCCAAATTTGCAAAATTTATCAACAAAATTATTCATTATTATTATTTAATCATGAGTCCTTCTACTGTTAGGAGCAGGACTGTTAAGTTGTGTTGTACAGACTTTTTTTTATGTTTTTCTGTGTTGTGTTGCCTTTTTTATGTCTTTCCTTTTGATGTTTCTATCCGCTGCTGCATTTTTAACTTCGTCTTGCCAGCTTTTTCTCGGTTTACCTCTTTTGTTTTTCCTTATGATCTTGCTTCATAAGCTTTTCTGGTTAATCTTTCTTCATTCATCCTATAAATGTGACCAAACCATCCCAGCTGCCTTTCTTGTATTTTTTTTAAAAGTGTTTTATCTTTAATTGTTTTCTATATGTTGCATTTCTGATTCACCTTTTTTTGTTTTTCCTTGGATTTTTTTAGAAATCCCATTTCAGCTGCATTCACTCGACTACTATTTTCATTTGTGAGTGTCTAAGTTTCACTTCCGTATAAAAGTACCGGAGTTACTACCTTTTTTGCTACTTCCACTTTTGTTCGTTTTAGGACTTCTCTATTTCCAAAAAATGTTCTTAAACTGTTAAATATTCTTCCCACATTTCCAGTCCTTTCGCTTATTTCTTTGTCCATTTTCCCATTTTTCTCTATGATCACTCCTAAATATCAATTTTTTGTTTTACTTCTTTAATTACTCCATCTATGACTAGGTACTGAGAATAATAATGGGCTGAGCACACATCCTTGTTTTAAGCTCTTGTTTCAATCTCTTACGATTCTTCAATTTGGGTTCTTACAATATTTACCGTTTTTTCGTACATCGCTTTTATTATGTCGATTGTATCTATTTCTATTCCCTTCCTTCTTAGGCCCCTCCATGCGTCTTTCCTTCTGAAAAAATAAATGTTAGACGACGTTATATGTGCCATTGATGATTTACATAGAAATAATATTGAAAAAACTGATCGCGTTAGCCATAAAACCGTCAGAGGCAAAATCGAAATTCTTCTATTTACCAATGCGTGCATCTTTTGAAAGTAAAATGGTGCGAAATTTTTGAAAATATCTTAAACGGTTCCGGGGAAAAACGCAGAAAACGAGGCCCTTGTAAGGACGGTTTTCCCTGTGTTAAACGCCTATGCAAGCCGCATAGATTTAGTTATTACTATAACAGATATACTATACACGATATATCACAACTTCTCAAATAATAGCGCTTTTGCAGGGGTTTCGTTTTTGACGTTTTACTCTGTCTAAGATTTTTTCAAACACTGCATCATTTTACTTGCAAACGATGCGCGAATCGGTAAATAAAAAAAATTCGATTGTATCTCTGACCGTTTCACAGCCAGCGCGACCGCAAAAATTACCTTTATTTTTCAACTTTTCAGTTTCTTCCCTATTTTTCCTTTGTAAATCATCAATGGCACGTATAACGCTGAAAAACATTTATTTTTGATGTTCTTAATGCAATAACCACAGCCTTGAACATATCTTGACCCTTCCTCGTAAGTAGATACGGTCAAAATTTTCCGGAATGTTTAGTTTTCACATAGTTCGCATTTTTTTTACACCCAGGGTGTGTGTAAATTGGCGGAAGCGCTACACGTGACAATGTTCTTCGTGTTAGTCGAAAATCTTAATACAAAAATGTTGTACCATGCTTCCTATGGCCTTAGGAACCATTTAAAGAAACAAAAATTTGGCAACATTGCATCCATTGATTTGAAGAAAGTCAGGGAAGTTGGAATTTGGGTAGCAAAAAATATGGGAGCAAAAACTTGTCAGAAAAGATATTTCCCAAGAAAATCGCTTCAAAGACTGATTGAGAGCTATTTTTTATGAATTTTTACCCGGGATGAGACTTGGGTGAATCACTGGGAACCATCTACCAAACAAAAATTTGTGCAATAGGTTCACAAAGGTTCGCCTCACCTAAAAAAAAAAAAAAAAAAAAAAAAAAAAACACAGTCTTCGACCAAAAAACTAATGGCAACCATTTTTGGAACGAGGCAGGAGTTTTACTTATTGAATATATGAACAAAGGCACTACAATTAACAATTAAATAAGAGTTCAACACGTTTAAGTAGTTTTTTTTATTCTTGAGGCTTTCGCGGCCGTTATCCATAATACAATCTTGGTTTCCGGGTTTGGAACCGCGTCTTCTATATTTAGAAGTAGTTGACGTTTCGACCATTGTGTCTTGGTCTTTTTGAAAAAGACCAAGACACAATGGTCGAAACGTCAACTACTTCTAAATATAGAAGACGCGGTTCCAAACCCGGAAACCAAGATTGTATTACGTTTAAGTAGATTCACCTTTACATACATAAAAGTTACCAAAAACATACATCCTTTTTCAAATAAAATAAACTATTTTCATTAAATCTTTAGACGTTTAGTATAGGTACATTTTTGTATTTGAGTAAAAAATGCTTTTGTTAAAATTTTAGTTCCTAAGCAGTTTTTTAATTTCGCACTGCCTTATTTATTTACTTACACATATCGCTACAATAACGACGAAAATAAATAAGTAAACTAAAAGTATGAATTACCCTACCGATGAAGCAGCGCGAATCTGTGAAACTGCGTTGAACAACAAAAATTGTTAGTTAAAATCAATAAGTTAATTATTTTTTACCCCTTTAGTTGTTTATGAGGTATTATTTTACCGTAAACGAACCCAGCGTGGATTTATATGTGTTTCAGAATCGACAGCATGACCAGTTAGTTAGCCAATGACATAAGTTGGGTATTTGCGTGAACCGAATGTGTATTTAAGTGACAGTTGGCCGGCCACAAGCTAACACTCGGAATGCCCAACAGCTGCCATCTACCAGTCGAGAGCAATTTTTTTATCCCAATTTATTTTTTGGTATAGAACTTTATACCCACCTTCTTAATTAAATTCCGACAACTGGAAGCCGAATATTCCAGTAATATGTAGTTAAATGTCGGTGCTTTAATCTGTCAATTTCGAAGCTCAATGCGAACATACGAGAACCTTCTAGTTAGGGTGTATTAATAACGAAGCTCTTCTATAGGGTTGCCCTTCTTTCGCCCTGTGTCATTCACATCACCCCAGAAACTATGTATCGGTGTCTAATTTTACACTAGAAGGAAGCTTTATTTGTACTCCGGTATTATTAGACACGTTATTTATTAGTTTATTACCATTAGCTGCTAGACTGAAAAGGGGCCGATGCTGGCATTTTTAGAAATATCTCTAAATAGAATACAAGTGTAAATGGTAAATTGAGGTGAACTTAAAATAGTAAACAAGATTATGTTACGATGCGATAAATATAAACGTCGACAAACTTTAAGATTGGCAAATGGGACTATAATGTGGTGTCGAACAGTTATGTGCTATAATTTATGGTTTAGTTGGCAAAGAAGCGGTTTAATTCAAAAGATTATTAACACTCATTATCCAAATTAAATATTCTCACTATCAGCAACATAATTTTTTTTCGAGCATGATATATGTAGATATCTTTATAAGCATTATCAAAATTTTCGTATCCAAACGAAATCTTTAAACAGATATGAATGTACTGTGCGCAAGACCACGGGAGCTTTATAAGTCACCTTAAATGTTTCTAACGTACTTAAAGGTACAATAATTATTTATTCACAACAATTTTCCAAGTAATTTTTTTCATGGGTATAGTTACAAGGATAGTAATTACCTACCAAATTTATTTCACAAATGTTAACCCACAGAAAAATTAATTACGCAAAAGATGGAATTAGAAAAAAAATGCCATCAGGTGTAAAAAAACGTTTATTAAGAGAAAAAATTTGGAAAAAAGTGTCAATATACGAAGGAATTTAGAAACAAACTTTAGCTATGTTGGAAACATGGAATCAAAATATACTATCAACATATAATATCAACTAAATAACACAGTAATGGGGACAAAAATATTGAAAAAAATACAAAAGAATTGCAAAAAGGAAACAAGAAACATTTTTTTTACAGTCGGATATTTGAACAGAATAGGAATAGAAAACAACAAATTAGTAGTACATAGGTACATGTGAAGCTTCAAAAATATAAATGAGTCAAGAAAAAAAAAGTTTTTCCATAGATAAGATAATAATTGGAAGACATAAAACAACTGGTGGAAAACCTTAAAGAGTTAAATAAAAATTAGATTTGAACTAACACTAAAAAAAGGTAGAAAAGAGGAGAATAATAATATTTAATATAAGAAAACAAAAACTAGGAAAAGGAACCGGAAGAAGAGAAAGAAAAGAAAAAGCTGAAGATAAGAGAAACATGCGTTATTTGTTTAGGGAAAAAAAGAAGTGGAAAAGGACCAGAAAAACAGCAGAAAAGAACAGGAAAAAAAAAAGTTGAGACCCATAAAAAAAAGGAAGAAGAAAAAGCAAGACGAAGAAAAGATCAATTTTAGATTAAGTACGTTTTATTAGCCTCCAAGATCACAGTTTTAGAACCGCTGTATTAAACTCTAGTTTTATAAATTTTGTAAACGTATGAAAGCAATTTTAACTTTTTTTTTAATTAGAATGATTAAATTACAAATCTTTTGATTACATCATGCAAAATCACAAAAGCGTTAAAAATATTGATTTATGTATTTCCTGAACTTCTTCCGATTAAATTTACGCTAAGAATTATGAGATCCCAAACAATCGTTTGCTTAATAATATGAGGTAATTCAGGTACTATCAAAATACGTGTATATATTTTATAGCATATCTACTGCACACAAAGTAAAAAACAACTACATTCCAAGCATTTTAACGTCTTATCCATGAACTTTAAAACTTTTACTATTCCACCTGTATTTGAACATTTTTATTTTATTGCAATGTAATATATTGCACCCAAATCTTACTAACAGAAAACAGATTTATGTAAAATCGCAGGAAACAATAAAAACGACTAATTTTTTGCTTAAAGAAGTTATACACTTCATCACGTTCGTTGACCAACTGGTGTAATAAATAAACAACATAGTTTTGGTGTGCAATAAAATGTTTAGTATTTTGCTAGTGACAAATTAATAAGGTAAGATTATTGATTTATAAAATTGTTTTGACTTTTTCCGCTGACAAATTTACATTAGAACGTTAATAGTGCATAAAAACTTGAAAGAAACGCTTTATAATATATAGGGTCCGTAAAAAGTTGTAAATATTTTATTCAGAAATATTTTATTAACAAGAAGTAAGTAAATGGCGATTCTTTAAGTGCTTAGTTTTTTAAACTACGACATTTAAACTGTTAAAGGTGTCTCAATAAACATCAGTGTGCAATGAAAATTACACTAAACGTTAAATGAGCTAAACTTAACTTACACGATGAACAAGGTGTATAGAATTTTGTGTCTAAAAATTTTGCAGTTTTCAAAGTCAACTGTGCAAAATTAGGCCTAATTTTAGTTTTATTGGAACTTATTAAACATGTTCACCAATTTTTAATAAAATAAATTAAATAAAAACCCACATAAGCCAATGGCGGACTGGTCAGGGTATCAGCTTGCCCGATGGTAAGTGGGCCCTTTATAAATTAGCCCCCTTTAAACATTGGATATCTTATAAAGTCATTTGCACGCTATTAGTTACTCCAGTCCAGTGTAAGAGAACATTTATAAAGCTAAATATCATAAAGACAAAGCCAAGAAATTCACTGTCCGAGGAGAACTTGGAATCATGCATGTTGCTATCCGCTGAAAAGGAATTGTTAGATAAATTGGACGCAGAAGCAATTATTGACAGATTCGCACGATAATCTAGTGTTCTAGTGAATTCAAATTCAAACGATTGCTGTTAATATAGCGGACTGCGTGAATTATGATTTTGAACTACCTGTTAACATGTAAAATGTTCAGTACAAGCAAACTATTTAAAAATTATCCACCATTTATTTAAAATTTAATTAAAACAATTTGCAAATAAAGCTTTTCGAAACAAGAAGTAGTCTTCGTATTTTATTCTAATGCACCCGTTAAGAATATTAAAAGAAATACTAAACACAAATGCTACCGAATGGTAGCTCACATTCCATTATGAAAAAGCAACCATTTTAAAGATATTATTTTAAGATACAGAAGATGAGAAGATGTAAATGAAAAATTTGGTTCCTTTTTTATCTTCAAGACAATTCAGCTTAGCTGAAGTTTTAAAACAGTTTAAAAATCAACTGAAATGTTTGCACATATTTGCTCTACTAACCAACGGCGTAGCTTTTATATTTTCTGAGATCCCCTTGGCAGCCAGATTATTTTGGACAGATTGTATACCTTAAATAAAGTACTTTAATGGTCACACTATATAATTTCAATGACGGTTGATGTTTCTTTGTTTCACAAGCCTACATAATAACAGATCTTCAATGAGCGTATTAAAAAAATACATAATTTGTGAAAAATTTATATATATTTGTACACAATTCGGGCATAAAAGGTGGGAATTAATTTACTTAAAACAGTTCCTTTGTTTAATAACAATATCTTATCTATTATCTCATTAGTATAACATATACAGCATGTTTGTAAAACACATCGCTTACATAATATTTACCGATGCTTAGTCACAAGCAAAGCGTGGTGTGTTCAACGGACTATAGATGCCGTACTTGCTTTTCCCACGGCCAAATTTTCAGTCCATAGTTCGAGCTCGAGTAGGTAAACTGTTCTCACGGAGTAGGATGTAACTGAAAGTAGGGGCAACAGGGGAGGGTAAAAGGTACCGGAAGGAAGCAACCACCACAAACTGCCGACACCAGTGATCGCTTCGCAAACGGGTTACCTACCGTTGGTTTACACTTCACTATAAGTTTACTAAATTCGATTATTACTCGAAAACGGGAAGAATGTAAAAATCGTTATGTAATACCTATTTTCAGTAGGTACTTAAATTTTTTACAGTTTCATTTTTTAAACTAAAGAATGGAAAAAGAACTCATTTTTCAATCAGTCTGTATATACCGGGTGGTCCAGTTTGAACGCCGCACCCATATAACTTTGTTATTTTAAGAGGAAACCCCATAAAACCTTTTATTTAAGCAAATCGCAGGAAATTCTCTATCAAATTGCGATAAAATGTTTTTGCTTCGATGAAATACGACAGCAACTTTTTTTTGTAATTACAAAGTACATTATGGTTAAAATAAATTGGGAAACACTGGTCTACGGTTACAAAATAAATTTAATTCATAAAACATAAATCTGTTTTTTAAAACACTTTTGAAAATGTTTTAATTTATAATTAAATACTGCGAGTTTTTCAAATATATCTTCATAAATTGTGGTTGAATATGTTTTTCAATTTAATGAACATCTGCACGTTTTTTAAATTTACACCTTAAAAGTGTGATGGTGTATTTTCTGCATAATTTTGTCGCAGTTTTAAAAAAAATTCATTCACAGAAAGTTCGGTCAATAATGTTTTGTCTACTTCGCTTTTTTAAACAGGCTGGTCCACATACAAGGGCCACTATTGGGATCTCGTAAACGGTAAAAGCTGCAGAGAAGTTTAAATTAGACAAATTGTTCCCCTTTCTGAGACCTATTTATTGATGCTTTATAGTTTTAAAAAAACTGCATAGCAAGCTAGATAACAAACAAAAATCAAAGTGTGCATTGTTTTTTAAATCGTTAATAACTCGGTTATTATGATGGTACAAAAAAATGTTGGGGAAAAAATTTGTAAACTTTGTTACGCACTGTAAAATTAAAAAAAAATTATATTTAATAATATAAGGTTAAATTATTTATTTTGATATTTAGTCTCACAACAACAAAATTTATCAAAAATTCCTATGAAGCTATAGAGTGCCATAAATTTAAAAAATATTGAAACGAATGAATGTTTTCATTTTACAGTGCGTAAAAAAAATCTACAACTTTTTCCCCAAAATTACTTTTGTACCATCAAGTATAACCGATTTATTAACGATCTAAAAAAATCCCATTTCGATATTTGGTTATTATCTAGCGTGCCATGGAACTTTTAAAGAAATTAAAGCATAATCAAATAAGTCTCAGAAAGGGGAACAATTTGTCAAATATAAACTTCTGTGTTGTTCTTACCGTTTACGCGATCCCAATAGTGGCCCTTCTATGTTCTATGTGGACCACCCTGTATATTTTTTTTATCACAACGTTTGAAGTTTTTTTATTTAGTTTAATTAAAAAATTAGTTTTCTCACAATCTGTAAGAACTGTTCTCGAACTTTTTAAATATTATGAACAATTAATACCTATTGTGTTAAAATATTCTTGAATCATTACGAGATCTGCAATCGTTGCCTTAAAATTTTTATCGTGTCATATACGGACTAAATATATGTATATCCGTCCCTGCACAAATTTTAATTTAGTCTACTTTCCAATTTTCACAATCTATTTCATATTTAAAATACCTTCCTACCTATAAGTTTTGACAATAGTACTATTAAATATTTTAGGCATGGAATTCGACGCTTTTCTATTTTTCAATATTGATTGTTTTTGGCCACAACTAACTCGCAACTAACTAAACTGTGTTTTCATTTAAATTTGGCGGCTCATTAAATACATTTGCATGCTATGCAAATTTGTATTGCGTGCCACTTTGAGTATGGGTTTGCCATTGCCGACCTAGGTATTAGCTTTACATATTATCAACTCCTTAACTCTCGTAACAAAAATATGTGAGCTGAAGACCACCTTCAAATTTGTGTTACATTAAAGATATACAACTTTAATACTAAATGAGGATTATACGAAACAAGTTTCACGTTGATGATTATTGATCAAATATTTTAATTGCACAGTTTCGACACAGCACATGAAGTTGTTTGGCATGCTAAACCGAGGCACGAGTTTCCATTTAAATAATTTACAACAATAATAACAATAATCTTTACCATATCCATATCTTAAATTGTGAAATTGTTCGTAACCTGTAGGTGTGGTGTTCGCAAAATGTAGGTACCTTTTAGCAAATTCCCTTCTCCAAAATACTATCCTTATACTTCAGTCATGTCACTTATAGCATACCCTAATTGAATTTGTAATTGTTAAATTAGCGTTTCAAAACACTTAACGCCTTAGTTTGCTAATTATATCGGGACCCTTAATTCTCATTCCGTATTTGGTGTTCTGTAGCCCACACTGAAGACTATTTTGTTACTCCTCGGATTTCTACCTTTAATTATATAAAATTTGGTACTTATCTGTGTATTAAATTTTATCAAAATAAATGTAAAAGAATAAAAAGCATTAGCAACGATAAAATCAGAAAAAGCCTAGTAGTGAAAGACGTACAGAAAAAGATGGAGACAAACCAATTAAGATGGCTGAAAAATCTACTTCGCATGCCTGAAAGCAGGTACACAAAAATAGGATGAAAAACGAAGTTTGAGAAAAAAAAAATAGAGGAAAACCAATAACAAAATGGCGAAACGAAGTGCGAGATAGGCTAGGCTAGAAGATAAATAAGTGAGCTGGATCTACAGTTAATCAATGATAGACATGGGAGGTGAAACATAATTAAGAAACTAGGACAACATATCTAGACACCGAAAGGTACAAGAGGACCCGCCGATTATCAAGGAAATAATCTGTAGAAGAAATTACTTAAATTGTATTGAAATCGTCGAAATTTGGACCTTTTTTAAAGCGAAAGATGCTTTATCTGTTTTTCCCGTCCTAGAACAAAACAAGTTTTTACATCAAAGTTCACATAGTTATTCTCAATAACCGGGTATAGTCAGCTTCAAGTTTAATGGCGAGCGGTAGGGGTGTTTTCGCGCAGAAGACGCCACAATACAATTTAGTAAGTAGGTGTGCTCAATTCGAATTGTGTTTAGTGCCCACACTCACCGCTCGCCATTAGATTTGACGCTGACTATACCCGGGTGCTTACCTGTAGAAAAATGAGGTTTATGAGCAATTATCGATTAAACACACTGATCTACAATTACAGGAATGATTAAATGGATAAAAACTAATGTCTATGTGAGGAAAAACAATAATATTGATTTGTTTGGGCACATTCTTTACATTTTGTAATTGTTATGGCATGCTCGTCGCAGACAAGTTTTTCGCATGCTATGCAAGGTTTTTAGTTTTTCTGTGCTTTTTATTGCTGCTCTATGGCACAAGTGACATAAACCAGTAATAACTATGACTGTATAAGTCTGGAAGTTATTTTATAAATTACTGATTTAAGGATTCGGCTAGAAACGTGTAAAAATCTACATTTAATTTTACAGAAACTTAGGAGTAAATTATTCTTTTGCGATTGGTTAAAATCGAAAGTAATTTGTAACAACACAAATGTTGAACAGATGCTTAAAATATAACAAAGATGGGCAATGGGGCGTTGAGCTTGATGGTCGTTTTGAATTTATTTAAATATGTATGTCTAGTTTGTTTATTATACCTCATTCAAAAGTAAATAAAATGTTTCGTATGTTTGTTAGAGGTTTTAGAATTTGTAATTTAAAACTGAATGATTTAACCAATCTGTCATTCTATTTACAAAAATATACAAAACTTATAGCATAAGTTTATTATGAAAATTCCGGTACCCGGTCAATGAACAAAATTGGGAATTTCGGTTATTGACATAAGCGTTACCGCAATATTTTCTAGCAACGCTCAGAAAAGTACTGTGATTCTCTTTCAACTTAAGTACTACGTCTGTCGTAGAAAAAAGTAAATCATCAAAAATGTATAAAAATAAACAAATTGTATAGGAATTTGTATTTTATTTACCTACTATTTAACACATCTTTTCAGAATTGAGTTTGTGGGAATAAGCGCGCGTACTAATTTTGGCGTTTAGTTTTTATTATAGGTTTGTTTCAACAGCGATTTGCACGGTACAGTAAACGATCAGGAGTGTGCGCAGTATCAATATCGCGTTCCAACAGAGGCTCTGATAGTTCACCGGACGGTTTAGTCGGCTGTTCCAACATAACAAATTTGATACATGAACTACAGTGAACGGTCAGAACAGTTCTTGGATGAGAGCGTGTACCGGAATTTGAGTTTTTACACGCAAGCGCTGTTCATAACTAACGTGTGCTCAGCTAGCTATGCATCGCTTCCCAACCCCACTTTGTGAGTGCTAAATTCTTAAGGTGTTTACCCTAGCGATGCGTACATTTGTATGAACCCAATAGACGCAAATGTCATTTACAGTTAGGCCAGTCGTAAAAGCGTTGTTCCAACAACGGCTAATACTGTGCAATAAATTACTTAGTACATAGTTCACGCATGCGAATAAACCGGTTCATGAACTAATCAGTGATTGGTCTTAAATCCCTTGTTGGAACAAACCTGTCGTACTTGTACATAGCAACTTGTCGCTAAAAATCTATTTGTCCTGCTTGAGAATTTACAAAGCCCTAATCGGAAATGTTTTGTTCGATTTCAGTGCAACACTTGCACGTAAATAATTCCAGCATTGATACTGGCTGAAATAAAATATTCATTTTATATTTATGTTACGGCGTTTTACCTTCACCTGATCCATGTTTGCACGTACAGGAAGTCGTTTACGATTGAGTAAGAACATCGGAAGGCTTATCTCCTTACATGATAAGGTCAACTGTGAAATTTAAAAACGGTGCTAATAAATTAAATATTAAATCAACACCAGCATTTTTTCTCTAGTGATTTACACGTTTCAAAATGATTTATTTACTGAGTGACAAATATTAATCGCGTTAAATGGTATTTTTGTTATTATAACAGACACGGAGTTGTTTAAATTTGCTAATTTGGCTAGAATTACAATATAAGATATTAAATTAACCAACTATCTAACACTTCTAGTAACAAAGTCATGGACATTGTCACCCTATGTACCTAAATAATCAATCAGTTTTATTGCGAATTCAGTTTTATACATTTACTACCAGAGTAATATTTCATTGCTAGCATTCAAATATTTTTATTATGGAAATTCTGATAAAGTTTTTTTTCCCATCACCAGAAAACCTATTGCAAAACAATTTTTATACAAACCGTAAAAATAATACAAATCAATATAAAAGCAAGACTATTTGAAATGTAACGCACATTTTTTTACTATTATTTCAGCACGTGTCAATAATAAACTGTTGATAATGAACGCAAAGACTATCTCAATTAATATTTTAATGATTCAAATACTATGATAATGCGAATATAACAGTATTTAAATTAAAATATTATCGTTTGTGTAAATAAATAGTTCTGGTTTTTATAATAGTATTTATCATATATAAATAAATATTTACAACGCGTGTATTTAAGGGCATTTTTTGTCAAACATTAAAAGTAGTAAATGTAAAATAAGTAGCAAAAACATGTTACAATTATGTCAACAATTGACCAAACAGCGTTTTTGTAAATTTTAATTGACATTTAGGTTACTTTAATCGGCTTTGAAGGTTGCGGAATTGGTTTTTTGACAAAAAGTCATTTTTTTTAAATGGAACTATGGTGGTACAAGCGGTTATTTAAATGAAGCATCTTCTAACGAATCTATCGATACCAATAACTTATATTTTTATTAAGATTCTGCTTCAAAAACGTCAAATTATTGTGAAGATTTATTAAGAGATCCTGTTAATTCATTGTGGTACTACGTAATAGAATTATTGAAAATTTAAAACTGGATTATTGTTACGCATGTAATTGCGCAACTTTTCCCCCATTTAATCGATTTTGTATTTCTAACGGTTTCCGAGATATCCATGTACCTAGGTACTTCATTTTAAACTGGACTGTTGTTATCTTATGTTCTAATATTTATAATGTTTATTTCAACAAAAAATTACAAAACCTTCGTAACTTGTACAACATGAGTTTAAAAAGGTTTTACAGCAAATTTTTTGCACAGCCCACTATATTTTTCTTTAAAAAAAAGTCAAAAACCATTGTAACTCGCGTATTAGTAAAAATAACTACAACAATTTTTATATACTTGAAATAAGAAAAAACAAGGAACAAATAGGTAAAAGCCAATTATAGCTTCCATTTAAAAGAAGGCAACTTTGTGTCACAACTTTTTAACGGCGAACATAAGATTTTTTTTTAGTATAAACGAATTTTCCATAAAAAGATCTATAAACAATCTTCATACATTTTTTTGATATTTACAACAATAACAGACATATGACACATTATTATTCAAACAAAAAAAATGCTTTTTTGTGCGATCGTACTAGAAACAGCTGTTTGACGGACGCGTTAGCAGCCATAAAGTACTGCATTACCGGCGTTATCCTTAGCAACGGCCTAAAAAGTAACTTTTCAGGCCGTTACCCTTAGCAACGGCCTGAAAAGTAACTTTTTCGGCCACTACAGCGTAAATTTGCATTAAAGCTAACAGCATACGCCGTCATCTGTCAGTGACAGAATGTCACGTAGTTTCTAACCTATATTTTTGAAAAATACTAAAAATTTAAATTATCTTTAATTCTATCGCACAAAAAATGTAATATTCACCTCGGCCAAAACGTACTTTTTCGGCTGAGACGTAGTCGAAGCCAGCAAACCAGACGCGGCCGAAAAAGTTACACTTTTTGGCCTTGATACATAAATAACTATTTTTTCAATAACTCAAAAATCGGAAATGATAGAGTATTTTTAAAAACGGTCTTGAGTTTGCCTCAAAAAAAAAACGCACATTATTGGTGATTTAACTGTTTCTCTATCTTAAATATGTATGATACTTATGGTGTTTTTAAGGATATTTGAAAATATGTTATTAAGTTCCTTTTTATGTTTACAAGAACAAAGTAGAAAAGCAAAAATTAGTAAACCACGATAATTTAATTTAAATTATTTATGTTTATCGTTACAAGTTAAATACGTTTTATGTAAAACAATAGTGCATAATTAGCATCAAAAAATAAAAACAATAAAAATTTTGCAAATAAAAACCTAATTTTAATATTTAAATCCAAAATAATTACATAACTATACGCACTTCGCGGTAACTTTTACTGTCTTAAAAAATTCTTTACACACGTCTCTCTTAAGAGACTAATGTGTGTAGGTCGGTTGTACTAAAATATTTCTTAAACAAACACAGGTACATGAAAGTGTCTGAGTTTTACAAGCCATGATAGCCTGTCAGTTTTGCAATCAAAATATATAATAGAGAAACTAAAAGAGATTGTTAACTGGTTACAAGTAAATATCAAATAAATTTCGTAGTAAAAATTCCAGGTCCATTTAGCACTTACTTAACACAATACTGTGTACGTATGCACACGCAATTGTATAAATTACATCTCGTGCAAATTGTTTAATCTGTCACCGTATCATGGGAAATTAGCACTTAACTTATGTGTTAGATTTTAAAGAATGTTTTAATTATTGTTGTTAAGTATAGCACCTTAATGTATTACTAAAGTGTTTTCAGGGTCGACACGTGGCAACTGTATATGCAGGATAACTAAAAAGGTGTTGGTAAGAGGAGGACGTTTTCCTAATAACAAAACTTTACGTGCAAGAATTACAAGAATCACAAAGTTACGAATTTCACGCAGATTATTTAAATTTATTCAAAAAAATAAATATCCCAAACATTTTAATTGTTTAAGCTAGACCTTCAATGTCGAAATCATGATCAAACGTGTTATATAAAAAGTGACAATAATCTACATGCGTTGTATGGGTAACTTTTTTATTATAAGAGTTACATACGTAGTTGGTTAACACAACAAAGTTGGGCATATTTTTAAGACAAATTTAACGCCAATTTGACATTTGATAAATAATTCCATAGCCACCTACATTAAGATCAAAATGTGAAATGATTTTTGTAGATATTTTTCTGTAAAATTAGAAAAAATATCTTAAAAGTCATGGCACACTGCTTTTTGAGATATAAGCCAAACGACCATAGTTGGCTATGGATTCATTAAATAGAGAATTTTTTTCTTGTTCTATTGATGTATGCGTTGTTTATCTTTAGAAATAAGCAAGTTATAACGATATTATTGTATTTATTAGGTTTAATCCAAGTGGCTATTCAAACAAAAGTTAAAGATCATAATATAAATAAGTTAACCCTGATTTTAAGAATTGAAGTAATCTTATATTTTTATTAATAGAAACCCTAATTGGTCACGACTTCATGACTTCTTATTAAGGAGTATGCTTCATGCTTTTCAAAAATATACAGGGTGTACTAGATAACATTTCCAGCATGGGGATCTCGCTTATTATAAAAGATACAGGTTTGCTTAAATTAGATGAATTAATCTATTTCTAATTATGAGAGGGGCGGGCTACTATGAATTTTTAAAAGTACAAAATTCCTTGTAGCATTATAAAAATTAACACATTTCAATTTACATGTGATTATGGTAATAAAAATTATTAATAAATCAATAAATATGATAATAAGGTTATTAATAATTGTCTTTCGGTAAAGAATCTACATCATTTTCCGTATTATGTCGGATAAAATAAGTTTTTTAAACACTTATTTTATTCAACTAAATTTTGACTTGCTTAAATCATTTTTATGTTTTAAGGCAATAAGAATCGATTATAGATAATATAAATGTTTTTAAACCAACAAAATGAAGACTACTTATGTAAGTGCTTACTGTTAGCAGCCTATATTTTATTCAATTTTTGAGAAAGTAAATTCGATGTTCATGTTCAATCGTGTTTGTATGTCATGTAAAGTAATTTTCATATAACTGTTAGCTTTTGGAAAGTAACATCAAGTACATCATATGTTGTCTTCTAGTTGTTTACAATTACTTCAGGTAATGATATCTGAATTTTCGTGTTTTGAACTTTCTTTTGTTAAATTGCTTACAACACTATCTCATAATGAATTAATCAGTTTTCATTACCGTATGGTTAGTTAAATTGTCAAAAAGCGAAATCTTTCTCGTCCTTTTTTGATATGATTAAACATTTTCTTGTCGTTAAAATCATATACTTTTTATGGAGTATAATTTAATTTTACCATATTTAAAGTACTAAGTGTTATGTTAAGTTTTTTTAGTTGTAATGTTTAATTTAAATTTAGTAGCAACGGAACATAGCGATTACTTTTCGTATATCGTAATCACAGTATAGAGATCATACAGTAGGGACAGCTTACCTTTTTTTGCGCATGTCACAAAATTGGTAATACTTTTTTAAATAGCTGAGGGGTGGCGCGACGATTTCAAATCATAGGACGTATCATATGATCGCTATTTAGATTCAAACGTGGTTTTAACTTCTTAGGTTTTGATATTTTTATCTAATTAATTTAAAATACTTACTTTTTACGTCTGCTATTTGAACTTTTCAATTTGCGTCTATTTTTACTATAGCCATCTATTAACTATAACATGATCCATTACCAATAGACGGTCATATTGGATGTAAAATTATTAATCAAACTCAAAGGTGCCTACAGAAGCTGTCCCTACTGCATGATCTCGATACTGTGTCCTAATACACGAAATTTTTTATACATTTCAAATTCCTAAAATTTCTATTACTACAGTTCAAATTTAATACGATATTATTATAGTCACAAGAAGTTCCAATTTATATTGATAAATACAGGTTTCTCGTTTTTCGAGGGCCACCATGAAAAAGTTACGGGCAAAAAAACAAAAATCCACTTTTTTTACTTTTTCCCCTATATGTATCTCAAAAACTAAAAAAGCTAGATAAGTTCTGTTTGCGTCAAATTATTAAGCACCTGAATATACAACTTTGCCCTAATTTAACCGAAGTCTTAACTGTTACCGTTTACGAGATCCCTTAGTGGCCCTCAAAAAACTAGAACCCTGTATTATGCGTGAAGCAAATACTTCGCGACCTCGTTAAGCAATTACTCCTAATATTTATTTAATTAATTGAGAGCCTATTTGTTAAATACAGTTCTAAATATTTTGCAGTTTCTGCAATATATATTTTCTTTAAACTTCGACGAATCCATTTATTCTATACGTTAATTTTTATTTCACATATAACTGGACAAAACTTTTAATAAATTAAATAATAATCGATGGTTCATTTTTGTGGGAAGCTGTAGCATATGCAAATTGTTAATCTTACCTTGTTTTTAAATTTCTACCACATTCTATCTGCTCTCGGCAATAAGTAGATTTTCTGGGCCCAACAATGATGTAAAGTTTGCAATCAGCCACCTGTAACAAATTTCATCAGTTAGCAAATAAATATGAAGCAATAATCAGCGACTACAATGATTTATAGTTCACGAAGTGCGCTCAAAACAATCTCTAAGTAACAATAATCCAGTGCCTGTTATAGCAACACGTTTTCTATGTAGGCACTATAACTATTATCTATATAAAAAATAATACTAAATTTGTTTTCATTTAAGAAACTTACTGATACCTATACGTGTCCCTAAAGTCACGTAGTTATAGTTAACTTTGGTAGTCGTAACCATAGAGAAATGGCCCAGGCCTAATAATATTATTAATTATGAATACAGCCGCCATTTTAGATTAAATTAGAAGTTTGGTTTATCCCCAAGGAATAGAATCAAGTTGTGTGCTCAATAGGCGATTCAAATTATATAAAATTTAGCTAGCACAGAGTGTCTTATTTTCCATGGAAATGCAAATAATTTTTATTGATAAAACATTTAAATTGCAAGGAGTATCTTGTCTATCACAACACACTAGTTATGCATTTTATAAGATTTACCGTTAAATTTATATAAATAAATGTAAGTCACCACCATACAATTACATCTATTAACCACATATCTAATCAAAGAGTTTTTAATAGTAAAACTATGAATTTCCAATATTTTTAAACAATTTGCATTTAAAATGTTATTTCTTCGTTAAAATATAATTAATTAATCAACACTACAGCTCAACCAAAGTATCATCAATCAAATATCAGCTAACTCTCTTCATTTACCTTATTAGCTTCATTAATTTGTGGAAAAAAGCTCAATAATGTCGTTAAATTATTGTAGATAAATATAGTCATTAAACGCTCCAGTTCGCTGAATAAATACATTCATTAATTTTGAAAGGAGGATCAGTGCTGTTACATAATACAATACGATATGAGCTTTTCACCACTGTTACATGTTCCGTTAAATAAAATCGATATAAACAGGCTTTAGAAAATAATAAATATATGGGTGAAAGGGGTAGCAGAAACTTAGTTAGGCGTCCTGCCATATTTTGTACTTGGGTCAATGGTTAGTGGAAAGGTAATTGCACTCTAACCTGGACATATTTATTTCGCAAAAGACGTTGCAAAAAGCAGTGAACATCCGACTTTACCAATAATGTAGTAGAGTCACCATTATCCAAGGGTTTATGGGTAGAGAAAGTTTGAAATAAGCAAAACCTTAGAAAACAATAGGCCCTCTTTACCCGATAAGACCTAGAAATTTTGGATTGATTATTCCATACCAGTCCCAGTGCTGCAGTGCTAGTTCTGAAACGCGATGTGAAGCGTTTTATGCAATCGCGCCTAAAGCCTAAAGGTTTAATAATATTACATTCTGATGACGTACACTACATTTTTAGATTATACCGGAGCCATCGATATACTAGCGGGCCGACTCATTGCATTTTTGAGTGGTGGGGATAAAGGCCGATGCTGAGCATACTTCGATATGATACTATATGCCTGGCTATAGAATATAACGTAAATTAATACGTTAATAATTAAATATTACTATCTTTTATTACTATTTATTATTTATAATTTATACAGAAACAAGTTTTATAAATGTATCTACTTATAAAAATATTTAATTATAAATGTACATTTTCTAATTCCTATTATATGTCTCTAATTTACTCAAGTTTTTGTTTACTTCTTCTCACGTTTTTGTTTACTTTTTCTCCAAGTTGATCATTTATTAATTTTCGATAATTATTTAATGATATATTGGGAAATATTGAAATATATTTATTTACAATAAATAATTCACTACTGTTACATTTACAATTTATTATTTCTACTAAATTAATTTCTTGTACATAACCTACACTTAATTTTAATAATAACATATCTTTTTGATTTTTTGTTTCAAAAAAAAATCTTTATATATTTCGCTTATTAAAACCTGAAAAACTTTATACATAGCACACAAAATTTGAACAATGAAGTCTTTTGGGATTTTTAAGCCACCACGATCTAAGTCATTTATATATAATATACATTCACATTTTTCATAATTTGGTAGAAATATATCCTTTGTTAGATAATTAACACGTTCACTGCCAACCAAAATTTTGTGCCGACCCTCAGAGGCCAACGCGTTTTATTGAAATATTTAATGTTTAGTATATTTTATTAAAACTGCAACTGCTTACCAAAACAAATTTTAAAAACCGACACCAGGAAAAGTTGAGGTTCACCTTTCCCTACAAGCCAGTAAAATCGTAAAGTAGGCTCACAACGGCCAACAAAATACTGGAACATTTAGTACAGATATGTCCGTGACTCAAATGTCTAGTCATTGGCTCCTAATGAACGACCGCCATGACTCAAACCTCGAGTCAGTGGCAGTGAACGTGTTAAGACAAATTTTACATTTTATATTAGTTTTCAACTTATTTATTATATCCTCCAATATAAATCAAAACCATAAATTCATTGCTTGATATATCTATAGCGTCAATATGGTCGATCTATGTCCTCAAATAATTTGTCTATTCGTCAATATTAGCTGCATTTTCGTTGTCATTTTGTGATAACTCAAAAAATAAGATTTTTATTTCAAAGTGTCCGTAAATCGCTGATTTTAACTTTTAATTCTTAATTCTTAATTTTCTTTCATATTCTATACTTGTTCTACATTTTTATTATAAAAACTTCACTCATTTGTCTATATTGACCAAATCTTAGGGGAGAGCGGGGTAATGACGCTCAGTGGGTAATTACGCTCACCGTCATTTTGCGCCAATTTTCAAATATTTAAAAGTTAAACTTAGCAGCCACCTAGCTTTCGTTCTAATAAACATGCCGTAAGTAAAAAAAACTTTTTTCACCATAAAACGTAAGTTAATTGAATATGTGTCATTTTTAACATTTTCATATAAGAAATCGCCGACAAAAAAAAACTGTAACTAGTTCAATTAGTCTAATTTGAGTTTGTGCTTTGGTCTCTTATGAAATTTGTGTCATTTTTAGCAGGAGTGACCATATAAAGCTATTTTTTAAATTCAAGGCTAGTTTAGTAAAATACCGAATTTAGACAGTTGTGCAACAGGGGGTAATGACGCTCAATTAGCTACGGTAATAACACTCGGTGAGCGGCATTACCCTCATCGATATTTTTATATAATTTAATTTATATTTTATTTTTTTTCATAGTAATTGTGCACAATGCCTTGTACAACTAAAACAACAACTGGTAAAGCATCCTGAAATATCAATATCCAAAGCTGTTTACACATAAAATAGGTGAACGCCATTACCCACTAGCAGGCGGGTAATTCCGCTCACTTACATGTTTTTAAATTATTAATGTTTTGGTTCTTTAAGGTTCAATCAAATTTGACTTAACCCGAACACTAAGTAATGTTTTGGCGACAATAAGCTCTAATTACGGTTTAGAATATATGATTTTTTTTGCTTAGGTGGGCGCCATTACCCCTCCCTCCCCTACTTCCAAAATTCGAAATTATGTTATCATATTTTAAAGTTGCATCGATGTATTATGTCTTATAAAGCAAATTATTGATTATTTTGATTAAATAAAAAGCACCTAACCGCAATCGATTGTTACTATTGAACGATGTTCGCAATGAAGAACACTTAGTATGATTATAGATGTTGGAGATACAAAATCTTTAATGTTTCGTTTTAGAGACCAGCAAAGACATTAAAACGTACCGCAAACATGAGCGAATAATGAACGGTCGGCCTTTATCCCCACCACTTTCCTCGCATTTTGCTGTTAGGAGTCGGCCCGCTAGTATTACCATGGCCCCGGTTATACCTACTTATTGAACGTGATAACATTTTCTTTACCAGATAAATAAAGTTGGAGTATCCAATAAGATGTGGGATGGCACTAAGTTAAAAAAATCCTTTTCACGAGATATTAGGGTCATTTGAGAGTGGAAACTCGCTCCCTGAGTTCGGTGGTAACGGAAAGAGAACGATTTAACATAAACAACAAAAAGTTTGAGTAGAACAGCTCTGGGCGATTATTCATGGGCTGTACTGTACAACAACAAAATTATTTTGCGAGTGGTCCACGCGTCCGCGATATTATGTCTATATATTTTAGCAAAAACATTACCACTTATCTCATAAAGTACCAAGAATTGATATTTTTGAACTGCTTTATCGATCATGTGAAGCAGCATCTAAAGCTGAATGCATCTCCATATTTTATACAATTTGCAATAACTTCATTCGTAAACAAAAATAGCCGTTTGCGTAAGAGCTAAGTCTATATTTATAATCTAAATATAACAATAAGTATTTTTAACCGGTAACACAGGAACATAAAACAAAGAGATATTTCAAGGTGTCAAATAAATTAAATCGTTAAGTTATAAATAAACGAGAAATTCGCTTGGAATTTTAATCCAAGTACAAAATTGTTCTCATCAACTTATTCTTTTCCTGCATTATATTTTAGTCAATAAATTACTGCGTAGAAATTGTTGTTAACGAAATAGCAAAATGTTGGCAAAAATATGCACAGACGCTTGCAGTTCACGAGTTGTCCTTGCACTTTAGTTGTATTAAACAAAATATTTATTTGTTGCTTTTGAAAAAGTGGACTCTGGAGCCATTACATCAGAAATAAAACTTTGTTATCCATTACATGCAAATTTATTATTTTTGCTGTACACACACTTGAAGCCAGTGCCATATTTAAAATTTATTGAATCCTAACCAAAACCATCTTTCTGCAAGTATAGGTGAAACCTCTCTAACTCGATATATCTGTAACTCGATTTAATTCTGTAACTCGACTTTAGAAAGGGTCAGTTAAAATCGCTGCACACAAACTGTAAAAATTCTAATAATATCATTAAGCTTCAAAAAATAAAGGTTGCTTCATTTAAAAAAATCGACTTATTCGTGTTTAAAATTCAGCTCAATAGACCGACAAAAACAAAACCGTGTGTATTATTTTAAAAGTGTAATTATTCAGAAGGCACTATAAGTGTATCGTTAACGAAATTCCTAGATAATTTGACACTGGCGTTATTAAATCGCGAAATAAAAATATTTTTTTTACAGATCTGTATCCGTCAATATTATCAAAAAAACTCGAAAACTAATTATTTTCTAAAAAGTGAAAAATATATAGGGTTTTACGTTTAAAGTAAAAAAGTTACATATCGGTGCTCGGCAACTAAACACTCGGTACAGTTGAAAACAATTTTAGGTTATATAGTAGGTACACCATCTCCACTCCAACAAATTTTGTTATGAACCTTTTTTTCTAATTTGTATAGTAAACCAGATATGAAGGAAATGCGCACTAGTTGGACCGTGTCAGTGGCGTAAGCAGGATGCTTTCTGAGGGGGGGGGGGGTTAATAAACGCAAAAAGAGCTGACGACCTATTTTTTTTAGGTCACTACACTATTTTTAAGTTTTTTTTGCAGCAGAATGTTTGAGGTTTCATCATGGGGGGGGGGGGTAAAAAACGGTAAAAAGAGCCGAAGACCTTTTTTTTTAGCACAAAATTTACAGTTCTTCGGCTCTATAACGACTTATTGCGAACCTATGGGGGGGGGGTTCTGATTCCCCCTGCCTACGCCAGTGGACCGTGTATATCAATGTAAAATAGGGAAACTGTGGCTAAAATGGGATAGTCAAGTAAAATGGGCCACTTTAACTATTCTTCCTTTCATAAATGCCATCTATTTAAAACTTATGTAAAACATCTTGGAGGTTGCCCTGATTTAGCGGGATATTTTATATAGCTGTGTTGTAAGCATAAACAGTAATAACCTAAAACGTGCATTTTCTTAATTAGGTATATCTGTAAAAAGCAAGACTCAAAAAGACAAGTTCTGTGCCTATGTTTATTGATTGACCGTAAATATTTTTTATTTTGAATAACCACATGTATAGACAAGCCATGCACTGTCAGTGAATTTGCAATACTTTCAACGTTTAGATTTATTTTAATTTTTTTTTTAGAAATCTCTTGATTCGGGTAAAATGGGATAGGATTTTTTAATGCGCATTTTGGAAATTATTATTATTTCGTTTATTTTTGTTATAAAGCAGTAGAGGATGGAAGAAAAATATACAGGGTGGTCCACTTTTTAGTAGCAGGACTTTAACAGTCGATAGAAAAACTTGTTTAAAGCGAATATTCCGTATCAACATGGGTCCTAAAACGCTTCATTTTAAAGATACAGGGTGTTTTATTCTTAACAAAAAGTGTCTCTAGACTTTTCTTCGTATCTGCCACCGTTTGGGGCGGAATTTGATTTATTTTACTATTCTCGCGAAAAATTTGCCCCTAAGTTCGATCTAAAAATATAGCTAATATTCGTAATAAAGAAGTAGTTACCGATTTTTGCAGTTTTTAATAACAGAACACTAATAATGAGGGATGAAGTTTCGTTAAATTAACGATCAATGAGCAGTTACTGTACAAGTTGCAATTTTCTGCTTTTCGCGATATTTTTAGATCGAACGGGAGCTAATTTTTCGCGAAAATGGTAAAATAAATCAAATTCTGCACCAAACGGTGGCAGGTACGAAGAAAAGTCTAGAGACACTTTTTGTTTAGAATAAAATGCTCTATTCACAAACAAGTTTAAGTTTGATTTTGAACAGGGCCGTACTAGTTTTTTATAAAATTTATTGAAACTGAACCCCCACAACTCCGCCACTGGTTGCTTGTGGGACTTGAAATTTTCACCGATTGTGGTAACCTGTGAGGTGGTGCTGTATACAAAATTTGGTTTAAATATATCTACTGGTTGGGAAACTTAAAAATTATCGATATTTTTTCGAAAATTTCAACACCCTGTATCTTTACAATGAAGCGGTTTTGGACCCACGTTGATACGGAATATTCGCTTTAAAATAAATTTTTCTATCGACTGTTAAAGTCCTGCTACTAAAAACTGGACCACCCTGTATTAGCTGATGAGGAAGACGATAAATTTCATTTGTAACTTATGTTTGCAGATTTAATGTGTTGCTAACTTTCCCATTTTACCTATGCAGTGTATCGCGTATCCCATTTTACCTACACAGTGTATCCCACTTTACCAACACGTGAAGGTAAAATGGGAAATTTTTATTTAAAATATTTTTTTCCGTTTACTTTTAATTTTTAATTGAGCATTCCTTTTTTATTTTATAGAATAATAAACATTGTATGCCTTAACCGAAAGTTAAGTTTAAATATTTCACATACACCTTGAAATAATGTTTCCGGTTTTACTCACACTTCCCGTACACATCAAAATATAAGCTATATCAAAAATTTTATTTTAACACTTTACTGGAACAAAGTTATTCGATTTTGATGTAACGTTAAATCATAATGAGGTTTGAGCTCATTAGGTTCAAACAACACCAGTAATATCTCCAAGCACCTAACTTATTTACACCCATTACATTATTTATGTACAATTAACATGGGTTTATGTACAAATTAATATTAATACGCAACCATAACTGTCAATCAATTTGCTGCATCGATTAGCTGCATTTGTATTTTAGTCAGAGCTAATCGACGCTTTGGCAAAATGCTTTATGGACCGATAAACCAACGCAATTCTAAGTGAATACAACTCTAACAATGATATTTTACCTTCACAATCAGATTCGTCACAGATTCGTCATAATAAGTGGCATGCGCGAGGTTTCACCTTGTCACTGTCACCGAAGACGGGATGTCACGTGCCAACTGAACTGCAACGACACGTTTACAGGGTCTGGTTCCACTCCACAACAAACGCTTTCTAGGATTTTGAATAAAAAAACGCCATTAAATATGCACATCCACAGTAATCAATCAATCACAAGGTGTTAAACCAATGTTTTACGCAAAAAGCGCGACTACCTGAAAACTTGCAATTAAATGATGTTATTGTCGACAGTTTAGACCTTTAGGCAATAAAAAAAAACTAAAAGACAAAAGATATGTGTACTAATTAATTTTATTTCGGGTTTAAAAGGAACAAACAAACATTTGCAAACGTTGTTCTGAAGGCATCGAAAAACAAATATGATATAAAAACATGTTTAACAATATTCAGATTTTTCCTTTTGGTTGGTTATATTGCTGTAGCGGATTTAAATTTTTAATTTCTGTTTTAATTGTTACATTTATTTCATACATTTGCGTGAAAATTATGCTATAATTTATTTTGTAACTTCGCCAATAACTGGAAAAATGCCCACCGATAAGACATATCTTTTTAAATCTGATAATTATTGTGTTCGCCAACTGATAACATAAAAAACAACAATAAAGTGCCTACGAGATACGAGAAAATCGACTTTCGCGTCTCAAAACTTAACCACGCTGTCAATTTAAATTTGTAGAAGTACCTATGTCTTTTCTTAAACTGCGAATCCCAATTTAGAGTTTTTATTATGGATAATAAGAAAGCCATACACTTTTTTGGACGAGCAGACAGTTCTGAAAGGATACGAGTCCAGTATATATGTCGTAGGCATAATGTGAAATCCGGCATTTTATAAAACGCCTAGGCATTTTATAAAAAGCCGGCAAAATGAGCAAATTATGACTTTTTCTTAGACCCATACATTTGTATTCATACAAAAAAAAAAGCTTTAACCAACCTTTAACCTGACCCTCATTCATTTGGTCAGCAGTAGAGGGTCAGGTTAAAGGTTGGTTAAAGCTTTTTTTTAAATAAATAATAAAAATAAAGCTAATAGTTTTGTGCCTAGGCGTTTTATAAAATGCCGGATTTCACATTATGCCTACGACATATACACTTTACGAATATGTTACGCACAATATTTCCACCACTGGCACCTAAATCACTATCGTCACCATCCAATTAAACAATAACAAACTACAGGTGAAAACTCCCTTGGTGGTATAATGACGCTTGTTTTACAGCGCAAACCAACAAAACAACTCATCACCATGGCAACCACCTACTTTCCCGCCTAGGCCAGTAAAGATGTATTTTCCAGCCTAAAAATTGATCAGAAACAACTGACTTTCTGGACGGACGCAAAAAAAACAATAATACCAACTACTTTTACCAATGCACAATTATTAAAGTTTTTCACGTTTTTTTCAAGACATTTCAGGAACTGGGGCAATATAGACACTTTCAGTTTCATACTTCACTACCCTTTTATCTCTAACGATGTTTAAGATCTCCGTCTTCATCATAATAAATCACAAACTTTGTATAATAAGCAACAATTTATTTTTAAATAATGCCAAAATATCGAGAAATGTAGAAAATCCAAATTCTTTATTAAACGGATTCTTCATAAAATTTGGAACAGTTCAAAAACAAAACTGATAATTTTGTTTTAAGAATTAAAATAAATCTATTTATGTTTGACGTTTTTTTCCAGAAATTTAAATGTAATTGAAATGATATAATAGGAATGATCTAATGATTGTATTGATTGTAGACAGAATCTTGCTAAAACGAATCTGGATTTTCCACTCTTTTGAGATTATGACGTTATTGCAAACACAAATGCTTTAATAAGGTACCTATACTACATTACATATATTATACAACATTAACAAATGTTGTTCTTCATTATTTTTTTCTATAAGTGATAAGGTAGATAAGAAGGAAATATGCACTAAATGTACAACTTTTATTTATTTAACTAAAATGAAAAAATATGAATATAGGTAGAGGAAAGTCGCCTAATATGAGGATAGCTCCTGATATGGGGTACCACTATTTCTGCGCTTGCTTTAACTCTTCATCTGTAGTCAATATTATTAAACCATGTACATACGTTATGAAGTTGTCTGACGTAGTTTGAATTTGATAGGTAACTCCACTATCAAGAAACATAACCATCAATTATTTTCTAGCTGTTGGATATTTCTAGCGATTTGACAGAAATTGTTATTGAATGTTCTATCGGTAAAGTATAAAGTTTTTTTTGCATCAAACAGGCCCAATGGTTCATTTAAAAATAGGGTTTATATTATTTCTTCTTTAAAAACATCAAAAATACAATTCAGTCACCGCTCTTTTTAACGTCTTATTGGCATTCTGTGGTCGCATCATCTTATTAATGGCAATGTAAATTGGACGCCTTGCTAATAAGTAATTAATTAATTATTACTTCATTAAATTAACTTTCAACGCAGCGCACATAAGTGTTTCTATCAATATGGATTAAGGAACGTGGAAGATAAAGTACATTTTAATAAATATTGATATTATGTTACGAGCAAACTTGTATGACCACATCTGGGCACAATACTAGTGTGGTTTTACGTAAAATTAAACAATCAATATATTTATAAAAACAAAAACTTCATTAAATAAAATAGAAAATAATATTTGTAAATGAAAAATATAATTATTAAAAGCACGCAAGAGCATAAAAACGAAAGATATTTTCACATAATTATTTGTATAAACTAACGAACTTAATAAACATAATTGTTATTAATAATACAGTGGATAACTTATATATTTATAATGTCATCGTTGTATTTATTCTGGACGTACACTGCTGGATTTATAATAGATTTACCTTTGATTTCTAATCAAGGTTCATTAAATAAATATTATCGCATACAGCACGCACAGGAGAACGTAAAAGTAGCAATTCTATTATCGAAAAACGTTTTTATTACAATATTAGCTACTTTGAGGACACCATTGAACAAATACAAGAATAGTGTGAATGTTATTTCCAAAAAACAATATCAAAATTTATTCACAATAAAGTGACAACCAAATAAAGTATTTTAATTTTGATTTATAAATATATGTAATAACTTTAAAATGTCATTACCAATAATTTTTTTTCTTAAATGTTAAAAAATAGGAGTATATAATATACAGCGTCATTTAAATGGAAAAAAAATTATTATTGATTTGTCAGAAAATTTTATTCATGATAAAAGTTGGTCCATGGACTAAAACTAATAAGAAAAAGTCATAGGACACTAGATTTTGGCGATTTTTGAAATATTCGAAAAACCGAAAAAATATAGTAGTAGGTACTTAAAATTTCTTAATAAATAAAAATTGGAATTTGACGGTTTAAATTTAAATTTAGCCCTATTTTTAGGTTTATAAATAACTCTTTTTCATAAAAATTTTTGTATCTCTTAAAATAAGGGCACTACTATTTCAAAAATCGATAAAGTCTAGTGTGCCATGAATTTTTATTGAACTTTTTTCTTTCTTCAAACTAGTTTTAGACCAAGCACCTACTTTTATCAGAAATAAAATTTTCTGACAAATCAATAATAAAAAACTTTTCCATTTGTTGCAGAGTCATAATTTGCTCGTTTAGCCGGCTTTTTATAAAATGCCTAGGCGTTTTATAAAATGCCGGATTTCACATTATGCCTACGACATATATACATGGTGTTCGAAATTCAAGTTTAAGCATGGGGATTTCGCTTAATATAATACCTAGCTAGAGAATAGATTTATATTTGGATAAACTGTTAATTCGGTGCTCATTAATAATCCGAAAATAAATTGGTAATACCTCAAACGGTATTCTAGAAAATTAGGAACACGGGAAAATACGAGTTTAGAATTTTCCATAACAGCTTTAGAGTACAAAATATTTTAAATGTGTAAAAAGCAAAAACATAGCCCTAGCAACTTTTTAAACCAAATCAGATAGTAATCACAAACTTTTTCTAGGCCGATTCGTTTTTGTTTAACGACAACCAACTTTATTGTTTCTAATGGGTGCAATTTTTGTTATTTACATAAAATATTTTTTTTAAATTAAACAATGGTATTTTACTTTTACGTTCTCTGTCAAATTTGTAAAATTACGTTTTAAATCTGTTTTATACTATACTATTTTTTCGTTTAAGAAAATCGTCTACTATTTTTAATACAAAAATTTCGTTCAAGAATTTAGCATGGAAAATATGAACCATTTACATTGTACTATTTTTTGGTACGAAAACTCCAATATATTTTGGTTACATTTTAGTACTTTTATCATATTTTGTTGGCACCTTGAGTAACCATGTCAAATGTTCAATTTGATCACAGAACAGAAAGCGAATCATTTTCAAATTTAAGGTATTTCTACATATTTATTCCTACAAAATAAATTGTGAGGGATTATAACGGTAATAAGTAGTATTTAACATCGTTTGATTGTTTCAGTTAACCTAACCCACAAATGACATGCGATCAGATACAGTTACAGTAGAATACGCATGCGCCCATGCTAAAATTGGACGCATTTAGGGCAGGTAGTAATTTCGTACGAAGTTTTCGTTCAAGATTTTTAATTTCTGTTTGACACCGTACTAGAAAATCGTATACGGTTTTCTTAAACAAAAAAATAGTATAGTATAAAACAGACTTTAGACAACAACCACTATAAATTAGGCAGCCCGGTCGTAGTAGTTTATGTCGTTACCATGACAACCTGTCAACAAACTAAAAATGTTGAAACCCCATTACTTGTCATCGTGATAATTTCTTATAAATGAACTTAAATAAGGAAGAAACACGCGATATGTTTGAAATTTCTTGTATTAAATAAGTTGGTATAAAATTTGAATTTTCTTTAAAAAATACTAAATTACTATTCGGTTGCATTTTTTAAGAAATATTAATTTTATATAGGTATTAATATTTCTTTCAAAGTTAACATAATTATAATAATCATGAAAGTTTTGTTCAGCATTATTTTTATATTTTAGTTTTCAATATCAGGACAAGTAAATAGCCTTTATCATTGAGATAACGTTACAGGCAAACATTCATAAATTGATTTTTTGTGAAATTGTAATTAATTCAACAATACTGAGCGTATTGTCTTGTATAACACTGTGTGCATTATTTATAATCGTCATAAATCTACTTTAAGTGACGAAAGTACACGCGTTAAATTTAATTAAATATTTATCGATAATTAAACGACGGTCTAATTTAGATAAAGCTTATTATTTTTGTCAATATTTATGGTTATTGCTTGATTACAATTTAAAAAATTTCAACACTTGGATGATTCAACAATATTTAATTTACTAATACATAGTATTGACCTGTACAAATCTTTGCAACTACTTTTTCCTTGTATCTAATTAATAAATTGAATTTCGCCTCAAAATTTTGACACCTGAAAGTTGACAAGTAAAGATTTCAGTTATGGTACCGAATTTATCAGCAAACCTCGACGGTTTTAAATAAAAACAACTGATTTTGACATACTTTACTACTCAGCAATTATTATGTAAATTTAAGCCTTTATTTATTTCGTATCAATTTACATTTATTATAAACTAAACACAAATAATGTAGGTTTCAAAAACTGATTGCGTATGGATTAGAGCTTTTTTATGAAAAATGTGTAAGTCCATTTTAGACAAAATTAAAAGATAAGTAACTTACATATGATTTATTGTTAACTTTTTATTGGTAGACATTTGACAGTTTATATTTTAAAATATACACACGCTTTGATCAATTGAAAATGGTCCAGTTCCAATGCCCGTAGTTTTTACACACAACTAAGGGTACAAAGGGTAGTAAAACAGTGCCATTTCACAATTAAATTCGTCATCTAGTAAAAACATTTACGAGTGTATAGTGTATTGGTATAATGTCGTTTGCAAAAAGTAAATACCCACGAAGATATCGGTCTAAAATATAGGTTGCGGAAAATTGCTCGAAAACAATTGCTCGAAAAATTGTTCCTCGAATAGAAAGTTTCTCGAAAGTTTAGTTGCTCGAATAACAATTTCGTAAAAAGAAAATAGATCGAAATTACTTAAACAGGGTGTAAACAAAGTGTGGTACATCCCCTTTTTTCTTAAGTTTTAATTTTAGATTAATGAAATTTTGGACAAATGATAAGTGAAAAAAATAAGATTTTTTAAGTACATTGTATCACTTCCGGTTTCGCCGGAAACGACCCCAACTTTGTTATTTTAAATGAAACACCCTGTATCTTTTTACATTTTTGAAAAGAGGAAGCAATACGACAGCACTATTTTGGTTAATTTTTATAACCTCAAATAATTTTTTAACCAAAATTTAATTTTTTATGAAGTTTTAATTTAATGACTGTCCTACAACATTTTTCTACAACCGCAATGACATACAAACACGTAAACAATCATTTGTTTGTTTCCACAGCGATCTTTCGTGGCACCTTTGTTTTTGTATTGAATGACTCGTTTTGTTGCAGTTATGCAGTCTACTGCGATTAATAGGATCTCTTAATAAATCTTTACTTTACAATAATTTGAAGTTTTTACAGCAAACTCTTCATAAAAATACAAGTTATTGGTGTCGATGGATTCGTTTGATACTGCATTTAAATAACCGCTTATACCACCATAGTTTCATTTAAAAAAATTGACTTTTTGTCAAAAAACCGATTCCGCAACCCATATAAGTAATCTAAATGTCAATTAAAATGTACAAAAACGTTTTTTGGACAATTGTTGACAAAACAAAATTCAATTTATGCAAGTCAGGGCACACTTAATAAAAAATTAAACTTATGTCCAAAAATTATTAGAGGTTATAAAAATTAACCAAAATAGTGCAACTGTATCCAAAATCGCTTCCTCTTTCCAAAAATGTGAAAATATACTAGGTGTTCCATTTAAAATAACAAAGTTGGGGTCATTTTTGGAGAAACCGGAAGTGAAACAATTGTGTGCATAAGCTCAAAACACCAGGTTTTTTGAACATATTGTGTCTAAAAAAAAAAGGGGGTGTACCACACATCATTTACACCTGGTATAGTCAAAATCAGCAGTTATGTAGAATGTAATATTTTCAAATATTTACAGTGTTTATCTCAACAATAAATTAAAAAACTTTCGTAATTGTACCACATGATTTTTAAAACAAGGTAAGGCGCAAAGACAATTTATTATGGTTTTTTTTTCACGTTTCTTGTAATGTGGAAGATTAAATTATACTGAATAAACTTTCATTTAATTTTATATAAGGTTTTTTTTGGATTTTGCAAGAACCGCATATATTGGTGCCGCAAGAAATATTTTTATCGATGGACGCAAGGGGTAAAACTTGAAAAAGCTTTTGCATTAATTATATTCCTTGTCAACTGTGGTAGATTTTGGAAATCGTGAATTCTATTCCATGATTTCCTAGTAACCTACTTAACAAGAGCCTCATACGGTATTAATAAAAACTTCGTATATAATGACACAGACCCAGTTTTGTTTAATGCGTTATTACCATGAAATTACATTCAGCTTTGTTAATTTTACATGAAATCTACTTGTCATTATCCGCAAGTAGGTTGTTGAGTTTTTGAACACATAATTAACCAAATTATTGGATATCGTGTATTACTGCATACCTACACATGTGTAATATTCAAAATGTGATAATAATTTTAATGTAAAAAGAGTGTACAAACAACATCATAAATTAATTGTAAATTGTGTAGGTTGTCATTAAACTTATTTAATTTAATTAATTTAATCAGTCTGTGAAAACATAACGTTCGCACTTTATTTGTTTGCAATATATGGTTACAGGGAGTTGGTAGAAAGATTTTTTTTAAATACAACTTTAAACCAGTGATTCTCAACCTGTGGCGCGCCCCCCTTAGGGGAAGCGCAATAAGGAAATTGTAAATACAGAGTGTACAAAAAGTAACGTAACCGATCAATATCTTTTCTTGTGGCAACTTTACAAAAAACAGTTCGAGTAAATGTTGTTTGTGGTAATTTACTACATAACCTTAAATTATTTTCAAATGAACACAGTGTTTTGTTTTTGCGTAACGATTCGTCACTTTGTTTTCTTAAATAGAACACCCTGTATGTTTTGCACTTTTCAGATGCAGAATTAAATTGTCTTTTAAAATGTATAGAGTTTTATGTGTCTAAAAGCAATCGTTTTTGAGTTATTTACGTTTTGATGAAAATTTTGACAGAAACAGGACTCTTAAGAAAATATTGAGATTTCACAACAGAGCAATTCGGAACGAATTCCTTTGAATATATTGGAGATTGTAATTAGTCCAAAAATGCTATTAAACTATAGTCAATAACACTAATTGTTCAATTTGGTCAAACAATGTCATTTTGATAATTTATTTTGCACCAGTAGGTGTTTTTAAACATCAGTTATTCAAAAACGGATTATTTAATAAAAAAATCTAATTATAACAGGGAAACAAATTTATTTCTCAACAAAAATTTCAAAATATGCAGGGTGTTTTATTTAAAATATGTAGGTATTGTTAAGCGAAACACTTTATAGTTTATTGTTTAATATTGATATATCCTCTTTTTGTTACAAAGTTGGTTTTTTTTTGTAACTAACAACATAAAAATAACAAAATCAATCACTCCCACTCAGCACCATGGCGATACTGCAACGTGCCTGAACAAAGGGTATTAATTAAAGGCTAACGATAATCGACCACTTTTATTTGACACTGTTTTAAAATGATTTACAAAATAAGTACCTATTAAAGATTGTCTTGGCTGGGACACTCTGTAAGTCGCTGTCCTTCTAATTTTTTTTTTAATGTGCGAAAATTTTAAATATCATCGCATTCTAGCTTCCGTCAATTAAAACTAATCGACCAATTTAACTAACCTTTTAGCTCGTGGCAATAAAACGTGCCATAATTTCGTCGTCTCTCTCTTCATATTAATATGCTAAATCGCTAATAATAAAACAAAACATTTTTGTTGCTATGTCTCGTTGATAGTAAAGTCATCACAAGTTACTGTGTAAGTCAGTCACGTCTGACAAATTTGACAGCACCGTAATTTTGTGGGCCGACTCATGTTCTGTGGCCGACTCCCATCAGCTGTTTTGACGGTTTGGACACATCGGACCGGCTTAAGCGATGCCGGAATTACAGTGACATAAGTTAGAAGTACTTTATTTTCATTACCAATTCGGCATAGCTTTCCAATAAGAGATATTTGACACACAATCGGCTGTTATTTATAAACGCGTTTGTTACACTGACACGCTGGCGTTTTGATTCAATTTTCATAAATGAAAGGCTCATATTTTTGTCTAAGGTATTTTATCTTTATTTTCTGTTTATGATAATTGATAATCTAAGATAAATTAGTTATTGAGTTTAAGATGCTAATAATTACGTTCATTATACACTGAAGCATGTGTTACATTTTAAGAAAGATAGTATTCGTATTTTGGTTCCTGGTTTTAGAAGCAGGTAGTGACCCATGTTTATATGTTCGCCAGACGCAACCCCTTGCGGGGGCACTTGAGTTATACAGTTCATATTCGACAGTCCTGAGTATAAGTTGTTAGAATTATACATATACATGTTATATGTATGTGACGCTGTGAGGTTATAAGATAAAGGGTTGGCTAGCCATTGTGTAGTGCATGTAGTATGCGATTGTATTAGATGGCCTTTAGTAAAGTACTACTGCAGTTATTGGGTATTATTATGTTAATGTGCTATTTGTGTTATTGTGTTTTGGATTGCAATCATTTGGTAATGTACTAATCATGCTGCTAATTTCTCTCCATTTCTCCATACAGGGTGCTGGGGGGGTAGTGGGCTTGCGGGTCCACCTCCCGGCCGTAGGTGCCCTATGGGGGGTGCCCCCATGAGGGTACACCTGGGTGAGGAGGCGCTTTAAGCGTGGGGATCCGGTCGTACGCCGGAGGGTCCACCCAGGTGCCATCAAAGCATGCCAACGGTACCCAACGTGACCAGAGAGTCTGATAGCTGTTGTCCAGGTTGCTGATCTGGAGTGTTGTCCAGGGGTTGACTGGATGAGATCCAGGGTGTATGTTAATACACATGCTAATTTATATAATGCGTGGGACGCCATGCTTTGCCTTTCAGCTTTGTGTGCGAGCGAGACCACCTTGTTGCTTTATGCTTGGCTTTAGTGGAGATTTATGTGTGTTACTATAATATGGTGATGGGCTTATATTATCCCTGGCGATCCAGCATCACACGCGGGGGTGGGTTCCCCCCGGTGAGTACATAATTGTTACTAATTATTAAATGTTATCAGTGGCACAAGCTTCTTTGTTTTATGTACGCTGCATACACCTTTGCACCAATCGCTTGGCTTCAGCCTCTGCCTGCCTCGGGAACCCGTGTGTTTATAATAAATAACACTAAACTTGTAAGTAAAATAATACGAACCATGTAAATTAAAGTAGTCAACGCCCCAGTTATTAAGTATTCAAAAAGGCATCCTAACATAAATTAGAATATAATTCTTTCAATTATCAATACAGCGTATCAAATATCCGTAACAATTGATCACATTCATAATTTATTCTGCGTTTAGATTATTCTTACTGTGTCTCCAATTTATACTTCTTGGAGTTAGATTTCATTCGCTTGTTTAACTCTGTGATTTATGTCCAGTTTAGTTTCAATCATACCTTTTTTTTAATGCTTTTTCTAGTATCATTCTAGATCTTCTACTTTACCAGTGGCGTGCAGTCCATGAATGCGTTGGATGCGGCGCATCCCTTAACATTTTGAATTATTTCATACATTAATTTAATATGTAATTTGTTTTTCTAAAATTAATTAGTAAAGAGTAATTGTTCAACTATTATGTCCATTAAAAGTTACATTTTAAAGTTAAGGGGAAAAAGATCTTATAATATTTCCCATTTGTCTGACTGCCTCATTTAAGGCCGTGCATGCGGTGTAGCGCTCCGCATCTAGGGGCTGGACTTGTAGCAATAGAGATATAGAAGTTAACGCATGCGTATTAAGTATCAGTTGGAGCTATACACTAGCTGTAGATGCTGTTTTAAAAACAGCATCTACAGCTAAAAACGCATTCATCGATCACCGATAATGCGCTAGTATTGTGTTCGCGCTTAGCGTTTATTGTTGGATTCGATTTAATTAAACATGAATGCAACATGCAACTGCATAGTGGAGAGTTTGTTAAAACCGTCATAGCTCTGAAATTTTTTAGTGTCTGTACAATAAATTTTTTTTTTATGTTAATAAGTTGCAGAGCTCGAATATCTCTATTTTTTTTCTTTTTTTATTATCAGTTACAATTGTGTTTAGCTTTGTTAAAAATACGAGAGTTTCTCTCGCAGTTATGTTCATCACGAATTATAACAGACTAGTAAGAAGTTGCATTTTTTTTTTAAATTAAAAGTTTTTCTGATTATTACAAGTTATTGGTAGTACAAGTTAATAATAATACGTTGTCATGATATTTTACGGGATTCAAGTATGTAGGTATATGTGGGTGATGAAGATTTAAATAAATTTTTAAGGATATTTTTTTTATATTCGACAGCATCCCTTACAGTAAAACCCACCGCACGCCACTGTACTTTACTCCATAATTCTATGTTGGTCATTGCCATTTTAATGTCTATATTATGTTAAGTACTACAGTTATCTTCGTTGTTCCTACTCTAGATTTTCATTATTCTTATTTTGTTTTCTGCAATTCCCTTTTTGTCCCACTTGTTTTGTTGGCGTTTTTAGATTTTTCTTAGAATTCACGAAGCTAACGTTTGAATAACATGACTAATTCACACGTTTATGAACTAAATTATTTATAATTATTGGTCAATTAAAAATAAAAACATACTGTTCAGCCTTTCAATAAACTTATTACTTAAATGGTATCTTTATCGTACTCTATAGCAGGGACTAAAAACGAAAAAAATTCCGTTCATTTCTGTTCGGAACGAAAACGAAATATATCGTTTTCGTTCTTTTCGTTCTAACCGAAAAAATTCCTTTTTCGTTTACGTGAACCGAAATAATAACGGTTAAAACCGGTTTTACAATATTTTTTTGTCGTCTAAAAATCTAGGAGTTTCATTTTTTTTTCTAGTCACCACAACCCTCTATAAATACGATAACAATATTTGCGTCTCCGCTAAATTATAAACAACGACGATGGGATTTAATGCTCACGGACAGCATATTTTAGACTGGCGAACCGTCGCCATATTAAATTTACCAAATCGTTAAACACATTAACATTTAACCATTTTATTCAGTTTAGCACCCATAAGGTGCAAAAACACAACGTGATTAGGTTAAATTAGACACACGATCTTTATCTAAAAATATGAAAATATAACAAGTGCTGTTTTAAATTTGTTTTAGAACTAAAAATCTATGCATTTGAATTAAATTAGATCCTGCTGTAGTTATTTAAAAAGACAAAATAATTAATTTAAGTGGATAATTCACTAAATATTATAAATAAAAAAGATGTTTAAAAAAACTTATATTAACTTGAAATATACTTTAACTTTATAGTTTGTACATACCATACAATATACATTTTCACAATCCGTTCAATCTTACTAGCAACACATCTTCCAATAAATCTTCTTTTACATTAGTCGTTTTCGAAGTAAGAATAAATTTTGCTATTATTATGTCTAAACGCAAATAAAACATACACTGATAATATATATCCAATCAAGTGTAGGTATATTCTATATTGATGATCTAAAAAAACAAATTAGAAATAGAGAATATCTGTACCATTAATTGTGTTACACGAAACTGAAAGTATAAACAATAAAGTTTTTAATACATATTCATGTAAATATATGGAGAAAAGTGAAGCTCACTTATTTCAAGTGAGATTTTTTACTGCCTCGTGCCTCGTGGAGTCTCCTCAGCATACAAGGTAAATTCGCGTTTGTGTTTAACAAATAAAATTGAAATAGCGACAAAACCGGTTAAAACCGGTTAAAACCGGTTTTGGAAAATATTTATTTCGTTTTCGTTCTGGAACGAAAAATAATAATTTCGTTTTCGGTTTCGGTTTCGTTTTCGTTCTTAAAAAAAAATCGGTTAATTTCGTTTAACGTTTTCGTTTTCGTTCCGTTCTCAGTCCCTGCTCTATAGAATTGATTGATTCTCAACTTTTTTTAATAAATAGTTTTGCTTTTGATTACCAATTTTCTACGCGCCCTACAGGTTGAGAATCACTTCTCTCTAGATCAGGTATGCACAGACCGCGGCCCTCCGTAGATTTGTGTTGTCCGCTTCATCATGAGTTATTTTAGTAAGTCACACGATTTTTTAAATACCTACATAAAAATTATCAGGCAAGTATAAAATTTAAAATTGCTCATTTTGTTTTGTTTTTCTTTCTTCTTAAGATTTGGTTAATAAACACGATATTATGATGCACAAATTTCATGATTTTTGGCAGCCCTCCCATAAAACACAAAGAACCTATGTGGCTCCTGTCTCGACAAGTCTGTGCATCCGTGCTCTAGATATTCCTCCTTTAAGCGACTCTATAACATCTTTTAATTGTATAAGTGAATGTTACTACTATGCTACAACTATGTGTTTAGCAGAAGAAATACTGTAAAACTTAATGAAATATTTATTATTTGTATAATTTAAAAAAACATATAGAAAATAAACTTTCCACTATTACTTCATTTTCAAGAATGATGAAACATTATGATGCGTTCAAGTATAATTAAAGTAATTTTATTTATATTTTCCACAATTCGCAAAGTCAGTAATTTGGAATAATGTTTAATACTGGAGGTCGCATTACGTAATTATCTCGTTACATTATAAAATCTTATTTATAGGCTAATCTCTCATTGAAATTCACGAATCGAACAATTGCATTAAATTACACTAATAACATTGTTGTCTTAAGTGATATCACCAATCGCCTTAACAAATTCTTTTGTTTAACTTATGTAGTCAACAGGTATTTTATTTACATAAGTGCTATAAATACGTAGAACTTTGCGTCAGTAATGATAAACTTTCATGATTTTTTAAATTGAACTGATCGTTGCAAACATATTAGACAAGAAATTTAAAATTGTCTTTACATTGTGTTATCAAGACGGTCTAAATTAAGGAATTGATTTTAATTTGTTCTGCATTTCAGTAAACTGTAGACATAGTTTTCCCGCAGGAGATCGATTTTTAGCCTTTGCTGGATGTGGGAAACACTTATGAAGCAACTGTCTGAACGTTAGTTTTGTAGGAGGGTTCCAGTACAATGTCCAGATTTCATCACCAATCACAATTCATGAAAAAAAAAATGTTATCGTTTTGTAAAGCACTCACATTTTCTTAATTTTTTTTGTGTAAATGTTTTGCTTTGGACCCATTTTTGCCCAAATTATAGAAAAAAAATCAATAGAATGGTTTTTTCGTTTACTTAAATTAAATTCTCCAGCGATATAACATTCATTCGCTGATCAGTCAACACTAAACCCTCAACTTTCCTTTTCGTTTCTTCTGTTCTCGTATCAAGAGGTCTTCGAGAATTGCAGTTTTTTTTATATAAAAGCATTTATTTCTTGTACATGCTATACATCTAAAACTAAATATCTGGTAGTTGGAGAAACCGGAAAAAATTAACAGCTGATGAACACAAAAATTAAAAACACAAGTAGCAATTAGGTGTGACACTACCAAAAGACTGCCACAATGTACAAGAAATATGTACAAAAATTGCACCAGGTAACGTGTGTCCATACAGCAGCTTCATGATATTATACTATGGAATAAAAATTTAACCAGAATTACCGTAAACCGGCACATAGTTTTGAAGGTTTTTCTAACGTAACTCTTTTATTTTTTGATTAAATGACCTGGAATAAAGTCCATCGTAACAATAGAACCTTCCACTATATATCCCCCACGTAAAATTGCTTCTCGGAGGTAAAACAAAACTTAAAAAAAATATTTAATTTGGTGTCAAAGTAACCCCGAGTGTGGGGCTACTTTAACATTGCACTTAATTTAATTATAAGTCGAAGAACGACTACAGTGGGGGTTTCTCTGACATCTTAATATTAAAAAAAACTATTTTTTACAACCAGAACATGAGTTAAAGGCTTATTAATTTCAAAATACTCGGCATCATAAATCGTATTTTTAATAAAAGTTTAACGTTATTTTAATAACATGTATAAAAAATAAACAAAATGCTTTAGGTTGCTTTCTAAACACTAGGTATTAAAAACATATTTTTCTTCAGAAGCAAATTAACACAAAATAAAATACTTATACTGCGTAAGGCTATATACATATAGGTATTAAATTAAACGTAAGTTGCTGGTTTTGAAAAAAGGTTTATTCTTTATAAAATTCTTTAATTTTCAAAACCAGCAACTTTAGTTTAATTTAAACCAATCAATAACAGGAGAAACCAACTTTATCTATACGTATTAATTAAAACTTAAGATAATTTTTAAAAAATAATTATTTCTGTAGATGACACACTTTTGCTAATTAGATAACATATATTATATAGGTAGGTCTAGGTATGTTCTATGGGAAGAATAAACACAAAATACGTAAATGTAAAAACATAAACATAAAATATTCATAGCGAAAAGTCACACCCCAGAGTCTGTCAAAGTTACCCCCAAAGTCAAAGTAGCCCCGGTTTACGGTACTAAAATAAGAATGTATAAACCCATTGTAAAAGTATTGTTATCGATAATTAATAAAAAGGACCCTTCCATTATACAGGCGATAGAATTGAGCTATTGGAAAAGATTTTGCCAACTTACTAGGAATGATACGGTAAGACATACTGAAATTAGAGAAAAATTGGAATTGATATTGATATAATAGATGTCACTGTAGCCAAAAGATTCAAATGGTACGGAGACATCCAAATTATGGATCAAACACGATGGCCAAGTAAAATATTAAATTGGCATCCACCAAATTACAGAAAACTAGGAAGACCAGGAAGAACATGGAAAAAGGAGGTGGAATAACAGATGACTGGACGGACGGCAAGAAATGGAAAGTAGGCTGCGTAAAACGGCGATGGCAATAACAAATTTGCATCTATACTTTACATATATTTATTGCTTATTTTAAGATCTAAATTCATTTGTTTTAGCTAGTTGTTTCCCACTAAAACTATAATATTCACTAAATTTCTGCAGGAATAAGAACTCACTGCACGAATTTAAGGATTAACTAAACACCGCTTATAAAACAAATTAAAGTAAATGGTTAAAACACGAGAACACAGATTAAAACATAAATGAATAATTGTCATTATAATATTTCTGCGTTAATCTGCAATATTTGACATCAGTTTTTCGTGTTTATCCGCTCTTAATCCGGTTCTGTATTTGGCGTAGGTAAATGGAAAAATTAATTGCTGAGTGCCATTTAGTTTCAATGACAAAAGTGTAGTCAGTAAATCTATTAAAATTTGCGCCAGCGTTATTATATTATTAGCTAATTACTTTGCTAAACACGATTTAAGTAAAATGTCGCGTATTGTAAACAAAAAGAAGTCCCAAGGTCGGGCGGGTAGAGCGCAATGTGCAATTATGTAACTAAAAGTTGATTGGGAACGCGTGTGAGTTAAAATAATGCAACGCGACAACGCGACGATTCATTAGATCCCATTAATACGCAAACAACCTTCGCTTATAATTACTAAACCACAGTTGGAAATTAAAGTTATTAATAATCAGCACTGCTAACTAGAGTTATATCATATAGTACAATTAAAATAGATGACGTTCAAAAACAGATTCATAAATTTTGATTATATATTTGAACGTCCTGTTGAAAGCGAAAATTATGACTTAGAATGCAAAAAAAAGTTTATCACAAAACAATCAGGAACCAAAAACGCATAGTTACAAACATTTTCAATTCATTTTATTTTTTACGCAAATCGTAAACTACCAAAAACATTTTACTCTAAATAACATAAAAATGTCCTCTTGTGATGTAACCCTTAAATATTGGACAGTACACAAAATAACCTGTTAAATAGTATTCAAATGCATCATCATGAATTAAATATAAATAAAAAAGTTTGTTTTAATCGTGTCTTCAAAAAATAAGCTAAAAAAAGTAATTTAAAAAATATTAGAATTGAAAAATATAATTTTATGACATTGTACGCAGATTTCTTTGCCATCTAATAATATACAGAGTTGCGCAATAGTAGGGAAACCGACGAATATACAGGGTGTGTATAAATTGGCGGAAGCGCTACACCTAGCGATGTTCTTCGTAAAATTCTAAGTCGAAAATCTTGATACAAAAATGTTGGACCGTGCTTCCTATGGCCTCAGGAACCATTTAAAGAAAAAAAATTGGCAACATTGCATACATTGATTTGCGTTTGGATATTTTTTTATCAGCAATTTTTACTGAGGTATTTACAATTTTTGTTCGACCTGAAAGCTTTCAGTTCTTAAACATAGCTGCAAACTTTTGGTTATCGTAAAATACAAACTAGAAATAATTACGAGAAAAACAGAGATGACAGCTAATGACAATGTTGCCATATGTATTATTTTCATTCAAATCAGTCATTTACATATTTTCAACACCAATTTTTGAAAGGAAGAACACAATATCTAGGAAAAAATACTATCCGAAATTTATTTTTATTCCAAATTGCAGACACAGCAAGCATGGTACAACATTTTCGTATTAAGATTTTCGACTTAGAATTTTACGAAGAACATCGCCACGTGTAGCGCTTCCGCCAATTTTTACACACCCTGTATAAACACAGTTTTGGCAAAATACGTTTGAACTTTTTTTGGATATCTTTAAAACGAAAGGTTGTACAAAAAAACCGATGGCCCATTCCGGATAGCAAATTTTATGGGCTACAACTTTGGTCGAGTGAAATTTTTTGAAAATCAAACCGATTTTCCGGAAAAGCTGAAAATATGGAATAGAGTGCAAAAACAAAATTTTCTACAAATATTGTTTTGTATTTGAAAATGCTTTTAAAGAGAGTGCGATCACGTGATTGAATGATGGAGGTCATTTTGAACACTTATTGAAGTAATTTTGTGGTTACATGTTAAGTTTATTGCGTCCAGATGGATTTGCATTGCTTTGCATTTTATCGTTTTCGAAAAACAAAAAAATAACCAATTCAAGAAATGTATTTTTCACCTTTTGAGGTTACACATACGTTATGAATCGTTGTTAATAATAGTCATCAAAATAATTAAACAATGAGTAACCGGAAAAGGCTAATTTTTATCAGTTACTACCACAGGTAATTCTTTTTAACTGATTCACAAATATATATTCGGCATAAATAAACACTAATTCTAGGTGGATTCGATAAATAAACGGCTGAAATCCTACCTGCATGAAGACGATAAACTTCAAGGTTGCAGTTGTTCAAAAACAATTTTGAACATCCGGTACAGACCAATTGTAAAAACAAATAAGATTAAAATTAATCGTTGCAGGAAGTGATATGGTGGTATGTCAATGAATAAAAATATATTTCTTTATTAATTTAATATGATATGCATGTTTAATTTTGTGCATATCAGAAGCCAACGTCTATTTTCATTTTAAATTTCGACACGTAGATTGTAGAAAACTGCACGTTTTAGAAAGATATAAATTCAAAAAAGTATTTATCAATGTGCAGCTGAGTAAATACTGAACGTTTAATCGACAAAGTATTACAAAAATTTTGAGACGCGCTATTTTACCAATATTTTGTAATTGTTTTAAAAGTTTTGATAACTAAAAATAAAAGATGCATGTTAAACGGATGGTGCACAAAAAGTGTCTACTTATTCACTTCCATATAAAATGTGATAAGACATCGTAATTTAGGTAATATGGTTTTCACCTTATGATTTGACTTTTTTTTAAATTGTTATACAAAGTGTATAAGGTAATTACGGGAGATATGCCCCACTGGGAGAGATGCCTCGGTTGTTCTATTGTCGCATGCCAATGACAGATGCCAAAATTTGTACTGTATTATTGTTCCGTAACAGTTGCTATCTGGAAGGCATACTGCCGTTGGCAAAAATTTCGGGTGGTGTGCTGTTGTCAACAAAATTAAGATGAGTTCAACGATTTTAACATGGCGCTATAATGTAGTAATAACTTAAAGATACCGGCAATTCGAAATTTATTATTTTTCATGGAATACTTTTAGCCAGCTTCTCAAATACTTTGTTAAGGTTATTATTGCAATAAAATACACCGGTATCTTTTAAGTTCCATATTTTTTTTCCCCTGGGGCATCTAACCCGTACTAAAAGGAGAGTTGCCCCATTTTATCGAGATACAGATGCCCCGGTGGAACATCTATTCCTTATACACAATACAGCAACAACTAATCAATTTATTAATTAATACTGTAACACAAGCATCCTAGAAAGACTATATTGACATTATTTATGAAAAATAAACTATGTTCAGAGATGCCTACGACGTATAAGAGGAAAACATCTGATAAAACCAGAAGGCAATGGTCTTCAGAACAATTCAGAGAAGAATTAAGAAGAACAAAATCTTTTTAACATATGTTCAGGGACAAATCCCTTAGCTAGGATGACCAACCATAGCAAAGGGATAACATTTTTGTAATAGTTAGGTAGTAAGTCAAGTTGCAAAATACTTTCTAATTCAAGTTCTCATTTGACCACATGCATTAATTCGATACAAGTTCTCATTCAATACCAGTCAAGTTGTAATCCTAAACAAACTTCTTGGTTCTGTAAATAAATTACATTAAAAAAATTTAAAGCCGACGTCGAGCTAAATATTTTAAGAAGACGAACAAGCAGACTAAGCGTCGAAACGTTCGTCCTTCTTAACCGTCGTTATCGTCGTCTTACATAACGACGTCGTAAGTGTGTTAAGTTGATATGATCAATCGAGTGTACGATTCGTAACATATCAATAAAAATACATTTTGGATTAAATATTTTTGGTTTCATTGATCGTTTAAGGCCGGGGCATCACTCCCATTTATATGGGGCATCTCAACCGCACTGTCGGGAGAGATGGCCAAAAACATGGTTTTGCTTCTTTTTTTTTTGTAAACTTCCAGTCTTAATATTTAAATTTTGAATGTAGTGCGTTATTCTTAATTGAATTGGCTATTCATATCCATTTTTTCGGAGACTACAAAGTCATAAATTATTAAAATGTGATTTTTTTGCCTTAGGTCCCGGAATTACCTTAATTCATTACGTGGATCTGACAAACTTTTGGGGAAATAAAGATGCTTTAATTAGCAAAGAAGTGTTTTTACATTCTTAGTTGAAGTTTAAAATGTGCATATTGTACCCACTTCCAAAAATATCCTGAAATATCTGAAACACTTCAATTTTAAGTTTCTTTTAAGCTTTTGTACCATTGGTTTATTCTTTTTTTTAGTACCTATCAGCACAAGTATTTATAGCATGACGCAGTTAAAACTAAGACATGCTTCGTTTTTGAGATTCAAAAGACAATTTTTAATCTCTTATAGTGTTTCCGATAACCATATATTCTTTTCGATAAATCATATATCCGCTATACATAAATTTACGACTTTTCGCTATGTAAGAAAAGAACAAATATTTAAGGTATCTGTTTGATTAATCGCAGAATAAGTCGTACATAGTAGAAAAACGTATGTCAATATTTGTCTGGTTTAATAATTTTATCTCTTAAATGAGATTTGATTTGATTTAGCTTTTCACAAAATCAATAGTAATTAGTTCTCTGATAGCTAACAATTTTGTGGTTATTGTGTTGAGTTATAATGATACAGTTCGTGAAATACCTACATCTACGAATCTATTGCAAAATTCCCTATTTGCAGATGACTAAAATAAAAGTTAATCTGTTTTTTAATATTGAGGAAAGGGCAGCTTTTAGTAATATACTCTTTGTGAATCTATTAAAATTTTATTATTGGAAAAATTTAGACTACAGTCTTTAAAACCAAAAAACCATGATTTTACTTCCCTTTCAGTAGAAAACGCATGAAAACGTTGTTCAGGGTTTCCTAACTAATTGAAAAGTATAACGGTGATATTAATAGAAATTAAATAAATACTTTCAGATTATAAAAATGATTGCTAAAAACGGATGTAATAGTTAACTGAAGGCCTCCTTCGTTGCCCACTGGCTTTAGTTTTTAGTGTCCCAAAGCAATGGAATGTGCAAAGAATCAAATCCATCTCGCACAAAGCGAAAAACACGCCCGCCAGTGCTACGCATGTTCGCTCTCAACGTTTAAGCGGAGCACTTAAAAAAAAACTTTTAACTGATTTTTCCTCAAGATAATGCGCCGGCTTATTAATCAGCAAGGTAGATAACAAAAATCCACGAACAGACGTAGATTTAGCTTTTTCTAGCTGCATTCTGTTTTCAAACATAAAAAAATGCCTGTTAGTAGGTAAAATAGTCCCATGGTATAATCGCCTTAGTAAATGAGTATTTTAAAGACCTGAAAATTCGAATATCGTTACATTGGAACATCCTGGCCTAAGTACGTCGACTCTGAAGAAGACTACGTTAAAAAATAATATATATTTCTTCGTTTTTTTTACTAACACCGAGAAATTTTCATACCAACCACGTATTCAACCATGTTGCTAACTAAAATGATAACGAAGGTAACTGTTATTTTTAAGGTGTATCTAAATGTCCAACAATGTGGATGGAAAATTGTAATTAATCAGGGATGCAACGCTTACTTTCATCTGCATTTTACAGTGTCTGTTCAACGATCTCTCCACTCGCGCACCGTTAAAATCGCAAGCATGAAATTAAAGAGGGGCCCACATTATCATAAGTTGGTCTGGAAGCAAATAGACTTGTTCATGAAGGCTGTCGCTAATATAAGAGCAGTTTACGCGGTGATAGCGTCACGTGACCTTTAATTAGTCGGTGAGCAAGGAGCACAAGGGCGGACTCGGGGGCTGCAGGTCACGCCAGCCCCCGGAGACCGCCCCCCGCATGGTGAATTACTCCTGATCGATACTAGCGCGCTTCTCTACATCTAAGATATCACACTATCCCTGAAGTCGGCAGAAGCCGCCTCCTTACAACACAATTACAATCTCTTAAATAGCGTAAGGCGTCAGCAAAAACTTTATTAACTCGTTTATTGTCGCTATTTAGCCATTCTTGAATGACTTATGAGTAGCGGTGACATGGAAAAACCGTTGAGTTGAATTATGACTTCGTCATTTTAAACATGTCAACACTGAAAATGGATCGAGGACGTAAAAACTGCTAAATATTACATAACACAATCACCGAGTTAATCACGAAAGAAAGGTGGCGGAAGTATGACCGAGTGGGTGGTAGAGCTAGGTGGCGCCAGCACTGCCGTCGCGGCGCTGCACTGCGTCCGTGCCGACCAGAGTCGCTCACCTTACCACATGCAGAGAAAATCATCTATCAATGATTAGTTTACCTGCTTATTTACGCGATCTACATATACTGAGTTCAAAATGAAATTTATTCATCACGCAATCTATTTTCAACCCTATTTTAGTTGCAAAGTTGGAGCCCACCAATTTTCTTTCCGATGATAACGGATTGTTTTTCTAAGACATAGAAATTATAAAATTATTTCGTATTTATAAAAAGGAACACGCAAGAATGCTACGTTATGTATTTTACGGCTTTTATTCTTCAATAATGATTTTTTTTTAAATAACTGAATGAAAATGTCAGTACTGTAAAAAATATACAGGGTGTTTCATTAAAAAATATAAGTCGGAGTAATTTTCAACAAGTGAGAATTAAGTGAAGATTAGAAAAAGGTCAACGAACATTATAAAAGCACAACATTCGCTAAATATAACCTTCGCGTTTTCTATCATTCAGTATTAAAAAAAAAACTCTAACCAAACTTCTCACGAATCTAAACAAAGTACCTACCCACAGAATAGCTTTGTGGAAACAAATAAACTCTAAATGTTAATAAGCATATAATAATGTTCATTTATATATTCTGAATTTTCTTCTTATACGAAAATACAATAAATTTAAAACATCATTAATATATTCCTTATTGTTGATCATATACAGGGTGTTCACATAGGCCACTATTGGAATCTCGTAAACGGTAAGAGCTACAAAGAAGTTTAAATTAGACAAATTGTTCCTCTTTCTGAGACCTATTCAGTGATGCTTTATGTTTTTAAAAAGTTTTATGGCACGCTTAATAATAAACAAATGAGGAGCAATCTTTCAAAACGCAGTATTTGACAAAAATCAATTTTCGAGATAATCAATAATATTTGCCCTAGTGTTATGAACTGCATATTTTTATAATTTTTGCCTTTACTGTATAGTTAAAACAGAAAAACTTATATTGATACATTACTGAAAAATCTTCAATTAAAATTTACTGCCAAGTCATTGCAACAAAAAATTTAACACTGCGTTTTGAATGATACTTGAAAAAAAAAACTGCGTTATGAAAGAAATCAAATGCAAATAATGCGTTTTGTAATTTTATTGGAAATTTAGTAGAAATAAATTAACACAACATTTTCTTGAAAGTAAAAACAAACAAAAATGTAATTCTTAAAAATAATCTTAAAAAACAAACGACAATTTCATCCTCCGAAATAAAAACATATTCGATCTTGAAATATTTAGATAGTAGAAAATTCGCACAAAACTAACCCAAAAAAATCACAACCACAATCTGTGATCGTCTTCTCCACAATCGCAATTTTCATCTTTATCCTGCTCTTCCTCATCATTTTCTTCGCCATCACTGTCGTGTCTATTGGTGTTATCAATAAGGTCCTTATACCAGCTTAATTTTTCGACGGTCCTCCAGCCAATTTTTTCATTGTTGTCACCTTGTCTTGAAAACGCTTTGTCTAACAATTCGTCAACGTCCTTCAACTCTTTGGGTTTGACTAGCCCGCCCAATTCGACAGGTTTTAATTTCAAGTTAGCTGTCGATTTTCCTTTTTTCAGAATTGTTTTTTTTTTGTTTCTTACGCACACCTGAGTTTCCAATTTGCACTTCGATTTGTCCTTCATCCATTTCATTCATCGCACAAAAACTAGGTACAATAACTACTTTATCAAAGCTTAGTGAAATAGTAAACAAAAACCACAGCAAAAACTGCGTTCTGAAAGTAACATTAAAAAACTGCGATTTGAAAGTAACAAAAGAAGTCAAAAACTGCAGTTTGAAAGAAACTCCTTTCTTTTTTTAAATTTTACGCGGAAATTACTACAGTTTGGAAGAAACAGTATAGCGCATGCGATTCAGGTGCTTTTTGTGCATATGATACCATCTTTTGCTCAATTTCAGTACTTGAGTCAAATACTGCGTTTTGAAAGATTGCTCCTCAAATATCAAAATGGGCATTTGATTTTTTTTTCAACTCATCAATAATTAATAACTTTGTTATAATTGATGGTACAAAATTGTTTTTGCGGAAAAAGTTGCAGTTTTGTTTTCTGCACTATAAAATGAAAACATTCATTTATTTTAATTTGTTTAAATTCATGGATCTTTTTGATGAATTTTATTTGTTTTGGGCCTAAATATCAAAATAAATACATTTAACCTTATTTTATTGGAAATGATAAAAAAAAAACGCTTTTTATAAGTTCATAGCCAACTATGGTTTTTATTTAAAATAATGCAAGTTTGTAATTTTTCTAAGAATTTAAACAATATTGAAACAAATGAATGTTTTCATTTTACAATACCTACATAAAACAATCTACAATTTTTCCCCAAAAATGTTTTTGTACCATCTAGTATAACCGAGTTATTAACGATAAAAAAGCCCATTTTGTTGTTTTTTATTGTCTAGCGTACCATGGAATTTCTTTAAAGCCATAATGCATCACTGAATACGTCTCAGAAAGGAGAACAATTTTTATAATTTAAACTTCTTTGTAGCTTTCATCGTTAACGAGATCCCAATAGTGTTCTCTATGTGGACCACCCTGTATATAAGCCAATGAAAAAAAGTTTAAATAACAAAGATAATCGACCGTTCCAGGACTTTGTTCTAACCCTGTATGTGAAACCTAATAATATATATGAAAGTTACTAACGACCCTCTAATTATTTTACAAGAAATACAAATGACTATCTCTTAAAATAAAGAGCTTAAACTTTACTATTGTATAGCTAAATTTTGAAACAAGTTGTTTGTCGATAATTTCGAAAATTTTGACTAAATTAATTAACATACCGTCAACAAAAGCTTTCAGTGTACTTTCCAGGGCTGTGGAGTCGGAGTCGAATTCGGATATAGAAGGAATTTCTGGTCAGTGGAGTCGGAAAAAATGTACCGACTCCGACTTCCAGTACAACAAAAAATTGCGAGGTGATCCTTTGCCGCAAAATTTATACTCAAATTTTAGATAAATTCTTTATATTTATTTTTATTTTCTATTTTACACACACCATGAAATGTTTTAGTATTTAATTTTGTCGAAGTTGGAGTCGGAGTCGAACTACTAAAATTATCAGGAGTCGGGAGTCACAGTCGATTTTTTTTTACCGTCTCCGCAGCCCTCGTACTTTCCACCTTCAATTATAATGTATGTTCTAGTAGATTTGATATGAGACCTTTGTTGTATTCAATGTGAATAAAAAATAACCTAACAACCTTAGTTATTTGTTATTTTTCTGGTTTTTTTTTCGCAAAAATTATAGTGAAAATTTTATTGATAAAATCCTTTTGACGAAGAGAAAACATTTAAGGAATTGAAGCTAAAGGCAAACAAAATAAATAAGTTAAATGATATTTTAATTTTAAATAATTATAACAATATAGACCATTGTTTAAGAACTTTATAAAATGTTATACCATAACAATTCATCTGTTTAATAATATTTATAACGCTTTGCAACGAAAACAAATAATAAATAACATTAGGTATACAGGGTGGTGCTTTTTTCGATGCTCACCATTGCTATCTTGGAAACGGTAAGAGATACAAGGTCGGTTAAATTAGAGAAAAGTTGTACATTTTTATGACGATTGAGAATCTAAAAAGAAATCCTGGATATTTTGATTCGTTTTTGATTTATTACAAAAAAGGTGAAAAATGTGATTTTAGAAAAATATTAGTATCTTCCCTGCCATTGACGCTATTTCATTTAAACTTGGTAACTTTATGTTTTTGGCCGTCCTGGGTTTGATGACATCAACAGAAATTTTCTAAGTCTTCTAGATTTCAAGTTGCGATAGTCAACTTTTTTATTTCTTATGGCCGCCATATTGGATTTTTACACCATCAGACAGACAAAAAAATTAGCTTTTCAGATTGGTAACGAACATGCCTTTTTTCTTTCAAAAAACATGTTGAAATTTTAAAATTTGTGTAAATAATTAATAAAATCGAGAATGCCCTGAAAAACAACTGAAACTATGATATAAATAAAAGCTACAGAACATTTTATTGGTCTAATGATAACGAAATTAAGATTGTTGGAAACATATTTAGAAGATATGTTAGGCGAATTGCCATTATTAACAATTCAAAATCATCAGTAGTTTCAGCAAGAAGGAGCTGGTCCTCACAACGCCCGCATTGTAAAAGGATATTAATTTAGATGTACGCTTTCAAAATTCATGACTTGGTACGTTTGGTCCTGTTCTTTGGCCTCCGCGATCGCCATGTTTAACTTTTACATTGATGTTGTTTATGCAACCCTAACGGAAAATATTGAACTTCTTTGCCGTAAAATCAAAAATGCTTTCGACTTTATTTCGAGACAAACTATCCTAAAGGCAGTGGATGAAATGAATTTGAGGACTAACCACTACATCATACATAACGGCGCGCACTTTAAACAATTTAAATAATTATTTATCTGGTGTTTTAAATTTATTGTCATTTCGTTATTTTATTAGACCTATAAAATGTTGTTTCACTTCTATTTATATTATAATTTCAATTGTTTTTCAGAACATTCACGATTTTATAGATTACAAGATGGTTACCCGGCGTTGCACGGGCGATTACAATTTTAATTACTGTTTTTTTAACTGGAATAAGCCCAATAATTCCAAATCATACACAAATGACATACTCTGATCAATCATCTTTTCATTTTCTTATAATTCCTTAAAAAATAACTATTTATTGCTTAAAAATTGAATAATAACCCAAATTTATTTTCTTTCGTCTTGTTTCAATTAAAAATGTACTAATAAAAATAATACTTCATGTACATTTATTACTAATTGTATACAAAACAATCTTTACTTGTGAAATACACCGCGCCGTATCGTGTTATGACCAGGTATTTGCCGACGTAAGTTCGAATCCCGTCCAAGTGACTTTTTTTTTTTTTTAAATTGGTAATATGAGTTTGTACTTAAAGTTTGGCGTTAGATCTGCAAGGTCCTAAATAGTAACTGTGCAAAATTTGGTCCCGATCGGTCAACAGACCTAGGATTCTATAGCGAACAAACAAACAAACAAACAAGCTCTTTTATATACAGGGTGTGTGAAAATTGGAGGAAGCGCTACACGTGGCGATGTTCTTCGTAAAATTCCAAGTCGAAAATCTTGATACGAAAATGTTGTACCATGCTTCCTATGGCCTCAGGAACCATTTAAAGAAAAAAAAAATTGGCAACATTGCATACATTGATATGCGTTTGGACATTTTTTTATCAGCAATTTTTACTTAGGTATTTACAATTTTTGTTGGACTGAAAGCCTCCAGCTCGTAAACATAGCTGCAAACTTTTGGGTATCATAAACCACAAACTAGAAATAATTACGAGAAAAACTGAGATTACAGCTAATGACAATGTTGCCATATGTATTATTTTCATTCAAATCAGTGATTTACATATTTTCAACGCCAATTTTTGAAAGGAAGAACACAATATCTAGGAAAAAATACTATTCGAAATTTATTTTTATTCCAAATCGCAGCTTTTTCATTTGCAAGTATTAAATAATAACGCTTATTAAAGGACTAAATGTCAAAACTTTGAGGACCTCTTGCAGACACAGCAAGCATGGTACAACATTTTCGTATTAAGATTTTCGACTTTCGAATTTTACGAAGAACATCGCCACGTGTAGCGCTTCCGCCAATTTTTACACACCCTGTATATATAGATTTATACAAATTTTAAAATTTCAACCAGTTTTTTGAAAGAAAAAAGTTATGTTGGTTACAAATCTAGAAAGCTAATTTTTTTGTCTGTCTGATGGTGTAAAAATCCAATATGGCGGCCATAAGAAATAAAAAAGTTGACTAACGCAACTTGAAATCTAGAAGGCTTAGAAAATTTCTGTTGACGTCATCAAACCCAGGACGGTCAAAAACATGAAGTTACTAAGTTTAAATGAAATAGCGTCAATGGCAGGAAAGATAATAATATTTTTCTAAAATCACATTTTTCACCTTTTTTGTAATAAATCAAAAACGAATCAAAATATCCAGGATTTCTTTTCAGATTCTTAATCGTCATAAAAATGTGCAACTTTTCTCTAATTTAACCGACCTTGTATCTCTTACCGTTTCCAAGATAGCCATGGTGAGCATTGAAAAAAGCACCACCCTGTATAATAACCTAACGATTTCAAACGTTATTTCCGTTTTAGAAGGTGCAATATTTATTAAATTTTGTACCATAAAATAAGAACTAGCTGTAAATCTTATCACCAAGTTACTTTTTTAAACATTTCACACTTAAGGTCTTTTGGAAAAAGAACATTTACTTAAATAAGCTCAAGCTAACTTTGAAATAAATTCACAATCTTATCAAACTACAAAATATTTCTACTTGAATATTTTCCATTCACATTAAATCAATGAAGCTAAGAGACGGGAAACGTAATTACTTAAAATTACTTCTACACAAATAAAATCATCACTCCATCAATATCAAAATGAAGTCAGTAGATCGGAAGCAAATAAAATCATGGCCACTTGCAGTTTAATTACGGCAGACATATACACGTCACTAAAATGCTTTATCCGTTTTCAATGATAAAACGCAACAGATTGTAAGTGACGCTAGTACGTGTGGTAAAATAAAGTTTATGGAAGTGAGTTAACATGCTGATAAGTACGGGGATCCCGCGGCTGTGGGGTGTAAGTGTAGGGGTAGCTTATATAGGGCTGTTTTAGAGAGTTGCGGTGAAACAGAAGAGGGAGGGCATCCCATCATCTGCTCGTCGTCCGCTTGGCAGCTGGCGACGCCGATGACGCATGAGACGCCAAGGATTTATGAGAGGGCCTAAAAAATACTTTAACAATTTAAATCCAATAACTTCGAGCCTATTACCATGATGGAAATATGTTTTATGTGGAAGTAAACCTCGCCAGACTCCAAAAGATTAAGCAAAGTAACTTCATAACGTGCAAGCACACAAAACTTTGTCATTTTTTTTGTGCAGGTTGTTCCACTATATTTTTACACCATGGTGCTCCCAAGCTAGGTTCTGACGATTCAGTTTTCCCAAACTTTTTCTTTGATGCAATTTGATTAAACTAAATTGGTTTGGTTCAGATGTGTAAGTTATTATTGGTAAATTTTTGACTAATTTTATTTCAAACATTATAGTTCCATGGTCATTGTTTAAAATGCATTCGACTTAAGTAGAGCTACTTGCTGTTCCGTGAAATATGTGTATGTGTATACAGGGATGCGCAAAAGTAGGGAAACAGACAAATATTTAGAACTATTGCAGATATAACAATGAAATTTTGTATCTGAGCGTTATGGTATTTTTCGGATTCGATGAAAATATTAAGGTTGCAATACGACTCCCGGTTCAACCGGAAACAGACTCAAACTTTGATATTTTAAACAGAACACCCTGTATATTTTTACATTTTTGGATTCCTCTTAATATTTACTTTAAAAAATGTATGAGGTTATGTGGGTCTAAAGTCAACCGTTTTCGAAAAATTTACATTTTTGTGAAAATTTTGAGCGATACAGCATTTTCAATTTTTTTCACATTTTAGTTATTTAAAAAGGCAGTAGAGCTTCGTTTGAGAATTAGATTAATAATTGATTATTTAACACTTTGCGCTAGCTACATTTTCAAAATATTATACATGGTGTTTTTTACACTAGTTCAAACTTGTGAAACTTTAAACATCGATAACTCGATTTTCTTAAATACAACACACTATTTGTTTTTGCACGGTTTTGTAGAAAATTTGATTGTCTTTCAAAAACATTAACCATGTTTCATACCTAAAACTAATATTTTTCGAGTTATCGCGATTTTATGGTAAATTATTCCGGCAACGTAATATTTTAGAGTAGGCTATGAAGGTTGACAGCGGTAATGTTGAAACAATTGAAAGACAAAAACAAGAAAATTGTAATATGATCTTTTCCTTTCGAATTTTGGAAATTTTTTGAATGTAGATGTAATTTTAACAATCTTACGTTTATATTGGGATTTCTTATCAGGGCCACAATATTTTTCATATAATTGATTTTGATCGTTTGCAAAGTCCTAAAAACCGATTGATTATGTATTAAGTACCTACGCGAAAAGAACGCTGATTAAACAAAAGTCACTGACCAGGCTTATCTTTAAATTTAAAAAAAAATCGTTGAGGTGAAACCGTTTCCGGTTGAACCGAAAATCATACTGTAGAAACACAAAAAATTAATTTATAGGATTTAGATATTAGGCTGTACCAAAATTAGAAATTGTATGTATATTCGTCAATTATTGCCACACCTCAGTTTCTCAACCATTTTGAAATTGCGCTTCCATTTTCCGAAACAATTTTTATTTCGGCCCCCTTTTGATTACTTGATGCAGTGGTGACTAAAACTAAAAGAGTGTTCCCTTTCATTTTTTCGTGCTCCCCATTATACATATATTTACACTCCCCATTGGAGGCGCATTTCACGGCTTTTTCTAAAAACAATGTGTTTTCAATCAGGGACAAAAAACGAAAAAAATTCCGTTCGTTTCTGTTCCGAACGAAAACGAAATATATCGTTTTCGTTCTTTTCGTTCTAACCGAAAAAATTCTTTTTTCGTTTTCGTGAACCGAAATAATAACGGTTAAAACAATATTTTTTTGTCGTCAAAGAATCAATTTTTTTTCCAAGTCACTACAACCCTCTATAAATACGATAACAATATTTGCCTCAACTAAAATATAAACGATGACGATGGGGTTTGATGCTCACGGACAGCATATTTTAAACTGGCGAACCATCGCCATATAAAATTTACCAAATCGTTAAACACATTAACATTTAACCATTTTATTATGTTTAACACCCATAAGGTGCAAAAACACAACGTGATTAGGTTAAATTAGACACACGATCTTTATCTAAAAATATGAAAATATAGCAAGTGCTGTTTTAAATTTGTTTTAGTACTAAAAATCTAAGCATTTGAATTAAATAAGATCCTGCTGTAATTATTTAAAAAGACAAAAGAATGAATTCAAGTGGATAGTTTACTAAATGTTATAAATAAAAAAGATATTAAAAAAAACTTATATTAACTTGAAATATACTTTAACTTTATAGTTTGTACATACTATACAATATACATTTTCACATTCCGTTAAATCTTACTAGCAACACATCTTCCAATAAATCTTCTTTTACATTAGTCCTTTTCGAAGTAAGAATAAATTTTACTATTATTATGTCTAAACGCAAATAAAACATACACATTGATAATATATATCCAATAAAGTGTATATTCTATATTGATGATCTAAAAAACAAATTAGAAATAGAGAAGAGCTGTACCGTTAATTGTGTTACACGAAATTGCAAGTATAAACAATAAAGTTGTTAATACATATTCACGTAAATATATATATGGAGAAAAGTGAAGCTCACTTATTTCAAGTGAGGTTTTTTACTGCCTCGTGGAGTCTCCCCAGCACAGAAGGTAAATTCGCGTTTGTGTTTAACAAATAAATTTGAAATAGCGACAAAATCGGTTAAAACCGGTTAAAACCAGTTTTGGAAAATATTTATTTCGTTTTCGTTCTTGAACGAAAAATAATAATTTCGTTTTCGGTTTCGTTTTCGTTCTTAAAAAAATTTCGGTTAATTTCGTTTAACGTTTTCGTTTTCGTTCCGTTCTCAGTCCCTGTTTTCAATTATAGTTTTCAAAATTTTTCCTTAACGTAGATATATGTTTTGTTACATTTCTGCACTAAAAGGTCCATATTATATTTATTGGTGTGGAGACTTTAAATAAGTGTGTTATTATTTAGTTGAATCGTAGACCTTAATTGCATGACTGTTAAAACTAAAACTGATATGGCCCGTTTAAATTTTGGGATACGTTAGTCAACTTTTTATTTCCCATGAGCGCCATATTAGATTTTTGTTCTGTCGGTAAGCAAACTTGATTAACAATAAGTTAATTTTGGAGATTTAAAAAACGTGCCACAAGTCATACAGCTTGCAAAAAAACTTCTGTGACATTATTTATTTCAATTTATAAGAGCAATAAATTAGTAAATAGAAAAATCAAATATCTAAATCTGTTTTAAAGCAATAAACCAAAAATTAAGTCTATTAAATCCCATAATTTGTATTTATACTCCACTTTGTTATGATATATCATTATTTACCCTAAAACCGAACCAAGTGTTTGATTGATGTTTAAAATGACAATCATACGTGATATATACCATCATAGCAATACAATTTTAACAGAACTGGAGAAACATTTCTTAAAGTACTTGTAACAAAATAAATGTAGGTACCAAGTTGTAATCTTAAATCAAGTAAAATGTCAGGAATGCACCATGACATTAATTATTATTTAATCCTTTTAGATTTGTTACATTTGAACTTTCTTTTAATTAAAATCATGTAGACAACAATTATACAACTAATTACTAAGAAGTTGGTCATAGTGATAGTCTTGCAGCTTATAATTTAATATAAAATCTTTCTCCCTGACATTTTAAAATAGATTTGTAATGCTATGTAGGTAAATTCAATTCACTTGACCCAGATCCAGTTGTGCACCGAATTAGAAATCTTCTAATTTCATTTGTTTACATCTTTAAACTATTTTTTACTCCTTGATTGCTCACCACGCATCTTAAAGATATCCTACATACTATATTTAAAACCTAAATATACACAACACTCTTCGCTACAAATAATAGTTTAGGTACTTGTTATAACTCCCAGAGTGTGATTCAACGGTAATAGTTCGATGAAATTGATTATCTTCCAGAATAAACACTCTAATATTGCGGGTAACTGATGACGCAATGGCGATGCACGTGTCTTGTGCAGTACACTGCGCAGATGGCCACATATGCCAACGAGTTTTACAAAACCTACCATATTTACTCTACAAAAACTTCCTGCTGGTTAGCTTATCTCGTTTTATTCCTGTTATTCAAACGTTTTAACAGACAGGACAAAGAGAGATAACCCCACAACTGAAAGTGTCTGGTTGACATTGAACATAGTAACATACTGGGTAGTGTTTATCGATGAGCATAGGGGGTGGATGTGCAAATTAAAATCTATCACCGGACTATCTAGCACGTTATTAAATGCAATATCGATTTATTAAACACAAGATAATGAAGCTGTTATTAAGCTGCAACACTTGGTGCACCAATTAGTTGTGGCTACTTATATATTTCCATATTCACGAAAGCGAGTTGTATTGGTAAAAAGCATTGCTTCTCTCATATTTAAACTAAAAAAAAACAGGCGTTCCAAAATTAACTTATTAATTATTTTATTAAAATTTAATCATGAGTCCTTCTGCTGTTAGGTGTAGGACTGTTGAGTGTGTTGTGCTACTTTTTTCATTTATCTCTTGGTACTTACTTACTATTTGATCTTTTAGTTTATGGCGCTGTATTTTCTCCTTATTAATTTATGTGAATAATTAAAAAATAGTCGGTCAGATTATGAACAGTATGAACAAAAAACTATGAAAAGTAATTATTGATAATTTAAATAGTTTTTTTCTGTGTCACGACCCTCTTTTTACAAAATTCAGAGCAGAGACTTTTCTAAAGAACGATCGCCAAATGTCAAAATGACAGTGTTGGCAACCCTATTAATATGGTTAAATCCCAAATTATTCGAATATTCGATTATTGTTCAAATTATAAATACTTCGTATGTATTAATATGTAAATCAGCATAGTCCGCCTTTAAATAAAAACAAATTTGGCGTGATTATTTTGTACTTTTGATAATAAATGTGAATTATAAAATGTTTGTGAAGAATTTAAAAGTCCTTTACATTTTTGTTTCTGTTGCAATCGTTCAAAAATTTAATTCTACATTTTGGTTAAAATATTTGTTCTCATTTACTCATGTACGAAATTGATTTTTTTTTTTTGAAACTGAGTTAATATGTTACATACCAAATTTATGTACAGGGTGGCCTTTTTTCGATGCCCATACAGGGTATTTCGGTTATTATCAGAGATAGAAAAAAACTAAGTACGTAGTCTCGATTTATTTTTTCGAGAGAAATTCATTGCCGTTGCTAGATTTTTGATATCTTTTTTAATTTTCGAAATATAGCCAAAAACCGGTTTTTGGCAATTTTCAGTAAGTATTATTAAATATCTTGCTTAAACGAAAAGATAGAGAAAAACTTTACAGACATTTTTGGCATGTTTTGTTGTGCTTAATAAGATAGCGATATTCAATTTTTTTTTACACATACGAATACCAATATATTACACCTAACTGTCTTATTTTAAATGGCAACCATAGTTGGCTTTGACATGAATTGAAAGCTTGTTTTTTGCGTTTTTCAAAAATATAAAATTGCTATCTTATTAAGCATAAAAACTCATGCAAAAAATGTCTGTAAAGTTTTTTTCTATCTTTTTGTTTAAGCGAGATATTTAACATTTTTGAAAAGTGCCAAAAATCGGTTTTTGGCTATATTTCGAAAATTAAAAAAGATATCAAAAATCTGTTTATTGCAATGAATTTCTCTCGAAAAAAGAAATCAAGACTACATACTTAGTTTTTTTCTATCTCTGATAATAACCCTGTATGGGCATTGAAAATAGGCCACTCTGTAAACAATATATTTTCTCGCGCTACAATAAAATTACTAGCACTTAACCTTGCGTTAAATAATTTTTCTGCAGACTTTTACAGCAGAAAACCAATCAAAACATGAAAACTACCGACTTGCAAAGTAAAAACCAAAATCTAATTAGCTTTCAATGCCTTGTCAACTCAATAAACGAATCTAGAATTCTGCAATTCACAATTTAATAGCTATTGAATCCAAGACGACTAGCAATACTGGCAATCATCACTAGATTGCAGACTAAATAAGGCCTTGCTAGCCGCTTTTACGAACTAACACCTTCGCAAGTCGCATTTCATGCCGTCAATTACTCCGATACTAATTGGTTGTACTTTATGAGCCATCTACTTCTTTCAATATATTTCTTTTCATATTTGTAAGATCTGGATACGAAACCAGCAAAGTTGCCAACCTAAATTAATCTTACGTTTAACGTTTTAATCACGATTGCACCTTTTCCCCTGGACTTTCTTATAAGGAGAGAGCTTAACAGACATAGACGGTGACCATTCCACATTTACATCCTATGTCTGGCGCCAACCCATGGTACCAGAGTAACAGAATAATAATTTCCTTATTTTTCGAGCATAACGAACATTCTGTCTTGCTTTAAGATACAAACCAACTTGAGAAGTTAAACTGATATGTGTTCTATAAGGAAAGTTGACAGCAGACACGTGGGAGGCAGCAATATTACGAACCCAATTAAAGATTATATACGATTACTGTTGAATTCTAAACAACGAATGCAAGACTTGTTGATTTGTTTATACCAAGAGTGGATAATTACATTCATTATCTTAATTCATAAATAGTAAAAGATTTTTTTTAACTTTTGGGTGTATTTCTTTTAGCTCTCTTTGTAAAATTTAGGCCCAATTGCACAAAATAACACTGGTGTTAAAATACAAGTTAATCCCTAAAACGAGACAATATTAGAACCAACTATGCTGCGATTTTGCGTAACTCTAAGGTTATCGTTGTTTAATCCCGCGGTCATTCCAGGTTTAACTTTTATGCAATCGGGTTTTAGGGTGTCCTAGAGTTCAAGTATCTACTTTATTTCTTAAACTGACCCCAAATAGCTTTCTATGTTATTAAAAAGCAATAAAAGCTGCATACGATAGCTTAAAATATAATATACAAGTTGAAACAAATTTTAATGTTTTATCAGTTACCGTAATAGTTAACAAAAATCTGATATTGGTCTCTTAGACTATTTTTTTGAGAAAAGGCCGCCTGTGTAATCAGATTTCTTATATCGCTGTCTATTTTGGCACTACAGACGAAAAATTAAATTTCATCGTTCCTGAAAATTTATTATAATTTCATGTAATATTATAAATATAAAACGAAATGGTATAAAGTCTTTTGTACTTACATATTTTTATTCTAAACACGTTGACTGTCACAATAGTAACCAAAATCTGAGTGTTTATGGCCGGATTTTTTTATGCTTGAGGAGGATGACGATAGAATTGGTAACAGTCAATGAATTATTTTTTCTTTAAAAACGTATTTTTACATTGTTTTGAGCTGAGAAGCATTATCTATACACGCGGCCCACATAGCTGAAATTTGCACTAGCAGTCTTAAGAATCATACGCCGATTAATAAGAAAACAAGTACATATATTCTTGCTTGTGCGACATTTGTACGCTTGAAAAAGGGTCAATAACCAAAATCAGAGAAGATCTTGCTTTAAAACTAACAAAACTGAACGTTGATCACAACACAACAAGATCAACAAGGCGACCATGTCCTTGAAGAGGTAGGGTCTAAGGGTCTAACAATCGTCGTAGGTGTGTTTGCTGTTATGAAAAATTGGCAAAAGTTGGTAGAAAACATGCTCAACTTAAAACTCCATAATCTAGATACCGTTGTGTAAAATGTAGTAAAAACTATGGTTTAAGTTGTTTTTTTCAAGTTCATACCTGTACTAAATAGTGATTTACTTTCAGTTTTTTAATTATTTTTTAAATTAATATTATCATTTAGAAAGTTACTTTTTTTCTGTTTTATAAAAATGTAAAGAAATGTTGCGTTACGTTTAAATAAATATGAATAATTCAGCTGAGCTTTCATTGCCTTTCAGTGGTATGGCACTACGAACATTTCGGGCCTTGATAATCAACAGTCGAATCACTTAGGTACCGGCAAAAAATATCCAATTGCTTACAGCCGTGTATTTAATGCTACATTAAAGTTACATGGATCTGAGAAGTGAGAACTACTTCTCCTGGCTATTAAAACTTACAGTGTTTGAGAATCAATGGTTGATACTTGTTATTGCGGTGGATTCGTCGAGCATCACGTTGTGCCTCTTACGGCAGTCAACTTTTTAACTCAAAAACAAATTTACCTACTATTAGTAATTAAATATACGAAACAGTGAATAAACCATTTCAATTTGCTCTTGTAAAGTGAAATTTATTGTGGAAATGCTATAATTCAAGAAATAAATGACAAGTTTTTAACGTTAGTGAAGTGAATAGTCAACTTTTTCGATTTCCACGGCATTCTATTTGCTTTAATAACGATTAGGAAAAAAAAGTCGAATATCTCGAAAAGTATGAGTTATGGGTATAGGACATACTTAACAAAAAATGAAGCTCTCTTAAAGACGAATTCGATGACATAAGAAAATACAGGGGTTTGCATTTGAAAAAGTTGAATTACGAGCTTTTGAAAATCAGGAAAGTTGCCACCTATTTATGAACACCCTGTATACGTGATTCAAAGTTTTTCGTATCGAGCTAATAGAGAATGTTTTCTGCATGTCCTTACCAAATTACAACTCTGTGCTTCGAAAAATGACTTCAGGAGAATTTTTTAAATAAAGACTTAAAATTGAAAATTATTTTTTTTAGTGACAAGGCGCATAAAAACCTATTCCTACCATTTTATATCGATGTAAAGTTAAAATGAAGGCGGTCAAGAATATTAAATAAAAAATGGGGTGTTGTATTTGGAATGTAAAAGTTGCTATTGGTTCCAGAGAGACGACTCACCCTGTATATTTACAAATATTTTTATCGTGTTCGGAAGAAAAAACTGTATGGAATATCGTTTGAATCAACTTTCTATCTCAAACCGTTTAGCCACAAGCGACCGATCCGCCCCACTAATGATTCACCCTGTATAGTTTCAGATATTTGTTGCAAAAATTAACAGATATATGGCTAATTTTGTGAAAGTTGTATCATCAAAGTTTGCCATGAATTTATTAACCAGCGATATTTGCAATTAATAAACAACTAACGTCAAAATTTGGTTTTCATAGTTAAAGCAAAGGTTTTAAGAAACTACAATAATTTTATTTCTCCAGACCGATTGCCTATATAATTTTTATCCAAAAATCCTGCGGAGGATGATTATTGCCTTCTAAATTATATTCCGAAATTTGTGTTTTTTTTTTAACAATTTATAAATAATATTTAAACTGTATATTTCAGATTTTGAAAAATTTATACTCTAGTAAATAGAGTACGACGTCTTATTAAAATTAATTACATGTTATTGTTTATTCTTACAGAAATAACTATTAAACTCTCGTAGACCATAAATAATAAAACAAATAAAACACGCTACGTTTATTAAGATTTGCACTAAAAAAATTTCATGTCAGTACAAGAACATTTATAGCTGACAGTGAATGTACTTCAATAATATTAAAACGCTGTGATTTGGTACGATATGCTACAGGTACGTAATACTCGTTCGTACAACAACAATAAAATTTAACATAAATTCCGTGGTTTAAGATGTCGTAAAATATTTGCTGAAGGATACAGTTATATTTCTGCAAGCATTTTAAAATAGAGGAGAACCAAAACAAGAATTGATTTAATAAGTTTATATCGGTTAAGGAAATCAGGCAAAGGAGTGCATACAAATTTTGCGTGAAACTTAAAAAATCTATATCTCAAATTTATGATGTGTTTAAAACTATACAGGGTGTCCAGTTTAAAATGAAGTACCTACATGGGTCATCTCGGAAACCATTGGAAATACAAAATCGGTTAAATGGGGAAAAAGTTGCGCAATTACATGCGTAACAATAATCCAGTTTTACATTTTTAATAATTCATCCTTTTACGTAGTACCACAATAAAACGAAAAATGTACATTTTCTTAAAACCTCCATATTACCTTTATTTGAAAAGATTTTTGCGCCAAATTTTCAGGAGCGAAGAAGTAACTAATAAAGATTTAAAAAATGACATTAAAAATATTCTAGGCCTACTATGTTTCGCGCGGTCATACCTAACTTTTGTTTTTCTTATGGACGCCATATTGGATTTTTACATTTTTCAAATCTCCATAACAAATACTTTTCAAACATGTAAAGCATCCGTATGTTTAACCTAGGGAAAATATGAATGTTTGTTTGAACTGAAAGCCTTCAGTTCGTAAATATAGCTGCAAACTTTGAGGTAGGTATCGTCCAACACAAACTAGAAATAATTACGAAAATAACAGAGATGACAGCTAATGACAATGTTGCCATGTGTATTATTTTCATTCAAATCAGTGATTAACATATTTTCAACACCAATTTTTTGAAGGAAAAACACAATATCTAGAAAAAAATATTATTCGAAATTTATTTTTATTCCAAATCGCAGCTTTTTCATTAACAAATGTTAAATAATAACTCTTATTAAAGGACTTAAATGTCAAAACTTTGAGGACGTCTTGCTGACACAGCAAGCATGGTACAACATTTTTGTATTAAGATTTTCGACTTAGAATTTTACGAAGAACATCGCCACGTGTAGCGCTTCCGCCAATTTATACACACCCTGTATAAGGCTATCCTGTAAAAAGTATCTAAGGAAAAAACATAAGAAATACTTAGGATGATGAGCAGGGTAGACATCAAAGCAGCCAGACTGTGGGCTCAGGCTAAGCTAAACAAACAATTCTACATAATAGGGCTCTCAGAGACCGATATATGCAGAGGATGTGGTAAAGAAGAAGGGGTGCCGGACGAATTCCCGAAAGCCAACTTCCCGACATACGAACTTTCCGACAGTCAAACTTCCCGAAACCGACTTCCCGACAGACTAACCTCCCGACAGACGAACTTCCCGAAGTCCAACTAAAATGAATTTGATAATGTACTAAGAAATAAATAAAATATTTAGGATAAAAACATATTTTGATGTTTTCTTCCTTAAACAATTTATAATGTTAAATATAAGAAAAGAGGGTTAATGTTGTGTTATGGGGTTCAAATGCAAAGAAACAAACACTTAATTTTAAGCACTTTAACCCTTTCACTGTCGCGTAATTTTTGTTTGCACAGGCCGCCTGTGTCGGTTTTTTTTTGTTTTTAAAAGGCAATTTTTGAAAATCCCAGATAACATTACCAGCATGGGGATTTCGCTTATCATTAAAGATACAGGTTTGCTTAAATTAGATGAATTATTCTTTAGTATGAGAGGAGCTATAATCTATTTTATAGTACTGTTTTGTAATTCGATAGTCTTTGTAGCTAATTTTTTATTGTATAATTATGGGCACATTTACAACTAATAAAAAATGTTGAGATGCTACATTCTTTGCCTAAGAAATTGTGTAAAAACGGATAGTTTTTATTCTTCATGGATTTTTTTTTTAGTTTTGGTTGGTTTCTCAAAGCAACCATATTCTTTTAAAGTTATTTCCATATTTGCACTATAACAACAATATAACAGTTGGGGTTACTACCTACCTACTATTATAATCCGTTTGTGAAAGGTAAGCAAAAAATTAACAGTAATAGTTACAGTATTATTTAGCTAGGGATGGCAAAATCCAACCAAGAAGAGTTAAGAAAAACACCCTTTAAGAAAATCCTGGAGTTGTTAAAAAAACACAGGACTCCTTTTAGGGGCTATCATCAAAGGGTACAATAGACCAATAGATCGCAGTACAGGAACCCGAAGAGGACCACTATGCACACGGATGTCGAAAACAACAGGGATTTAAATTTGTAAGCAATGGAAAAATCGTTTAAAATGGTAACCGAACATCTTAGACAGGGTTCTTATGTGTGATGAATCGCGGTTTGTTAGCGAGTATTTACATATGCCAATTTCATTCTTTTTGTATAAATTTAAATCTTAACCTCTTTTACAAAGAATTTTTTTAAACTTCTATCCTCGAAATTGAATTCATCCTTTTTTGCAACACATATGCGGTAATAAAACAATTTGAAATCGTTTTATTCAAACCTATTTTGGCAACTAAGTCACATCTACCCAACAGTACAAAATAGATTTGTCACGGTTTTTTTTATAGCGAGGCAGACTACTCAATACCTTTCCTTAGTTATAAAGAAAATTTGAACGTAGTAAAACTATTTAATAGCAGGGCATGAAACCGGATTTTTAAACCGGATTTTTAAACCGGTTTAATAAACCGGTTAACCGTTATTTTTTGTCAGAAAACGTGATTTTTAACCGAAACCGTTATTTTTAAAGGCAAAAAAAACGGTAACCTTTAACCAAAATAATAAAAAACCGGTTTTTTAAACATCTTTTCTTAATAAAAATTACGATGAAAAATACAAAATCTGTATTAAATGTGATTAGTTTACCATAAGTCATTACTGAACGCTTGATTGTAAATTTATTATAAAATTATAAATAGATAATATCTTTTCATACTCTGCATTCCTGATCTAAATAATTTTAAAAACCGGTTAATTTAACCGGTTTACACTAAACCGTTTTTTTTACGAATAAAACCGGTTTTTCAACAAAAACCGTTATAAAAATAAAGTTCTCGATTTCGGTTAACCGTTAACCAAAATTTTTTTCGGTTTCGAGCCCTGTTTAATAGACAATTATTTTAAAATAGAAACTAAATTTAGCAACCTCTAATGCTTCAAGAAACCGTAAAGTTATAGATTTATGCCTTTTGACGATTCTTGCCTGTAAAAAAGAAATTAAATTTATAACGAAAGAATAGAATCAAAGGTCAAAGTAATAAAAATAATATATTTCTGATTTAATTTGTAAAAAATTTTCTGAAAATAGTTTCAGTTTAGTTCTTATTTTTATTAAATCATCCACTATTTTCCAACATATTACAGACATGTTTTGAAACTACTTAAACGTGGGAAAATAATTATTTAATAGTGTTCAGATACGAAGATGTTAATGTGTTACGGACACAATTTTTATGATACGCCATGAAATCTGGTCGATAATGTTTTACGTGGAGTTAGAGGTAAAACATACTTACAACTGGTTTCTATAATTAAACAAGTGTGCATCTGACACTCATTTACGATTAGGATATTTTATTCTTGACATTTTTAATATGTAAATTATAAACAAATGTATTAAAACAGTTGAATTCTATAAGCATGTCACAATTGTTTGGTTAACTCAATCAAAAAGACAATTTTAAGCGATACTTATATCCATTTAAAAGGTCCGCAATTTATATTTCGTAATATTTTGTTGCATGTTGCATCTATCTGCCCTTTACGAAGAACATTTAGATAAATATTAACGAATTTTATTGTCCATATGTGAAACAAACGTACCTCCAATTAAGAAAATCTTAAATATGAATCCATTCCAAGTTCCATTTACTGAACTTTGAACTTAAAGGATACTACTACAAAGTGTTTGAAATTCGAGTTTAAGAATAGGGATCTCGTTTATTATAATAGTTTAGAGCATATCGACCTGAGAAAATTTTGTGATCATCATACGATTCGGCTTAAAAAGTTGCTTAGGCAATGTGTTTACACATTTGCAATATTTTATAATCCAAAGGAGTTATAGGTAATTTTCAAAAATCGTATTTTCCGGGTTTTTTTATATTTCTCCGATAACGTTTAAGATATTTCAATTTCTTTTCGGATTATTAATGGCACCGAATTTAGTAGCTTTGCTAAGTTTAAATCTATACTCTAACCATTATAATAGGCGAGATGCCTATGTTCAAACACCCTGTGTATCGGTTTTCGATATTAATAATACGTTAAAGGTAAAAACGTTGCCAGTACATTGACACACATATAATTGCTACTAATTATTTAGTCTGTTTAAAATTGTATCTTTGGAACGTAATTAGTCAAAAAACATCCCAAATAGTGAAAAAAATTACTGACTGATGAAACAGGATCCATGATAAACGAAACGTTTTGACTTTGTTAAATAAAATAATAAGTACTAAAAATATATTGGTTAATGTACCACTACCATTCCGTTTTCAAAAAATGACTCTCACTCAATTAAATTTTGAAAAAATTGTGGCCAAATATTATTTGAGGTTATAAACATTAGGTACCTATACAAAATAGTGCAGTTGAATTCAAAATTGCTTCCAATTTCCAATTTGATTTCCATTTGAAATAACAAACTTAGAGTCATTTCCTGCGAAACCGGAAGTGAAACAATAGTGTACATATATGTTCAAATAATCGGGTTTCTTAAACATATCATATGTCTAAAATTTCTTTTAATTAAATACAAAACTAAAGAAAAAAAGGGAGTGTCCAAAACTCAGTTACATGCTAATAGGGTTTTAAATGTTGTTACGATTTAGGTCCAATGGATTACAATACATACTGATAATCAAAAACATTTTCAAGTAAAATGTGTTTTTTCATTGAATATATCTTTCTAATTATGCAATAAAAACCGGATGGTTCCATTTAAGTTTTTAAAGCTACTTCCAGACTTGGCTACTTCCGGTTTAATCACGAAAACCGCTATAGCGTCAGTCAATTCTACATATGCACTTTTGTGATTTAAAAAAAAACCTTATCTTTGTCAGACGTCGCATTTTCGAATAAAAGTGCTGGTACGGGTGGTCTGAAACATCCTGTATTTTAAAATACATATGAATAAAAATAAACGAATGGAAAGTAGATTCCATTATTATTACATCAAACAATGTTTTTGTTAATCGCCACGGATTATATTGTGGCAATTCTAATAGATCGAATAATAAGGTTTATTTGCGTAAATAAATGATCACTCATCACCCTATCCGTTTAGCATATAGAATAGCCATTATGTTATTAGCACCTACACAAAACATTCGTTTTGTTAAATTATTAATGAAACTAATAAACATACATTTTGTAGAGTAACCGCCTAGCTTAAATTGATCATCTTTATGTATGTCAATAAAATCCATCATAGGATCATTAACAGGTCAAATACAAGTATATAAAAATATTCTTTTAATAAAACATTGTCAAGTAACGCATGATTATCACAAAAATCGTTAAATAATTAGGGTGTTTGATTTCTTATCTTCTAGAAGGAAATAACTTTTAAACATTTTCAACTAATAATCGATAAAATAATGACATTACAATGAATTAACAATGAACTGCAGATATTTTTATTTAAATGCATTTAATAACAACGATGATTTGGTTTTATTTAATTTATTTTGTACAAAACCATTAATGTTTACCAATCATGTGAAAAGTATTTAAAAGTAGGTACTGGAAAGTTAATATTATTATAATATACATTTAAGCTAGAGATCATTTGTTATAATATGAGCAACATAATTTTAAAAAACGAATGTTGTCGATGGCATATTAAAGTTATAAAAAAAGAAATCGATTTAAAAGCAAAATAATGAAAGAATACGTACCATATTTTAAATCCAAAATTACATTTCATCCGTGCGCATTCACAATTATTTCACTAATACCCTGGTTTTATGAAAATTAAAAGTATTCAATCAGTGGATTTTTGAATTAAAACACACGAGTATAGCGAAGTCCATTACTACAACTGACTCCAGCAATATTTTTCAAAAACCACACAACATGTGGCAGCGAAATCAAAAAACGCCATATTGAGGTGAAAACTGACATTCCACGATACCTTTCAATACCAAAACAACTGTTAAAACAGCTAAATTTTTAGATACAATTTCGTACACTCTAGCTGAGATGTTTTTTAAACATTAAGTAGACAAACTTTTACAATCTTTTCGTTATAGTACAGCAAAGCATGGAAACAATCAAATTTGCAAGTACCTTTATTATAATGTGATGAAAACGACATTAGTTTTTTTCCTACTGTTTATGCTAAAACATTACTAAAGTATATATGTACTTTGCTCTCATAAAATAATGAGTATTGAGAGATATTTAAAATTTTAATATGATGATAGTAATAATAAAAATTAGTTTGTTATCACAATCAGACTCCAATAAAAAAATAATAATACATAATTGTACATCCTTATATCCCGTGTGAATGCCTTCCAAAAAAGCATCCACCAAAATTAGCAAAACCTGCAGACCTAATCCCCCAAATCGTTCCATAAGTGTATTAAACTGTAGAAACAAAAACGAAATTAATAAAAAAAGATCAACGCCTATATTGTCATGATCTCATGATTATTCTCTAGAAGGATGGATTGTATGTTTTTCTTGGCCAAACTGGACTCACAACTCTTGTACGGGACTTGGAAGTGCTGAAGACTATGCTGTACACTGTACAGTGTACAAGTTTCTGTTTACTGTAAGCAATTTTACATTACAAAAACAGATACATTTCATATATATTATTTAAAAAAGGTATCCCATCTATATGTCATAAAGCGTTAAATACTCCATTCTGCCCACGTTCTCCCCACTTCTTTGAAAAATATAATAGTTAGTTATTTGTTGGCTCTGCTTAAAATCACCTTGTCATATTTTTTTTGCGTCCGTCCAGAAAATCAGTCGTTTCCAATCATTTTTAGACTGGAAAATACATCTTTACTAACCTAGGCCAGAATGTAGCTGGTTGTAATGGTAATGAGTTGTCTTTACCGGCTTAGGCCAGAAAGTAGCTGATTGCCATGGTGATGAGTTATTTTGTTGATTACCGAGCTTGGTGGCTGGTTGGTAAAACAACCTAACTTGTAATCGGGAGGTCCTGGGTTCGATTCCCAGGGCCGAATGTCATTGTAGAGGTTTCAGGTGGTTTCCTCTATGGTTAAGGCAAATGCTGTGGCAGTACTTCCACCTATCCTTACCCATCCTTGACTATCCACATCTCTACCCATTATCCTTGTACCTCTAACGACTAAAGAAGGGGTCAACCCCCCTATAGCAGTCTCCGCGCGAGCGGAACAAACATGTGACCTTTTTTTCCTTTTGTTGATTTGCGCTGTCAAACAAGCGTCAATATACCACCAAGCGAGTTTTCACATGTAGTTGGTTACATTATTGTTTAATTATGGATGGTGACGATAGTGATTTTGGTGTCAGTGGCGGCAAAAATATTGTACGAAACATACTCGCATGCTTTCAGGAATCGCCTACGGCTCGTGCAAAAACTGCCCACTCGTCCAGTAAAGTACCACTTTCCGATCTTGTTACATAAATGACTATTACATTTACATTTTACATTACATAGTTGTTTCATAAGATTGTTATTTCGGTAATAAAATCCATATAGTTTTAGATCAACGTCATTAACAATGATGATTGTTGATCGTTGCTACACACTTCCTGTAAGTAAAAGAATAAATAAGAAAGCTATTAAAAAAAGGTTAATCTAGCATTTTTACTGCAAGAAATTCTAATTCAACAACGATGAGTGATTTGTAATAAAACATATTTACAATTATAAAATAGATTACATTTGATTAATTATTATTTATTTTATTTGTTTTTAGATTAGATATATTAAAACTATCCAGTGAATATATATTTCTTTAAATCTGTACTCCTGGGTCATTATCTTGTATAACTGAAATTTTAGGAGGATAAGCTCAAGTAACGGTTTATAAACAAACTATATTATATTTAAGTGCAACGAGTCATTTGCAGTTTTTTGTTTCCTGTTTACTCTAGTGCTATGTTTCGCATATTATTGTCTAAGACCGTAACACAGTTTAATAGTTTTGAAGGACTTGCTTTTTATTATAACACTTAAAAGTTGTATAACAGGACTACTAATAAGAAAGAGATATGACGTCAAAGTTGTTCCAAAATATTTATGCAAAACAGTTACATAGAAATTCTTTAATAAAGTGCTCGCTAACCACAGCAGTTGTCCTCATATATCGCTAACATACAATCATCTGTTACCTTCTGATATAGACATGAAGATCATATATGTACACAATTGTCTACAGGAATTCTCATAACTATAGACAGAGCATTGATTGATAAATATATATGTAAATTATTTAATACACATTTCTAATTTGAAGGGAAAAGGAAAGGAACTAAGAGGTCATACAGCAACACCACCGATTGTTCGAGCAGGAGAAACTACAACAAGGTCTGAATACATGTGTCATGGGTGACCATGATCCCAAAACGCAGGAATGCAGCAGACCATACCTAGACAGACGATCATCGTCATTCACTGCACATAAATACCTCAGACATTTCAATATCTCAATCCAATAAAAAGTATCCTACGTACGTACGAGTCGCTTTTGTTTACTAATGTCATTTTTTAATATACCGACTGACAACGAAATTTGTCCTGTTTTAATTTTTTTATTGGTAAAAAAAATTAAATCATGAGGTTTAATTAAGATCATAATAATCATACTTTGCACTGGTTGTGCGAAAAATTTACTTCCGAAGAACCCAGGAAACATTCCAACTTTTGAGTAGCTTGTCTACATATAGAAATTCTTCATCAAGACATATTGACGTGTTCATAAACAGGCATTTGTTTTAAAAATGTGTTCAAAATTTCGAAAAACTTAAAATCTTTGTTTTCCAGGCAATCTAATCAGCAAGCCTTATAGTATCATGTAATATTACTATTTTTATGCTAGCGAATAATAATATTATTGGAAGAAAAATTGCTTATATAATATTTATTATATATGTGTCTTCAACCTGTTTATATTAAATAAAACGTTTTGTGCTAAGCTCATTCAAAAACTGAGTACATTACAAATTATTTTCCCACAGATTGAATATTAATATAAAAATTCAAATGTTGCACTAAAGAAACTTTTATTAATGTGATTATTAGATATAGCAAATACTTAAACAAACGATGGTGGAGATTTACCAGTGTTTGGAACGGTACTAACCTATGGATGTGCCACGACCAAAAATTAGAAAAGTTCGATTCGAAGTATGAAACTGAGGTTTTAAAGGAAAATGAAAGGAACAATGCGAAGGGATAAAATTAGAAATGAAACCAATAGAGAAAACCTAAAAGTACAACCAATGAAACAAAATATCCATGAGGCACAAATACGTTGGATAGGTCATGTGGATCGAATGAGAGAAGATAGGATGCCTAGAAAAGCCTATGAATCGTGCACTGAAGAAAAAGCCGAAAAGGGAGATTTGCAATGAGGAGATAACAAAAGTTGCTACAAACAGAAGGATTGAGTGGCGTGATGTTAGAAAGACAGCAAAAATAGAAACAGGTACATATTAGGATTTCTCATATTTGACTTTTTTGCTTGTCCCGGAATTGCGGCAAGAAATCGGTTTTTTACCAGGATTTACCGGGATCCCGGGATGCAAAAAATTAAGTCAATATCTTGAAATAAATAACACAGAGAGTCATGGCCGTCCGCAGGGGGGGGGGAAGTGCCTGCCATAAAAATTAAAAAATTGAATTAAAATTTATATAAATTATTATTTGACTCTATGCTTTGCTCCCCCCTGGAAAATTTTCTGCGGACGCCCATGCAGAGAGTAGAAAAACTATTTTTAAATAAAAATAAAGTTCTTTCATAATTTAATGTTAGTTAACATATTTATAATAAATTAAATTCTGATATTTATGATAAATATGATATTTATGAAGTTATCATAGTATTACAATGATTTTAACACAAAATAAACGAGAATAAAAGTTTTTAAATATCCCAGGGTTATATGAAATAGCTTAAAATAGAACCCGGAACCGGAAGCCCGGAATTCTGGGATTCCGGCAATCAAAACCTAGTCCACATACATCTTGACAAGTCTTTTAGGGATTTCGACATTTTCGAAATTATGAAACCTTAAAAAAAAATTAACATTTGTGATGTTTCATTGTAACGAAAATTTGATGAAGAAGTCGAGTATGTGAAAATTCATATAGGGTGCTTTTTCATAACCAGAACCGGTTTAAAAAAATACTAAAAATGACGCACAGGAAGTGTAAAATGTTGCCTTTTATAAGTCAGATACTATCTTTAGGACAATACAAAAATGGATCAGGACCAATTTCGCTGCCACCCTGTATATTTAACGACGAATATTGGGACTATAACGAAAACAGTTACATCCGAAGATTGTGGTTTATGATGAAAATGTAAACCATTTTATAATATTAAGATTACTGTTTCTAGAAAGTTGCAAGATGTACTAATTTGACCTGGTGACAGTTACGGTCACTCCCGGTCATTGTTGCTTCCATTACGCTTGCAAATTGAGAAGTAATACCGCTCGTTGCTTTGAAATTGTAACCAACACTCGTAGTAGTTGCACGTATAGAAAGTATCTTACATAAGAATGTCAACAGACCGGGATACTCTATTGCCGGTAGTGCAATTTCCGAATGGCACGTTTATACAGAGCGACCAAAACGTTTGTCCCGAATTTTATAATAAAAATAATTTTAAGTAATGACAACAGCTGTTCTTCTTACAGCTGTACACAGAAAAAATGTAAACAAATGACAGTGAGTATTCAGCAAGTAGGTAGTCAGTTACAAACACAACCGATTTTCTTAAATTTCATTGATTTTTAATTTAATATAGAACAAAAGAGAAGTTTATTGTAAACACATTTAATACACTGGGGTAGAAATATATAATAATAACGCACGTATAAAAATATATGTGGGATTCATTAAGTACCTATCACAGAGAAATGGGTAGTTCCAAAAATATTCTTTAAAAAAAAGTCATATTTAAGAACACTTTTGTATATTATTATTTATAATTAAGCAATTATGTTTATTCAATGTTACTTCGTATTTACTTACACCTAATTTACTAATGTTATGGCAATACACCACAATAAATAATAACAGTTTGAACGATTATTCTCGAAGAGTCACTGATTCGATTTTGTGTATTTGAAACGTTGAATTAAGTTGCATATACAAAATATATCCCACGATCATGTGTAAAACACATAACATTTTTGAACCTAACTTTGTCTCTAAGCTTCATGTTTTTAAGAGTGTTGAATAAACTTTCCAGTATCTAGTATATTGTGACAAACAGCAATAATAAATATAGCATCGAAAATGCACAAAAAATGCGTAAAAATGTTTCTAAAAATATATTTTTGGAGTAACCAAACAAAATGATAACCCAAGAAACAAGTGTAATATGTGAGATCACAGATTGCTGTTCGAAAAATTACTGAATAAACTGTACAGGGTGGGCAAATTTCGATGTTTTAATAGGGAATCTCGGTAACTATAAGAGGTATCAAAAAACCGACCGCGCATCCTCGATCTCTTTTTTCGAGAAAAAGTTAATGGTGAAAACTAAAATTGGTTATCGTCTTTTGTTTTCGAGTTATCGCCGATAACTCGATTTTTCGACTTTTCGTTTTATGACTATATTTCGCTTGTTTATGAAAATAAACAAAAATAATTTTGACGTTCTACAGTCACTTTTTTGATAAGAATCCAGTGGAGTAGACAATTTAAAAATAAAAAATCCGAAATTTGAGTTGTGACATAAAGTTTTATTTTTTTAAATAGAACCCATAGTTGGCTATGACTTATTTAAATTCCTTATTTTTTTGTCATTCCAAATATATAAGGGTTGATGTAGTTATTTTCAATAATACGCAAGTTACGGAGGTTTTATAGTTTTTTTTTTAAACAAAATTATAGTAGGCTGTGAAAACAAAAACAAAACAAGGTGTAAAACCTTTTAAAACTCATTTGGTACAAATTACGAAGGTTTTGTAATTTGTTGTTGTGATAAACATTACAAATATTTGAACATAAGATAAACTACAATAAACTACATTACTGCAGATTCCGACTTTATCGTTGTTTCCTTATTTTTATATATTTATAATGATTATCACAACAAAAAATTACAAAACCCTCGTAACTTGTACCAAATGAGTTTTAGAAGGTTTTACACCTTGTTTTGTTTTTGTTTTCACAGCCTACTATATATATATATTTTTTTTAAACTAAAAAACCTTCGTAACTTGCGTATTATTGAAAATAAATAAATCAACCCCTATATATTTAGAATGACAAAAAAATAAGGAATTTAAATAAGTCATAGCCAATTATGGGTTCTATTTAAAAAAATACAACTTTATGTCACAACTCAAATTTCGGATTTTTTTTTTGAAAAATTAACTACGTCACTGGATTCCTATCAAAAAAGTGCCTGTAGAACGTCAAAATTATTTTTGTTTATTTTCATAACCAAGCGAGATATAGTCATAAAACGAAAAGTCGAAAAATCGAGTTATCGACAAAAGACGATAACCAATTTTTTTAGTTTTCACCATTAACTTTTTCTCGAAAAAAGAGATCGAGGATGCGTGGTCCGTTTTTTGATACCTCCTATAGTTACAGAGATTCCCTTTTAAAACATCGAAATTTGCCCACCCTGTACTGTCAGCATAAACTTTAACTATTTGGGAAAATTGCAAAACACTGGAACATGAGAAAATTTTTAGACCAAAATATTGTTTTAAATGACCAGTTAAACAAACAAATATGTGAAGGTAATTTTTAAATAATTTACACATAAATTCTTGTTAATTAAGGCAATAACATACTTTTAAATTAACCCTTTAACTGGTAAAGACGAGCTCAGTTCGTCAAGGGTTTTATGTACACAAATAGAGGTCACCAAAACGTCTGGTTTTTTATGCAACCTAATAACATTCATCTTAAACTGAGTGTGCCTTTATATAGCAGAATCATCCTCAGAATCAACTGCTCGAAGTAGTGCAGTGTTACCAAAATAGCGAAAATATAATATATTATGAAATTTGAAAAATATGCGTTTTTAAATTCTTTTGGTGCGTAAAACTTATTAAGATATACGCACTTTTATTTACATTTGTATGTCAGTTTTTGGTGATACTATAAAAAATTGATTGGTCAGTTAAAGGGTTGTGGTTACCAAGATACAGATACAGACCTTAGTTATAAAAAACTTTAGTTAAGTTCATATTTCAATCATATAAAATTTGTTGCATCTTATATCAGTAATTGTTGTAAAAACAAATAATGGGTACCTCTTAAGAAAATTTCAAAGGCTTTTAAATGTTTTAAAATCAAAAGTACGTACCTACTTTAAAAATTTTGTTTATAAGTTTGCCAACTTTTCACATATTTAAAAAAAAGTAGTAGCTTTTTATGTAGTTCCATCTAAACATGCATGATAGCATGAAATTTTGTCTTTTTAAAATAATCCATTATTTTTAATATTTTTTGCCTGTACTTATACTTACCCATTAAAATAAGGTCGACATGTAATTTAGTTTTCAAAAAAGCAAACATTTACTTTTTAAACCTTCTATGATTTCTGTAAGACCTACACACATATTTTTTTTTAATTAAAAACTACTAGCACTAAATATAACAATTCATACATCAATATATTTTTTATAAGGCTGCAGTTCTTTGTAAAAAAAAAATCTGAAAAGAGTTATTAAATATCTAACGCGATGTCAAAGATATCAGAGATGATTTTTCTGTAACGTTTACCTTGATAACAATTGCCGACCTAAACGCCAATTTAAGAAACATTCTCGATCACTCCGAATAAATACCGCTAGTAAGAACTTAGAATTAATACGTTAATATATTTATTTTGTTACGAAATACGATTAGCAGAGTTCAACAACCTGTACCGAATCGGAAGGTATTTGTAATTGCACGATCACAGTCTGGATTTTAATCTTACATCAAAAAAAAGTTTCTCCACATCATAATATTCGTCTTCATTTCTGTTACAATTTATGGTATTATTTGGCTCGCTTCTGCTTTCGTTGCCACGAGGTGTTGAATGTCAAGTTTAAATATATTAAGTTTTTGTTCCAAGAAATAATAACTGAGAAACTTGAAGACATATTTTTTTTTTATAAAATGTAAAACACGTTCTGAAATCAAGTTTCACAATCGTTTGCTTCGTTTTTACTGCTTAATTTTGTTGTGAACACCGGCTACAATTATAATTATCGCGGCATCGCTCATTTTGACCATCAGCGGCTTGTATGGGTTTACAAGCAACACATATTATAAATTATTTCCTCGATTTTATAGGTCTAACATTTTGTTTATGTCTTAGTAAAACAACATTTACTTTATATACAGGGTTCTCGTTTTTCGCGGGCCACTATGGGGATCTCGTAAACGGTAAGAGTTAAGACTTCGGTTAAATTGGGGCAAAGTTGTATATTCAGGTGCTTAATAATTTGATGCAAACAGAACTTATCTAGCTCTTTTAGTTTTTGAGATATAGGAAAAAAAGTAAAAAAGTGGATTTTTGTTTTTTGCCCGTAACTTTTTCATTTGATGTCGAATTTCATTTTTGTAAAAACATTTCTACGGCCACTTTTTACAAAGAATCAAATTCCCCAATTATAATTTTCCGTGCGACGTTTCGTTTTTTTTTAATCATCACCAGGTCAATTTTTTCTCATAGACGCTGTATCTGATTTTAACGCCAATTTGTAGAGCATTTTATTCTGAATTCGACAATGTATAACAGTTGGCACTTTTTTGAAACAATTGTTGTTAAAAATGGCAAAAACAAGTATTTTATTTAAAACAAATCCTAATCGGCATGGTAAATAATTGTCTTTGTCCCTTTTTCCTTGGAAAACAGTTATATTGCTAAACTTGCTTCATTAATATTTTTGAACATTATTAAGTAAATTTTGCAAGCGTTTAAATACTTTATTTGTGCGTTTCTGACATTTTTTGTAAAAGTTATAATTTTGTTTATTACAGAAAATCTTAATAAATTAAAGGCAAAAGAGGTTGGTATTTAATGCTGTTAAAGTGTTTCCGTATTTTTAGAATCGGTTATTTTTTGCCTTAAGTACAGTCTAAATAAATATACAGGGTGTATAAATTGGCGGACACACGTGACGATGTTCTTCGTAAAATTCTAAGTCGAAAATCTTGATACCAAAATGTTGTACTATGCTTCCTATGGCCTCAGGAACCATTTAAGGTTTAAGGGAAAAAAAAAATGGCAACATTGCATACATTGATTTGCGTTTGGACATTTTTTATCAGCAATTTTTACTTAGGTATTTATAATTTTTGTTCGAACTGAAAGCCTTCTGTTCGTAAACATAGCTGCAAACTTTTGGGTATCGTAAAACACAAACTAGAAATAATTACGAGAAAAACAAAGATGACGGCTAAGGACAATGTTGCCATATGTATTATTTTCATTCAAATCAGTGATTTACATATTTTCAACACCAATTTTTGAAAGGAAGAACACAATATCTTGGGAAGAATACTATTCGAAATTTATTTTTATTCCAAATTGCAGCTTTTTCATTTGCAAGTATTAAATAATAACGTTTTTTCACTACTAGTAATATAGCGTAGCATTATGACGTATATTAGAATGCCGTGAAATTCAATTTCCCTACCTATGCATGGTTACAGGTAAACAATTTTTCATTATTAACCACTGGTGAATAATGAACAAATTTATATTTTTTGATAATGCTGTTGTAGTTTTAAAGAAAAAAAAATTATAGGACGATTTAGTATGATCAAGAAATTCTCTTTATTGGTATTTTAGCATTTAAAACGTTGTTTAAATAAATTAATTTAATTTTAAAAACTTTGGTGTATTTAAATAACACGACTTTCGCGCCGAAATAAATGACGGTTGTCAATATCCACACCGTCGATTGACACAACGTAAAAAAGAAAAGTTTTAATAATGTCAGTATTTTAGATGAAACCATCGCTTAAAAACAATGTTTTTTAATAACAATAGTGATTTAGCAAGATGAGTAACACGCAGATTCAATATGTCTATAGAATAGATAGGTACTTAACTTTTTATATTTTAGGTTAGAAAGTGCGTAAATAACATAAATGGGTTTGTCTTACTAGTAGTGAAAAAAATAGTATATACACCACGGTAGAGAAGTCTTATAGCCTTCGGGCCCTTAGATCCCTCGGCGCTTCGCGCCTCGTGATCTAATCTGAGCCCTCAGGCTATAATAGTTGACTTCTCTACCTTGGTATATAATATACTATTATTAAAGGACTAAATGTCAAAACTTTGAGGACGTCTTGCAGACACAGCAAGCATTGTACAACATTTTCGTATTAAGATTTTCGACTTAGAATTTTACGAAGAACATCGCCACGTGTAGCGCTTCCGCCAATTTTTACACACCCTGTATTTACAAAAAAAAATTAAAAATTCACAAATTCGCAAATTACCTATTTTCATAAATGTTTCCCTAGTTAACAAATGGGATACAACTGGTAGAACATTGGGTAATCTTCAAGAGCAAAATTATTTCCGGTATCTAATTTTTTTAGGGTTGCTACTTGCTTATAGTATTTGTATTTTGAAAATAACAATATTAGTCATTACACATACATATGTAACTAAATAATATTATAATTGCTATTTAGCAAACACGTAAATTGCGTTGGAACTTTAAATTAAAAGTAACATCATTAGATGAATGCAATAAAAAGCAGGGCTTCGAACCGGAACTGAACCGAAAACCGAAAACTGGAAAAAACCGTTATTTTTGTCGAAACGAAAACCGGAACTGAACCGAAAAAAAATATCGGTTTATTACGGTTCGGTACACGTCCAACAAACTCGCGCGTTTTGTTTATATATGTATGTTTCGTTTAATAAATTATATTATCATCATATGTTATATAGGTACCTCTATTTCCAATTATTATACCTTATTATACCTTATTATACCAAATAAAAAGATTTAAAAAAAATAAAAAGTAATCACTCGGAGCTGAACCGAAAACCGAAAAAAAACGTTATTTTTGCCGGAACGAAAACCGGAACCGAACCGATATATATTTTTTGTCAATAAGAAACAGCTTAACAGCTCAATTTTATCAAATTTGGTCCTTCTAAATTAGCGTAAAAAAACGTAACTTCTCTAATTTGTAAAAATAAAGATTATTTTAACATATCCATTTTCGTTGGTGTTAAGCTAGTTCAACACATAAATGTAACTCTAATTGGTTAGTAACAATACTCCCAAGCAGGATTTGAAAACTAATAAAGACCACACCCATTCACAAGACAGGTAGTAGTATTTAAAACTAAGTATTCTGTTACTTAAACCTCTTTATTAAAACATTTGTAGGTGGTATACCATGTTATACTAGCGTTAGGCTCGTATTAGTTAAACACCTGAAGACGTTTACTGCAAAGTGGTGCAGATAGTGCATTTAATTTAAATAACGCGATCATGATATGTTGACATGAAAACATATACAAACATGGCTTATACAAATTTTAAACACATCAGTTAATTAATTAGATTAGTTTACTGTATCGTTTATTGTTATTTTATTTGATATATCGAGCTGTCGATATTTACTAACACATAGACAAACTGTAAATATTATGGCTTAGATAGCAGATTATGATTAGTCAAATGATGCCATACAAAGCGTGTCCATTAATTTTTGGGACTCATTATTTTTTAAACAAATAGCAGGCGTCATTTTTTGACGCCAAAAGACAACTGTCAAAGATAGGTTCACTACAAATTTCCACTCAATGGATTAACTACATGGCATAGTTTATGCCAAAGGCCAGGGCCGGGACAAGGGTGAGGCAAACGATGCACTTGCCTTAGGTGAACAATGGAACGGGGCGCCAAATTGATAAAAATTCAAATTAATAAATTGCAAAATAAAACATATAAGACAAAAACAAACGTATGTTGCAGTGTTTCAAAACTTCCCCTGTAATCAAATCAAACCCAGGGGCTTTTTTCGGATTGATGTTTGTTTTAATTTCAGTAAAAAGTTCTTTTGGAGAAGTAGGTCTAATGGCTCCCAAGGAAAGCTATTATAAAACTTACCAATCTTTTTAACGCCTCATTTAGATTAAGGTATGTTCCTATGATGTGGAAGGTGGCAGAAGTCATTATGATCCCCAAACCTGGCAAAGCTTCATCATATAGACCCATCTCTCTACTGCCTGTTATCTCGAAACTCTATGAAAAATTGCTGCTTAAGAGATTAATACCGATAATTGAAGAAAAGAAATTGATTCCTTCCCACCAGTTTGGATTCAGAAAAAGCCACTCGCCTATTGAACAAGTCCATAGGACCACAGACATCATTGAGAAGTCATTGGAAGAAAAGAAAGTCTGTTCCACTATCTTTCTGGATGTGGCGCAGGCTTTTGATAAAGTATGGCACGAAGGCCTGTTTCACAAGCTGAACATGATTCTGCCACTGCAATATTCTCAACTTTTGAAATCCTATCTAACAGAAAGGCACTTTAGAATAAAACAAGAGGAGGCTTATTCTGATCTAAGTGAAATTAAGGCAGGGGTGTCCCAAGGTAGCGTATTAGGTCCATTGCTCTATCTCCTAAATACTAGAGACATTCTTGACCTTGACAACGGTAAAATCGCCACCTTCGCTGATGACACGGCAATAATGGCTGTTGGAAAAGATCACGAAGAAGCTGCCAGAAAGTTACAAAAATCCATTGACAAGATCCACACCTGGACCAAAACGTGGCGTATCAAGTTGAATGACGGCAAATCTGTTCATGTCAACTTCACTAACAAACGAAATCAACATCTACCCGTCAAAATAAATGATGCTCAGATTCCCTACGCTAATTCAGCAAAATATCTGGGTATGACCCTCGACGCTAGACTCTGCTGGAGAGTCCATGTCAAAAAGAAACGAGAAGAGCTTAATATAAAATTCAAAAAAATGTATTGGCTCCTAAAGAGAAACTCCAGGTTGTCCACAGATAATAAATTGCTTCTATATAAGCAGATATTAAAGCCCGTGTGGACGTACGGCATCCAGCTCTGGGGTTGTGCCAGCAAGAGCAACATCCAAGTTATACAACGCTATCAGAACAAAGTACTAAGAAACATCTTTGATGCTCCCTGGTACTGCCGAAACACCGATATTTATCGGGACATCAAAATGGAGACTGTCGATCAAACCGTCACCAGATTTGCCAGTAGCCATGAACAGCGGCTGCTCCGTCACGTGAACGTCGAGGCCATCCAGCTCCTGGACAACACAAAGCTAGTGCGAAGACTCAAAAGGACGAACCCCTTTGAGTTAGTTTAGTGATTATGTTAGTAAAAGCAGAGCACAGTGCAGTTTTGTAGTACACGGTAAATTAGTGTAATTAAGTTGTTAGATCCTACGGTACGCTAGTGAGTATGACCTTAGTTTTAGGATTATTAAACCATAGATAAATTAGGTTAGAACAAAATTATTCATTGATCCTATTTTTGATCAGATTATATAATATTAGCAAATACCCCGAGGGAATTTACTTAAAAAAAAAAATTTAAAAAAAAAAAATTAAAAAAAAAAATGTTGCAGTGTTCGTCAAATACTTTAAGCAAACTAACGAAGCAAAGTTTTTAAATTAGATGAACCATCTCAGTTATTAGTTCCTTATGGTGATAAATATTTATTTACAGTAGCAAGGAAATAAGTAATATTTTAAAATCAGAACTTAGATGGAGATAATATAAAGATGCTATATGGGATTTCGTCTAATTTCAAGTTTTTAAATGGTGAAAAATTCAAGTCGATGGATACAAAAAATTTAAAAAAAGCAGCTTGTGATTTATTCCTTAAATGTCCAAACGATGTAAATTCTGTAGAATTCTTATCACAAATAATCAGTTTTAACAATCAGGATATGACGTTAATTCCAGACCTTAAAGCAGCTACAAGTTTACATTTTTTTTTAAACTATCCATGAATACAGTTTAGTTGAGTCCTATCCAAATGTAGAAGTTGCATTGAAAATATTCTCAACACTTCCAGTTACTGTAGCTTTTGGTGAAAGAAGCTTCAGTAAACTAAAAATCATCAAAACATATTTCAGTACCTATGTCACTTGCTCAGGAAAATATGTCAAATATGACAACTTTATCAATAGAAGAGGTATGTACAAAACAAATTAATTTTGGTATAAAAATTGATGCATTTGCGTCACTAAAAGCAAGAAAAGTAAAACTTTAAAAAAATATTTTATATTGGGCATTTATATAATTATTTATTCATGGTAACTACATTAAATTTTGTTTTTCTAAATCTAAAGTGTTATTAATATTATTTTGTCTCTATTATTAAGTTAAATTACTGAAAATATGTATTACTCTAACTCATCTCATGTGTTAGCACTCATTTTGTTTTTATTTTGTTAAATCAGGATCGTGTGATTTTATTCTTAATTTGTGAAATTTTATGTACGTTTTACTATTGTACTATTACTGCGTTCTGTGATTTTTTATTTATAAATAGTTACATTTATTCTGTTCCCAAAATTATTTATTTTTATTTAACACTTCCTAGAAATAAAATACTATACACATAGGGGCGCAAATTTACCTACCCTCCTGCCTCAAGTGAAATTTCCTCTAGGCCCGGCTCTGCCAAGGACCGCTAACTTTTTTATTTCTTAACGTAAAGATTACATTTTCATGTACAATTTCACCCGTGGCATGTAAACAGGTAAGTGAAAATTACAAATTGCCCAAGGTAGGTATTTAGTATAAATATATCAATGTCAAAATTTTTCGCTATACCTATAATTCACTAGTGCAGTTCTGTTTTCATAAATATCCATAACCTGCTGTTTAAAATAAACTATATTTGGTAGTGAAAACTTCGCCTAACGTCTAAAAACTTTTTATAATTTTAATTTTTCCACAAAGTATGTCGCTTTCACATACTTGTATTTGCACGCTAAAAGCAGTCCTTATAAATAAGATATATGAAATAAAAATAAACCTGTTTTAATTCTAATACCTATATTGAATTAAAAAAAATTGAAAAATAATAGTAAATCAATTTAAATTTAAATGTTGATTGTATAAAATCTACCTAAATTAGTTTTAAAAAGCAAAAATCGGTTCTATATGTTCTTATGGCTCACTTAATGTCAGAAATGTGGACAATATTTTTTGAAGATTTATTATTACAAGAACTCAAATAATCACATAATTTGAAAGATAAAAACATTTACGTTTAATAACGTTTTTGATTTGCCATTTAATAACATAAAAGGTTTGTATGTGAAAATGATCTCGGGAACATCCTCTACATTTTTGCGTTTTACAAAATGATTTGTTAATGAATATTTCTTACCATTACGTACACAAAATGTGAATATTCTCCGGGTTACAAATGTTATAATGGTAAACTTTTGATAAGGGTTCATAAAACCCCGATGTAAATATTCTGTTACAATTTTTTAGATGGACGCGTTCGGCAATGATATATTTTTTCGTCCGCATTGGCGAAGCAACAGAATAGAATTCGTTTGAATCCGTTCGGCATAAAAAATGTAATACGATTTATAAGTGTCAAAATCTCAGATACACACACGGTTCCAAGTCGTATTCCCTTTGTTAAGATGAAAACCCTCAAGGCTCCCTCACAGAGTGGTTGCTTAATACATCAGGGGTGAGCGTCTATAATACATACATCATCATGCAAAGCTTATTGAATTTCAATGTTGGCAATATAAGACATAAATAAGACTTTATATGCTGTAAGTATATATTATTAAACATATAAATGCAGACAACGTCTTATGTTGATGTTTTTGTTTTCATTTACTTACTTTTAACTTAGCCAGATCGGGATAATTGTAGAACATTTTTGGTTTTCTGATTTTTACATACATCTCAGTTATCGTTAACAAAATAACAAATCTGAGTCATCATATAAAATTTCAAACTAATTATATTTTCAACCAAACCAATAGTATCAAAAACATTTTTACAGTTTTTTAAGTACCAATTGATCATCTTATAACAAAACTATCGCGTTGAAAAAATACAACGAGCCTTCAAATATAATCACTGATGAACAAATAAAAATTCTATAATTTTTCAACATAGTCCCCTAGCATCTGGGTGCACCTGCGCTATTTATTGATCAGGAAGCTCTCTGATTGCTTCATCTAGTCCAGACAAGCGTTGATAAATTTATCATAAGAGATGAAAGAGATTTTTTTTTTCTAAAAATTCTCTTAAGAGTCTAAAGTTTAGACTCTAAACCAGGGACTGAGAACGGAACGAAAACGAAAACGTTAAACGAAATTAACCGAAATTTTTTTAAGAACGAAAACGAAACCGAAAACGAAATTATTATTTTTCGTTCAAGAACGAAAACGAAATAAATATTTTCCAAAACCGGTTTTAACCGGTTTTGTCACTATTTCAATTTTATTTGTTAAACACAAACGCGAATTTACCTTCTGTGCTGGGGAGACTCCACGAAGCAGTAAAAAATCTCACGTGAAATAAGTGAGCTTCACTTTTCTCCACATATTTACGTGAATATGTATTAACAACTTGATTGTTTATACTTGCAATTTCGTGTAACACAATTAACGGTACAGATATTCTCTATTTGTAATTTGTTTTTTAGATCATCAATATAGAATATACACTTGATTGGATGTATATTATCAATGTGTATGTTTTATTTGCGTTTAGACATAATAATAGTAAAATTTATTCTTACTTCGAAAAGGACTAATTTAAAAGAAGATTTATTGGAAGATGTGTTGCTAGTAAGATTTAACGGAATGTGAAAATGTATATTGTATGGTATGTACAAACTATAAAGTTAAAGTATATTTCAAGTTAATATAAGTTTTTTTTAATATCTTTTTTATTTATAACATTTAGTAAATTATCCACTTGAATTCATTCTTTTGTCTTTTTAAATAATTACAGCAGGATCTTATTTAATTCAAATGCATAGATTTTTAGTACTAAAACAAATTTAAAACAGCCCTACAGACAAGAAGTACTTAGAGGGAGACAAAGAACAAAATATGAAAATGTAGTGAGACATTGATGAGAAAAAAGAAGTTAGCTGGAGCAATGTGCCACAGTAAGTCAATAACAGACAGAGATGGAGGAACATAATCAAGAACTAGAAAAACGTACCTCAACACCGAAAGTTACTAGAGGGCCCGATTAAGAAGGAGAAGTGTTGAATACATTGAAACATTGAATTTAGTTTTAACAAATTGGAGATATGAAATTGAAAACGATAAAATAATTTTAGCGGTTTTTGTCGATCTGAAACGAGCATTTGAAACCATCTGTAGAAAAAGACTTTTGCAAAAATTACAAATGTACGGAATCCAAAGGAATGAACTAAAATGGTTTGAAAGTTATTTATCAAACAGATTTCAAAAAACCAGGGTGGGAAAAGTAGAGTTAAAGGCAATTGTTAACGAGTTAGGTGTACCACAAGGATCAGTTTTAGGTCCAGTTTTATTTAATATTTACATAAATGACATTAAGCAGACAGTTAAATCGTGTGACATGCATTTATTTGCAGATGATACGTTAATTTCGGTATCAGGTGAAGATTTACAAACAACAGTTAATGTCATAAACGAAGATTTAATTGAAGTAACAGATTGGTTTAAAGCTAATAAACTGGAGTTGAATGTATCTAAAACAAAATGCATGTTAATAGGTAATAAACAACTCAGCAATATGTCAAATGTTAATGTATTTATAGAAAATAATAAAGTAGAGATAATCATCTAAAATTTAAAAAGAACATAGATTATATTGTAAAAAAAGTTGGTGCAAAAATTAGTTATTTTGGGAGATTATCGAATAGATTAAACTTTGAAGCTAGGATATTGGTCTATCATACAATAATAGAACCATACTTTAATTACTGCAGTAGCATAATATTTCTAAGTAATGAGGGGGATCTGAAAAAATTACAAAAGCAGCAAAACAGAGCTTTGCGTATCATATTACAGTGTTCTAAATTAACTAAAATTGAATATATGCATAATAAGTTGGGGTTCCTTAATATATGGCAAAATACAGTGTATAACGTTTTAGTTCTAATATATAAATGTATAAACAATATGATGCCAGGATATATGAGTAAATATCTGATATACAACAAAGAACAGCATGATTATGAAACCAGACAAAGAGAACATTTTAGACTGCTTAAATGTAAAAAAAGTAGTACACAGAACTCGCTCTATTACAAAGGGCTAAAATTATTTAATCAATTACCAAACCAATTAAAATATTCTGTTAATCTGCATGCGTTTAAAGAAGGTTGTAAGACCCATGTAAAATTGCAATTTTAATTTGAAGTACTAGTTGTAATGATTAATGTATAAATAGTTTCTTTTATAACTAAATAAAGCCTATTACTATTATTATTATTATAATGATCTAGCACTCTCCGAATCCCAAAACAATGTAACAAATTATTGCAAAGTCAATAAAATTTTTATTTTATTTGGCGAATTAACTCTTACCTCCTAAAACCATTTCCACAATTCTCTGTAGCAGTACCTCTCGGACTTAAGATTCGAAACATTTTGAATACTACCTCGTATAACAGGAACATAATCGCAATGCGGAAGACAATAATAGTTTCACCTAACCTAATTTCGAGTGTGTATCATGCATTGTTAACAAGACCACCATTACCGTCCCACTTATTGATACATCTTAAAAACGACGTAAAACAGCTGAAAGTTGCCTACATCCGTACTACATTCAAATTTTTAAACAAAGAAAATTGCGTACTTAGTAATGGACAATATTAATAGCGTCTTTAAACAATTCCCAGCAATCAATAGTCAAGCTAGTTTACCTAAATTATGTTTGTAGGTCGCAACATGATTCGGATGTAATGTCCGCTGATAATGTGGCGACAAGCGGCTTGCTAACATATAATTACCCCCTTTTACATTTGTTATCCGTCCCCATCATTCGAGTTTCGTCACTCAGGAATTGTTTTATTGCGTTCGGTTTTATACCCCAACGCGTTAGTTAAACATCAAGTATTTTCCAGGTCTAATACATTACCACAATTGGCGAAATAAAAAGAATTTTACAGCGGAATATATTACCACGGTTTGTTATTATCAGCAATCCAACTACCGCAGATAACATTCAAGTGTTTGTTTCTGGCGTCAATGCCTACCTTTAATTTGTTTTCAAATTGTGTTGTTTAATCTTGATGGCAAAACTGCTGGTCATTTTATTATTCTGTTATTAAACTCTTATAAATATGCAGAATGAATAAGATTCGCTATAAACATGTTAAAATACAACAAAGTTTGTTCTGTTTACTTAACACTTTATAACAAGTCAACAACTACTGGTAATTGGTTTCTTCAATTTTATATAAACAACTTAAAATTAGTTACAGTGAATAAAATTATACTGAAATTTTTATAGTTACCATAAAGCTTGTAATATTTATAGTAGTTCAGTTTGGAACTCGTGTATTGTGACATTTTTATAGGCATTACCTAACGAATGTAGGATCATAAATATAGCAGGTAATAAACAATTTCAATAATAAATACTATAAATTGCTATAAAAGGATTGCTGGTCACTCTAATGACATTAAGATTAACACCAGTTTAAAAACTCCCAATGGTAGAATAATCGTTTTTTTTTTTAATCTGCCTTTTGCTTAATTTTACTTTAATCATTTTTTAACCTTACGCAATTTTCACATTTGATATCACTAAAGAATAATCTATGTAAATAATAAGTGTACAGACCAACTGAAGTTTGAGTTTAACTGTTGGGATTTTGCTTCTTGTAAGAGCTACAGCATAGATTTGAAAAAAGCTAACCTTTAATGCTAATTCTTTTTCTTTTTTAGTTGCCAAAGTTGTCATGTCCTTCTCTAGACATTTATGTTAATTATCGTAAATGATTTATTCGAAATCAAAACAAAGATTCCCAATATATTTAAAAAGTAAAATGATGTACATAAGGATCAAAAAGGGTGACGTCAAAAAACAGGTTGATGATTTTTTTAAAGCAAAAAGTCAAATCGAAAACACAAAAAGTAAATTTTTCAGATTTTTCACTTTTCATAAAATTTATTGCTGGTTTATTTAAAATAACCAAATACAAATTTTAAGTTATGAAGGCTAGCAAACTGATTTTATATTGAGTATGTACATAACTTAAAGAAACACTTGCTTTTTGATTTTGCACACTTTTATATGCGTATTGTAAAAATAGTGGATACAATCGTAAAATGCCACCTACATTCTGATAATAAAATACCGCGAGTCTAACATAGGAGAATGTATCGCCAACTTATATGTACACCTGTTATATTACAAGCAATTATATAATAGAGCTATTTCTTTCATTAAAATACCGATGAAAAATATTAACCTGGATATGTAACATTCCTATATTTTTCATACTAAGAAAATGCAATGAATAAATAGCAATTACATCGATCAAATAATAGCAAGCAGTTTAAACCACTGTATACTACCTTGTCTAGACGATAAATGTATTTAAAACTTATTAAAAATCATAAAACTTTGTCGGTCTAACTCATAACTCTACATATTTTAGCTACTTTTCATAAATTAATTTGTAAATTTAACTGAGCGCGAAATTAGTGTTAGGCACACGAACATATTTTGGTAGATTGATGTGAAAACGTTGACTCGTATCTTGACCAAGAGCTTTTTTGATTCGCACGAAACGCAAATTAAGTGTTAATTTTTCAATTACATCGGTGAATTTATGTAGTTGTTAACAACTTCATTAGAATATATAACAGTCCGTAACTTTATCAGTTGAAAACTGTTGTTATTTCTACAGAAGCAATTCTGTTCAACATATTGGTAAACTGTGCAATAGTTTTACTTTAAAACGAACCATATTTTTGAATCGTCTGTGTACGTTCAAAAGGGCAACAGTTTTTAAAACGATGTATTATCGATTTATAAATTAAACAAGACGTTTTATACATTTTCCCCTATTGTACAGGATGGTCCAAATTCGATGGGATTACATGGTTATCTCGCTTAATATTCAAGAGAGGGAAACGGTTAAATTACCAAAAATGTGCAGTTTTTTGAAACAAACTCAGAACCGTTTTCAAGAATATTCTATAATTTCCGGTTTTTGAGTTATTGTAAAAAAACTGTTTTTTTTCTGTCATATTTATAATGAGTATCTTATGTTCAAATATTTATAATGCTCATCTGAACAACAAATTAAAAAACCTTCATAACTTGTACCCAGGGACCTGAACAGAACCGAAACATGAACAAAAACCGGAACGAACCGATGCATTTTTGATGAACCGTGAACTGGAACTGAACCTTTTATTTAAAAAATCACAAAACAACAAAATCGAACCCCCTCATCTGGTTCACACAACAGTTCGGACCAATTTTTTTTTTCAATTTTCGTAATTTTGATAACATTTTACCAAAAATGGAAAATTTTCAGACAGTTCAATTCATAAATATGCATTGTCGTCATATTTTGCATTAAACTGGAACCGGAACTCAACCGTTGCTGCCCATACGTCTACCGAATCATTAGATATAAAATAAAAACCGGTGGCTCGGAATGTAAACCGTAAAGTTAAAATTTGTCGAACCGGTGACCGGAACTGAACCGTTGTTCTTTGCGGTTCGGGCCCCTGCTTGTACCCCATGAGTTTTAAAACGTTTACATCTTGTTTTTTTTTACAGCCTACTTTGTTTTTCCTTAAAACATTCCCAAAAACCTTCGTAACTTGCGTATTATTGAAAATAATTACATCAACCCCTATATATTTGGAATGAGAAAAAAATAAGGAATTGAAATAGGTCGTATCCAACTACAGCTACACTTTAAAAAAGGCAAGTTTGTGTCATAACTGTTTAACAAAGAGTGTAAAAAAAATTTTTTTAGTACCATCATGGTTTACATAAAACTGTCTTCATAAATTTTTATGACACATTATAAATATGACAAAAAAAAAACACTTTTTTCCCAATGACCAAAAACCGGAAATGATAGAATATTTTAGAAACGGTTCTGAGTTTGTCTCAATACACTGCACATTTTTGGTTATTTAATTGTTTCTGTATCTTGAATATTATGACAGTAAACTAATGTCAAATAACATCAATTGAAGGGGTTTACGCATAAATAGCCAAAGGCATGCATTTTTGGTAAGCTACTGTTGTTTTTTTTTGCCGAGGAACAATATGGTACTTGACAACGATGTTGTTTTGAAGGTTTGGTGCAAAATGTTGAAATTGCTGTTTCACTTTTTTATTTCTTTGCTGTGCGTGCTTTAAAACTATTTGATAGGACCCGTATTTCCGTTTCATGAAATTCGGTCAAGTGAAAAAACTAAATAAGCTTACACATGTAAAACAAGACCCCTTGTTAATTGTTATCAATATTTTTGACGCAGGTCCCATTTTATCTTGTAAATTCTCACATTTTTTTAACCTAATTTGCTTAATTACTTTAAATTTTTAAACTGATAAAGTATAAAATAATTATGTGTAATTAGAATATTTTAAACTTCTAAAACAAAGCTCCAATAAATTTAAAAAAATTAGTATGATCGTTTAGAGAGAAAGTAGCCTCCAGTCCTAAAATATTGTTTTGAAAAGGTAAAACATAATTCCAAATAAAAATTTATTCACGCAAAGGTGTAAGATCAGCACAGATTTAATTTTTAAGGCTAATAGGTAAATGTAGTTTGCTTTCTTAACATTTAATTTATTTAAAAAATATATTATACAGGAACAAAAAACAATCAGAACAATTTTACTTTAATAATGTTTAAATAACTTCAGTAATTATTTGAAATGGTTACTAGCTCCTCTCATAATTGGAATAATTCATCTAATTTAAACAAACCTGTATCTCTTATAATAAGCGAGATCCCCATGCTGGAAATGTTATCTGGGACACCCTGTAAAAATACATACAAGTTTGATAAGAAATCACTTATCATATTAATTTGTAAAAAAAATCTTTGGTTACGGTTTTTCGAGACTAGTTTTGAGACTAACGTGTCTTTATAGGTAGATTTTTTATTAAGAAATCTACAGAAGAATTAAGAGCAGCCTCGAAGCTAATCTTAATGTTCTGCAAGAAGAGATCCCTTAAACAAATAAGATAAATGAATTTAGAACTAAACTCACGTACCTACGTAAAATTTCATCAGTAATTAAGTTCAGACAAAACTTTTTAATATTTGAAGATGTTGATGACTGCATGGCTCTTAGAAAATAATGTTTGTGATCAGCACTTTCTTTATAACTATTTTATCATTTAAAACAATGTTTTATTACTTTAATTACTAAAACATGAATGAAAGCTTTTATTTACATAACGAAACAAAAATTGGTATTTAATTGTTTAATACACTTAAAAATCCTATTTAATGATTTTTATAATTATAAACCAACTTGTTTAAATTAATGATTTTTGTCTAGACACTGATCAAGGTCGAATTTATCGAAATTTAAACTAAAAATTGAAATTCAAGAAGAACTAAACCCATTCTGAAGTAAAACTACGCGGTACGTAGCAAACATAGACCTAAACGTGATTAATTCTACGATAAATACAAGATGTTTTTGTTAGTTAGTATATTTCATGCACCCTAATTGCTAGTCTTAAATTTTCCTGAAAAAAAGGAATTCTCAAGACCTATCGTGAACAGATTAAATTTCATGAGGAAGTCTTGGACTATTTCATATACAATTAAAAGACGGTAATCCCTTTATCCTTTATAAGTAAGTAACAAAAATTGGATCTGTGGAATGTGTGCAGAGCAGCTACCTAAAAAACATATTTATAGCTATAATTTTGTTAACGATAAAAAAACTTCGCTAATCCTTTTGGAATTTGTGCATAATTAGCAGCATATGATAACCCATTATGATGTGGTAGGCAAATACAGCATTAATACAATAATTGTTACATAACATGTTCAGTTGTTGAACCAGCAACCTATCGCGATGCTGTTAACATGAACGTGATTAGTCGGCGTTAATAATCAGCTTGCCTGATTGTAATACTCTATTCCAATGGAATTCTCTGGTCATGATTTTGAATTATTAGATGGATATGGATTCACGTAATTATTACGCAGACTGCATTGTGCCAGTACATTATAATATTAAAATGAATGCATTACTATGCAATTTTTAAATGCTTCTAGCGAAACCCGTTAGAGGCATGATTAAAGTACCTGGATGGTATTTTCATGTCAGATGCAGATGTGTAATATTTAATATTCACTATCAAGCTTTCGTATAAAACTTACATAAAATAGTTAAAGTATTAAACAGAAATAGATGCTTAACAGGAAAAATAAAAAAACATGGTGCTTTTCGTTGTAAAGCTGCATCAAATGTTTAAGGTTGTACGACGTTTCATCAGCTGTTAGGACACATCTTTAAAAAATGTGTTTTTGATAACAGAAGAAATGAGAAAAGACGCAAAAAAAATACTTTCAGTGGTTTAACGACAAACAAGATGAAGTTTACTCGTTTGGGCTATGGAAGTATACGATTTAGAAACTAAGCTTTGTTTTTCAAAAACAAAAGATTTCTGCGCCGATTCGTGGATAGGTTTTGGATTCACAATACATATCGCAGACCAAGACACAGCCAAAACAGCGGGCAGTGAGGCCGAATCAGCTCCGAAGGAGGGCAAAACCGATTTAGATATGTACCGAAAAGGTTATGGCGACTGTTTATTGGGATGCAAAAGGTATTATCTTGGTTAAAATATATAAGACAATATGGAAAGTACTAGGCAAGTTACCTGACCAGCTGTAACAAAAAATTCTAAGAAAACGTTTTAGCAGTGTAATGAAATATTTTTAAATATCTTTTTAAAAACGCTTTAAAATTTTCACATTTGCTTCCATGCATATTTATTTATATGAAAATAATCTTTAAATGTACTACTTAAAAATCTGTAAGCAAAACCTGATGATTTTTTAAATTTTATAGACTTTATGAACAAATTTTAATATAGTCGCTTTTTGGTTTTAGAATAGAAGTGCACTAGTTACACAACTTTCTAATAAAGAGTGAGGTTCCACATAGGATTCTATCTAACAGATTTTCAGTTTTTTTTACTCACAGGCTACTACTTCATTCATAACATTTATTAGACAAAATTCTCGCTATATTATTTCTTAAACGATTTTTTTCATTGTTTAAATTATTTAATATAGTTTAAATATTATTTATTTTTATTATTTTTTATTTACATTATTATTAACTGCAAATACACTTCTTAGCGATTTTTTTGCAATGATAGTTGCTATATTATTGGATAGTGTATTATTTTTTTGCAAAAAAAGCATCGCCTTAGTTAAGAATGCTATGATTGGGTATTTATTAAAAATTGGTTTATAACTTTAGACGTAATACGTCTCACAGATCACAAAATTTGGCAAAAATGGTAGAAATAACACACAAAACAGCAAAATTCTTATGACAACTATTCTGTCTCCAAAATGTTCATTTTATAATAAAAATGTGTTAAAAATAATATTTCAGTGTATCCATACCCCATGACATTACGCGTTACCGGCCATCTGACGTCATGATGTATGCCCAACTGGCATACCTTTATTTTTACACCATAATTCAGTCGGCCAGAATAAATTTTTGTCATTAGCTCCGTTTGAATGTTTGTTGTCATTAATTTGTGTATCAAATTACCAGTTCGAACATTGGAACAGCATTTGGCTAATAAATAGGCCAAGTGGTATAATGTATTGGTTGTGACAACCTGCATTATTGAACATGCCACAGATCACGCATATTGTAGTTATAGCCCTCAACAATGGCATCCAATGCTGCGATACAATTTCTCCCCTTGCCACTATCAGCAATAATCGCTTGTGACGAACAAGCAAATCCACGCATGCGTAATTTACGTTTAAATTGATATATTGCTGATAAACAATGGAGTGAACCGTGTTATTATGTTTATTTATAGTATTTCTTATTTATTCAACAACTATCGCACGTTTAATTCGCACCCTCTTTGTTTTGCTTCAAACACATTTGGTTCATTCCATTTTCCAACGCTAATTGAAAAAATCCTAAATCATACCAATTCCATTATTTGTTTCCGATGATATAATTGATATGTTTCTAATTATAAAAACTGTAAACTAGAACCACAATTTTCTTAAATAAATACTAAAATTGCTCACGTGATTTATGTATTTATTTATACAAATAAAATTAATCAAAAATCACTTATGTTTTTTTTTCGAAAAATCACTTTCAGTATGCCTGAACAATTTTTCGTTGGTTTCAATCTTATTTATTTATCTATGATTTAAATAGATGACAAAGACGCGAAGGTTTTGAAACTGGTCCAAACTTTCTACAAAAGATAGTTTTAAAAAAAATAAGTGCTTTACAATTAAACTTGTTTGCCTCAACAATGTTTTTATTAAGCTTATAGTTGTTTAGATCTGCGTCAAAAATTCGTTAAATCTCTTGATTGAAGTGTTAAAATCTTTTCGTTGAAGAGGGTAAACTTGTTCTATTACTCATATACTTTATGGCAACCTGAAATGTTTAATATTCAAATTTTCGATTTTTTAAGACAATGTATTTTACTGTGATCTAAAATCTTTTTCTTCATTTAAATCTATATATTTTTAAATATTATAACTTACATAAAAAACATTTATTGTAGTCGTTTCTCGTTTATGTATTTTCAATTTGTCACTTTTCATAGTTTTTAAATAAAAACAATTAATTTTATTACGTACCTAATTAATATCCGCTTAAATTCTAAACTTATTCAAATTAAGTTAACACTTGCTTACATTTTGGCACTTGTTTTGCATAAGCGCAGCCTACTTCGGTGCATAAAAATGCAATTAAATGGCTACTTTTTTGAAAAATATTGAATATCTCAACAACTACGGGGTTTAGACATAGGACACCCTTCATAAAAATTGAAGGGGAGAAAAAATGCTATCGAATAGCATAATAAAACAAGGGTGTTTATATTTGAAAAAAAATGAGTTATGTCACTTTGAAGTTTGAAAAGTTTGGCATTTTTTTGTGAACACCCTGTATCAATAAATTTAAATTTTTTATTTTTAAAATGTTGCTCCCTAACCCTAACCCTAACTAATTATATTGATTAAACTTATTTCTTAACTCCAAGAAACGAGGTCGCTACGATTTTTTAAGGCAGCTTATGTCAGATTTTTCTGAAAAAAATTAATAAGATGGCAACACTGTCACAAAATCAAAAAATGAAAACACATTCATGTAGAGGTTAAAAAATGATATTCGGAAACCTAAAAATATACAGGGTGTTCCATTTAAAAAATTCTTTGTTTTTGCTATAGCGAAAAAATGGAACACCCTGTATAGTTAAAAATAATTTTACGACGTAGATCTTTTTAAACCAATAATTTTAAGCATTTAAGTTTTTTTTTCTATCTCCTACGGGCGGGGCGCTATGAAAGCCCGACGTACTAATGCTGGACCCTGTATATAAGGGGCGGCAATAATCATTTACATAATAAAAAAACGTTTTATTTAGCCCCTAAATATTCGATTCATGCAAAAATTTGCGTAGGCATAACTTGTGGAACACCCTGTATAAAACAAAGGGTCAATCCTGGATTTTACTTTTCTTTAAAATTAAATAGAAAATGCTGTTTTGCTAGTGTTAATTAAATAAAAACTCAGTAGCTATTTTTGCCTCAAGAGTATTTATTTAATTTAATTGTCATTTTAAAGTATTGTTTAGATACCCTAAATATATACAGGGTGAGGCATCACTTATGACACCCCCACATATTTTGTTATTGGAAAGAATTATCAAAAAAAGTTTTGAATAAAAGTTGTTTGATACAGTATTTCCCAAAATATTGTCATGTAAAATTTGTGTTTTCTTTTGTTTTTTTAGGAGTTACGGCACCATATTTTATACTATCGCAAAAGTACAATTTTGTTTTAAAAGTACGGTATTAATTAATTTACATTAATAGGCTTTGAAAACGATACAAAACGGTAAAAAATGTATTACAGTAGTTTTATGGTTCCGTTGTAACCTAATTAACTTTTTTTAAATCTTTTACCATTTTGTATCATTTTCAAAGCCTACTAATGTAAATTAATTGATACCATACGCTTTTAAAACCAAATTGTTCTTTTGCGATGTTCTTAAAAATTTTGTTATGGAAGGGTATAAAAGTTTTAGTGCGTGGAGAAGAGAAAGAAAATGTCTTTCAAACCGTATAAAAAAAATCTGTATTGTGCCTTTAAAAAAAAAACAAATATGGTGCCGTAACTCCTAAAAAAAAAGAAAACAAAATTTTTACATGACGATATTTTGGGAAATAGGTAGGTGAAGGTGGTATATACTGGGACACTTTTTTTAAATTTTGCGTAACTTTTGAACGGTTTAATTTGCATACCTCAAATTGATATGAGATATTCATATTGCTTTAGTTTATCATTGCGTATACAAAAAAATATTTTTTTAAATAAAGGTACACAAATAGAGGGACTGTCCCACTATACACCACTTGTCCCCACATAAACCACCCCGTGGTACATTGTGGGACAGCAAAAAATATATAGACAAATGGTAACTGTCATTTGACATTTAATTAGTTGTTTTTTGTTTTTATTTTCAAAGATAGCTTGATAAGTGATGGGTAAAATTCGATTATGAAATAAAGCATAAGTAATTAAAAAAAGGCTTAATTTTAATTGTTTATTTTAAAAACTTTCACTTTTCATGGGCATTTAGACATTGTACTTTGAAAAATCAAACTAAAATTGAAAATGTTTTTTTGTTTTTTCAGTGCCCCCAAACGTAGTCGGTGCGCTTAACCTACACAGATTTTTTTTTTTTCAACACAGTCTTTATCTCTGTTTTTAGAGAAAAAAAATCTAAAGTCGGAAGTCTTTTTTAGAAAATTTACCTGATTATCTTCATTGTCCCACAATGCACCATGTGATCAATTTTTAAAAGCAACGATTTAATGAAAAACTTGTATGATTATTTTAAGTTTTAACATTGTACATACATTTAATATACTGTAAGGTACACCTACGCCAAATTTTTTAATTGTTGTTAAATAAATAAAAAAGTTTTAGCACATAAACTGAATAACCACCAAAAAACAATGCGCAGTTACCAAACATGCCTCACATGTGCAAGTCACTATGAGATTGTTTACGACACATACTGTAGACAGGATATAATGGGACTGCTTAACCGCTATTTTGATGTAAACAAACTTCAAGTACGGGGTAACAGATGGCCAAAATCTCTGTTGTCCCACTATATACCATGTCCCAGTATATACCACCTTCCCCTACTGTATCAAACAACTTTTATTTGAAACTTTTTCTGATAATTCTTTCCAATAACAAAATAAGTAAGTGGGGGTGTCATAAGCAGGGCTCGAAACCGAAAAAAAATTTGGTTAACGGTTAACCGAAATCGAAAACTTTATTTTTATAACGGTTTTTGTTGAAAAACCGGTTTTATTCGTAAAAAACCGGTTTAGTGTAAAAAACCGGTTAAATTAAACGGTTATCCGGTTAAATTAACCGGTTATTAAAATTATTTAGATTAGGAATGCAAAGTATGAAACGATATTATTTATTTATAATTTTATAATAAATGTACAATCAAGCGTTCAGTAATGACTTCTGGTAAACTAATCGCAAATAATACAGATTTTCTATTTTTCATCGTAATTTTTATTAAAAAAAGATGTTAAAAAAAACGGTTTTTTATTATTTAGGTTAAAGGTTACCGTTTTTTTTTTGCCTTTAAAAATAACGGTTTCGGTTTCGGTTAAAAACTACTTTTTCTGACAAAAAATAACTGTTAACCGGTTTTTTAAACCGGTTTAAAAAACCGGTTTCATGCCCTGGTCATAAGTGATGCCTCACCTTCTATATTATTTTACTATTTTGAATTCAATATAATCGATTTATTACGTAATATTCAAAAATTAACGCTTTATGTAGTAGCAAACTCCACAACTGTACATTCAGCACTGTTTAAATCATCATCTCAAAAATTCCGTACGCAGGTTGCTATATGCCATAAGCATATCGCAGAATTTATAAACAGCTTGTGATTGCAAGACTTTCCGCCTGTTTGAATATTTATTCAACCTAATTTATGGTCCCAAATGCATCTTAATTTTAATCCATTGTTCTATACCTACAAGAAGATAGAAGTTCTAAGTTAGTGTAACCAAAGTTATTTCGGTAATGCACTCCTTCCATTAAGTTTAACCCCAGTATCGTAACTCTTTGGGGGTAGCTACTTCCCCACCGCGAGGCACGGTAAGACAAAAGCAAGTTAGGGACTTATTGAATAGAGTTTGTATTGTTAGTTAACACTGCGCAGCTGCTGAAACCAAGAGAGCTCCAGCACAACCACTACGAGTTGAATATAATATTAGGCCACGCATCATTAGCTAGCAAGTGAAAATTTAATTATTTAATCAGAAGGATCATTATAAGCGAGCATGCACGACGTTTATCACACGCAGACAATTTGTTAATTTTCCAGTTAACAAAGTAAAACATGGAACGCCATAAAAGCCTCGAAAATAGTAAATTGTTAAAAGTAGTTTTAAAGACGTTACATTTTAGCCAACAAAATTACCCATCACTTAAGAAAATTTTTCATGCTATTTGACCAAAATTTGTTAATTACTGTCAAATTATCTACATACCGGGTGTAAACAAAATGTGGTACACCCCTTGTTTTTCTTTACTTTTGATATTAGATTAATGAAATTTTAGATATGTGCAAGAAACTGGGTTTTTTGAGCATATTGCAAACAATTGCTTCACTTCCGGTTTCGCCGGAATTGACCCCAAATTTTTTATTTCAAACGGAACACCTTGTATATTTTTAAATATTTAGAAAGAGGAAGCGATTTTGGATACAACTGCACTATTTTGATTAATTTTTGTAACCTCAAATAATTTTTGAACCAAAATTTAATTTTTTATTCAGTTTTAATTTAATGACTTTGTAATCATTTTTCTACCACCGCAATGACATGCAAACACGTAAACAAGCATTTGTTTGTTTCCACAGCGATCTTCCGTAGCACCTTGGTTTTTGTTTTGAATGATTTGTTTTGTTGCAATTATGCACAGTGAACTACCATTAAGAGGATCTCTTAATAAATCTTTACAATAATTTGAAGTTTTTGGAGCAGACTCTAAATAAAAATACAAGTTATTGGTAGGTAATGATGAATTCTTTAGAAGATGCTCCATTTAAATAACAGCTTGTACAACCATGGTTCCATTTAAAAAAATTGACCGATTCCGCAACCTTTAAAGCCGATTAAAGTAACCTAAATGTCAATTAAAATGTACAAAAACGTTTTTTGAAAAATTGGTGACATAACAAAATTCAATTTATGCAAATCACGGCACACTTAATAAAAAAATAAATTTTGATTCCAAAATTATTTGAGGTTATAAAAATTAACCAAAATAGTGCAGTTGTATCTAAAATCGCGTCCTCCCAAAAATGTAAAAATATACAGGTTATTCTATTTAAAATAACAAATTTAGGTTCATTTCCGGCGAAACCGAAAGTGAAGCAATTGTGTGCATGTGCTCCAAAAGGTCGGTTTTTTGCACATGTTGTTTAATAAATAAGGTTTTGTGTTTATTGGCATGTGTTAATTATTAAATGTGTATATGTGAATCAATATAGCGCCCAATACGTCATTTTAAATAATTTGGAAAGTACTTTAACAGCGGTCGAGTGCTCCGGACGAGTAAACTCGCCGAGGCTGATAGTATGGCGCACAGAGAGTGCACGCCCGTTCAAAGGCAATGCGCACCGAAAAGGTTAATCAGTAACCAAATGTAAATTACTTAAAGAGGAAAATATGAAAATCAAAAATAATCAAGCATAAAAAGGAATCACGGTTTTTAAAAATGTCAAACTACAATGTTAAAAAGTTATTCAAAATTTTGAATACTATTTTAGTACTTGTATTAAGATGCAACAGTAAAGAAGGAATTTTGCTTACAAACATTTTCAATATATCTTTAGCTAACAAGTCTAGTTACACTCATTTCTTATTTAATTACTTTTTTAGACAACTTCTAACTTACTATAGTGGCCCAATATTCCAGTATTTGTTTTGGGAGAACAATCAACACCTAAATAAAATATGACTGTTATAAATAAATATATTATATTCTGTAAAGAATACATTTTTTGTATAAAATAAATTATATACGCAACTTCTTTATCTAAAAGTTAGGCTCTAATAAATGTTTCTTGCGTCTTTGCTAGCTTCAAAATAGCGAATTTAAAAAGAATCAGACGTTAGTTAGTAAATCCAGAATCCACACATAATTTAATTAACAATGCATAATGCATATTTTAAAACATGCGTTCAAAACTTAATATGGTAAGTATTTTAAAGCTACCCAAGGCTTACACTGAAACTAAAGATTAAAGAAGACGTTTAATATTTTAGTTTCCACTTCTTAAAAGCTTTCAAATCATTTGTTTTTCTCCTCCTGTACAGGGTGGCCTGTTTTCGATGCCCATACAGGGTATCTCGGTTATTATTAGAGATAGAAAAAACTAAGTACATAGTCTGGATTTGTTTTTTCGAGAGAAATTCATTGCCGTAAACAGATTTTTGATTTCTTTTTTAATTTTCGAAATATAGAAAAAAAAACGATTTTTGGCAATTTTCAAAAATGTTAAATATCTCGTTTAAACGAAAAGATAGAAAAAAACTTTAAGGATATTTTTGGATTGATTTTTTGTGCTTAATAAGATAGCGATGTTCAATTGTTTTTTACTCATATCAATACCGTTATAATACACCTAACTTTCTTATTTTAAATGGCAACCATAAGCAAATTATGTCTTTTTGAAAAGCGCAAAAAAATGTTAAATATCTCGCTTAAACAAAGAGATACAGAAAAACATTACAGACATTTTTGGAATGGTTTTTTGTCCTTAATAAGATAGCGATGTTCAATTTTTTTTACTCATACAAATATTGATATATTACACCTAACTTTATTATTTTAAATGGCAACCATAGTTGGCTTTGACATGAATCGAAAGCTTATTTTTTGCGCTTTTCAAAAATAAATAATTTGCTTATGGTTGCTATTTAAAATAAGAAAGTTAGGTGTAATAGATCGGTATTGATATGAGTAAAAAACAATTGAACATTGCTACCTTATTAAGAACAAAAAACCATGCCAAAAATTATATTTAAAGTTTTTCTCTAGCTTTTCGTTTAAGCGAGATATTTAACATTTTTGAAAAGTGCCAAAAATCGATTTTTGGCTATACATATTTCGAAAATTAAAAAAGATATCAAAAATCTGTTTACGGCAATGAATTTCTCTCGAAAAAAGAAATCGAGACTACATACTTAGTTTTTTTCTATCTCTCATAATAACCGAGATACCCTGTATGGGCATCGAAAATAGGCTACCCTGTACACCCTGTGTATTAGGAATTTTTCTACAATCTCATCTTATTTTAAGTAAAGTGTCCTTTTCACCTTCTTTTTTAATTACCTATTGTGCTAACTAGATTCCATCAACACTTAAAATAGCAAACTTATTTAAACATATTTACTGCTTGAATTTAAACGTACATTTATATTATTATGCATTTTTAAAGTAAAAATACAAACAAATAAACCAAACACATGATTAACCGTCTATGCTGAGGGGAATCTCACAATGCAGTAAAACAGCGGTTCTTAACCGGGGGGCCGTGAAAGATTTTAAGGGGCCCGCGAAAAATTTATTTAACGTTTTAACTTTTTTAAATATTGAAGTCTTAAAAAAATATTTTTTGTTCCTCATTTTACTCAAACCATCGGAGAGATATCTTCTTAAATAAATCGTCATATTTTTGTTACTACAAACTAGGGGGCCGCGAAAATATTTTAGGATATTTAGGGGGCCGCGACTACTAAAAGGTTAAGAACCACTGCAGTAAAATACCTCACTTGAAATAAGTGAGCTTTACTTTTGTCCATATACATACAGATTGCAATTTCGTGCAACTCAAGTAACGGTACAGTTATTCTTTCATTCTAATTTGTTCAGTGGATCATCAATAAATAATATACACTTGTTTGGACAACAAAAGGGTGCGTAATAATCACGTAATTTTTAACAGTTTGAAAATATGACGTTTGACGTTGATGATCTATGGTTTGACAAACTAGTAGTGTTTTTTGCACCTGACGGGTGTTATACTAAATAAAATGCAATAAATTTCTTTGGTTTTATGTTAAAAATGTATTTAACAATTTGGTAAATTCCATATGGCGATTCACTAGTCTAAATTATGCCGTCCATAGTCCATAATGACCAAAACTGAACATATCGCAGTTTACAATTGAGGCGCCTAGTGCTAGAGTGGCCTAACTCCATCACAGTAACAAATGAGAAAAGGGCATTTTAAGTTTCAGCTTGTTTTTATATTTTTAAACCTACATTTACAAATAACACACTTTCATAGTTGGTTATGTTTTAAACTTTCGAGAGTTTCGACGTTTGATGCACACAGTGGTGCCAAATCCACAAAATTGTGATTTAGGCCACAATTGCTTTGGAAAAACAGTAAATTATTCGGCCGCATTTACAAACTTTTGGTTCAATCTATGCCTTACAAGGGGAAATTAAAGTTGGGCTTTTAACAGGTGGTAGTTATCAATCTCTACTATACATTGGTAGTCTACTGATAACTCAAAATTTGCGATTTTGTGGGTTAGGCCACTTTAGCACTAGGCGCCTCAATTTAGCGGGGGCCCAACGATTGCTAAGAAACAAAAACAATAATGTAAATGTACTTTAAAATTCATAACAAACATTTAATATCTCACATTAATTACCAAAATTTGTTTTTATTTGAAGGCAAATAATACTGATTTACATATTATTACACACGAAGGATATGTAATCTGTATAATCGAATATTCGAATAATTGTGGTTTAATCGTAATAATAGGTTTGCCAACACTGTCATTTTGACATTTGACGATCGTTCTCTAGAAAGTTAACTGCTCTGAATTTTGTAAAAAAAAGGGTGGTGGCTAATACGTCGTCGACTTGGTGACTAAAAAAAAAAAACGGTTAAACCTGTTTTAATCGTTATTAAATTTCGGTTAACAAAAACGCAAACAAAATTTTATCAGTAGGAACGTAAAGAACGAAAACTTAATATTTCATTCCGATAAAAAACGTACGAAATATTCTTCATTTTTAGTCTTTACTAAGTCATAAAAAAAATCAAGTGCTATTTGAACAATCTTAAAGATCAGTATGGAATGTTAAACAAATAAATTTATAATTTCACAAATTTCAATAATTTTAGTTTTTTTTTTTTAATGAAAAGCCACAACTAATTATGGTTTAGACGTTTAGAGTGATATTATTTCACATATTATACAATAATCTCACTTCACTTAAATAAAGACACCACTTCCGGCGTTTATCCCGTAACTTAGAAAACAAGAGGTAACTTAAACAAGACAAAAAGCTTATAAATACAAGCCCAGCGGTGACAGAATGATTGATGAAGCTTTCATAAAATATTTTATCAACATGGAGGTACGTCGATCTCTCTCTAGTACATAAAATCGGCGAAAATTGAGGGAGATAGCGCAGTGGTTTCCTAAAATATGATCGGATTATTCAAATACGGGAAGCTATTGAATATGTTGTAGTAATTAAAAGCTGTGCATGGGGTGTACTTATCATAGCGGCTTACAAAAGACGCGAATTTACACCATTGATTAGCAGTTAATATTGTAATTGGCATATTATTCATCTACTCCTGCATACAAATACGATCATTGTAAGAATTCAATGAGCATTGTTGTGATTTTAAGTCTTATATGGAAGCCTATTAAGAATTTATGATTAACGATTACGTAAAAATTTGACCGTGAAATTTATCAAATTATAAAGTTGCTAAATTTGGATGTGCTTAAGAATGCACAAAGGAAAAAAATGTATAGGATAATAAAAAACGAAAATTAAAATTGCGCTTAATCCGAACAAAGGAAAACTAAACAGAAAATAAATAAAATAAAAATAGCTAAAAAAAATACTAAAAACCAACATTGGTTTAATCACCCAATTACCTTTAAAATGGAAAACTTTTAACAAAAATATTTAAAAAAAACATTATCTTTACTCAACTTAATGAAGCCTTTATTGAATTTTTGAAAAGCAATCTTAAACAGACCTTTATTTGACAAAATACGAAAACTTGGTAATAGTTTTATCGTTTTATCCATTAAAAATCGCACGTTATAACTTCATTCTAGAGAAAATGGTTGATTTAATGACGATTAAAATGTTAGAAGTTTCAAGATGCGCTCAATAAATGTCATTACGGACAGTTTTAACTTGAAATTAGCACCCTTATTTTTGATTTTTTTAAATTACAATAAATTGTTCAACTATCATTAAATAATTATAAGTGCATCCCAATGCACAACGCATATTTAAAAGAGATTTTTAAATAAATTTTGGAATTTTTATAATAGCCCAACGGTAGTGGCTATTAAAAAAATCCAAAAACGTTTTCTAAAAATGTGTCTTTTTTTTAGTAAATTCTTCATACCCTAGGCCAGGGATGGCAAATAGGTGGCACGCGAGAGATTTTCATAGATAGCTTGATAAGTGATGGGTAAAATACGATTTTTCTTCATTTTGTGACTTACTTCAAAAATAGATGTAGCAAGTAATATCTCATTTTAAAAAGAAAAAAAAAGCACATTCAACTATCCCATAACCAACTTCACGGCCCATAAGAAAAAATGAAGTTAGGGGTAATATCTCAAAAATGGTAGGTGTTAAAAATAATCTAAAATAACAGTTACATTCTGCATTAAAAAGTACCTCAAGAAAGTACAAATAAAAGTGTTCTAATGATTAAGACAAAAAAGTTATGAGAGAAAAAAGAAATTCGACATTTTCATATTTTTTGGTATAACATCTGAAGAACGAGATTTTTTGTACTTTTAAAAATTGATTGTGGTTCCTCTCATACCAAGGAATAATTCATCTAATTTAAACAAACCTGTATCTCTTATATAATAAGCGAGATCCCCATGCTGGAAATGTAATCTGGGACACCCTGTATATTTCGAAAGATATAGACGAAACATGTTTATGTAGTAAACTACAAATAATAGCAAGGCGAGTTCCAGAAATTACTTCTTTAATAAATGTCCTCTTATATATTCATGTAACAATAATTTAGAAAATAGTGTTCTATATGTGTTTATTGTTCTGAGAATTTTTGCGACATTGCCAATATCGGTAGCAAGTTCAGAAAGCAATTTTTTTAAATTTACACTTATAAAAGCGTACACTCGCTGCTCTACAATGTATCAGTTGTAAAAAATTGTAGCAGTTATAGATTTTTTACGCACTGTAAAATGACTAATCTTATAAGTAAACACGATAACAAAGAAAATTTTATTGAGCAATGCTTTATAAAATCCTAAAAGTTTTAGCTAATTCACTGCACCAAGGGTTCACAAAAAAAAATGTTTTTAAATTTTTAAATTTTATGTAAAACCGCTTTATTTAAAATCGTTCATTCCGAACGAGCGTATTTGTGTAGATATCACTTTTGAATGTGAACAAGTATGTTGCAAGTTGGTGGAAAATTGAGAAATGTTTAATATACCACACAAAGGATTACATACATAAAAAATTGAATGCTTTTTCCTACAGTATATTTGCTCGTATTATACACAGACAAATACAAGTCGAGTAATTTTCTCCTGCCAGCTTTCATTTGCGACAAAAGACTAAACATAAAGCTGCCTTAGGCAGTTTTACTTACTGAGATGAAAGATAGTAATGTGTAAAGTCTCTTTAAAACTTGTGTAACGTCTATTTGCTGAAGAACATGAAAACTACGCACTAAAAACTTAATTGTTACTTTTAATTTAAAAAACAGTAATAAGAATGGATTCATAAGTAATTATTAGTTTGACAACTTTTCACAAGATATATCTGAACCAGGCCCGGACTGGCCATCTGGCAGTTCGGGCAAATGCCCGAAGGGCCGGTGCCCGAATGGGCCGGTCTAAGCTACGGGATTAATAAGTTCGGCGCTGAAGTATAAGGAGCGCAAAAATTATGATAACAGGTGCCATTATAACATTTGCCCATTTAATACGGGCCGTATTCAATCTTCATATTTTTCTGGGGCTCCACAATACGCAATAGCGTCGTATGTTTAATCGCGCCACTCGTGCTTCAGAAATAGTTCCAATATTATCCGAACCCCGAAGCCTAGCTATAGATGGTGTGTGCATGTGTAAATAGTACTTTCATAATCTGCTTATTTCATAAAACCTATTGTTTAATAAATAGATTCGTAATAAATATATTGATGCGAGTTTATTAAGTCTGTGTAAGTATTTACCATATAAAGCTTTTAGTGGGTAGTAAAAGTTGATGCATGCTCTAAAACTAATTTTAAGCTGGAAAAATATCAAGAAAAATTCATGCGGCCCGCGAACCCTAAAAATACGGCCCGCGCGATGTCAGACAATCCGCCATCTTGAATTCATACCAGATAATTTGCTTTTCACATGTTTTGACATTTCGAGTTTTTGTTGGTTCTCCACAAATCAAAGTCTCAAAAACACTTTTTTCTTGGCCCGCCAAATATTCGAAGTTTACAATTTGTCCCGCCTGGTTAAAACTTTGGGAACCCCTGCACTAGATTTTAGCGATTTTAGAAATATGCGCAAGAGTAAAGTGCCCATATTATAGGTTTTCAAAAAAGTTTTTTTGGAACTTTTTTAGGATTCTTAAAATACTAGCACTTTATTCTTGCAAAAATATTTCTAAAATCGTTAAAATCTAATGTTATATCAATTTTTATTGAATTTTTTTGAAACTTAACATTAGTTTAAGACCATGCAACAACTTTTCCTAATAATAAATTTTTTTGAGAGACCGATAATAAAAAGCTTTTCCATTTGTTGCAGTTTTTTTTAATGTTAAAATTACTTCAAAAATAAAAATTGGAATTTTAACGTTAAATTTTGCATTTGGTTTTATTTTCAATTCTAAATAATCTTTCCCTATGAGGTTTTTTTGTACCTCTTCAATAAGGGCACATTACTCTTGTGAATATATCTGAAATAGGTAAAATTTAGTGTTGTATGAATTTTTATGAAATTTTTTCATCTTAAAATTAGTTTGAGGTAATGCACCAACTTTTATAAGGAACTAAAAAAGTTTACAATAAAATTCATAATAAACAATTATTCCATTTTTTGCATACTTTTTTAATGACGCTGTTTGGAGAATATAATGTAACGTGAAAAATGAATAAATTAGTTGTGAAAAGGAAAAATAATAGTCAAGTTTAAAAAAAAAAACATCAAAAGTTCTTGATTTTTTTAATTTTAAATCAATGATTGTTGATTTTTTAAATAAAAATCAAATTTTGACCAACCCTGGCTGTGGGCCTCTATAATCTGAATGCCCGGGCCGGTTTTTGTTCCCAGTCCGTCACTGATCTGAACTAACAATAACGAATAAAGAATCAAGCTGTTAAATATAAAAAGCAAGGTTTTTGTTAAGCTTAAAAAAGCTTTATAAGTAAGCTTCGGAAAAGTTGTACCTAAAAAACAAAAAAGGATAGACATAAAATTACTAAAAATATACATTATATAAAAGTTCATCACGATATTTTTTTATTATAAATACAAATATGTTTTTTGGAATTTGCCCGCGTTAAAATTTGTTCATGTGCTGCTCGCGTTTGGGTGAATACCCAAGTACAAATTACACGATAACTTTTGGGGGCCACTAAATTTTTTTTGTCTAGGAGCGTCAGATACTCTTGCGCCGGCCCTGCTTAGGCTACACTTTAGGTAGCTTGTTTCCATGAAAAGTAATGGGTAGCACCCATATTCAAGCAAATGTATGGGTATAGACAGATCCAGAGAAAAAAAAATGTTGGCAGAACAAGGAAGAAATTGGAAGAACAGAAAAATAAGTGACGTAACGGACACAATAGCCTAACAAGTGTGGAAGATGTTGAAAAAAAAGGACCTATACCTTTATTATAAATACCAGGGCTCAAATGTCAACTGGATACAAAAAAAAATTGAAATGAAATATAAGTTGTTTTTTTTATTTTTCAGGATAATATAATTTAGTTTAAATAATTATTACCGTGAAAGTATTTTTATTTATCCATACTTCTATCTCTAATGGTTATCAATATTCTCATGTTCTTCTTATTACATTAAATATATCAAATTTAAAATGTAATTTTTCTTACGTTGTTGTAGATATCTTTAAAGAATAGATAATATTTTACTGAAAACGAAGCAAATAAAGCACATTCAATATGTGCTCGATGTGCACAGTTGCAACAAGTATTACTTTTCCAGACATGGAAAATTTCCTCGGATATTCTAATATTATTCCAAAGCCTTAAAGTAGCGCGCTGGATTATAAACGAAGTAGAACGGAATAAAAGTGACAGACTACGAAAAACAAATAGCATTGGGAAAAGAAATTGCGAGGGATAAAGGAAAAGCATTCAAATATGCTCGTCTTTATTGAGAGTTGACATATATGACGCGTCTATGATTATCTTTAGCAAAAAAAGTGTATTGTTTTGTATGCACAACTGGAGTGCAAATAATATAAGTAAAGAATGAACTTTCAAAAACATTGCCGAAGGTAAATTTTAAAACAAGTTTTATCGAAATTTCTTACAGCATTCAGTAAAAGTATCAAATAAATGAACAAAATTAATTAACTTAACACTTAAATGGTAGAATACACCAATTAGGCAAATAAAATGTACACTAGCGATAATTAAAAGAATGAAATGGATATAGATAATTCAGCAGTTATTAATAATCACCAATATTATAACGTAGATCAATGTCAATCAATTGAACTAAACAATTATTTTTTTATACTTTGCCAAAAATGTTTTATATAGAGGGTGATTGAAATTCGAAGCATGGGGATCCCCCTTAATTTGACAAATTTGCTAAATTTGGTGCTCATTAATAATCCAAAGAGAAATTAAAAATATCTCAAACGGTATCTGAGAAAATTGGTAAAAACCGGTAAATACGATTTTTAAAAATAGCCTATAACATCTTTGGAGTATAAAATATTTCAAACGTGTAAAAACATTGCCAAAGCAACTTTTTAAGCCGCATCGGATTATAATCACTAAATTATAGGTCGATTCGTTTTTGTTTTATGACAACCAACTTTATTATTTCTCATGGGCGCAATTTTTGCTATTTACATAATAATAATAATAATGCAATTTATTTTAGCGATTTGCAAATTATGTTTACATTTTATAACATGTACAAAATGTACATAGATAAATATATAAAATTTAAAACTTTTCCTAATTTTTTCTGTATTCATTGATGTATGTATCACACTTAGCATTTTATTTCTACATTAATTTAGAAATTCGACAACAATGCTTAAACTCGAATTTCAATCACCCTGTACTACAGGGCCTGTAGATACATATATTTCCACGTTCGGTTTATTAACAAATTGTTATTATTGTAGCTATGTAGCAGTGTATTTAATGTGTAATAGGTACAGCAGTAGCGACCTATAAGTAAAAAAAATTACTTATAAGTAAAACAGTTTCAAAACACACTCTTAAATAAAACTTATGGGGGCACAAAATTAACAGCTTCAAGAAGATTCTTGAATAAAAAATTATAATTTTTTACTTAAGGTTTGATTTGTTAATTAGCATATTTCGAATGTAAAAACTGAACGTTTGAATTATTAAACAAATATGGTTTACTTGCAAACTGTTTTGGTTATTGCAACTTTTTAATAATGATTTTATTTATCATCAAAACTTTATAACTTATTTTAATTTTTTTGGTATAGGGTGTCTTAAATTAATTAGCCGGTCAATTGTCTATACTATTTGTAAGAATAACCCTAAAAATTCTTCTCAAATGGCGGAAAAATTGCATAAAATGTTTTAAAAATACACTTAAAATATTTTTATCTTTTGTTCTCCTTCTTAATCAAATTTTATTTTCGGTGTCGAAGTATGCCTTCCTATTTCTTGATTTTCCACATTTTTTATCGTTAGCTAACTCTGACAGATCTTTCCAGTTGGCTTATCTGTCTTTTAATCTCTGCCTCACCTTATTTTCCATTTCGTTCTAGGTCTTCCTCCACTTTTTTTTCCCTCAAACTTCGTTTTCTATGCCATTTTCGCAAAGCTACTTTTTGACATGGGTAATAAATTTCCCAGCCATCTTAGTTTCACTTATTTTTTTTGTGTTCCACTCCAAGGTCTTTCTAATTTTATAATTGCTGTTCTATCAATTAGCCTGCATCCTTCTGTTCATTATGAAAATCTAATCTTCTGAGACTGTATCTTTTGTTTTTGCTTTCGCGGTAGTGTACACGCTTCTAACTGTAAGTAAGAATTGATTCGTACACTACGTAAAATATTCGCTTATCTATTTTATTTAAACATTCCTGTTATTTATTTAACATATATTAGTCACATGGCAAATTTTTGTTGCTGTGGCTTTTTTGCTATTTGAATCTTCTTTCAATCTTCTGCAATTATTGCTCCTAAATAATTGAAACTTGTTCCCGGTTCAATCTTTTTATTATAACATAAATAAAACGTTTAATAGTTTTCGCTTATTTTTGGCAAGCATTATTAATTATTTTACTAAGCATTAATAAAGTGTTTGATCGAAATCGCAGTATTTTTTGTTCTCATTTATTAAAATACACTAATAACACTTTTGATCATTATTTTTCCAATAAAATGATCAAAATCAAAGTATTAATAGACAAGAAAAACAACATTTGCGTTTCAATGGGAGTCAGTAGCAACCATTTTTTTGACTTATATGATAAAGTGCATGAGATATTTAACTTTTATCTTTAAAAAATGTTCTTATTAATCCCCATTTATGTGCAAAATTTGCTATCTGAGGTTTTGTAGTGTTATTTTTGAAAAAAAAACGTTGTCGACCTGATTATGGCTTCTGGGACACCCTGTATAATCCAGGATAAATGTTCATCATTTTTTATCCCATCGGAACGAGCTTTTATCAAAACAGCCGTGTAAACGCCATAAATGTTTTGTGTTTTGGCCTCATATATAACTCATCGTTTTTTTCGCATGTGAAACAAAAGCGTTCTGCTCGTGTAAATTAATCCTTGCAATACAAATTTTTAGACGTCATGTTTGATGCTTGGTGTAACGTCAGCCACATTTTACGCGCTAAATGGGTGGTTATTTAGGGACGAATAGGAGTAGCTGTAACAACCAGAGTGAGCTGAATCGCCAAGTGTCCACAGAGCTGCTATTGATTATATGTCACCCGACCCTTCACGCCCGATTTACCACGCACCCACTCTACACTGGACTCTACATATATCTGACTAACATTGACCAAATATTCGCTCTTAAGGAACTAAATATTAATATAAACTTTATTGATCCATAATGCGCGCATAAAACATCTATTAAGATTTTTGGAGCTTTTCGAAATAATGTACCGGAAAAAGTAGCTAAACACCAAAAACACAAATAAAAGGATCAGATTGCTCGATAATAATAGCAGAAAAGCCTACTATAAGGAATTTCATGATAAGAATAATGGCTGACATACGAGGGAAGTTCAGTTTTACTCGGCGTACCAAAATGACTCAAGAATAACTTTTTAATATAAATTACCTTAATTAAAAATTACTTTTTTTAAAGGACTTTTTGTCGAAATGCAATATACAGGGTGTCCCAGATTACATTTCCAGCATGGGGATCTAGCTTATAATACGAGATACAGGTTTGTTTAAATTAGAAGAATTATTCCTTAGTATGAGAGGAGCCATACTCAATTTTTAAAAGTACAAAATTCCTCGTGCTTCAGTTGTTATAAGAAAAAATATGAAAATGTCGAATTTCTTTTTTGTCTTAATCGTTAGAACAATTTTATTTGTCCTTTGTTAAGATACTTTTTAGTGGAGATTGTAACTGTTATTTTAGATCTTTTTAACACCTACCATTTTGGAGATATTACCCCTAATTTCATTTTTTCTTTTGGGCCGCCAAGTTGGCTATGGAATAGTTAAATGTGCTTTTTTTTCTCTTTTAAATGAGATATTACTTGCTAGGATCTATTTTTATAAATAGGTTATAAAATCAAGAAAAATCGTATTTTACCCACCATCTCTTATCAAGCTATCTATGAAAATAAAAACAAAAAACAGCTTATTAAATGTCAAATGACAACAATACTATAAAATTCTAATAAATGATACCGCAGACAAATGGTAACTGTCATTTGACATATAATTCGTTGTTTTTTGTTTTTATTTTTATAGATAGCTTGATAAGGGATGGTGGGTAAAATACGATTTTTCTTGATTTTGTGACTTATTTATAAAAATAGATATAGCAAGTAATATCTCATTTAAAAGAGAAAAAAAAGCATATTTAACTATTCCATAGCCAACTTCGCGGCCCATAAGAAAAAATGAAATTAGAGGTAATATCTCAAAAATGGTAGGTGTTAAAAAAAATCTAAAATAACAGTTACATTCTCCATTAAAAAGTATCTCAACAAAGTACAAATACAATTGTTCTAATGATTAAGACAAAAAAATTAGGAGAAAAAAAAGAAATTCGACATTTTCATATTTTTTGCTATAACAACTGAAGCATGAGGAATTTTGTACTTTTAAAAATTGGTTATAGCTCCTCTCATACTAAGGAATAATTCATCTAATTTAAACAAACCTGTATCTCTTATAATAAGCTCGATCCCTATGCTGGAAATGTAATCTGGGACAACCTGTATATTGCATTTCGACAAAAAGTACTTAAAAAAAAGTAATTTTTAATTAAAGTAATTTATATTAAAAAGTTATTCTTGAGTCATTTTGGTACGCCGAGTAAAACTGAACTTCCCTCGTATGTCAGCCATTATTCTTATCATGAAATTCCTTATAGTAGGCTTTTCTGCTATTATTATCGACCAGTTTGATCCTTTTATTTGTGTTTTCGGCTTTACGATCTGGGAGAAAAAATACAAGAAAACAAGGAGACGTACATACAAATAACACATTACCAGAATGGAACATCAAAGATTGCCAAAGATAATGAAAAACGTATAGGCCAAGGGCAACAAGAGAAAGAGGAAGACCCATGAAAAGATAGCAACTCAAACAACATATCGGACGGAACAGACAATTTGCTTAAGCATTGGAGTGAAGAAGAAGAAGAAAAACTCTACTGTGAGGCACTTAAAGTTAATTAAAAAGACAATTTTGAGTGCCTCACAGTAGGATTGAAATTGCAAATCAACAAATTATTTCAGTGGTAAAATTTTATACTTATTGATTAATTTAGGAAAAACTGTAAACAAGTTTTTACAGTCTAGCTTTTTGTGTCTTTTATTAAACCGCAGACTGAATGCATATACGTAACAATGCTAAATTTCAAACCATTTTTGCAACCTTTAATTATAAGCCAAATCCTGGAATTTAACAGGAACAGGTTTTTCTATAGGTAGATCAAAATTGGGGGGTGACCCATGAACATTAAAAAAATATATATTGCCTTTGAAGAACCACACCGTAATATTTATTTATGAACTTTGATGGGCTTGAGTAAATCATTACTTACCTTATTTACAGCGTTTTTAAATACTAATTCCCAAAAAGTTTTATGACTCTCTCGCTCTCCAGTAGCGAAGAAGCGTGCAGCTACTAAACTACAGATACTAGATCTGAAGAAAAGCTCCGCTAATAAGTCTAAATAAACGCAAAAATACATTAAACATCACTGAAATCAACCAAACTTTAAAATATTTATTTATTTACAGGGTGTTTAATTCATCATATAGAATTATAGATCATAGACAATTTGGAAACAGATATACACACAAAAATGGTTTAATTAGCAAAGAAATATATTTTTAATTTTTAAGTAGGAATCTGAAGTAAAAAGATGATATGCGCCAAGTTCCTTTAATATTTAAAATAAAACATAATGTGGGCTACTTACATTTTTAATTTATTTATTACTTCCTCGTTTCCAACAATAAACACTCAACATTTGGTTATCTTAATTTGTCCAAAGGTTTTGATCTCACAGCTTGGATAATTGTTGAGATGCATTAGTCAACTTTTAAATTATTGATGAATACAAGAATTTGGATTTTATAATAGTAATGGTTTGGTTAATTATAAAGTTATTAAAAAAAAAACTAATAAGACATTATCGACTCAAATTGACCGATAAATTATTAAAAAAGAAATTCAAATATCCAAATCAAACTCCTAGATATAGTCCAAAAAATAAATTTATACTTGAACCTACTTTTTTATTTCTAAATAAAGGTATATTTTTGCGTTTTTTGATATAAAAACAATCTTCTTAGCTAATCTAACCAAGCTTTTATCTCTTGTGGTTTCCGTGTTTCCGTGTTTCTATGTCGTCCATGTTACAATATACACCCTGTATACCAATAATAATATCTTCATAAAAACAAAATTGCTCTATTTTCTAAGGCTAGCAAAAATTCACAGAATGTATTTCGAAAAAGCTCTATGCAAGGCGCAAACTATTTATCTTATCTAATTATTAGCAAATAAACCCAATAAAAACTTATCTCTTAACAACGCAATACATTTAATAATAACCTACAAAATAAAACAGCCTACCAAATGCATGAACGAAACTTTTCCATGAGCTTAGCATATTTTATTGTGATTGTAACACTAACTCTTATATGAATGTGAACACCCAATTTATTTGTGATTCAACCTTTAGTGGCATTGTTAAAATGTATACAGTATAGGCCATTACTTGTCTCTTTTTAACACACAGCCTACTACACGAAACGAAAAAATTAAATTAAGATGAAGCTGATCTATCCTGCCTAGATCGTAAATGTTTGTATCAGACAGACATCTTAACGCTTTGGTGGGCTGAGGTGGCGTGGAATGTATAAGGGTCTGATACTTCCGTTGTTCAGGTCAAGGGTAGCGCTGACTTTTAACTATTTGGGTCAACAAAATACAAGAACAACCTATAAAACTTTTTCAGCTCACAATCTATGATAAATTAGAACCGTTTGCGTATCGACTTTAAGTAGTTGCTGCATTTAGCAGGGAGTGTACATGTTGAATTTATAATATAACGAGTTAAATAAACAAACTCGGAAAGAATTAAATGAAAAGGACGAAATTATACGTTGAACAGAGAGACAATATTCAATGCGTAATGTAAAATCCGGTCAGAAATAAAAATCATAAAGGAATGCAAGCAGGTCTGTCGCACCGCGAACGGACTACATGAACAAAACGAAACTAAAACGGCCGTTTAGAGCAGTGTTGAACGATTGAATAATCATTGCACGTTGCTTTGTACTTAGCATAGTCTGGGAATTGTATTAATCAACTAAATTAATATTTCTCAATAACTGAACTTTGCTATAGTTGTGTTGCAACGTATTAGAAATAATAGGGTTTAAATTTATTGTGTTCAGTTACACAACAAAAGGAAATTTCATTTAGTTTACAATATAAACCTGAACTTTAGTTTAGTTTAGTTCCATAATTTTTTGTTTGTTTTACCATTAGGCTACGATACTGGTACATGCGGTTATTTAAATAAAGTATTTTTTGACGGATTCAACCAAAGCAATAACATATTTTTTGTGCGATCGTACTAGAAACAGCTGTTTGACGGACGCGTTAGCAACCATAAAGTACTGCATTACCGGCCCTATCCTTAGCAACGGCCGTAAAAGTTACTTTTCAGGCCTTTACCCTTAGCAACGGCCGAAAAAGTAACTTTTACGGCCGTTGCTAAGGAGGGGGCCGGTAATGCAGTACATACGCCGTCATCTGTCAGTGACAGAATGTCACGTAGTTTCTAACCTCTAATTTTGAAAATTACTAAAAATTTAAATTGTTTTTAATTCGATCGCACAAAAAATGTAATATGCACCTCGGCCAAAACGTACTTTTTCGGCCGCGTCTGGTTTGCTGGCCGAGACGTAGTACCAAATAAGTTTTAAAAGGTTTTACAACTTGTTTTGTTTTTGTTTTCACAGCCTACTATAATTTTGTTTTTAGAAAAAACTAAAAAACCTTCGTAACTTGCATATTATTGAAAATAAATACATCAACCCTTATATATTTGGAATGACAAAAAAATAAGGAATTTAAATAAGTCATAGCCAACAATGGGTTCTATTTAAAAAAATACAACTTTATGTCACAACTCGAATTTCGGATATTTTTTTTTGAAAAATTGAATACGCCACTGCATTCCTATCAAAAAAGTGCCTGTAGAACGTCAAAATTATTTTTGTTTATTTTCATAAACAAGCGAGATACAGTCATAAAACGAAAAGTCGAAAAATCGAGTTATCGGCGATAACTCGAAAACAAAAGACGATAACCAATTTTAGTTTTCACAATTATCTTTTTCTCGAAAAAAGAGATCGAGGATGCGCGGTCCGTTTTTTGATACCTCATAGTTACCGAGATTCCCTATGAAAACATCGAAATTTGCCCACCCTGTACTAATTCGAGACGATCGGAGAATCACTGTCAGAGAAATCGCTAAGAACTTAAAATAAGTGTTGGTAATGTGGTAAGATTACTCAAGGGCCGTCTTAAATTAAGCAAGATAAGTGCCAGGTGAGTTTCTCGTCTTTTGATGCCTGAACACAAAGAAAAAAGATTGGTTGCAGTCACACAACATCTGCAGAGTTATGAAAAGGATAGACACTATAGTAACCTGTCATGAAACATACTACACTCCAGAGTCAAAACAAGCAAGCATGAAATGGCGACATTCAAGCTCACCACTACCACGGAAAGCCAAAACAACATTTTTATCTGGGAAAATTATGGCCACTTTCTTTTGAGATTCAAAAGGAATTCTTACCTCGATTTTCTCATAGAAAAAAGAGCTATCAATGCTGAGTACTATTCGATGGTTTTAACCTCTTAAGCCGACACGGCCTCTGAGCGCGAGGCCTTCCACAGCGGACACGAACTCTAGACCGCTCGCGAGTATTTACGTCATATCCATTGCATGAAAAATTTCGTTCGTTGTATTGAAAATATGAAATAAAAAATTAATGAAACGTAAGAATTATTTAAAATTTTACATTTTTATAGTGTATACAACATATTATATCACACAACAATGCATAATTAATTATCCATTTGGCATGTTTTTAAAAATATTACAAAACAATACAAAGTTTTCAAAAATTTAAATTTTGGTATGAAAATCTTTAAAGCAAAGTTCAGGGCAAAGGTCCGTGCTGCAAATTGCACACCAGTAACGACTTTCTTTTCTTATTCCTTTTTTGAAGCACAGAACACGTAGATAATATCGGCAAATGGCGCTGGAAACGGTTTCGAACAAACAAAATAGATGACGTCATAAAGTGATCCTATATGTAATGACCGAAGCAAAGAAATCGTACGTTTTCGTCAAATACAATAAGATATACAGAATTTTACACAAAGCGAATATGTACGGCATAGTCGCTATTCATGACCAAGGCCAATGACGATTATATGCGGCATAACAGCTTAAGAGGTTTAAAAGAGAAAGTGAATCCAGCGATTCGTTTCAAGAACAGAGTTGCCAAGGATTCAGTTTGTTTTCTTGCTCGCCCTTACACTGCCGCTTTGACGATGGAAACGCTGCAGAAACTCAAATGGGGTGTTCTCATCCCCCATGCAGTCCAGATCTAGCACCATCCGATTTTTACCTCTTCTGTCCATTAAAAAAAATTTTAGGAGGGAAGAAATACAAGTCTAATGAGCAGGTTCTCGACGCTGTGGAAATATAGGTCAACATGCAGTCAAAATACTTTTATTCATCTGGAATTAAGAAACTTTCTGGGCGCTGAAACAAGTGTATAGCAGTGGCAAGGGATTACAAAAGAAAATAGTGTGCAAGGCGTTTCGTTGTATTCAATAAATAAAGTTTAACTGATAAATCTCTGTTTATATTTGAACGTTCCTTATACAAATAACATAATATCCTAATTAGTTTTTACGGTATTTTAAGTCCTTGAAGCAGCTTTTCAATACAAATATAAGTTATTGCCATTGTTAAAATCTTCAAAAATTACTCCATTTAAATAACTGTATGTACCACTACCGTTCCATTAAAAAAAAAAGACTTTTTGGCAAACAGCCGAATCTGCAATCTATAAAGCCAATTAAAGTAACCTAAATGTCATTTCAAATTTACAAAAACGTTTTTTGGACACTTCTTGACGTAATAAACTTCAATTTATGCAAGTTACGACACACTTAATAAAAAAATAATTTTTCGTCCAAACATTTTTTAAGGTACCTATAAAAAAATTTATCAAAATGTGCAGTTTTATTTAAAATGGTTTCCTCTTTCCAAAAATTTAAAAATATACACTGGGTTTTCCATTTGAAATTATAAAGTTAGGGTCATTTTCGGCGAAACAGGAATTGAAACAATAGGTTACACATTTTGAAATAATCCGGATATTTACACATATCATATACTTATGTAAAATTACACTTTTCTAAACACAAAAGTAAAGAAAAAAAGGGGTGTTACACTCAGTTACACCCGGTTATACGCACCCGGTTATATGCACCACGACCCTGAGATTCTTCGATAGCTCCTTTATTAATAAAAATATCAAAAAGTATTAATTACAAATATTGTGCGAACCTATTTTCTACATAACCTAAAATTATTTTCAGATATACAGGGTGTTTCGTTTGAGCGGCACATATGAAAATATAATTTTTTTAAATAAAACAACGTATATTTTTATATTTTTGAATTTGTCTTAAAATTTACTTTAAAAAATGTTAAAGGTTATATGGATCTTAAGTCAACCGTTTTCGTAAAATTTACATTTTTATGAAATTTTTGAGCAATACAGCACTTTCAATATTTTTTTACATTTAAGATTTAAAAAAGCAGTAAAATTTATTTTAAAAATTAGATTGACAATAGATTAATTAACACTTTGTGCTAGCTATGTTTAAAAAATATTATACAGGGTGTTTTTTACGCTTGGTCAAACTTGTGAAACTTTAAACATCGATAAGTAATTTTTCTTAAAACCAACATCCTGTATATTTTTACATTTTCTTGTAGAGAATTTAATTGTCTTTCAAAATTATTAAACATATCCTATACCTAAAGTTTTTATTAGTATTACTAAGGCAATTGAAATATTTTAAAGTCGGCCATGGAGGTAAGAGGTAATTTTTCAAAGAATTTTGAAACAAAAGGTGATTGTTGTAGTACTAATGTTAGATTGACTTTAACTATAAAATTTGTGACAAAAATTGCTTTTATCAATCGGAAAACCATTTATTAATTAATTCAGATCGTGTAGTTAGACAGTTTTGTAGTTTAAAGTATTGATTAAAACATTTTAATTAAACAATTTGTACGAGTAAGTTGAATTTCTTCACAGAAGAAATGGTCGATATGATTTTTATCCTATGATAAAAATCACCTATGTGAATGTCAGCGGAATTGCTTTTTAGCTGCACGTGTGTACTAAGAGCGATATCCAAATCGACGTCATTCACGCGAATTGGCATTAAAAAAATTAAAACGAGATTTGTAAACACCGGCAATGTAACGTATAAAGGGCCTGCACAACAAAAAAACAGTGATTAATGAAGAAAATGAAGTAATGGTTGTGGCTTCTGTTGTGGAAAACCCGCATTTGAGTACCTACCAGAAAAATTAGCAGCGAGTTAAATATTAGTTGCACCTCCGTTTTAAGAATGCTAAAAAAGAATAAATTTCATCCGTACCACATTCAGCTGCTGCAGCAATTACAGCCAAACGATTATTTGGCGAGAGTACAATTCTGCGAGTGGGCAATGGCGAAAATTAATATTGAACTACATTTTTTAACAAAGTTTTATTTTCGGACGAACAACGTTTTAATACGAAATTATATATTTCTAAACATAATTGTTTTAATTTCTGGCTTACTACCAAAGCTACAAATCTAATTTATTTATTTATTTACACAGAACAGAACAAAACAGGCCGAGCCCAAATTATGTTCTTGTTTATATTATTAATATACATAGATAGTTAGTAAATGACCGAGTTAATTAAACATATACAAAAATTTGAAAAGGTCTAGCTAAGGCACTACATCAAGGATTTACACAAAAAAATTGTTTTTAACTGTAGTGTGCTCTTAATTGTATGGGTATAATAGAAGGATATGTTTAAATTGATTAAAAATTCAATAAAACCGCTTTATTTAAAATCGATCGTTACGTAACAAGCGTAGTTGTGTTACTTGGTACCTACTACTTTTGAATGTGAACAGTAACACTTGCAAGTTGGTGAAAAATTGAGAAATGGTTATTATACTACACAAAGGATTACATGCATTAAAAGTTGAATGCGCTGTCCTACAGTATCATTGCTCGTATTATGCACAGAAAAATACAAGTCGAGTAATTTTCTTCTGCCAGCTTTCATTTGCGACAAAAGACTAAAAATAAAGCTGCTTTAGGCAGTTTTAATTACTGAGATGAAAGATAGAAATAAAACTTCTGTAAAGTCTCTTTAAAACTTGTGTAACATCTACTATTTGCTGAAGAAAATGGAAACTACACACTTAAAACTTCATTGTTAGACTTTTTATTCAAAAAACAGTAATAACAATGGATTCATAACTAATTAGTTTGACAATTTCTCACAAGAAATGTCTGGCCTAACAATAATAAATAAGGAATCAATCAATCCAAAGCTTTTACAGCGTCATTCAAAAAGTCTGCAACAAATGGGAAATAATTTTATTATTGATTTTTCAGAAAATTTTATTCTTGATAAAAGTTGGTGCATGGTCTAAAACTAATTTTAAGATAAAAAAAATTGATAAAAAGTCGTAGGACACTAGATTTTAACGATTTTTGAAATATTCGCACGAGTAGTGCCCTTATCTTAAGAGATACAAAAAAAAATTAAATAACCCATTAGAAATCCTATAAATATTTTCAGAAATAAGTAGTTTTTTGTGTCTACTGAAAAGTTAGATCTAAATAACATACGACCTATTGCAGTCACCACGACGATATAGGGTGTTGTATTTAAGAAAAATGAGTTATCGATGTTTAAACTTTCACAAGTTTGACCAAGCGTAAAAAACACCCTGTATAATATTTTTAAAAAGTAGCTAACGCAAATTGTTAATTTATCTATTGTTAATCAAATTTTCAAACGAAATTCGACATTTTTTTTTAAATTACTTAAATTTAAAAAAAAATAAAGTGCTGTATCGCTTAAAATTTTCTAAAAATATAAATTTTACGAAAAAGGTTGACTTTAGACCCACATAACCTTATACATCTTTTAAAGTTAATTTTAAGGGGAATCCAAAAATGTAAAAATATATAGGGTGTTCCATTTAAAATTTCAAAGTTTGAGTCCGTTTCCGGTTGAACCGGAAGTCACATTGCAAGTTTAATATTTTCATCGAATCCAAAAAATACTATAACGATCAGATAAAAAAATTCATTGTTACATCTGCAATAGTATTTTAGATATTTGTCTGTTTCCATACTTTTGTGCAGGGACTAAAAACGAAAAAATTTCTGTTCGTTTCTGTTCAGAACGAAAACGAAATATATCGTTTTCGTTCTTTTCTTTCTAACCGAAAAAATTTTTTTTTCATTTTTGTGAACCGAAATAATAACGGTTAAAACCGGTTTTACAATATTTTTTTTGTCGTCAAAAAATCATTTTTTTTTTCTAGTCACCACAAACCTCTATAAATACGATAACAATATTTGGGTCTCAACTAAAATATAAACGATGACGATGGGGTTTGATGCTCACGGACAGCATATTTTAGACTGGCGAACCATCGCCATATTAAATTTACCAAATCGTTAAACACATTAACATTTAACCATTTTATTAAGTTTAACACCCGTAAGGTGCAAAAACACAACGTGATTAGGTTAAATTAGACACACGATCTTTATCTAAAAATATGAAAATATAGCATAAGTGCTGTTTTAAATTTGTTTTAGTATTAAAAATCTTTGCATTTGAATTAAAAAGATCCTGCTGTAATTATTTAGAAAGACAAAAGAATGAATTCAAGTGGATAATTTACTAAATGTTATAAATAAAAAAGATATTAAAAAAAACTTATATTAACTTGAAATATACTTTAACTTTATAGTTTGTACATACCATACAATATACATTTTCACATTCCGTTAAATCTTACTAGCAACACATCCTCCAATAAATCTTCTTTTACATTAGTCCTTTTCGAAGTAAGAATAAATTTTACTATTATTATGTCTAAACGCAAATAAAACATACACATTGATAATATATATCCAATCAAGTGTATATTCTATATTGATGACCTAAAAAACAAATTAGAAATAGAGAATATCTGTAGATATCGTTAATTGTGTTACACGAAATTGCAAGTATAAACAATAAAGTTGTTAATACATATTCATGTAAATATATGGAGAAAAGTGAAGCTCACTTATTTCAAGTGAGATTTTTTACTGCCTTGTGGAGTCTCCCCAGCACAGAAGGTAAATTCGCGTTTGTGTTTAACAAATAAAATTGAAATAGCGACAAAACCGGTTAAAACCGGTTAAAACCGGTTTTGAAAAATATTTATTTCGTTTTCGTTCTTGAACGAAAAATAATAATTTCGTTTTCGGTTTCGTTTTCGTTCTTAAAAAAAATTCGGTTAATTTCGTTTAACGTTTTCGTTTTCGTTCCGTTCTCAGTCCCTGCTTTTGTGCAACCCTGTATATAAGACACTTGAACATTTAAATGTTATTATAAAATGTAATTAATAGGTAGACCCACCTACTTAACATTTTCAAACAAAGCCTAAAATATACAAAACTTATAATAAATATATTTAATTGATAAAGCACGAATCTATATAATAAACTCGACGTAAGTAGGCAGGTACTGTTGACTAATAAAGTAACTTTTGCTAAAAATATCAAAAACTTGACAATTATTAACGTGTTAAGCGGCCCCTACACCATCAATATTATTGTGCAATATTGCTCTTTGCACAATAATATTGGCCGTTTGTGGATCGTATTGAAAGGTTGCACAATATATTGAGTGAATTCAAAATTTTCAGATATTTATTGCGCAATATGAAATATACCTATTGCATCGTCTGTGTGCAACATTGCTCAATATTGATTCAATTTTAACCAAAACTTTGTAGAGCAAACATCGTGAAAAATGTCCAAGTTAAAGGAAGAGGAGAGAAAATTTATTTTAGAGTGTATTGAAGTTTATCATAGTTTACCAGCTCTGTGGGATGTTAAGTGCAAGAATTACAGCAATAGAATTTTAAAAAAATGAACAATATGAGGAACCGTCTAATCGCAAAAAGTTTCGAAAATCACTTGGTTCACTTAATCTTAGTTCGTTTAATAAATTTTCATGAGTGTACTGCTTTCTTTACTAAAACCACTGCTTCATCCATCTGCGTCTTTTCCTCGATTTTTTTTTTCTTAAGCAAACAGCTAGTGCAATAGCCACACAACTAGCTTCGGTATCCCTCAACATGTTAACTGCACAAAATTCAAACTTCAACTAAAAATTGGACAATAATATTGCACTGTTTGGAGTATCAAGAAAAAATATTTTGCAATATATTGCCGCAATAATATTGATCATGTAGGGGCCGCTTTACTCTTGCTACAAATTTATTGAATTTTTTAATGCCGTCAGCTCGATGTAATCTCGAAAAAATTCCCATTGTAAACCTAATTGGTTAAACTTGTTTTGCGCGTCATGAGGGTAATTTTAAATTCATTGTTCACCCTTCAAGAGTTTTGCTTATTACCATTACTAAATGGTTAAGATTATTTTTAATTTAATAACGTGAGCAAGTTCTTTATGTGATAAGGGACAGCTGTGATGGTGGTGTTTGAATGTCGGTGTTGCACCTCCCATAGATAATTTTAAAGGAAATTTCTTATCCGTAAACCAAACGTACATTAATTAGTAACTGCGATATAAACCGTTTTTGGAATAAAATACATGCACATACTTGAGGTGATTAACCGCGAAAAAAAACTGTTAAACGACACTAAAAATACATACCACAAGCAGGCTTTTAATTATCGAAAAAGTAAACAACTTTAGTTTGCTATGCATGAACTGGAATCATCAAATGAACGGATCTCCACTGAAGTAAAATTGTATGTTAAACGAAAGTTTTAAACTAGAAACAAGCTGAATTTTACTGAGTATTGGAAAAAAATGAAGGCCGTAGAAAACAAAACCCACATCTTCATATTATAAAGTTGTTTAGGTATAGTTTGATGTTTAATTATTAAAGTGACGTTGCTAGAAGCTTGTTTTTTAATAACTTCGTAAGTAAAAAAGTTGATTTAACACTTGAGCAATTTCGAATTATGATTAGTTAAGATTTTAAAACAGTTTTAAGCGCCCGTTAGTGCAGGGAAAGTGTGGATTTAGCTTTTAGTGAACAAGCGCCTTCCTTGGATATAGTCAGCGTCAAGTCTAATGGCGAGCGGTAGGGATGTTTTCGTGCAGCAGACGCTACAGTATAATCCAGGGACCTTAAAACCATTGGCGGGTACATCAATACAGCTAAGTAAGTAGCTGTCCTAAATTCCAATTGTGTTTAGTGCGCATACCCACTGCTCGCCATTAGACTTGACGCTGACCATACCAGTCAATGCTGGTTAAAAAGATTTTCACTCGAACGGAGTTAGGTTCAGCATCATAAAGGGTTAGGAATCTTCCTATGACTGTTAAAAAAAATCTGAATAGGCCAATAAAGCCACCTATGCGGTAAAAGCGCAGCTGCAATTAAACAAATTGTCAGTTTTAGTGCCCCATCAGCTCTCTAAGCTCCTAAAAACAGACCATGTAAAAATTTGCAATTAAACTGTTTAGATGCACAGAATACAGCTACGGCGAAATAGTACACACAAAGCCAACTACACAACCCATAAGAAAAAATAGAGATAATGTCTCGAAAAGGGCAAGCGCCAAGCGATAAATAAACTCTAAAGTGACAGTCACATTCTAAATAAAAAGTATCTAGACAGAGTACAAATAAAATTGATCTAATTATTAAAACAAAAAAGTTATGAGAGACAAAAGAAACATAATATTTTCATATTTTTAACCCTGCTGCGTTGTTCATTACCGCTACACCCATAAGGTGCTCGGGTCCAAGATGACCCATAGCTGCTGCTAAAACCATTGTAATACTAATGCAATTTACAAATTAGGTATGTTAACAGGTATCATACTTACTTACTTGTGTATAAAAAGTCATGTGATAAATAAAAAATATATTTAAAATAATTTTTGGACATTTGCTCCTAATATAAAATAAAAATAAACAATCTTATTTCACACACTGTTTGCAGATTTGCACCAAGTGTTTCTTGCAACAGTATTTTTGACACTTTGTGCACAAATTTGAACTTTTGTTATCTGTTTCTGAACACAAATGGCATCTACCTCTTTTTTTGGCTTGGGTTGTAATACTCGTAGAAGCTTCATTGTCATCAGGTGTGGGGTGTACTGCAGATTTGAATTTTTTAATTACGTTTTTTGCTGCCCTGGCTCTCGGAAGATGAGTTCGCCTTTCAATTTGAGTCTTCACCATCGACATCCCGAGATTTTCCAAAAAGATTCTGCGTCTCCTGGTATCTTTCACTCTCCAGGTATTATTGGCCTGGGTATATAAAACATACGCATTGTAGGCAGATATGTCAAGAATATTGTAAAATACTATCATTGGCCATCGGTTTGTTCTTCTTTTTGTTGAGTAGCAGGTAACTGCTTTGTCCATTGTATTAACAGTTCCTTTTGTTCGATTGTAATCCAGAATAATTGCAGGCTCTTTACCTGGTCCGTCAGATACTGATTTATCAGAATGTAATGTACTTTGTAATACGACGCATTTATTTGATTTTTTCGGTATGTATGCTACCAAAGTTGTATTAGATGTAAACGCAAATTTTGAAGTCATTTTTTGTTTGCAACAATACTGGTGAAATAGACGGTTTGTTTTTTCGTAGGGTACCAATCATTGTAATATTCCTTTGTAGCAACATTTGTCCAAGTTGATGCGATGTAAAAAATTGTCGCAAGTAAGATTATGTCCTTTCAAATCTTGACATAAGTCAAGTTCAACTCTCATTCCCTGATTTATTTTCTTGGGTTCACCTGGAGTTTTACCAGTGTAGGGTTGAACATTCTATACATATGACGTTTTATTATCACATAAAACCCAAAATTTAAGTCCATATCTTGCAGGTTTTTTTGGCATATACTGCCTAAATGGGCACCTACCCCTAAATCCTACTAATTGTTCATCAACCGTGACATAAGCATAGGGATTGAACAAATTCGGCAAAATTTCTACCCATTTGGTCCAAACATCTCTAATTGGCGCAAATTTATCACCTCTTTTTCTCTGGTTTCCCTATTGTTAAATCTTATAACCCTTGAAATTTTTTTGAAATATTCCAGAGACATTGTCGAGCGAAAAATGCTTCTTCCTTTTTCTGCGTCCCATAAACTTTTAGTAGATTCATTTTTAGATTTGAAAACACCTGCTAAAATCAGTAATCCCAAGTAGGCACGTAAATCGTCTGAATCATAGTGTTATTTCATTATAGGACAAAACTGACCCGAGCATCCTAGGTGTGAAAATATTTATACCATAAAAATCTATATGTTTATAATGAAGACATAAACGGAAAACGAGAGCTACTAACGTTAAAAACAAAGTCAAGAAACCTCAGATACACCAGATGCTTGAATAAAATTTTAAGAAGAAATAAGTTTGGCTTTGGGTCAAAAAAGACCCGAACAACGCACGAGGGTTAACTTAAACTTTTGAAGTACGAGGATTTTTGTACTTTTTAAAATATTGTAGCTTCTCTCATACTTTAGAATAATGCATTTTATTTAAGCAAATCTGTCTCTCTTACAATAAGCGATATCCCAATGCTGGAAATGTTATCTGGGACACCCTGTATACGAGTTTGGTTAAAACAATCACCTATCTTCATTAAGAAAAAGCTTCCTTTTTTTAAATCACTAGTTTCAAGACTCCCGCGTCTTCGACATTATGTTATTTATGTATTTATTTACTTAATAAAATACGTTTCATTTTAACTAAACTTATCTATGTTTAGATTTGAAATGAATCACCTAATTAATTCAAATTTTATCAAATAATAATACTATGCAAGTTTTCGTTTTTTGCAATTAATTCTAGAGCTAGTAAAACCAATTTCTGAATTTTATTGTATTTTGATTTGGTTCCCACTATTAACTTCACAAGAGTATATCTAAATTAAATTACATAAAAGGTTATCTAAATTAAAGCAACTTTTTAACATATTTTAACGACCTAAACCCTCCCAATAAAATTTATTTTTGTGAATGAACGTGTTTGTATAATACCACGCCCAATTAGTAGAAATTATGAAAACAGTAATAACTTAAATTTTTGTTAATCTGTTACCGTGGGTTTTAAGGATCGAAAATTAGATATGCAAACGTTTATTGGCACAAAATTATGTCGTTATATATGGCCCTAGCTAATTTACATGGTTAGCGTAATTGATTAGTTTTGGTCTGACTTAGGTATTTATTTTCTTATGTGTATGTGTACAGACGTGTGGGTATATCGCATGTCTATTATCGAAAGATTACCTATTTTAGTAATGCGCTGTAAACGTTAACCACAAACAGCCTTTTTAATTCTATCTGCGTGTGTTTTATAATTAGTTAATTGAGCCTAAAGGTCGTCCTAGCAATAATAGGTGTATATACGTTATTGTAATCAGTTCAAATGACATTGAATGCCATTTTGTCTTTGCAAAGACAATTTTAATACGCTGAGACCTTGGATTTCTTTTATGCAAACAAAGGATAAAATCATTAATTTGTCGGCTAATAATGTGACACAAATTTCAAACGGTACCTTTAAATTTAATTGTGTTATGTAACACTAGAAATTTTGATAGATTTCAACAAATCCTACACAGTTTCCTTGAAAAACACGTTTGGTTCATTATTTACTCTGTTGTAAAGTAAATCGCGTTGAACCTCTAAAAATAATTTTGATATGTGACGCACGAAGTACTTCTAGTAAACAATTTTTTAGCGCAAATATTGCAAATTTGCGCAGTTTCATATTAAATATGATAAACGCTTTGCTATAAAAGCTTGTTTAACCCCCTTAGAGGCAAATTAGTTTAACTTAGTGCGTATGAAAAAGGACAATTATAAAAACACTGAAATAATTCTGTGATTATAAAATTACCTAGTCAAATTGTATACATGTTTAAATTGTTACAAAAAAATATAAAAAAAGTCAAACCCGTGCCGTAGATTTAAAACATTTTATCAAATATAGATGTTGATAAAAATCGTAAAAAAATATGAAAAGAATTTTTAAAATGTTTTTTTTTTGTGTATTAAAGGGCGTAGTACTTTTTCTTTGTCGTTTTATATATATATATTCTTTAGCATATAAACTTGTTTAAGAAACAATAATTTCTAAAATTCCATTGGTATAATTTAAAAGAAAATTGAGGTTAGGTATGTGTAAAACAATGACATTTACCGACGAACGGTATAAGTTCGCCTTTATCAAATAATGTCAAAATCATATACGAACTGAGTTCGTCTTTACCATACAATGATAAAATCATATACGAACTCAGTGTCTTAACCCATAATAAATAGAATTATATATGAACTGTATTCGTATTTACCACAAATCGCAAAAACAACGAACTGTAGACGACATTACCAGTTTGAATTTAATAACATTCAGACAAACTGTTGCGTCTTTACCAAAAAAACATCGGGACAAAAACCGAACGGGATTTGTGATGTACATAATAAAACGAGTAATTCTGTGAGGACGACCTGAGTTCGTCTTTACCAGTTAACGCACTTGAAGCCTGAACGAACTAAGTCGTACGTGCCACTAAGGAATATTTAGAGGGTAAAATTTATCAGGAAATTATTTTAAAAAATATGTACTTTAAAGTAAATCCTTTGTGGTTTAAAACCAATAATTTGTGTGTAATGTTGTTGTTTTTAATTTTACCAAAAAAAAAGATGGTTCAAACAATTTAATTGATTGTACATTAATTTTTTATTGCTCTCATATTTTATACAATGCTTACAATAAACGCATTTAGTTTTATATATTACGCATTTAAATTGTCCTCATATCTTAAACACTTTACTAAATAAGGTTTGGCTGGTACTAAAAACCAAACAAATTGAGCACGATAATTATGGATTTCGAGTCGTCTTTGAATTGTTTACACATGTAAACCTAATTTCAAGAACGTATTTAAATTAGAAATAGTTTCTGAATGCCAGAATAATTTTAGCTTATGGTATGGCGCCTTCCTAAACTGGCTTGTAATGAGCTAACATTTTTAAAATTGCTTCCTTAGATTGTGCAAAGGATTATTACGAAGTGATATATTTAGAAAACTTAGTTTCTTAAAATACAATTAAATATGTGTAAACGTTACATTGTTTCGTTGTAGAAGTAAATACGATTGTTTCTTTTAGTCTACGGGTTGCGTTATAACCTTTTAATTTGTATTAAAGACGCAAATATTATAATCGTGCGGTTAAAACTATTTGAACAAGCGTTCTACGCTTCGAGAGCTGATCTACTGAAAATATTTAAAACGGTTATGTGTAGTTGATACATCATTAATTATCATCCTTCGCTGTGTATTGACCTCAGGCGACCCGGAAAGTCATCCAACACTTCTGCAAATTAAAATAGAATCTGCAACTTGTAGTTTACATCACATTTTCGAAATATAAAAAATCAAAAGTATTAATAAAGCTTTTGAATTCATGACATATTTAGCTTATGAGCACTTTTTGATGTAAATGTTTGCTTATGTTAGTCTTAAATTCAAATTAAACTTTGCCCAACTTTTCTACACGAAATAAATTTAACATAATTTTATGGTGACTTTTTAGATGTCAAAGCACGATGTTTTTTAAAGTATATTTTTTTTAATGTAGTGATTTTTACGATCCAAAATATATCTTCATCGGGGTCCAAATTTCTACAAGATTACTGTACAAAGAAAATTTGGATTATCATTATTAGATATTTTCATAACAAATACACTACGTTCATCCTGATTGCATGATTACGTATAAATAAATGTAACTTAGACAAGATGAACAATTTAAAAAATGTATATTGCTCAGAAAAATTGACATACTTCTCTGGGATTATGGAAAAGAAATGTGTATTTATAAATATCTTCATTGTGTTCACAAAATTTTTGTAATGTGATACCATTTTTGAAACTGATTATTTTATTATTTATAGGAATATTCACCAGTAATTGACATAGCAAAAATCGGTATGTACCAGTAATTGACATTCTTTGTGGGTATAGTTGACATCAAAGAACCATTATTTTTTAAATTAAAAATTCTTATTAAAAGTTTACAATTCTTACAATTATTGAGTATTGAACATTTATATGGTGAACTAAACATATTCCTATAATAACTTTGGTATAAAATTACTATACTAATACTAAGTAAATAAACATATTACTAAAATAACTATCCTAAACATTTGAACTGCTGAAAATTGTATTCAAAGAACAATCGTTTCCTTCTATCTGTTTGAGAAGTGGGTAGTTTCTAAATGATATTAATTATTTTACCAACAAAATATTTAACAGTTGTTTTTGTGAAAATTTTCATAATTATAAAATTATTCATAGAGAATGTCTCTCTGTCTTTATTAATATTTTGTGAGTCTTCATAAAAATCATGGTATCATTCATCGAGATTTGTTAACTCAAAACTTGTGTCCATCGTCGAGGAACCCGACTGTACCCAATCTTCTTCAGATTCGCTACTAGAACTTGCAATCTATTACGTCTTCTTCTTCTCTAGAAAGTATTGTTTTTGGCCCCATTTTTCTTTCAATTGGGCTTTTTCCTTTGGGTTTGTAAAGGAGAGTAATTCTGGGCACTTTATGTTTTTTAGCTGCAGTAGCTACAGGCATTCCAAGTCGAACATCCTCTAGAGCATTTTTTATATCTTCTTCAGGATATGCTAACATTTTACCTTTGATGGAAGGCATATCCACTTAGGTTAAAATCTTTTTCCAAGCAAGAGTTTAAACGCACCAATAATTGACAGCCATGTCAACTACTGGTAAACATAAGAGATATGATCACCAGTAGTTGACATACTAATACGATGATCAAAAATAACCGCTACACTAATACTTGCAAGTTTAAAATACTAAATAATAACCAGTAACAACATGTAACAACACAATTATCTATATTAATGTGTTCAAGAAAATAAAAATCACTTCAATAACTTTACTTATCTCCTTTAAATCGAATAGAAAAATTTAATATAAACTGAATGCTCACAACTTTTTACGTGAAGGACTATGTCATGTTAAAATGACTGTTCTCAGTGTTGTCAGGATATAAACAAACAAAACTAAAGTACAAAATTACCAGATGGCACTAAACGTGTGGATGTGACAACAACCGAACTGTCTTTATAAGGATTTAAAAACTAACATGTCAACTACTACATCGGTGTCAATTATACCCACATTTACCTTACACTTGCCCACTGATAGACTTTATAGGTGTACCAACGAACAAGTAGTGCACAGTAAACAATATTTTCACTATCTATTTGTGAAATTGTTTTTTTAAGGACCTAGGGGACAATAATTGTAAACAAAGTAATATAAATGTTTTAAATTTACAACTTTTTAAAATGCCAGTGTTGCATTAATTTAAAATTAATGTAGAATAATAACAAGACGAAAACAAAATTTGAAATGCAGGTGACACAGAGCCTTAAACCTTCTTCCACAGCCTTTAACGGGCGAGTATTACGCCACGGGTAATTTGCTATTGCCAATTTAAACAACTTCCTTTGCTATAAGTCGACCAAGACCCTGACACACTGCCCCTATATTGCAAAGTGCCATCACTAAGGACAAAACGTGCTGTTTTTAAAATTGCCTATACGCGTTAAACATATTTTTGCAAATAAATCATCATCCACAATACCGCACAATTTTTTCAGATTAAGTTGTCTTAATCGGGTTTTTAATAAACCCGCATAGATTTGTTGAAAAAATTTTAACAAAACCATTATGTGCTTAATAAGAATGTGCATCTTGTGCCTAGTTTCTGTAATATCCTGAAAAAAAACTGAAAAATTATCATTTTCATCTTTGTTTCTAACTTTTGCATTATTAAGAGTAAATTTTAAATTTGTTATCTATAGTAAAGGCAAAAGTCTTAAGTACATGTCGCTGTTAAAATCGACACAACCTGTTTAGTTTTGTAGATGCGATAGCCACTTCTTTTTGTAATTGGATTCTTATACAGGGTGAATATTATGTTCCAGGCCGATTTCTTTTGGCCGTCATTTCTGTTTGACAGACATTTTACGTTTAATAATTGGCAGTCTTAAAGAGTAGTCAATTACAATTTATTATGGAACATCTGACGCCTCAACAACGTGTTGAAGTCATTAAAACATTTTATTTAAATAATTGTTCAATTGTGAATACGCAAAGAAAACTGCTTGATTTTTTTGATGTTAATCATGTGCCAAGCAAGTCAACAACCATTCAGCGTGTAATAAATAATTTAGAAAATTTGTATACACTGGCAGATAAAGCCAAGTGTATTACCTGTGGAAATTAAACAAACAACTTCCATATCAAATTTTAAAAAACTATGTTTGGAATATGTGAAAAATAATGTTAAGATTTAATAATTAAGAAAATATGTACAAATAAATATAAGCAGCATTAAGATAATGTAAAATTAGCTAAAGGCTAAATAAAGATTTCTTATTATTATTATTACTATTATTGTTATTATTATTATTATTATTATTATTATTTAAGCTTTAAAAAATCATAAATTTTACAATTTGATATTGACATTATTTTCGCCACTAGAGACGAAAGTACTTTCATGTAGAGTAAGCAGTGAGAAAATTACAACTTTCATATACATAAGTAGAAAAAATTTATCACACCGAAATATTGTTCACGGTCAAGGAGCGCCGTTGCCAAGAGTTCAAATGCGTCTTTGCAACAATGTCACACAGCTGTACTTATGCGCTTATTTAAGGTCCACACACACCGGCGCGATCTCGCTCGCGATCGCGATCACGATAATTGGTAACCATGTTACTTACTTGCTCAACCAGGTTACTAATTAATTATCGTGATCGCGATTGCCACCGCCACCGCCACCGTGTCGGTGTGAGTTGACCCTTAATGTTGAAAATGGCGTATTATGGAGTTCGCAAGTATAATGCGCATCCCCGTTTAGCGGGCTAAAATGAGTTTGAGCGTTTTATAGGTGAGATTTACGGTAGAACGACCTTATTATGCATGTGCGCCAGGAACCGTTTAACCAGCTATAACTTTTTCAATTTTGGAAATTTTTTATTGGCGTTTTTAAAAAACATATTTAAAAGGTTATGCTTAGGTCCAAAAAAAGGTTATCCTATAGTATAGGATAACCTTTTTTTGAAATATCGGTTTTTCCGACCTCCTTAGGTGTACGTAGAGCCCCTTGCATATCTAATTTTTATTTTGTAATATTCGCATGTTTCAACATTTTAAACAAAAGCACTAAAAAATTTAATTTTCTTTGCTTACTTATTCCCATGTATGTACCATTCAAGCACATGTAGAAAACGCTATGCACAGCATTTAATGTGTTAATAATTTAATAAAATATTTAAAAACTTTAGTTTAGTTTAAAATCAAATAGAATGAACGAAACTAAATTTTTTTATGAGATTAAATTGAGTTAGACGTGCAATTAAACACATGAATAAGGGCATATACCTACGTATAACAATTTTTTAGTAAATAATTTATTAAAACATAGCATACATGTGCATTAAGTTTAGGTTACAAACGGTTGCCATTGCCACTAACGTAAAACCTTAAATCATCATCGCAGTGCGCTTATAAAACGTTTTTATTTTCAGGATTTCCAGTTGGTGCCTAAACGAATTACTTTATTCAGATCATGTGTCTGATTGCAGGATTTAGTCGCGGCTTTTACGTTTATTACATTTGCATATGTGGAGATGTTATGGCGTACCCACAACACGCTAATGGTGGATGGACACTGAATATTTTGTTTAAATAAACTTTACACGCAAACATTACGAGTGACACTAAGTTTTATTATTGTAATTATATTTCATAAAAATGAAGTCCTCTTGTTGTATATTATGAAATAAAACATGAACATTTTATGTAACAAGACGATGATTAATGTTAAAGTGGATTTAGTAAATTTCTGTTGATTTAAGTCCAATAAAGTGTTAACATGTTTTTGGGTTTTGTTAAATCCAGTGATCATCGCCTGCCCAGTGTTTAAAAATCTGTACTTCAATCTCTGCTATGCTATAGTTGTTGTAAATTTGTTTAATGTTGCATTAAAAAGCTTAAACTGAAATAAACTATACAGGAAAGTCGCCTGATATGAGGATAGCTCCTAGAATGAGGTACCTTTATTTCTGCGCTTGCTTTAACTCTTTATCTGTGGTCAACATTATTAAACAATGTACATACGTTATGAAGTTTTCTGCCGTACTTTAAATTTGTTAGGTAACTTCACTATCAAGAAACATAACCATCAATTATTATTCCTTCGCTGTTGAATATTTCTGGCAATTCCCCAGAAATAGTTATCGAATGTTCTAACTAAGTTTTCAAGTTTATTTTTGCATCAAACACGGCCCAATGGTCCATTGAAGCATAATACTTATTAATTTCTCGTGTAATTTTTTATTTCCCAGACTCAAATAATTTGTTAAAACCCTATCATATTGTTCTAATATGGGGTATAGACAAAATGCATTATTTGGGGTACGCCATATTAGCTTGTAAATAAAATGTGAACAATATCTTTATGCTCGGTACTTTTGCCATATAGGTAGCCAAGTAGGTACTCATTTTTATGGCGATAAAGAAAAATTTTCTTGAAAAAGGAAAGAAATCCAAAGAAACGAAGGGTGAGTTTAATTCCATCCTAACATACAATTGCGAATATAGATCACGGTCAAAAAACAACAAAGTCAAATCAAAAGTATACAAATGAGGTTTTTAAGAAAATATGAAGGCAAAACGTGTATGAACAAAATTAAGAATCTAAACCCATAGCGAAAACCTAAATTACAACCAATAGAACAAAACAACCAACACACAACTTAGATGGCTAGATCATGTATAGAGGATAGGATGCCCAGAAAAGCATATGAAGCGCAAACTGGAGGAAAAATTCGATAAGAAAGACCAAGATAAACTTGGAATCAGTAGGTGTAAGAATCTGCCTTAAACAAAAAGATCAAATGGACTAAGGTTAGAGAACTAACAAAAGATAGAAAAAGATGCAGCCGAGCATTCAAAAAAAGGCCACACATAAAAAGAAACAACAGCCTTACACCTAACGTTAGAGAGGCCTAAGAATAAGAAGAACCTAAAAATAAAAAGAAACAATGAACTTACACAACATTCATAACCAAACAGTCCAAATATCTCGAAACAAGAAATAGTAATTACATCACTTTGAAAATAATAGTTACATTTTTCAGAATTTTACCAGCTATCAGTGCCCTGTCAAAAGATTATACCAAGAAGGCTTATGATCACAAAAATCATCAATAGTTTTAACAAAATATTTGCAAAAGTACTTTTTTCAACCCTTATGTCAATAACCGAAAATCACAACGTTGTTCAATGACCGGATATGCTATAAGTTTTGTATATTTTAGTAAATAGAATTACAAATTGGTCAAACCATTCGGTTTGAAATTTGAAATTTTAAAACATGTAACAAACATACAAAACATTTTATTTACTTTCGAATGAAGTAATAAACAAACTAGACATACATATTTAAATAAGTTCAAAACGACTATCTAGCTCAACACATTATTGTTACAATTTGTCCATCTTCGTTATATTTAAAACATCTGTTAAACATTTGTGTTTTCACAAATTACTTTCGAGTTTAACCAATCATAAAAAAATTATTTTCTGTAAAAGTAGATGTACAAGGTTTTTACACAATTGTAACAGAACCTCCAAATCAGTAATTTATAAAATAACTTTCAGAATTATACAGTCATAATTATTACTGATTCATGTCACTTGTGCTATAGAGCAGCAACAAAACAGCGCAGAAAAACTAAAAACATCTTGCACAGCATGCGAAAAACTTGTCTGCGACGAGCATACCATAACAATTAGAAAATGCAAAGAATGTGCCTAAATAAATAAATATTATCGTTTTGCCTCATATAGACAAGTTTTCATTCATTTAACCATCCCTGTAATTATAGTATATTAGTGTGTTTAATCAATAAATGCTCATAAATCTCATTTTTATACAGGTGGGCACCCGGGTACCCGGTTATTGAGAATGACTACGTGAACTTTGATGTAAGAAATGTTTTGGTTCCTGGACGGAAAAAAATATGTAAAAGCATTTTTCGCTTGAGGATTAAAGAAAACTTCACCAAAAGTGCTTAGGTGTACCCGGATACCCAGTTATTGACAAAAGGGTTAAACTAGAATTTGATTAGGCTGTGTTTATTACATCAAGAACACCAAAACTAAATGTTTTGCAGAGTTATACTGGCCATTTTCTTCGGAAAAATAGGGAAAAAACTGAAAAATTGGTGTGAAAAGGTCATTTTTGCGATCGCGTTGGCCATGAAACAATCAGGGACAAAATCGAAATTTTTCCATTTACCAATTCGCGCATCCTTTCCGAGTAAAATGATGCAAACTTTTTGAAAAAATCTTGAACGGTTTCAGAGAAAAACGTCAAAAACGAAACCCCTGCATAAACGCTATGATTTGAGAATTTGTCGTATATCTGTGTAACTATATCTATGCGACTTGCATAGGCGTTTAACATAGGGAAAATCGTTTTAACGAAGGTCTCGTTTTTCGCTTTTCTCTCCAGAACCGTTTAAAGTTTTTCCAAAAACTTTGCACCATTTTACTTGCAAAGGATGCGCGCATGGGTAAATAGAAAAATGTAGATTTTGTCTCTGAAGGTTTCATGGCCAACGCGATCGCAACAAATACTTTTACTGTTCAACTTTTCAGTTTTTTTCCCTATTTTTCCGAAGGATATGGCCAGTGGCACGTATAACTCTGCAAAACATTTAGTTTTGATGTTCTTGATGCAATAAACACAGCCTTAATCAAATTCTAGCGACAACGTACCGTGACCTTCCCTGGTAAGATTGTATCAAAACCCAATTTTAATTGATGGAGTACTCTACTCTGAACTACATTTTAAAACTATGAACGTTCTTTTATATCACTCGTATTAATTTAAATATCCGCGTTTTCAATTTTATCGTTAACTGTACTAAAAAGTGCAGAAAATTTAATGCTTAATATTGTTTTCAGCTACACTAAATGCGCCATAATCTTCTGCAAGATGTTACTAAACAGAGTTCAGTAGCATATCACAACATTCCATATTGTTCAATACGTCAGCTGCTATTACAACGCATATCACATTAACCGTTAAGAGTCTTGAATGAAAGTTTATTTCCTACGACAGTCATTGGCCATAGCAGTATCTACATTTAGATACAGGTTTTTGTACGCACACACACAATTAAAAGTCATGATGTAATATTGAATAGTCGGCTCGGGCGGATTGCTGAAATCATTGACCGATCACAAATTGTTGGTTGGTTGATATAGCCATGCACAGTGGGAGTTAAACATCGGATCGTGAACGAATAGAGCAACCTTTCCTTTCTTTTGAGTATCAAAATACAACAAATAAGATATTAGATTGCGGTTTATAACAGCGACTTCTGCGTTATGTAGGTTAGCTCAGAACAAGGAATAAATGGGTTAAATATAAAAAATGCCATTCAGGTGAAACAGATACATGGCCAACTTTTTCTATTGATTGAAAACGCCAAGGCGTAGATAATGTTTGCAAATATACAGAAACGTATTGCAGAATCGATTTATTATTAATAAATATACAGGTTATTATAGTACTGCTCTTTCAACTTGTCTAGTGTTAAGGCAAGTTGAATGTTGACACTTAACTTTCGAAGCAATTCAATAATTTTTTTATGTTATCCATGAATTGATCTTTAATTACATCCGGGTCTGCATTTGACAACGTAAGTTTGGAACTTCTACGACAGATAATATTTCACTCAAGCTAAGTTTTATTATGTTGTCAGATTAATTGTTTTGAATGCGTGAAAAACAGCAAACTAAAATTTTGACTTGTACACAAAGTAACTTTTGAATTATAACTTAGTGTGGTTTTAGTTTAAATATTTATTAAGCTTTTAAAAACACACTTCTTAGTCAATTTAAGCATTCTTTTATCTCTCACTATTTTCGATATTCCCATGTTTTTTATGTTAAAACATGCATGAATATGAAAAAACCAGTATACGAAATTTGCACTTAAATACTTATGAAAAAAACTATGAAAATATCGAATACTATAATACATTAATGATTACTTTATGCCCTTTAAAAAACTATATCCGCAAATAAGATAAAAGTTTTAAGAACATGAGCAAATTAGATCCAAAATTATACTGCACGGCCAAAGGATAGAACAAGTAAAGTGGTTCAATTTCCTAGTATGCCAAAATTATCACTATGTTAGGAAAGAAAATAAACTCAAAAGAAAGGAGAAGCGTTTAACTATTTTAAGACAACAATCAGACAAACGTGAAGAAACAAACCAAGCCAAATGACAACAATAAAATTCTATAAAACAGTTTTAATACCAACTATAACTTACGACAGTGCGACCTGTACATTAACAAAAGAAATCAGCAACGGATACAAAGTGCAGAAATAAAATTCCTTAAAGCAATGGCGAGCTGCAATAACATAGACAGAAAGCGAAATACAGATATACGTAGCTCTTTAATAAAGACCCAGTGGAAGAATAAAAATTTGTAGACCGAGGAACACATGGAAAATTAAGTGATGTAGCGAACACAATAGCCATGAAGAAGAAGGAGAAGGAGAAGGAGAAGGAGGAGGAGAAGGAGAAGGAGGGGGAGAGGGAGAGGGAGAAGGAGAAGGAGAAGGAGGAGGAGGAGGAGGAGGAGGAGAAGGAGAAGGAGAAGGAGAAGGAGAAGGAGAAGGAGAAGGAGAAGGAGAAGGAGAAGGAGAAGGAGAAGGAGAAGGAGAAGGAGAAGGAGAAGGAGAAGGAGAAGGAGAAGGAGAGGGAGAGGGAGAGGGTGAGGGTGAGGGAGAGGGAGAGGGAGAGGGAGAAGGAGAAGGAGAAGGAGAAGGAGAAGAAGGAGGAGAAGGAGAAGGAGAAGGAGAAGGAGAAGGAGAGGGAGAGGGAGTAGAAGGAGAAGGAGAAGGAGAAGGAGAAGGAGAAGGAGAAGGAGAAGGAGAAGGAGAAGGAGAAGGAGAAGGAGAAGAAGGAGAAGGAGGAGAAGCAGAAGCAGAAGCAGAAGGAGAAGGAGGAGCAGAAGCAGAAGGAGAATGAGAAGGAGAAGGTGGAGGAGAAGAAGAAGGACAAAAAGAATAAGGAGAAGGAGAAAAAGTTGAATAAGATGAAGTAGTATTTAAATTACAGAGTTTGGCTTTAAATGCGTCTGGAACTAAATCGACAATGCTCAATAATAATAAAATGTTTAATTAATAATGTCTCTCCTGTAACCTCCACTTAAGCAGATATATTTGTAACATTATCAGTAAGGCGATACTTTTTGTAATTCAATTCAATACCAGTTCTGACCAAACTTTTTAATTCACATATTTCGTAGATTCCTATGACATACTCCTGAGCACAAATAGTCTTATTGTAATAATAACTATTCAAGTCACATGAGTTAACGAAATCAGCATACATGAACTTGAATTTTATTACTTAGGAATCGAATTAATTCTTTAAGCTACTTGCATACAATGGTCTGTTGTAGATAAATTTTTTAGACACGTAACAATGCTGCAAGATTTACTGAAGTCACATTTACACATAGATTTGAGCTAAAAAATTACAAAAATAGTTTGTTTTTTTTTGAATATCAAAATTAGCAAACATTTAGCCAATCTTAAATACATATACGCTTGTGTCATTACCTCAAAATTCTAAATACCATGATCCATAATAGGAGTACATTTTGTAACCTTAATAAATGAACCAGAATCAGTAATAATTTAAAAATAGCAATTTTCCATTTATGCAAATCGTGGCTGTCACTAAACTACAATTATATGTAATAAAAATACAAAGTAATTGTGAGATTCATTTCTAAATGAGTTTTTTAAAGCAAATGTCCTTGCATTTCCTAGATAAAAGTATAGGACAAGATAATTATTAAATCATCTAAAAATAGAACTTAAAATTAATATGTAACTGATGCGTTTTTTGTTATCTGTAATAGTTTAATTTTTATCTGCATGACGTAATTTCTCGGGTGTTATTGCTTTAGAAAATTATCTCTGTATTGAATACCTTAATAACTGTTGATCATGATGAAATTAAATAATTACTAAAAATTCTTTAAAAAAATAAGGATACCTGATATCATTTTTTTTTAAATGGCAATGAATATGATTGAAAAAGGCAATTTTTTGTTTTTGCGCATATATTTAAAATTGCACCAATAGTATTATACCGTTTACCTGTACAACTGTTTTATAATTTTTGGACATATTTTTTGAACAAAAATCTTATGTGGCGTCTACACCTTCTGTTCCGAAATTTTGCAGACTGGGGTCGGGAAATTTACAAAAAATTAAAACAACATAGTTTTTATTTATTTTTATTTCTACTGCATTCCTTCTCCTTCAATACAACGATCAAAGCGCTCATGCTTTTTTTGGAAACATTTTTGGTTTTCATTTTTCGCATCCGTTTCGAAAATCTCGTTCGAGACAATCTTATGTCCACAATCGTATCAAAAAGGTTTCCTTTCAACTTTAATTTTATTTTGGAGTATACCCATAAGTCGCAGAGAGTCAAATCAGGCGTATACAGGGTGGACCAAATTCGAATGTTTAACGGGGTATCTCAGTTACTGTAATAATTAGCGAAAATTTGGGCTATTTTTTAAGAAAAGAACACCTGTGTAATTGGATTTTTTTATATCGCCTTTCATTTTGGCATTATAGACCGAAAATGAAATTTCATCATTATAAAATAAAATTTGCTATTACTTCTTTATCTATTTATTAAAATAGGACAAAATGTTACAAAGGTTTTTTATTAACATTTCAATGCTTGATTAAAAAGCAAAATTATATTTTTTTAGCGGCTTTGATTTTCCAGAAATTAAATAAACTTATATTTTTTTAAATGGAAACCCTAGTTGGCCATGATTCTGCAGCAGCTGCCACGTTTTTAGCACTTATAATGTAAATTTCTACCATATTAAACTTTTCAAGGCGTTTAAATTTAGCCATGTTCACAATACCACCATAAACAGTTATAAAATGCAAAAAAAACACACCGATTTGCTTAAAAGTTTAAAAATTTACTTGGATATAACGTTTACTTGTTTATTAATTGCAAACATCACTTTGTTACGAAATCATGACAAACTTTGATAAGAAATTTTTTATCAAATTAGCTATAGGTATCTCGGTTATTATTATTTTTTAATTAAGAGTTTAGGGACGCTTCGACAACTGAGGTCACTAGCGTCCGGGTGGAGGGGGCGGGGAACAAGGAAAGGGTGTGTAAGGTAAGGGTAGGTGGAAGTACTGTCACAGCATTTGCCTATAGTAGGTAGGGGAAACCACCTGAAACCCCTACGATGACAGACGGCCGCGGGATTCGAACCCATGCCTCCCGATTTTACTCGCTAGGTTGCATACCAACCAGCCACCGAGCTCGGTCGGTTATTTTTTGCAACACAAATTAATATAAAACTATATAAAGTCAGAGCCAACTGGAAATTTTCCATTTAAAAAGATATAAGTTTACTTTATCTTGAAAGTCAAGGTTACTAAAAAAAATTGTTTGGTTATTAAATTAAACATAAAAATCTGTTTAATAAACCTTTATAACATTTAGTTCTATTTTAATAAATATAGCAGTAAAAACAAATTTTCCAACCTATATCAGATTTTCGCTCATTAGTATGGTAACCGAAATATCCCGTAAAACATTCTAATTTAGTCCACCCTGTACAATCGTGGACTAAAATGCCTTTTTTGGCTAAAACCAATCGCAAATGTGTTTGGACTTGTGTAACCGTCCGTTATCGTGTTTTAGCGAGCAGTTAGTTCTCTTGCTGGTGGGTCTGAGGACGAACCTGATGAATCCTTACCACCAAATGCTACAGAATACTTAAATAATAATCTTTATTTACCTTCTGGCACTCTGGAACGAATTAATTTTGTACTTTGGGCACATTTTTGATATCTACACTGAGCGAGTCTTTTTTGGCGAACCCAGGTGATTATCGTCTTCCAAGTCTCTACCGTTGCGAAATTAAGCAAACCACTGAAAAACCATGCACGTCCATAACCCTTACTTCAGTAATCATTTTAGTAATCTTGAACGTTTTGGAGAATGTTCTGCCCAATTAAAAACAAAATTTGATGTTGGCTCTGCTTCATTGTGTTTTTTCGACACTGATCAGAATGTACTGGCATATCTGCCACCATAACTATTGATAGGAATTTTGTAGCACCATGAAAATTTTACGGCTAAAGCATCAAGCTTCGCAAAGCCATAACTCATTTACATATGGCTCCAGTAAAAGCTTCACAAAAAATCATTCTACAAAATTTCGGTACAGAAGGTGTATAAGATATAAAAGAGTGGATGAAATTGCGAAATTAACAAAAAGTCTATCATAAAATCAAATTACATTAGGGAACAAAGAACATGCTTTAAAAAAAAGGAAAATAAATCCCAAAATCCAAAAGAATATTTAGTTGTTTTTCATACTCGAATTAAGCACTAAATTGTGCAACTTTGCTCCAATTTGACCGAATTCGTAGTGTTAAGAAAATCGAGAGCCTTATGTTAAACCTAGAATTTGGGTCACCCTGTATATTAAATAAACTTGCAATTTGTCAGATAAGCCAAATCCGGATAACCGGTCGTAAAGTATATTTCAAAATAGTTGATACTTTTGGGAGCGTTTCAACATGTACCTAAAACAATCACATTAGAAGTTTCGTAATGGCTGAGCAAGCATTTGATACGGATCTACTCAAACAAACGAGTCCCTATCACGGTAACACTGAATTATTTACAAAGCACCTTATACGTTACTAAGCTACCACAACATCAACACTTGTCGATAAAAACTATCATGACTTACTTGGATTGTTTTTATTTCATTCGTTCTAAAAGCAATCGAACAAGATTAAATATTTATATACAATAAACCCTTTAAGGTGGACGCGGAAGAATTCGACAGAAAAATAAGAAGCGATTTTCTGTATTTTAAAAATACACAGGATAAAGTTACTCTATTCTTTTATAAGCATTGTACAAGTATCATTCAGAAAGAAATCTTGTTTAGTACTTGTTATTACTGTACTGAATGTAATTTAGATAATATCGGGCGAACATTAAATTTGTTCCAATGTATTTAGAATTTTTATATTCGCAATTTTATTTACAATATCTAATACACGTACCTATCACTCGTTTTAACTGTTATTAATGTCAATTTTTGTTCCTAAAGAGCATGCTGTATAAGTATATATTTGCACAATCGAATTCGTCATCAAATGCTTCAAGCAAGGATCACAAGCACTGAAAAATCCTTCAAAGATTTGAGTAACTGGTTTATTAATACTTAAAGATTTAATTACACATCAAATACCTTTTATGTAAAAAAACTCTTGTAAAAATGCGAGGCCAGTATCGAGACTCTTGTCTTTTTATCAGTAGCAATCTTATTTATTTATTTATTTACTCTAATACAGCTGCCCTAGCAAAGATCAACGTTGGCAAGACGTTCATTTAAAACTATTTAGATTTATTTTAATTAATTACATAACGTTTTCCAACTTCCAAGATGATAATGTAAATTTTAAAAGAAATACATATTATAAGCAGGCTTCTAAAAATATTAGTTTATTCGGTAGATTAAGTAGTAAACCATCAATTATTACATAATTTTATTATACTAAACTATCATAGCACCCATGAATACTGCTCTAGTATTTTATTTCGGCGAATACTAACAATTTAAACAGACTTCAAAAACTAAAAAATACGGCTACGAAAATCATTTTACACTGTTTCAGGTAGGGATGGGGAGTCGGAGTAGGAGTCGGAGTCGGTCGGAGTCAAAGTGGGAGCGGAGTCAAAGTGGGAGCGGAGTCGGAGTGGGAGCGGAGTCGGAGTCGGAGTCGGAGTCGGAGTCGGAGACGGAGTCGGAGTCGGAGTCGGAGTCGTAGTCGAAGTCGGAGTCGGTCGGAGTCGGAGTCGGAGTCGGTAGTCGGAGACGGGAGTCGAAAAAACTACCGACTCCCATTTTTTTTTTAATTTAGTCTTTATCGAGGATGAGAACAGAATGAAAAATTTAAAACAAAATAACCATGTCAATCGATTTTTTTTCTACGGAAACGGTAACGATTAAAGTAAGAAAAACTAGTTTTCTATGTGAACGTCCAATTTTTATATGCAAAAAAATACTTGACTGGATAAGGTTTATAGACAGCGCCAGAATACAAAACGCATGATTCGTGTATTACACGGAAGGGTTAGTTCTTTAGCCAACCAAACCTTAGCCCGTGTTGACATTAGAAAATGTTCAAAGGCCGATAGTGCCTTTTTTAAGTTTTTAAGGTCAAAGTATGTAGAAATATGGTTTTAATATTAAAACTTTTCCAATGAGTAATTTTATTTTGTTTAATTAGCCCTAGTAAAAAAGAAATTGATAGTTACAAAGCCGATGTATAACGAGGGGGGTTTTGCAGATAAGTTTTGTAAATTGGCAGTAGTGGAGGCTAACTTGTCCATTATAGTATTTCCGTTTGATAGGATTACCGAAAACCTCCCATATATTGAGCACAATTTTTGCAAAATTTTGCTTATAATAGATACGCCAGTGCAAAGATTACTCATTTTTTATATCGAAAATAAACTGTATCTGTCGAGTCTCTGTCAAATTTAAGTGTGAAAATTGAGAAAAATTAAATGTGTTTTATTTTATTTATTGGGTACAAATTTTGTTTTTGAATAAACTTACTAATAAATCAAATATACAGTCATTACAATAAGTTCATCTTTCACATTTAACATTTAACAGTCCTAGTATGCGATTCCAGTATTATATTACTTTTAGTAAAATACCAAATAGAATGGAAATCGCTTATAACACGGGTCGGATACAACCTTGCAAACCCGCGTTGTATGATAACCGCGATATAACCGAATTGTTGAAAATTTAATATTTTTATTTTAAAAAACTAATTTTTTTTTACATTTTCTTTATTATTTAGTAAACATACGAAAATAAACTCTGATCACCATAATAAAATACACTTAGGAACGAAAGAAAAACAGCTACACTGGATGGTGAAGTACCTATACTGATAACTTTTTTTTAATGAAAGGAGTCGCGAGTGGGAGTCGGGGTCGGTTTTAAAAAATTTCGACTCAGGAGTCGGGAGTCGGCTATTTTTGTCGACACCCTTCTGTTTATTTTTTAATTTAATGGTCACTTGGATTAAACTTAATAAATACAATAATATTGCTATAACTTTCTTATTTTTAAAGAAAAACCTAACATCAATAAAACGAGAAAAAATTTTTTTTTTCATAGAACCATAGCCAACTATGGTTGCCATTTAAAAAAATTCAAGTTTGGCTTATCTTTCAAATTTCAAGTGTGCCATGAGTTTATAGATATTTTTTTACTTATTCTACGTAAAAATATCTAGAAGAATCATTTTACAATTCAATTTTAACATGACTATGGAAATATTTACTATAGAAAAAGTCGTCTATTTTTAGTTTTTTCAAAATTTTTCAAAAAAAAGTTTAAGGTGTAGATCAAAAGTCAAAATAGCATTTAATTTGTCCTAAAATTCTGCCCAACTTTGCTAATTTAACCAACTGACAACTGTGTAACTTTTATATGTAATAACAAAGTTACCCTTACAACCAGGGTTGAGCAGATTTAAATCAATTGATTTAAATCACGATTTAAATCATGATTTAAATCAAGTGATTTTTTTTTAAATCATTGATTTAAATCAAGTGATTTTTAAAAAAAAATTATCAATTTAAATCACAGATTATATGAGTAGATACAGTATAATATTTATAATAAAACAAAATTGTATTACTATTAGTAATTAAATACACGAAATGGTGAATAAACCATATCAATTTGCTCTTGTAAAGTAATATTCATTGTGGAAATGCAATAATTCAAAAAATAAATGACAAGTTTTTGACATTAGCGAAGTGAACAGTCAGTTTTTTCAATTTCCACGGCACTCTATTGCTTCAATAACGATTTGAAGAAAAATGTCGAATATCTCGAAAAGTATGAGTGTTGGGTATAGTATAGGACAGGGGTGGCCAAACTTTTAGTCGTTAGGGGCGACTTTTGAGAGAAAGTTTGCCCGCGGGCGACTACGTTTTTTGTAAGGTACTAACGAATCATTGGTGTTTTTTAAGGCCTTTTTAATTATTTACAAATCAATGACTTTTTTTAGGAGATACTTACGAACTGTGTTTTTTTCTAAAAGACACAAACTGGTGAAGACATTTTACTATGACTACTATAAAATTACCTATAAATAACTATTTTCTAGCACTGGTTCTGAATTTTAAAAAGTTCAAGGAAATACAGGAAAAAAAGAAAATTATTGTTTTACAATAATTGTATTAAAATAAATTAAAAGCAAATTTCACAAAAATAAACAAAAACAATAGAATTGTTTTATTTTGATGACACTTGGCACAATGCATACATAGTTTAACCCAGTTTGTCAAAATTTGGCTCGTGTGAACTTAAACTAATTCTTAAACAAAAATCCAAATGTAGATCAGATAATTGTGACCTATGTTTAGTTTTTATCCCATTTATGCAGGAAAATGCTAATCTTACAAATATGTCGTACCAAAAAAGGCATTGAAATATGCAACAACTCTCCAAATATTTGGATATTTATCCCTGCTAATTAATTTCCAGAAGCTTTCATTTGAAGTTATTGATTTTAAATGTGTATCTTGTGTATCTATTATTTGCAGAAGATAATTTTGAATTACTTTTTAAATTCAAATATGTTCTGAATTTATCACTATAATTTGTCAATGTTCAAGTCAGCTCCACGGGCGACTTCCAGAGGCATTGCGGTCGACCAGTCGACCGCGGTCGACGTCTTGGCCACCCCTGGTATAGGACATGCTTAACAAAATATGAAGCTCTTTTAAAGACGAATTCGATGACATAAAAAAAACACAGGGGTTCGCATTTGAAAAAATCGAGTTACGAGCTTTTGAAAATCATGGAAGTTGCCACCTATTTATAAACACTCCTGTATGTGTGATTCAAATTTTTCATATCGAGCGAACAGAGAAATTTTTTCTGCATGTCCATACCAAATTACAACTCTACTTCAAAATAACTTCAGGAGAATTTTTTAAATAAAGACTTACAACCTTGAATAATTTAGAAAATTAATTTTTTTTTACAACGCCGTATAAAAACCTGTAGTATTTTATATTGATGCAAAGCTAAAATTAAGGCAGTCAAAAATATTAAATAAAAAATTGGGTGTTGTATTTGAAATATAAAAGTTGCTATTGGTTCCAGAAAGGTGATTCACCCTGTATATTTGAAAATATTTTTATTGTGTTGTTTAGAAAAAACTGTACAAAATAGCATTTGAATCAACTTCATATCTCAAGCCATTAAGCCACAATCGACCGATCCCGCACTAGTGACTCACCCTGTGTATAATTAATTAAACATCATCATTTAGCACTGATTTTTTCAAAATTCTTAATCATTATATTTAATTTTTCATTTTGACAAAAATTCACCAATGAATTAAATATAGATATTGGTTATTAAATATATTAGCACAAAACAGAATATGTCACTAAATTCGATAATATGGTACATATGATTTAAATCAAAAAAATCTGATTTAAATCAAATAAATCGATTTTTTTGATTTTTTTTTTAAAATCATGATTTTTATCCACCCTGCTTACAACACATGTAGATTATTGTCACCGTGTATAACACAAGCAAAAATTATCGCAATTAATTTTTAAATTTCTCACAAAACGCAGATACATTTCATTAAACCCTTAAACGTAAAAACCGAAGATAATTTAATAATTTACAAAAACCATCTTTATTATTGTTTCTTCTAAGTTGGTCCATGCGAAAATGAATAGAGCAGAAACGAGATCTAAATCTGTCCCTGATTGGTCACGTATAATTTTAAATCTTAGCTAACAGGAATCACTGACTTTCGGGTCAACCAAGCATACCTGCACATGTTTATAAAAATCGCTGGTATTCAGGAAAGAATATGTACTGATATCATCCTGTCTTGCAAGACCAGTCTTTATCTGCGCACCAGGACTCTAACTTACCGACAATAGCCTGAGGTGAAGCAACCGCTTCACCGATTGAAAAATTAAGCTGCTAAAGGAGCTGGGTCAATCTGATTTATGTTGTTATGTTCTTCTTTTATTTTGTTTATGCTTTTACGGATAGGCTCCTTTCAAATTGTTATAAACCTTCGCAATATAACGGATAGTTGTTTATTTAGTTATTTGCTTATTTTTAGCTTTTTGTTAAAATAACTGCACAGTAAATAACAAAATAAAGCGGAAATATCTGGAAGCGTTACTCTACACAGTGCAATAAAACGAAAACGCTAATTGATGCCCTTTGTTCAACAGTTCTAAACGTATACAGGGTAGATACTAATTACAATTGCCATAAACAATGTACCACGTGGGTCCGACACTGTTGTAAACCCTCCTTTAAACTTTATTCCGCTAAAACTTTAATCGATATATTTTCTGTATTTGTAAATGTGTCCTCAGAGCCACATTATCACAACTGCCGGTACGGTTCATACAATTGATTAAATATTATATTCGTACCTACATAAATAATGGTTTAGAGAAATACGCTATCTTTAATCATAAAAATTACATTGCGCTTTTCTGCAAAAAAGGATGTGCTTTATTAAGCTGTAACATTTCGTTCAATTAATTAAAGTTAGTATTTACAATGTGCAAGACGTATTTGTCTCATGTCGTCTTGGTTATTGCACGCTTGGGAATTTCATTGTAGAAGAATCCTTTAGAAGCAAACTTATAAAGTATTAATTAGCAACTTTTTTTAACAAAAAAAATGTAGCAATATTACTCTATAATTTAATTAGGAAAGCGTAAAGAAATACTTAACGGATGTCTACACAGTTCTTTTTATATAGGTCCTTGAAAATCGAAGAAAAATATGTAGTAGTATGGATTTGCTAATATAGGTTATGACCATTTTGCCGATTATCAAATAATATTAGTGAAAGACAAAGACGACGATATCGAAAATGTGCTAAGACATCTAAAAGATAAAAACCACAAATAGGGACTAACGATAAATAAACTCAAAACAGAATACATCGTTGTAGGTGGACCCAGTCAACCTTTGCACTTCGACACTAACAGGATTTCAGATGCTGTAAATGATTAAAAATACCCGGACATTAAAATTACGGGCAATGCAAAAAGCAGCTAGAAAATTAGAGACCGACAGGACAAGAAAAGACCATCATTAAACCTTTGCATGGCCTATAATCAAACCTAAAAATAACTAAAAATATGAAAGTTTAAATCTAAAAAATAAAAGTCGAAAGTGGTAGTACATACGGATCAAAATTATGGAAAATACATAAATACGTCAGTCGGAGAGAAGTTGATGAACAAGGCGATGGAGATGGACTACTAGCGAAGATACTGTGGCTGTATAATAACAGACAAGAAGAGAAACAAAGATATGCGAGATGAAATGGGTGTAGAGATATAGACATTATTGAGTCAAGTAAAGTAATGGGGTATGGGCACATTGGGGTGGTCCTTATTTTTGAACACATATTTTTATGCAGGACCCTCTCAATTTGTTCCTTTATATAAATAATTACTTCCTGAAAAATTTAGGACCACTTAGTAAATATTAACCCGTGACACACAAAGCTGAAAATCTGAAATAATTGTAAATACGTTTAAATTCATAATATGGCAAATTTCAACAACCCCATTTCGACTGAAAAGACAAGTTTCAACTTGTCTGGCGCTTATTGCACTGATTGATATTTTTTCCATTTCTTTTCACCACAGACGACTGTAACATCGTCTAATCGCATTGTGTCGAACAACGCGATCGTGGTTTAGTGGTAGAACTGAAATTGAAACTGCTCCATTCCCTAGCCAACCCGGCACATCAAATAATGACGAATATAGAGAAGCAGAAATAGAAAGTAAAATGTCAAAAAACAGAAGTGAGTTTCTCATTAATCGTACATCCATTAAGAGAGCCAGTTAAAGTTTTCGTAAAAAAAAATCATAGGATTTCAAGTCAAAATGCAACGAATTAAATGTAAACTTTGTGGTCATCCATTAGGATTCCAAAATGCTTTGAGACATTACTGGATAAAACAATGTTTATCGACTTCGAGTCAAAGCTACAGGTCCTTAAGTAGAACAGCTTCTAAGAGTTACCGAAATACTGACAGATAATACAAATAAGATTTTACTTTATCCTAAAAATAAAATGAGGGTTTTACTTCGTGATTATTGAGAATTGTTGGTATTAATTATAATATTCTTAAGGAAGTCGCCGTTACGAGGAATATATTTTCGCCAACCTGGAGCATATAATTTAGTTAGATAGATGACCAAAGTCATATTTTCATTAGAAAACATTGTTTTTGAAATTTACAATAAACTCAATCAAAATTTTGATCAACACGAGAAAGAGATTTATACGTATCACAAACAATAAATTTTATTTAACAAACTCTAAGGTTTTGTTTTTAAAATTTGTAACTGGCTAATAACTGCTACACTCTTAAATGTCATATCGAAGAAATAAAAAAGAACATCAACACGGGATAACTCCCATCTATTAGTAGGCAGTAAACATGTAAAATGATTTTTGCTTATTTAAAGAAAAACTACAAGAGAAAAACATAACAAACCTTATATCATTGAAATTTAAAAAAAATTAAAGTTTGTTCTATAACTCGGAAATTGAAAGTGCTATGAAAATTTCGTTAACATATTTAAAATCTACGTAAAAATATCTATAAAAACCAATTTTTATTTTTGTTCTAGCTCATATGCTTACAGAACTATTCAAGTTTAAAAAAATCTACCTTTTCCAGTTTTTTCAAAATATTTCAAAAAGTTGATGACGTTGGTCAAATTTGAAAATGGCAGAATTCCCTTTAAATTCTGCACAAGTTTGCTAATTCAAATGTTTCTGTATCTTTAATATTAACGGAGTTACCCATACAACAGGTTAGAAAAATGGGCACCCTGTATATGACGGAAAAAGCAGCACAAAATGACAATAACTAATTACAATAGAACCGTTATATAAACTTGTGGGCGTTACAAAACTTTTTATAAATGACACGGGTATAATTTAATGCTAAAATCTTTAATCCTAAATACAAAAATATATATATAAAGTAGCGCGATAATGTAAAACTGTAAAATAAACACTTACAATTACAGTTCTAACTTTATTTCGTTTCAATAAAAGTCTACAGGAGATCATATGGACCTGTCGCCATTATCATAGACACGGTCAAAATTCAGCGTGACGCCAAAAGAACAAGTTATTGTAATGAAATAAAAATATTTCAAGCAGAACTGTGATTGGACGTTATTTATAACACATTAACGAACTAAACCAACGGTACACGATTTAAAAAATTGTTTGAAAATGTATAATAAATAGCAACAATTAATAGTAGCTGGTGCCTGAAGCGCAGAATTTATAGTGCGGATATACAACAAACTGTGAATACTTATAAATAAATATATCATGCCTGTAGTGGAAATAAATAAAAACTTGCCATATTTTGTGACTTATGTAAAACACGCAATATGATGTATATCTCTGTTTTATTATGGAAATTAGGTCTGCACGCTGACAGCGTGAAGAGAGCCCATCTTTGTTTAATATCTTAACTACGAAATTTGCTTAAATTAAATTGCGAAATTAATACACAAGTATTTTATTTGAGCATTAAATATTAACAATTATTGTCCGTTCCCAGATTTCGAAAAAAAAAACGGGAAATTCCCAAAATTGAGCAAATTATTCTTTGAACCCATTAATACTCACAACGAAGGTTACGATATTATGTTGTCGCTAAAATGTGATCAAGATCTGATCAAGAACATCAAAAATAAATGTTTCGCAGAGTTATACGTGCGATTTACGTGATGATTTACAAGGTAAAAATAAGGAAAAAAACAGAGTTGGGAGTCGGAGTCGGAGTTGGGAGTCGGAAGTCGAAGAATCGGACCTTTTTTGAGGAGTCGGAAGTCGGAAAAACTACTAACTCGCGACTCGTTTTTGATTTAGTTTTTTTGGGGATAAGAACAGAGTTTTAAAAAAAAAAATAACAATTCCAATCAATTTTTTTAAACAGAAACAATTAAAGTAACTCAAACTAGTTTTGAATGTGAACGTTTAACTTTTATCTGCTAAAAATACTTGACTGGATAAGGTTTATAGGCAGCGTAAGAATACAAAACGCATGATTCGTGTGATACAGGGGTAGGGTTAGTTTTGTAGTCAACTAAATCTTACCCCCGTGTTGACAGTTGAAAGTTTTCAAAAGCCGATAGTGCCTTTATTTTAAAGTTTTTAAGGTCAGGGTATGCAGAAAAATGGTACTTATGTTAAAACTTTTCTAATGAGTAAATTTTATTTAGTCACGAGTCCTTCTACTGTTACCTAGGTGTAGGACTGTTGAGTTTGTGTTGTGCTGACTTTTTTCCATGATCGCTTCTTCTTCTTTTCCTTTTATGCTTCTGGTATTCCAAATACCTATTCTAATTTTGTCTTTCTTATCTCTATTTTTATCATTTTTAATATCGCGTGCTTTGATTGCTATCTGTTTTTCCTTATTCATGTCCGTTTTCGTGTAGTGTTCGTGTCATTTTTTCCATAACTTGTTTTCCGTCCTTAGTTTTTTGGGTCTGTTTTTTGCTGCAGCTTATCTTTCTCTTTATTCCATAGTCAGATGTTATTATCTACGATTAGTTTTTGATAAGCTACTCTGACTTTTTTGCCCTTTTTTTATTTTTTTGCCTCTTCTCTGATTTTTCTTTGTATTTCTCTTTCTTTTACTGTTAGGTCATTGTCTATGTAAACGTTTTGACCTTCTTATCTGATTTTATACTGCATTGTCTTTATTTTGTCCTTCCATTTACTTATCGTTGCTATTTTCATACTTGTTTCATATTTTTGACCCACCTCATACATCAGTTTGATATTTACTTTGACTCCTAAATTTTGATCTAGAAATTCTTTCATACCTGCTGTCCCGTTAATTTGATTAAATTTTGCTCCCTTTATCACAATGTTATATTTGTTTACTTTTTTTTCTGTTTCTTCTATTCTGTTTTCTTAGCTGAGCATATTTTTTCTAAGCTCCTCATTTTCTTTTTTTGTTGCAATAAATTCTTCCCTAAATGCTTTTTGTTCTTCTGTTATCTTTTTAACTTCTTCCACCAATTGGTTAATTACTTTTACTCATTTCTCCATTTGTTTTTCTTCCGTTGAACCTTTGGTTTTTGCTTAATCTGGTGATTTGTAGTTTGTGCGTTCTGGATATTCCGCCTTCTTCTTTGTTTTTCTTTTCCTTGTCTCTTGTCCTCTTATCACTACTACACTACTACACTTGTCCATGGATACACTATCACTATTACTTGGGTTCATTAACACGCTACGTCAGCTTTATATGCCTCATGCCGTACGTTATTTACTGGTTAATAACAATTTACAATTCAGATTTTTTCTTTTATCAATCCAAAACAGAAACAATTTACACTTGTATCTACCTTAAAAACTTTGATCAATTTTGTTGTACACTACTCTCGAGATAATGCTCGATATTCGATACTTTTTATCGCCGATTACAGTGTATGCGTCTTATCTTTTCGCCTACCACAACACAACTTATGAGTAAATTTATTTTGTTTAATTAACCCTAGTAAAAAAAAATGATAGTTACAAAGCCGATGTAAGTATAAAGAGAGATGTTTTGCAGATAAGTTTTGTAAATTGGCACCCATTTGCGCAGTAGTGGAGGCTAACTTGTACATAATATTTTAATAATTATGATTTCCGTTTTATCAGATTACCAAAAATCTGCCGTATATTAGCACAATTTTTGCTAAGTTTTGCGTATAATTTGCAAGTGTAAAAATACATAATTTTTGATATCGAAAATAAACTATATCTGTAGAGTTTCTGTCAATTTAAGTGAGAAAATGTAAAACAAATTGAATATTTTTTTATTTTATTTATTGATGCGTACCTATTTCTGTTTATTAAGTATTATTCTTTTAGTTTTTTAACAAATGATTTGTTATTCATTATGTTTAAAGGTTATGGTGCGTATTATTAACAAATATCCGTTATACCAGTAAGTTTTTGGCTAAATCAAGCATGCGTATTGTACACCAGTTTTTACGGTAAATATAAGCAGGAATATGATTCATTAAAAATATGTATCTTTGATAACATAATTTTCACATTAAATTTTGCATGGTTATTATAGAATTAAAATAAATTTATCTTTCACATTTAACATTTAACACGATATACGATTACAGTATTATATTACTTTTAGTAAAGTACAAAATACAATGGAAGTCGCTTATAACGCCGGTCGGATACAACCTGGAGTCGGAAGTCGGAGTCGGTTTTAAAAAATACGGACTCAGGAGTCGGGAGTCAATTATTTTTCTGCCGACTCCCCGTCCCTGAAAAAAAAAAATTTAAAAATTAAGGTCATTTTGCGATCGAGTAGGCCTTGAAACCGTAAGAGATAAAATCAAAATATTTCTATTTACTAATGTGCGCATCCTTTGCAAGTAAACTAGTGGAAAGTTATTGAAAATATTTTAAACGGTTTTGGAAAAAACGCGAAAAACAAGACCCCAGTAAAAGGAGTTTAGTTTAAACGCCTATGCAAATCGCAAGTGTTATTTTTAACAGATATACTTACCACAATTTTTCAAATTAAGGGCTACGAAAACCGAATATAACAGAAAATTTGGCCCATACGGTAGTAAATAAATTGTGCGAACCATATTATGAAACAAACAGAAATATAACAGTAGCCAAATATTTTATGAGCTTAAAGTTGTAAAGTCACTATTCCAGAATTTTCAATATAACAAAACTCGCAATATTGAAACTATTATTTTTGTACATTGGTTTCCTATGTGCCAAGAAAAAACCGTGTTGTTATTTTTTTGTCTACTTTGCAACACACCAGTGAAGTGAATATGGAAAACAAAAATATATCTGTAATAAATCTTTTGTATAATGCGTGGAAAAGCTGTGTCAATACGCTAGATCAAATATGGTGCATAAACCTACAGTTCTACGCAAAATTATAGTACAGTATAGTAATATGGTATCTTTTAAACAGTATTAAGGTTGTTGGTTGTTGGTTGTTGGGGTTTCATCCCTAATTAAATGGATTATTTATATCCCACATAGAATCTACGAAAGACATATTTTAAAATAAAAATCTTGCTACGAAAAATGGCAACCCTATTGGTAACTCGTGCACAAAGACGAGGAAAAAAAGAGTTAACTAAGTACTAAATAGAAACGATGAAGCATGTTATAGGTTCAAGTAAAAATAAGTTTTAGTTTAATCAACAGATAAATCAGTGGTGAAAACAATCAAAGCCCATCTAAGATTTCTAGAAACTCAAAACTGTGTTGTGATGTAGGTAAAATAAATGTCTGCCAACTATGGGTTCTATTTATCAAGATAAAACTTTATGTCACAACTCGAATTTCGAATTATTTTTTTGAAAAATTGTCTACGCCACTGCATTCTTATCAAAAAAGTGCCTGTAGAACATCAAAATTATTTTGCTTTATTTTCATACATAAGCAAGTCATAAACCGAAAAGGCGAAAAATCGAGTTATCGGCAATAAGTCGAAAGCAAAAGACGATAACCAATTTTAGTTTTTACCATTAACTTTTTCTCGAAAAAAGAGATCGAGAAAGCGGTGGCCGTTTTTCGATACCTTTTATAGTTACCGAGATTCCCTATGAAAACATCGAAATTTGCCCACCCTTTACACTATTGGTCAGTTATGGTACAACAGTATACTGAGTTATTACGGATTAAGAAAGTGACTATTTTTTTTAACATTTTAAAAATTTAAAACAAAATAGGCAAAATCTATAAGTTTCTTAGTATTTTCTAAACAACTTCTGAACTAATAAGAGCCTGATACTTTTATTTCCAGATTATAATTTATCAGCAAATTTAGTACCTTTAAGCGAGATTCCTATCTTAAGTCTCGAATTTGGATCCTGCTGTATTTAAGATTTAAGAAAATGTTAACAAGAATTGTAATAAAATCATCATATAAAAAGCTATCACCCTGCATAACAAATATAACACCTTAAAAGCGGTATTGAAATACATGCATTGTACTACATACACTTAAGTGTTGAGAAAACCACATTTAGACAGACATCAATAGAAACTAACCATACAAAATATAAGTCAAGGATACACTGGCGGCGTCTAAAAGAGCTCTATTGTGTAGGTATAAATTTGAATTTTTATAACCAGTTACCCATTCATTTCCTTACTTTAAATCTGTATGTTCAATGTAGTCTTTAATTTTATTTGTGTAAGCAATTTGTTTATAATTACTGAAACCGCCGAGATTAATGCAAAAACAAATTGCTTTTCTAAATAGTTTAATTATCGAATGTGGGAGTATCAAATTGCTGCAATACAGGTGAAAGCTGCAAACTAAATCAGAAATCAATTCCTGGTCATGTCTCGTCTATTCCCGCGCTTCATTATCTCTGTAACACAACAAATGACATAAGAGCCTTGCGTCATCTTAATTCATTGCAGAAACCAGATTATTGTTGAAAGTCAAGTGAAATCCTCCGATTTAAATAAATACTGAGAAGATTAAATTCAAAGCCTATTCACATTTACAAACTATCGTATCGATTCACATTGGATATAACATTTTATTATAGTTGACCACATTGCTACTTTTTCTCACAAGTATTTTAACGTTTACTAACTTTATTTCTGTGTAATTACACGTCTCGTAAAACAAAATTTTAAAAATTTCCAGCTTCAAATGAAAGAAAGTACTCAACCGACTTTAATGTTAATTTGCTTTATATTAATAGATATAATCAAATTCAAGTTATCTACATTTCTTTTACCACTACACACACCCATATTTCTCCAATATTTATATGTCTGAATAAACAATATAACTTTCAAATTCTTAATATACGAGCCATATTGTATAATCAGATACAATACTACAAGCTGTTGGCAATGAAATTAAATCTTCTATTGTGTCAACCAGTTATGAGTTGTTGAAATATTGATGTTTTCAATTCAGACATCATACTACAACTGTTACAAATCATCAAGGCTAATTTCGACAAATCAAATTGTTAACTTATGTACTTATCTTTTCCGTATTATCAAATTTTTCATATCTAAAAATGTACTTAAAGATTGAACGGATGTTATAAATTACAATATTGATTTATAGGATTAAAGGCAATATTTTAAATTTAAATTTTGCAGTTTTTGTATCATAATAAACTGAGTAATTTATTTCGCTATCTTAGGAATATTTTTTATCAGGCAAATTTTTCTTTTCGAGTTTGTCGTTTCTATCCATAGGCGAGGTAAATTACGGCTACCACCGTCTCCCGCTTCCTAGTTTCCGTTTTTGCCTGTCTTTCTAATTTTCTTCACTTAGGGACACCGCACACTCCCCACTTTTTAGTCGGCCAATAGTTTAGTCGTTATCGGGCTGTGACAGGGATTTGTCACCGACTAAATAGTTTAGTTGGACACACTACCAACTTTTTAGTTGACCGACTATTTTGTCGGCGACTGTGCGGACTCCAATTACAGGCCTATACTATTTCAACGTAGGCCGATAGTTGGCTGACTTTTTTGTCCAAAGGGAATCGGGTCTCTGATACGATTATTTAGTCGGCCAACTAAACAATCGCTAAGTGTGCGCGCTCTCATAAGCACTCATGCCTTTTACGAAGACGACTAAACTGTCGGCCGACTAAAAAGTCGGTAGTGTGCGGTGTCCCTTAAGCGACTTGTGACCATTACTTCCTTTAACTGGGGCCCCAATTTCTTCTTGGTCGGCCTCTTCTTATTGCATTTGGCAGCACCTATTTCCATATTGTGTTGAGCCATCTGTCCATTCATTCTTTGAATGCGCTCTTATCATCTCAGTCTCTATAATGTCCCATTTCATCTAGTTTCTCTTTGTTTCTCTTCTAGTCTGTTCTTGTATTTCCACATCATCGTCAACAGTAGTCCATAATCATCGCCTTGACTTCTTCGATTGACGTATTCCTCCTTATTTTGATCCGTTAATACTGACTTATGACTATTGTTCTGTAGATTTTAACTTTCGTGTTTTTGGGGGTTTTTTTCGGTACCATTTTTTATAGTTCATGCGGTTGTCTAATAATGGCTTTTCCTTGTCCTATTCCGTTTCTAACATCCTTCTTGCTTTTTGTATAGTCGATTATTTCAATGCCCAGGTAGGTATTGGTACTTATTTACATTTGAAATCGTGTTAGTGTCAAGATTCAAAACTTGACTGTGTCATCCAACAACAATGTATTCTGTTTTAAGTGTTTTTATCGTCAGTCACCATTGCATTGGCATTGGTTGTATTTATCGGTTAGTTTTCCAAGCATAATCGATATCGTCCTTGTCTTCAGCTAATTTTTTTTTATCATCAGTAAAATGGAATGTAAATAACCTATAAATTCTTACGGTCAAACCGATACTAAATTTCTTTCTTTAATTTTCACGTTCTTCTTTTTTAAAATCACTTGTTTTAAAACGTAAAATTAACTATGTAAGTAATCAAAATAATTTTATTGCCATTAATTTTATTTTATTTATCTAACAAACGTTGAATTTACTTAACAGTTAAACCAAGGCATGAAACCGGGTTTTTTAAACCGGTTTAAAGAACCGGTTAACCTTTATTTTTTGTCCGTAAAAGTGATTTTTAAACAAAAACCAAACCAACCTTCAACCAAAATAATTAAAAACCGGTTTTTTTAAACCTTTTTTTAAATGAAAATTACTTTGAAAAAGCACAAAATCTGTATTAAATGCGATTAGTTTACCAAAAGTAATTACTGAACGCTTGATTGTACATATATTTTAAAATTATAAATAAATATTATCTTCTCATACTTTGCATTCCTAATCTAAATAAGGTCAAAACCCGTTTTTTTAACCGGTTTTTAAATAAAAGCCGTTATAAAAATAAATTTCTCGATTTCGGTTAACCGTTAACCAATTTTTTTTTGGGTTTCGAGCCCTGGTTAAACTAGACTTCATCACAAAATTATTTTTAATGGCCATCAAATTATCACTCACATGCACTTAAACAGTATGTACAGGGAGACACCCTTATAAATTGTAATAAAGCCTAATCAATCAAACTGAATAAAGCTATTAAAGCGATGTTACTTAATAGTAATATTTATTCCTTTAGGCGACAGTTTTTTAATGCAGTAAATATCACAGTTTAAACTACAATCAGGAACTTAAATTGTATGTAATAAATTTTTAGGCGTGGCCCTTAACTGATAATTACCGAGCTGCCTGAGTATTAGAAACACTTTATGATATAAAAACGATGATAACTATAATTACAGTAAGATTGATATACTCATGCAGATTATGCAAACTTTTGTTGTTTCTTGTATTGTATGTTTATGATGCTATTAATAAAAGGTATCGCATTCTATTTGCATTTTTACAACTATATTTTTTTGTATTAAGAGCTAATAATTTCGTTAACCACATAACGTAACACTTTTTTGTAGTTATTAAGATCTAAGCCAGCAATAATGCAAAAAAAACAATAGTGGCAATATTAAACTCTTTCCTTTAATAAACTTAATAGCTTACACTAGGCAACAATTTTTCACTTTTTTTTAAACATGCTAAATTTTGCCGTTGTTTACTAATTTCGACGCACTGATTTCAGATGTGATCTCAAAAAAAGCCTTCCCTGTTATTTTGTTATGAACCACAATCGTTTCATTAAAAAATTGCTTTCAGCCAAAACACCAATTTTGCACTTTTTGAAGTATATTAAAGTAACCTACATGTCAATTAAAATTCACAAAAACTTTTTCGGACACTTTTTGACATAATAAAATTCAATTTAGACAGGCCACAGCACACTCAATAAAAAATTTGAAGTTTGTCCAAAAATTATTTGAGGTTAAAAAAATTAACTAAAATAGTGCAGTTGTTTTCGAAATTGCTTCCCTTCTCCAAACAGGGCAAAATACAGAGGGTGTTCCATTTAAAATAAGAGTAATTCCCGGCGAAACCGGAAGTGAAATTGGAGTGTACATATGTTCATAAAATCCGGTTTTTTACATATACCACTTGTCTAACGTCTCACTTGTCTAAAATCTCATTTGTCTAAAATCAAAATTTTAAAAAAAAGGGGTTGAACCTGATTTCAGTTACATACGGTATAGCAATGAATATCCACGGAGATTGAGACGCCCTGTAGATCTGGAAGGTGCTACACAGTATCACCTGTTGATATACAATTCAGTTTTTACCGGAAATTTCTTTGTGTTGGATGTCACCAATTAATAAACTAAGCGTCCTTTAATTTATTCAGGTACCGTTAGAAAAAAGAAATGACATATTTAATTTTGATCGTTGATAACTAAACTTTCAACGAGTTGAATAAAAAAACATCCGTATAATAAAAGTTAATCGATCTCATAATGTTGTTTTATTAGTTGCGTTAGATGTGTATGAGCCAATACAAAAACGTGAGAAGTCTTAAATGTTTCTTGTTCCTTTGAAGTCTACGTTTGAATAACTAATAGCCTGAGTAAATAATATAACTGTCTTGGGTATTTATTTATTAATATTCGCTCTCTGTTAACAATTTCGAATACCGTTTGATTTGAAATCACCTGCGAAAAAAACACTTTAAAATTACAGGATGCATATAAATTGGCAAGTTTCTATACCGATATAATAAGATCTGAGTAATTATAGATTGTGTATTTATAAATAAGATTCATAGTTCTTGCTTAACAGTGATTGGCAAGCAGCTAAAATTGCTTCAGGTTTCAAAGCTTTCCATCGCATAAGGATATTCTGATCTAATTATAATAATACGTGACTTTAAAGTTTCAATTAATGTTTAAAATTGAAAGAGAGAACATTACAATTTGAAAACCTTTTCTATCTTAGGTGAAACTATTATTGATCACAATACATTTAAATTTGATGTACTAAAAAACTAGTAACCATGCAATTTTATATTGAAAAACTATTGAAAAACTAGAACATCATGAAAAACTATTGAAAAACTAGAACATCATTTTTTATTTTTACTTACAGAAATCTTTTAATTATATGACATTGTATGAAAATGTCGTTTATTATTTAAATAAATACATGGAAAATCACCAAAATTATGCATTTTGTTAAAAAAAAAACAGTTTCTGAGTTCTTCTTTCTCATTAATCGGGTTCTCTTGTACCTCTCGGTGTAGATATGTTTTCCTAGTTCTTGATTATTTTTCTCCATCTCTGTCGATCATGGGCTAACTGTGGCACATCTCTCCAGCTGACTCTTTTTTTCTTTGAGTCTTTTACTTCGTTTTCAATTTCTCTACTTCTTTTTCCTCAAACTTTGTTTAACACCCCATTTTTGTGTACCTGCTTTCTGACATGCGTAGTAGATGTCCCAGCCATCTAAATTAATTGATATCCATCTTTTTTTTTATGTGTTTAACTCCTTGACTTTTTTTTGAATTTATCGTTGCCAATAGGTACATATTATCAATTAATTTACATAGGTACTTCTGTTCTTCTCAAAAATTTCATCTCCTACGTCTGTATTCTTTTATTGATATAAATAAGAGACGAGACTCTTTGCCTGATCTAAAATTGCTACAAGAGATCCTTTATAGAAAAGGTAATTTAACTTATTAATATTACCTTTTTTATTCCATGTACAAAAAGTAAACAAAATACCTTATAATTAGGGTTGCACGGTTTGTGGCCCCAAATTCCTGTGTCCCGAAAAGAGGTTTCGAGCTAATAGAATAGCCCGGTTATCAAAACTAGTAAAACCACTTCCAGAATATTGCGCTAAGTACATAATGACTTGCATAAGTTTTTTTTTTGTCCTCCGAGCCTGGGGGGACGCAGATCCCGTTGGTCCATTTATGATATTCACAAATCTGGCAACCCTACTTATAATAATGTCTTTAATATTAACAAAAATAGAATTAATAACGAATAGTTTTTCACCTACAACTAAGACCATAGCAAATTATTTTAGAACAATACAAATAAAGTTTAAATAATGTTCTATAATTGTAATAAGCAGCATAATATGTTTTCCAATCTGTATTTTAGATAACATTAAGATTTTAATACCATTATTTCTTAAATACAACACTCAAATACGTGTTTAAAAAAAATTAAAACTGCTCAAAAAAAAAAAACATTTGACTATTTTAACAAAAGCGAATTTCGATGCCAAAGTGACACATGACTGTTCAATCTTCTGTGATGAGTGGAAAATCACGGTTGGCCAGTGGATACAGTTTATTTTTTATTATCGTGTTGTCTGCTCCAAATAATTCTATTAAAAAATGCGCGACCTGCTATTTTAAGGAATTATTTTATTGTCACACAAATTCCGAAAACTATTTTAATAAGAAAAGAATTAGATGTCACTGTTATTATTTTTAAACAAACATTCTTATTTTATTAAATAGCCCGACTATGGAGTAAGTTTGATGAAGACCTGGCCATAAATATATATAAAGTACAGTTACAAGTAAGACTAATTGCCTTTTTTCATCTAGGTCGTATTTTGAGCATTAAATCATGTTTGTTTATCGCCACAAAGCGGTACTTTGGAAAAAGATTTCGAAATAATAATTCATGCGATGGAGTTATAAGTTATAAGTTATAGGTGTCTATTTATTTGTGCAAAAATAGAATAATTGTATGATTTGTCAGCTCTATTCATTATTATAAAAATAAAACTTGAATTTAACTTTCTTAACATTTAAAAAACCAATACATTCCTTGAAACGGCACAGGCGCTTGAAGGAGAACTTTCTGCATTCCAGTATGAAATCGAATTCTAAACAAGTTGAGTATATATTAGTAACTATTAAATAAGACTAATTAATTGAGAACACCAGGTATATCCTGCTATTAATAGTGCACATATTTGAGATTACACATTTCTTAAATTCTTTAGTATAGTTCACATTTATTTGATCAAAGTGTAGAGTATTTACGTTATGTCATATGAACTGAGTGTAAAATTAAAAATAGAACATAAACATTGGTACGTAAATAAATGTTTTGTTAATATTAAAACAAAATTAAAGTTTAACGCCTTTATAATTAAAGTTAAATTGCAAACAGATGAGCTTTTGAAAATAAATTGTAGCTACACAAACCATATTCAAAAAATTTTTGAAACTGTTGCAATTAAAACGAAATTATTGTTGTAAAAGAAATTGGAATGCACTTTTGTCATTTACTTTTCTGGATGCAAACGTACTGATATTTTGGTAATTATTATTACGTTAATAAATTGTTCACTATTATTGCAATGTACTAAAAATGTTTGCAAGTTTTAACACAACAAAATTATCTTAATTTTTTGTACAGTGGGCAGCGCTTGTACTCAATAATTAAATTTTACCGCCCTTAAAGAGTTACTTTATCGTTAATCAATTAAGCATAATTGGGCTATAGCAGTATACTGCAACAACAATAATTAAATGCGTATGAAAATTGACCAGTGTTGTCATTTTTTGAGTAAAACGCTGAAAATAATTAGTAAAGAACATACAATTTCCCAACGCAAATGTATTTTTACCTGAAACAAGTGAAATTTAAAAATATAGCGGCTTTATTTCAAACCATTTTAGGTAGATTACAATAAAAATACTACATTTCTTTTAAATTCTTTTATGTTTGAAACTGATCAAACTTATATCTTTTAAATATCAATTATATTTGCCTTTAACGCCTGCGAAAAGCTTCTCTGACTTTATTGAAACATATGCGGTTGTGATTACGAATTTATGTTTTTAAAGAAAGCCGAAATATGTACAAATATTTTAAAAAGCTTAAAGCATATAACATCGAATAAAAGCAGTTATTACCTAAAATTAATTAAATGACGTTTTCATGTTGTCATGAAAGTAGATACGTTGTGATTCACCATGCACAATAACTAGTTCAGTTTATATTGTGAAAATAATGCTTACTTGAAACCAAAAAAAATGTATCATAGAACCAGCGATGGCAAATAAATGGCATGTGTGCCAAAATTGGCCCGGAAGACGGTATCCTAAAGATTTCTTTGGATCGATATTCATTTTATTTTAAACTTTATTAAATACAAATATGGAAACAAAATATCTAGAATACTATTTAAGATATTACAATGATATTTCATATCTGACCATTATCGCATTTTTCGGGTATGATGAAAATATTAGGATTTCAATACGACTTCCGGTTCAACCGGAAACGGACTCAAACTTCCAAATTATAACACCCTGTATATTTTTAAATATTTTTATTCCTCTTTAAATTTGCTTCCAAAAATTTTTCAGTTTATATAGATCAATACAACGATAGTGTTTTGTTTAGTCAAATACAACAATTTTGTAAAAAATAAATAATTTTGAAACTCATCCCTCTCAAAAAAAATTTAATGTAGATACCATTTAATAAAATTCATATGGTTAAAAAGAGAAAAAAATTATCTATCAACAAAGTTTAAAAAAGTATAGCATGCCGTTTAAGAAAATATGACGATCACCCGTCAGTTGCACACAGGGGGCCGAAAAAAAATTGAAGTCCGTCAAAATGTAGCTAAAAATTTGCCATACACTTTTTATACAAAACATGTTTTTACAAAACTTGTATTTACACCGTTACAGCAACATACTTTTGGCCTACCCCGTACAGGTTGGACCAAATTCGATTTTTTTACTAGGGTTCTCAATTACCGTAATAACGAAAATCTGATATTGGTCCCTTAAGCTATTTGTTTTAGAATAGAAAGGCTGTGTAACAAGATTTTTTATATCGCTCTCCTTTTTGACACTTTGGAATAAAATCTCATCATTTTTGAAAATTCACTATAATTACTTTATTAATAAAAATAGAACTAAATGTTACAAAGGTTTTTATTGAGAAAAATATTAGCTCACTTCATATCTCGAAAGCCAAGGTCGCTAAAAAAATAATTTTGTTTTCAAGTTAAGCATAAAAATCTGTGTAAAAAACTAAGTAAGTATTACGGTAACCGAGATACCCCGTAAAACATTCGAATTTGGTCCACCCTGTATATTGTGTTTATATTCAGCTATTATTACATATTGTATATGTACTCAATTATATATATATATACGCTGCACATAGGTATCTAATCTACTGGCAAGACGAGAAATTGCATAATATTTTCTTATTTTGCTGCAAAAGCTTAATTTAAGACTGTGTTTTAGAAAATTATAAAAGATAAATACAGTGTGTACAAAAAATAATGTATCTACTTCTGAAAGAGAATTCAATTTTACATCTAAAAATTATAAAATATACTGGGTGTTCTATTTAAAAAAAACAAAGTGACGTATCGGTGCGCAAAAACAAAACACGGTGTATAATTGAAAATAATTTAAGGTTATGTAGTAAATGACCACAAACAACTTCTATATAAAACTTTTTTTTGTAATGTAGTCACAGAACGATCCGTTACTTTTAGTACACACTGTATGTTTTTCCTACTTTACAATAAATGGGGAGTGTCATTATTTTATGTACTAGCGAGAAAAAGTTCCTTTATTTTGTCAATGGTGAGAAGAATAACAACGAAAAAGAAACTTTGCAACGATTACCTAATAAAAATTATTTTCGCCCACTTTTTGAACGAAGTTAATAATAAAAGGAATTAATGGTTGCAGACGTTTACAAATTCCTCAGCGTTATTAGTTAAATACTGTGTCTTAAAAATAATTTACACCTTAAATATGTATCATTGTTTGTTTACACACAATATATTACGAAGATTCGAATGGGTTTCACCAACTTAAACTTGTAAAACATCCAATTATTTCAAAAATAGTATTCGAAGTTTTGTTAACAACGTGTTTTGACACGCTAATTCGTAAAGCTGCGTTTTTTATGAGTGGGAACTCGTTTAAAATTAATCTGTATTTGACTCAAAATTATAAATCACGAACAAAACATAAAACTTGTAATCTATAAATGGTTCAACGGCCAGATTACTCAACAAATATTCCAGTAAGATCTGTGACCGCAACCGGTAGACGCTTTAACAAACTGGAAAACAAGAATGAGCTGATCGTTTATGCGGATACTATTCAACTGGATCATTTTGTTTGTTATAGTAGAATTACAAAGCCCTAATAGGCAATATTAGTTTACTTTTTAGTACGAAAACACTGTTAGCATTTATACGACGTTTTAAATAATCTTGTAATGTACCTACCGGGTAGATGCTATTTAAGTATTGCTAGAAAAATGCTACAATTAGCGGGAATGCTCTTGATATATGACATAGGCAGGTTAAAAAACAATCGTGACATTTTTATTACTCTGAAGTTTGCTTGATTTAACAAAAAAAATTTAACGAAAATGTATACATTTATATACTAGTTTTTTGTGAGATTGTTTTTGGGGTATACACTGGTTAAAATATGTGCATTTGGTGCTCGACGTTTCGGTACACTCTCCGCGTACCACCGGTTGAGAACATTTAGCCTAGAGTCTTTAATGTTAAAAACTTTGCTGAATTACCTACATCTGCTTTTATATTATTTTGCTTTATGGTTAAAGTTATCCCAGCAAATGGACAGTTCAATTTTAATTACGTTAAACTCTGCCTCAATGCGAAGGCTTAGGTATATATAGTTCTACCTTATTTAAAAAAAAAACAAATTTGATTACAGTTAATTGTAACATTTATTTGTTGAAGCAGTCCTAAAGAGAAGACTTTACTGTTAAAAAATTTAGGCAACACATTGTCTTATTATATTATTGCTTTATTTGTAACAAAAAAAAATTGCCAATTTATTTTTAAAAAAATGTAACTAAAAAGCAATGTAATTTTATATAAAATGGTTTTATTATGAGCTTTAAATAATTGTACTATTTTATTTGTTACGCTTCTTAGGTTTGTACATTGCTACAAAAATGAGTATAAATTTAAAACCGCAATTATTTTCAACCATTGATAAACAAGACATGTTAAACAACAAATCAGTAACAACACAACACTTTAGACATTTTTAAAAAACACTAAACGCTTCTTAAAAAATAACATTTACGACTTCATCTGGCATCTGGAAGGTTCATAATAAAATTTGTGAAACCTCGACATGTCAATCTTAAAACAAAATTTATTGGAAATAAAACAGCTATTTTGAGTTTTCATTTGGTTAGCTTAAATGTCGATATAGCTTTTGTAGCGCATATTCACGTAAGTACGTTGGTCTATTTCGAGAGTCAAGTATCTATTTATATGACGAAAAACAAAATGAAACTGCTGGAATAATATACATCAACCTACGAAGAATATCAATATGCAATTGCAGTTTCGGTAACAAGAGAGTTTAATCACAAACAAATTGGATATCAATAGAGATGAACCTACATATTTTGGAAACAATATGAGATGATGAGATGTACGTTCGTAATTAGCAATAAAAAATACAGAATATTAACGATGAAATAACCATACTACCCACACAAATTCTTCGTTAAAATTAAAACAAAATATATACGTATTACATTCCAAAGACTAAAAGTCATTGGAAATAAACTGTTTTTATTTATGGCAGATGTGTGAAAAATCTTCGCTCTTTCAACGTGAATTAAATTTCATGGATTAGTTCATCCCGTCTAAGCTATTTTCAATAATTAACGGAAGTCTGCGCAGCTAATTTTTAGACTTTTATAACCTCTTTATGTTACAGTGTTGGTCTTAAGAGCTAAACTTCCCACTTAAAAATCGGTAAATTTGCGGTTCATATTTTGCCCCTTTAGGGTTCGATAAGATTCAACACATTTTCACCGGCTGATTAGAATGGTTTGAATCAGTTTTCGTTTTTATTTAAATAAAATTGCATGTTTTACAGCTACAGTAGGAATTAATCCACTTATCAAAGGTTTATGCCAATTTTTACACCGAAATTGCATTATATTATGATCTACTAATTACTAAGGAACTAAGGTGAACCATAAGTTATTAGTTTTTCTTCATGCATTTCTTTTATAATAATTTATTTTAAAGTGAATACAGATATTTAATTCATATGTACCATATAGCATTTTGTACCTCTTGAAGTGCTCTTTCATAATGCATATTACTTTTAAATAATTAATTTTATCTTACTATTAGTCCATGAAAAAAACATGCAAAAATCGGAAATTCGGGGTTTTTTACGTCACTATTGGAAACAGAACTTCAAAACGACAGAAGTAGCAAAGAACATATATACGAAGCGGAAGCCGAAGAGTGTAGTACAAAACTGGTTCCAAAAATTCAACCAGTCTCGAAGATCAGCCACTCTTCTGTCGCCCTCCGCGAAGCCGTTGAGGCAAATTCATCAACCAGCTATCGCCGATTATCTTCGGAACTCGGCATTTCGCAGGCATTACTTCTTCGGCACCTTCATGCCTCGGCAAGGTCAAAAAACGCTGTAGTAAAGGGCCACATGGATCGACGGCTGCCCAAGCTCAAAGCTGTATAGACACACCCAAAAGCTGCTCAAAATCCAGGTGACGATCGCTTTATCCGTCAAATTGTAACCTGCGATGAGAAATGGTTTTTTTTTTTGTAACCCAAGCAAAAAAATCAATAGTTGAACCTCTGGAAAAAGGCTAAACCTGTGGCCAAACGAGACAGATACTCGAAGAAAGCAATGATGTGTATTTGGTGATGTTTTGGAGGCATAATCCATTTTGAGCTGGTTCCAACAACCTAGTCAATGCGTCGAGCTGTATTTTGTACAACTCGAACGAATGTTTGCGGATTTATGCCGAAAATATCAGATTTTGGTGAACAGAAAGCGTTTGTTGCTGCAGCAGAACAAATCTCTTCCACATACCACCAGGCAAACGTTGGAAAAGATCCGATAACTCGACGAAATCGAACTTTTTCTACTTACATCCCGCATACAGCCCGGACCAAGCGCCATCCGATTTTCATCTTTTGCGGGCGATGGCACCTCTCTTATGTGGTCACAGCTTCGAAACATTGGAGTATGTCGAAACGGGGTACCGCGAGTTTTTTACCTTTAAAAAGATGGTACCGCCGCGTTATCGAACAACTCGCCAAAAGAGTTCGAACCATAGAATGGAATAGTTTTCATAAGTTATTGTTATATTTACATTTGAAATTTTAATTTAATAAAAAACGAAAAATCTTATGGTTTGCCCTAGTATATTGTTAAACTTTATTATCAGACTTTTACAGACTTTATAAATTCCCAATTTTTTTTTTTAATGCATAGATAATAATAATAATAATAATAATATTTATTGCATGTTAAGGAACTACAAGGTTTTACACATGTCAGATAGTGATATAATATAAAATAGAGATAAAACACAATTAAAGTAATACTTACTCACATTTAATAAATAGGACAAAACAGACAAGTTAAAATGCGCAATATGCATTAATTCACTAATGTATATTATAGATATAATGTATGAAACGTAAAAGATTACAGCTGCACATTTTTGAAGTTGAAACTGAAAAATTCCTCGTCTGTGAAAGGGGCACAGTGTATTAATATTTCTTTGATTTTATTTTTGTATTGAGAATACGGAAGGTTTCTCAAATGTTCAGGCAGAGCATTAAAGTATTTAATTGAATAATGATTTGTACTATTTTTGGTTTTGAGTAACCGGTGAAAGGGTTGATGCAGGTTATTTTTGTTACGAGTGTTATATTGCGACACTGAGTGAACATTTTTGTAGTTAATTAAATTTTGTTTTATGTACATAAGGCACTGCTGAATATATAAGGCAGGCAACGTGAGTATTTTAGAAGCTAGATACATAGGTTTTACATCCGCTCTATAATTCACGTTCATGATTAACCGTATAACTTTTCTTTGTAAACCAAATATTCTTTTGGCCGAGGGACTGTGGCCCCATATTAAGAGGCCATAGCACATGACAGACTCGAATAAGCTATAATAAACGGTTAGCAGAACATGTAGTGGGACATAATTTTTCAAATTTCTGATTAGATACATGACGCTGGAGAGTTTTTTTGCTACATTATCGCACTGATGGAAAAATGTTAAATTTGCATCGAATGTTATTCCTAGTAACTTAACAGTTGTTGGGTTTGAGACTGCAGATGTATCTCTTGTTGAAAAAATTATTCTTTGTGTCTTATCAGCATTCATATGTAATTTGTTGGCCAGAAACCATTCTTTTAATGCAAGGTTGACAATGTTGGAGTCCTCCAAAAGTTCGTCTATGTTTTTATTAGCTAGTAGAGCCGTTGTATCGTCGGCGAATAAAATAAATTTACAGGTATTATTACAGTGGATAATATCATTTATAAAAATAGTAAATAAGATAGGTCCCAAGACGGATCCCTGTAAAATACCGTTTTGAATGGGTAATAGTTCAGATTTACTGTTGAGTAGTTCCACTAACTGGAAGCGATTTGCAAGATAAGAAATAAAAAAGGTGATGACATTGTCGTGAATGTTATAATGTTTTAATTTTCCAAGCAGTAGCTTATGTGATACACAATCAAAGGCTTTTGTGAGGTCACATAGAAGTGAACTTACGTACGTGCCTTTTTCTATGCTACAATTAATGTAAGACACAAATTCTAAAAGAGCAGATACTGTTGATTTGTTTTTTCTAAAGCCGTATTGGTCTTTACACAGTAAATTATTTATTTCAAAATGGGTTTCGAGCCTGTTTTTAATAGCAATTTCGAATATCTTTCCAAAAATAGGGATGATAGAAATAGGTCGATAGTTATTCAGATCATGTTTGTCCCCCTTTTTATAGATAGGTATAACCCTCGAAAATTTAAATGCATTGGGGAAAATATTTTCTTTAAGACATTTATTGAGTAATTTAGTTAACGGAATGATTATAATATTTTTTACAGACTTTATGATTTTGCTATTTAGGCCATAAACGTCAACACTATTACTGTTACTTAGTTTATTAATAATATTTCGAATTTCGCTGTAAGAGATTTCGGTAAACTCTAATTTATTGGTTAAATTGGCTGTTCTCTGCATGAAATCAGAGGGTATAGTGTCACAATGTGGAAGGTCGCTAATGAGTTTGTTAGCGATGTTCGCAAAATGATCATTAAAAATATCAGGTGATGTTGGTATTGTGATTTTGTTTTTTGATGCTATATTCAGCTTTATAACATCCCATGAGGCTTTAGATTTATTAGGGTGTTTTAGAATATATTTTTTTCACTACTAGTAATATAGCGTAGCATTATGACGTATATTAGAATGCCGTGAAATTCAATTTCCCTACCTATGCATGGTTACAGGTAAACAATTTTTCATTATTAACCACTGGTGAATAATGAACAAATTTATATTTTTTGATAATGCTGTTGTAGTTTTAAAGAAAAAAAAATTATAGGACGATTTAGTATGATCAAGAAATTCTCTTTATTGGTATTTTAGCATTTAAAACGTTGTTTAAATAAATTAATTTAATTTTAAAAACTTTGGTGTATTTAAATAACACGACTTTCGCGCCGAAATAAATGACGGTTGTCAATATCCACACCGTCGATTGACACAACGTAAAAAAGAAAAGTTTTAATAATGTCAGTATTTTAGATGAAACCATCGCTTAAAAACAATGTTTTTTAATAACAATAGTGATTTAGCAAGATGAGTAACACGCAGATTCAATATTTCTATAGAATAGATAGGTACTTAACTTTTTATATTTTAGGTTAGAAAGTGCGTAAATAACATAAATGGGTTTGTCTTACTAGTAGTGAAAAAAATAGTATATACACCACGGTAGAGAAGTCTTATAGCCTTCGGGCCCTTAGATCCCTCGGCGCTTCGCGCCTCGTGATCTAATCTGAGCCCTCAGGCTATAATAGTTGACTTCTCTACCTTGGTATATAATATACTATTTCGTATGTCGATTTCTTACGTGAATTAATTTCATACTTATAATGCACTTTTAGTTTTTTTATATAATTAGTTAAGTTTAGATGTGAGGATTGTCTTTGCATATCACAAAAAAATTGTATGTTGTCTCGTAGAAAATACAAATAATTATCAAACCAAAGAACCTTACGTTTACGTTTTTTGTGGGTCTTTTTGGGAAAGGCTGTGTCCATAGCACTCGTAAACAATTTAACAAAAAAATCACAGTTGGCATCGGCACATTCCGTTTTTAGGAAGTCCCAATTACTTTGGTTAAGCACATTGTAAAAATTATTCAAACCATGTGCAGAAATTGGTCTGTAGGTGTAGGCACCATCTTCCATTTCGGAGGGCGACTCTATCTTCAGTGTTATTACCTGACACAAGTGATCAGATAAACAGCTATCAGAAACATCTGTAGTATACTTAGTATTCTCTTGAGTATGCTTATTAATTAAAATATTGTCTAAGCAGTGATTTTTACGAGTGTTTTGATTTACAGTAGTCGTCATACCAAAAGAATATAGAAAGTCTTTAAAGTGCAAAGTTTTAGAAGAATCCAAATTAAACTTGAGGTTAAAGTCACCAGTTATAATGGCACACCAGTTTTTATGCAGCACATTAAAGACATCATTTAAAATATTAATAAATGTTTTATAGCAACTATTAGGGGGCCTATACACATTTATAATGATGAGCTTCAATTCGAAGACCTCAACAGCACTAAGCTCGCATATATTGGGAACAGAAAGCTTAGATATTTTGGTGCACTCACTGAATTTATAATTATCTTTCAGCAGTATTAATGAACCCCCATAACCATTTTGGCGAGAGAAGATACTGGATGTATTATAATTATGAAATTTAATGTAATTAATTTCTTGTGGCGTAAGCCAGTGTTCAGAGATACAGATAGCATCAATGTTTATGTGGTAGGCCTGCACAAAGAGCTGTAGCTGGTCAACTTTGTTTCTTAACGATTGTATGTTTAAATGTAGAACTGAAAATTTTAAGTTATTTGGAGGATTCCTGGAGTTGTGTGTGTTTATGTTATCTACTATGTTATCTACTACATCGTCATGCTGTATTAAGATGGATTCTTTAGTTTTAGAAGACGAAATAAAAAACGGTTGATGCAGACATTGGTTGGCCAAACATCAGGTTTCAAAAACTGCTCTTTTTGTGTGTCCGGAATAGATACCTTGAATGAGGAATATTCCTCAGGGTGTCTAGAGAGTAATGTTTCACATTTTATATCTTTGAATTCTTTGGAGTTTAAATATTCCGTTAATGTTTCTTCCGATAAATTTGGTTGCAATCTATAAACATGAAAGTGCGCATATTTCGTTGCAGCTTTAATTAATTCTGACGATGTTGATGTTCCTACAATTAGATTCTTATTTTTGTTTCTCATTTTGTGTTTGACCTCAGCAGACCACGGCGTGTCCCTTTTCCCCTTCAGTATGTCCGTATTACTGTTGTTTGCCTTTACACTTTTTTTTTGGACTGTGGTCCATGCTTCATCTGAGTGGGAAGGTTTAATTTTACTAGGTTCTTGGTCTCCCAACATTATTATGTCATTAATTACTTCCTTGTAATCATTTAGCATGTTGTTTTTGGTGTTAGCTGATTTTTTTGTATTGGTACTGGTACTTGGGTGAATGTTGACCTGCTTATTGTTTACAATGCAAGTGGTATCACTTTTTGAGCCGGTGTTAATGACTTCGGTTTTTTGTTGTTTAGTTGATTCTATAGTAGTCGAATGTTTGGTGTTTACACTTAAAACTGAAGCCACAGATGGCAATACTATGCTGTTATTCGTCTTCTCATTTTTAGTTAAGGCAGGTTTCTCCTTTACCTGATTTGTGTCAATGTAGGTTAGTAATTTATTAAAATTATTATTAATATTTTGTACTTCACCTCTCAATTTAAGGAGTTCGTTTTTAAGTTGTCCATTTTCATCCCTAAGGGTTTTTACTTCCGTCAGGAGCGTGTTGGCCCACTTTGGTGCAACAGTCACGTTTGCGTTATCAATTTTTTCACAGCATTGCATGCTGATGTCGTCAATAATTTTTAATTGTTTTGAACGAGCACAACTGGGGTGAGTAACCATAAAACAATTTACACATGTCATCTTAACTTTTTTAACTTCCACTTTACAAACTTTACAGTTCTTATCACTTTTTGGATTTACACAATTGATAGGAGTTTCGGCAGATTGATCGGCGTCTGCCATTCCGCCCGCCATATCCTAATCGTATTATGATGAAAAAGTTATGGCAAAAAAAGTTAATCTCTTAGAATTGTTCAACTTTGTTGAAAACAATTATTTCAATTTAATAATATTATACAGCTTTTTTATGAGCAAAAACCCCAATCTAATTAAATTCAACGATTAAAAATATTTAATTTCTGTAGTTAAAAATATTAACTGCTTTTATTTTCTTTGATATTCAAATTTTAAAATTGCCAATATAAAAAACGATTGTATTATGGTATAACGTGGTGTGTGTTACGGCAAACATCTTAATTTAGGAATACTGATGTTTCACAGCAATACTTTACCGATAGATTGCCTATTAAGGAATGTGTTAATTGCAAAATTATGTGTAACCGTTTTGTATTTACGTAAGCCAACAACACTGTATTTAATCATCGAACATATTAACTCCTAAAAGGATTTATTTGCAGTGTGGTCTGACATTCCTATAGTTACCTATACCTACCTTAGAATGAAAAAAGAAGAATACATCAAAGTGAAGTTAAGATCAATACGGCGGTTATCGCATTATCACAAACAATATAGTCTAATACTCCGTCTAAATTCACCTGATAGTTTGACGAGGTGTAGAAATAAACATAAATAATAAAAATCTTGTTTGCACACATGAATTAATTATGAGTAGAAATAGGTACGAGTATAACTTTGACCTCAATTTTTACTAACACTTGTCATTTTGTTGCACTTAAAGTAAAAACTTGAATAAGAATTTTTCAATACTTACTATGTAACTACTACTAACTAGGGTTTCTTTGGATGCCGGGAACCCGGGTTCCCGGTCCATTTTAAGCTATTTTATATTTCCCGGGAAATGCTTTTTGTCCCGGGAATTCCCGGGATTTTAAAAAAGTGTTGTTTTCGTTTATTTTGTGCTAAGATCTTTGTAATACTATCATAACTTATCAGCATTTTATGCTTAAAATGTCTTTACTAACAGTAAATTATGAAAAAACTTCAAAATTATTTTTCTCTTTTAGTATGGCGCAAAGAAGCCCGGTCTCCATTACAAAGTTAATAACTTCAAAATACTTTTACAGTTTTATTTTTGTGTACCCTGATAATTCAAAGCAAAATAGCTTATAAATGAAATTTTATTGATAATAATGATGTTTCTTTGCTGCTAGATGCTCTCAAGACAATTTCACCTACATCAATAGAGACTTAGAGAGCATTTTATGCAGCAGAACTTTTTGTTAATAAATTAAGAAATAGACTAATTGACTGAAGCACAGATCACCTTTGTTTTCTTAAATCACATTACAAAAATTCATTGCAAAAATTATATTATTGTATTCATAAATATGATACTGCAATAGAAAGGTTATAATTCCCAAATGTATGTTTCTCTCACCAATATTATTGAATTATTTGTAATAATCATGGAGCAAAATGTATTACATATATGACTTGGAGTTGTTTTTAAGTAATAAACCGCTCCCTTAATTTTTTTGGGTATTTATTTAAAAATATTGTCATAATTTTTTACATCCCGGGATCCCAGCAAATCCCGGGGCAAAGGCCGATTTCTTTCCGGAATCCCGGGACAAGCAAAATGGTCAAATATGAGAAACTTTAAACATCGATAAGTCATTTTTCTTAAATACAACACCCAGTATATTTTTACATTTTCTTGTAGAGAATTTAATTGTCTTACAAAATTATTCAGCACGTCTTATACCTAAAGTTGATATTTTTCGAGCTATCTCGATTTTTATTAGTATTACTAAGGCAATTGAAATATTTTAAAGTCGGCCATGGAGGGAAGCCGTAATTTTTCAAAGAATTTTTAACCAAAGATGATTGTTGTTACTAATGTCAGTTTGACTTAAACAATAAAATATGTGACAAAAATTGTTATTTATCTGAGGATAGGTCCCATATGATGTTTGTTTACGTGGCTTCTTCTTTACGCAGTCTTGCCAGATTTTCCTGGGTCTACCATTTCCTTCAGATCTTATTTTGTACGCTTTCCCAGTTAGCCTTTCCTCTTTCATTTTGTCGATATGACCCAACCAATCGAGCTACCTTTCTTGGTTTTTGCCGACTTCATCTTTAACTGATCTCTACATCAGGGGTGATATAAATTTTTTTTAACAACCGGTTCCCAGCTAGCGACGACGTTTTTTTTATACATGGGGTGATCCACATAGAAGGGTCACTATTGGGATCTCGTTAACGGTAAGAGCTACAAAGGAGATCTGCAACCTATTTAATAATGCTTTAATGTTATAAAAAAAGTTCCATGACACGCTAGATAACAAACCAAAATCAAAATGGGCATTTTTTTAAATTGTTGGAAACTCGGTTATACTTGATGGTACAATAATATTCTTGGGGAAAAAATTTTAGATTATTTTACGCACTGTAAAATGAAAACATTCATTTGCTTCAATATTGTTTTTATTTTAATTTAAACTTTTTTGTAGGTCTTACCGTTTACGAGATCCCAATAGTGGCCCTTTTATGTGGACCACCCTGTATATGTCGTTTCTGACAATTATTTACAATGCCGATTAGGATTTGTTTTAAATAAAATATTTGTTTTTGCCATTTTTAACAGTTGTTTCAAAAATGTGCCAAGTGTTATACCTTGTCGAATTCAGAAAAAAATGCTCTACAAATTGGCGTTAAAATCAGATATAGCGTCCATAAGAAAAAATTGACCTGATGATGGTTTAAAAAAAAACGAAACGTCGCACGGAAAATTTAATTGGAGATTCTGATTCCTTGCAAAAAGTTGTTACAGAAATGAAATCCGACATCAAATGAAAAAGTTACGGGCAAAAAACAAAAATCCACTTTTTTACTTTTTTCCCTATATCTCAAAAACTAAAAGAGCTAGACAAGTTCTGTTTGCGTCAAATTATTAAGCACCTGAATATACAACTTTGCCCCAATTTAACCGAAGTCGTAACTCTTACCGTTTACGAGATCCCTATAGTGGCCCTCGAAAAACGAGAACCCTGTATAAGGGTTACTATTTACTACCTTTTTTACCACATTAACTTTCTTTTTCTTGTTCTTAAGCTATTAAATATTCATCCAAGTTTTCCTGTTTTTGCATAGATTACCTTGACCATCCCTGTATGTCTTTTAATGATTACCTACTCCTAAATACTTAATGTAGACCTGTTACACTTTTTGACATTTTGGTGTGATTTTGATGCAGTTTTGCGTATTCACATCATTGTAGTTTTCATTTTTATAAGCTGAACTTTAAAATCATAGAAAAGCATAAATTTTTTAATATTAATATATTGTCACAATCAGACTTTTTAGGTAAATTTTGTAAGTGCTGTACTTGCAAAGTTCGTTAGATTTATTCATTTGCCGTTATGTACCCAAAACTCAGGCCGAAAGTACCCCCGGTACGGGGTTAGTATTTAAGCGAAAATATTATGTTTATCGTTCTACTCCACGCCGGCCGCTTTTGGTGGCTACTCTATTCGGCCTGCCTTTGAGAGCAGAATGCAAATCTAATGTAAGTTATCACTTTGTATTGTTTTGTATCTGTTGTACTTTTGTATTGATTTGGATTATTGTGAGATTGACCGATTGTGTGAGAACCATAATTAGATATTTGTATTACTGAAGTTCAAGTTATTGTTTAATTAATAGTTTTATGCCAAGCGAGTGCTCCCATCTGAGTGTCATTTAAGTAAATTTAGAATTACGCCCCCGTAGCTCATCAATAATAACCAAACATCCGTATTTTTAATATTAATAGTCCGGCAATTCACATAAGTCGCGACAATATTGTGAAGAAGGGCAAGAATCTATCGTAGCCAATAGATAGGTTAGGGTTAGAAGAACACAAAACAATGAACGATGCCTAATTGTGAAGCACACTCTTCAACTCAAAAAGAACCAAGACTTGCACGTTATTAATGCCCGGTTTCTCCGACACATTTTAAGATCTAGCTGAATCTTAAGTTCGCCTTAACGGTATAAAGTGTTGCACCAAGCAATTTTAAGAACATATTCGACTTGAGCTGAGCTCACATCTTGAGTCGCTGTTTACTAGAACTTGAGCTGGAGTACATAACCTAAAAGTATCTTGTATTTGCTTTTTTTGTAGTTAAATGTTTATTTAAATTGTGGTTTAAGTTTAAATATGGATATTGACTTCATAAATATGATAGATGATGCAGATGATGACCTGTACGACCCTGTAATTCCTCGAAGGCGATTTGTTCGCGCAAATCCATTTACGGATTGCGAATACGATCGTTTTTTTTATGCGTTTTCGCCTCACAAAAGAGACAGTTATTGTGATCTTAGATCAAATTGAGCCTCAATTGGAGTATACAGGGTGTTTGAAATTCGAGTTTAAGCATGGGGATCTCGCGTATTATAATAGCTAGAGTATAGGTTTACAATTGGCAAAGTTGCTAAATTTGCTGCTCATTAATAATCCAAAGAGAAATTGGAAATATCTCAAAAAGTATCCGAGAAAATTAGGAAAAACTGGAAAATACGATTTTTAAAAATCGTTTATAACTCCTTTGGAGTGAAATATTTTAAATGTGTAAAAAAAGTTGCCCAAGCAACTTTTTAAGCCGAATCGGATGGTGGTCACAAATTTTCCCTAGGTCGATTCGTTTTTGTTTTAGACAACCAACTTTGTTTTTTCTGATGGGCAGCATATCGCGTTTTTCTTCGTTATTAAAGTTCATTTTTACGACTAACAGGCCTTTAAAACTTTTAGATTGTTGATCGGTTGTCATGGAAACAACATAAACTACAATGACCGGCCAACCTGATTTATAATGGTTATTGTATAAAACGTATTTTTTTAAATTTGACAATAAAAGAAAAAGTAAAATACCATGTGTGATACATCAATGGATTTAGAAAAATAAATGCTATTTGATAATGTAAATAGCAAAACTTGCGCCCATAAGCAAAAACAAAGTTGGTTGTCATAAAACAAAAACGAATCGATCTAAGAAAAATTTGTGACTACCATCCGATTCGGCTTAAAAAGTTGCTTCGGCAATGTTTTTACTCATTTGAAATATTTCATACTCCAAAGGAGTTATAGACGATTTTCAAAAATCGTATTTTCCAGTTTTTCCTAATTTTCTCGGACACCGTTTGAGATATTTCCAATTTCTCTTTGGATTATTAATGAGCACCAAATTTAGCAACTTTGCCAAATTTAAACCTATACTCTAGCTATTATAATAAGCGAGAACCCCATGCTTAAACTCGAATTTCAAACACCCTGTATACATAATCTATTTATTTATTTTCTTCCACCAAGCTAACTAATAATTGTTTTTCCTCCATGGTATAATTTATTCTTTTTTTTCCGCCATTTCAACACAAAATAAAATAATAAACACCGAACTGTAACTTTATATGTGACTAACAGCTGATAGCAACAACAAGATGTCACAGGGAGCCGTTTTAACAGCTGTGATGTAAATGGCCAATGAAAATTAGCCATTTCAATCTGCCGCTAAAATGTGGCGACTTCTTGCAACGTTGCCAAACCGAGTTCTAACTTAGCTGAGATGTCTAACAGATTCCAGAATATGTTTTCTGTGCAACGCATTGGTATCTTGAGACGGTCTTAAATATAAGGCGGGCTTATATAAGTTCGATCTTGAGATGTGTCGGAGAAACCGGGCATAAGAGTATTTCAAAAATTAAATTATGCGTCAAACTGCAAACAAAACACTAATCTATCACATACCGTGCAGCACACTTCAAACTAATGATAATTTCAACAAAACGAAAAACTGTTTCACCTTTGTTGTAATGCAACAAACGTTTCTTATCGTAAAACAAATCTCTTTGCAACTCCTGTAACAATATAAATCACACATTCAAGTGTTGAAATATGCATATGAAAAGCATTTATTAATACTTTCGTTTGATTTCATTGCGACATATTGGCCACGCGCCCATGCAAATGCAATGAAATTATGTTAATGTTTCCAATACGTCGTAGCCGTGATATTTAATTCGCAGTTTGCCGTTTTCATATTTATAATTCAAAGTTGTAAATGGGAACGCGAACGTGTTGACGTGAAGAAAGCCTGTGACGGATGTATCATCAGCAAAGCGCTCCAATTCACGCCTTCGCGTTTCATCAGAGTCGCGTTTGAAGTTCCTTACTCCTGATTGCTCGGGATGCGCAATGTCATTAAAATATTACTTTCAGACGAGAGTTTTGTCTGCCTGTCTTTTTGCTTATGCCAAGACGACACAGTTATATAGCTCGCGTAACAGGATCGTTTCACCCCATAATTCTGTCTACTGTAAATGATTAGGGAACACCTTCTTTACTTCAATAATTATCAGCAAACATTTTTCTTACCTAATTTCGGATTTCCTTAAAAACCAAATAGACTGTGTAATCCGTTCAACTTACTGACATTAGAAAATTTTAAATTACTGCAATAAAACTACATTGATTATGCACAGAAATGGCTCTAGTTGTTCTCTATAGTAACTATATACAGGGTGTTTCCGACCACCCGTACCAGCACCTTTATTCGAAAATGCGACGTCTGACAAGGATGGGGGAAAAAAATTATGACAAAAGTGCATATACAGAATTGACTGACGCTACAGCGGATTTCGTGATTAAACCGGAAGTGGCCGAATCCGGAAGTAACTTTAAAAACTTAAAGGGAACCATCCAGCTTTTATTACATAATTAGAAAAATGTTTGATAAATAACGCCTTTTTACTCAAAAATTTTTTTGATTATCAGTATAGTTTGTGATCCATTGGACCTAAATCATAACAACATTAAAAACCCTATTCGCGTGTGACTGTGTTCTGGACACCCCCTTTTTTTCTTTAGTTTTGTATTTAATTAAACGAAATATTAGACATATCATACGTGCAAAAAAAACGGATTTTTGAGCACATGCACACAATTGTTTCACTTCCGGTTTCGCCGGAAATGACCCTAAGTTTGTTATTTGAAATGGAACGCCCTGTATATTTTTACATTTTTGGAAAGATGAAGCAATTTTGAATGCAACTGCACTATTTTGGTTAATAAGCGCCATTACCCCCTGTTGCACAATTGTCCAAATTCGGTATTTTACTAAACTAGCCTTGAATTTAAGAAATAGCTTTATCTGGTCATTCCTGCTAAAAATGACACAAATTTCACAGGAGACCAAAGCACAAACTCAAACAAAACTAATTGAACTACTTATCTTTTTTTTTGTCGGCGATTTCTTATAAGAAAATGTTAAAAATTGCACACATTCAATTAATTTACGTTACATGGTGAAATGCGTTTGTTTACTTACGGCATTGTGTTTATTAGAACGAGAGTTACGTGGCTGCTAAGTATCACTTTTAAATATTTGAAAACTGGCGCAAAATGACGGTGAGCGTAGTTACCCACTGAGCGTCATTACCCCCCTCTCACCTACTCCTAATATTTTTACGTCTAAGAGACAAAAAATAAGAAATATTAATTTTTCGGCCTTTTACTTTGTCGAAGTTGTGAATTAATTTATTTATATCGATTATACAGCGTCATTCAAAAAGTCTGCAGCAAATGAGAAAAATTTTTATTATTGATGTCTCAAAAATTTTTATTCTTGATAAAAGTTGGTGGATCGTCTAACAATAAAACTAATTTTAAGATAACAAAAAGTTCGATAAAAAGTCATAGGACACTAGAATTTAGCGATTTTTGAAATATTTACAGGAGTAAACTGCCCTTATTTTAAGAGATACAAAAAAAATTATTTAGAATCTCAAAATAAGGCTAGATTTAAATGTTGACGATTAAATTCGAATATTTATTTTTTAAGAAATTTTAACATTCAAAAAGTCTGCAACAAATGGAAAAGTTTTTTATTATCGATTTCTCAGAAAATTTTATTCCTGAAAAAAGTTGGTGCATGGTCTAAAACCAATTTTAAGATAAAAAAAGTTTAATAAAAAGTCATAGGACACTAGATTTTAACGATTTTTGAAATATTCGCAGGGGTGCTTAAAATTTCTTAAAAAATAAAAATTGGAATTTGACCGTCAAAGTTTAAATCAAGCCTCATTTTGAGATTCTGAATAACTTTTTTTCATAACATTTTTTTGTATCTCTTAAAATAAAGCAGTTTGGTTCTGTGAATATTTCAAAAATCGCTAAAATCTAGTGTCCTATGACTTTTTATCGAACTTTTTGTTATCTTAAAATTAGTCTTAGACCATGCACCAACTTTAATTAGGAATAAAATTTTGTGAGAAATCAATAATTACAATTTTTCCCATTTGTTGCAGACTTTTTGAATGACGCTGTAGATGCAATTTCTTGCTCTATAGATAAATTATTTCTAAACAAATTAGTCGTTCCTGATACATCGTATATCGAGTGTACGTTTCGGTAAGTTTTAATTTAAAAAAACTCCTTTCTCAACTTGCTACCGATACCGACAATGTCGCAAAAATTCTCAGAACAATAAACACTATTTTCTAAATAACTTTTACGTCTAACAGGACATTTATTGAAAAAGTGTGTTTTAAAATTTGCCTTTCTATTATTTGTGATTCACGACATAAACATGTTCCGTCAATGTATCTCAACTTATCTTGTTTTAAGTAATTTTATACTGTCAAAAAAAAATTTTGGCAGTTGTGCTAAAGTTTTTTTTTTTTAATTCATATAAAGGTATTTAAAAGAAAACCAAATAATGCAGGATGAACATTCAGCCATAAATCTTCTTCCAGCAAGGAATCACAAAACTTCCTGATTGACAGTATAAGTGCATCTGATGCAGAGGGACGATATCGAAAAATAATATAATTCTTATTCGTGCAGCAGTTGTAAATTATTTTATATATAATTTCCTGGTTAAATTTGAACGCTCTTCATATACTTTGATGTGATTGTGCAGTTTTTTTTTCGCAATTTAGTCATAAAGTAAGTTTGTTGGTTTTATTCTTAAAAACACAAGAGGTTCTAGAAATATTTATGATCTTTAGGACATTTTAAATTATAAGTTTATTATCATATGAACTTAGTTTTGATTTATACATGCATGAAATTACGTACACTAATTGTACAGCATGGTCCAAATTCGATGGGGTTACATGGGTATCTCACTTAATATTCAAAATAAAAAACAGTTAAGTTAACAAAAATGTGCAGTTTTTTGAGGCAAACTCCATAACTGCTGATTCTAACTATATTTTTCTTATCTTACGTACAATGTTTACAATATTTATCTTAACATCAAATTGAAAAACCTTCGTAACTTGTACCACATGAGTTTTAAAGGTTTTAAACCTTGTTTTCAATTTACGTTTTTTTTTTTTAAACTAAAAACTTTCGTTACTTGTGTATTAATACAAATAACTACATCTTATATATTTGGAATATGAAAAAAATAAAAGATTTAAATAGTTTATAACCAACTAAAGCTTCCATTTAAAAAAAGATAAGTTTGTGTCATAACTTTTTAACGCCGACCGTACTTTTTTTTATTGTCTTCGAATTTAACATAATAGTGTCTTAAAATTATCTTCACACATTTTTTCGATATTTACAACAGCAACAGAGGAATAACAGTACAAATATGACCAAAAAAACTTTTTTGGGTAATTTAAAAACCGTAAATGATAGAATAATATTGAAAACGGTTCTGAGTTTGTCTCAAAAAACTGCCCATTTTTGGTAATTTAACCGTTTCTCTATCTTGAATATTAAGCAACACATCTAGACATCCATGTAATCCCATCGAATTTGGACCACCCCGTACACTGTACAGTACTTTTTCCACCGGTTTATTTAACACCAACAGTTAGTTTTTTTCTCAAATATTTTGCCACTAAGCTTTAAGACAGGGATTAAAATGTGAATGCTACAGGAACAAATAATCATAAAAGTTTTCAAGTTTTTAATAAATGTATTTAATAGGAAACTGATATGCAATTTACGTTTGTTAATATGCAATAACTGTAGTTACCTGACTGATTATATTACTTTTAGTGTTAGTTGAGTACATGCAGCAAAATTGTACTCGTGTTAGACAAGTTTTGCACACGTACCAAAGCTTCTTTTTAAAGGAAGAGGAAACGCACCTGATCATCTTGCATATTTTATTAGCCGTTTTTAACAGTTAATTTCCTTTTCATGTCGTAGTTTACGTGTTATAAAAATGTTATTAGAAACTCAATAGAAGACTCGACACATAAGTAATGTCAAATCAAAACCAAATTAGTTGTTGGAGTAATCTGTGGATAATATAATATTAAGAACAAAATTCAATAAATTTTACGGTTAAAGACTTCATAACTTTTTTTTTTTTTTTTGTTCATGTTATACAGTGTGTACAAAAAGTAACGTAACACATCAATATCTGGTCTTGTGACAATTTTACAAAAAAAAACTGTTTAGAATAACAGTTGTTTGTGGTCATTTACTAGTTACTACATAACCTTAAATTATGTTCAATTATACACCATGTTTTGTTTTTGCGCACCGATGCGTCACTTTTTTTTTAAATGGAACACCCAGTATGTTTTATAATTTTTAAATGTAAAATTCAATTCTCTTACAAACATATTTTGGTTTTATGTAAGTATGTATCTAAAATTATTCGTTTTTGAGTTATTTAAGTTTTTATAAAAATATTGACAGAAACAGGAGTCTAAAAAATAATGATATTTCACAATTGGGTTATGTCAGTTGTCAGAACGAGTTCCTTTGAATCTTTGTAGGACAATAGTGAGTGTAATGGTGATTTTTGACTAGTTAAAATTTTATAATAATACACAGGGTTTCTTATGCCAGGTCCATTTAGTCAAACTTCAAACACGAATAATTCACAAATTTTAAATGGAACACGTTGTAGCGGTTTTCTTGATAATTTACAAATACAAACACAATATTTAATAGCATTAAACTAGAAGGCTAGAAGGCTTTGAAAATATCTTGAAAATTAAAAAAGAGTAAACTCAAAGTCAATAAAACTCAGTTGTGGTATTTAAAACATCAACGCAAACAATTTTTATTAAAAGCCTTATTAAAAAGACAATTAATTAAAGAAAAAAGTTATTATTAAAAGTAATACTATTCAAATTTATTAAACATATAAATTATGTGAAATTTATGACAATTACAAACAAAGTGACATTATAGAATCAGCGTACACTAAAGTAAGCAACAACGCAAAAATATTAAAGATGGTGACATTGAAATCACCAACATTATGATTTTTTAATAGCAAATCGATTCCAATGATAATTCTGCACTTTTTGAATATACAAAATCAACACTCATTATTTTAAAAGCATCAAAGTTAATAACAATTTAATTATGGTTAAGTTATGATTTGGTTCCCATAGTAACCTAATTTAATGTTATGTTTTCTCATATAATTTCATTAATATCTCAATTATATAGATGCTGTGTTCGAAAGTGATATTAACCTTGAATAAATTAAAATTAGACATTTCCTAGTTTTTTTAATCATCATTCGATGATGCGAATTAAAAACTAGTTGCAAATAACCTTTGCAATATTTCCTAGTCTTTTTGTTAATATTAAAGTAGGTACTACAATTGCTGTTCGGAACAAGAAAAAAACCGAAAGTATTACTAAATAAATTATTATGACTTTAAAAGCAATAACGATTTGCAAAGAAAAAAAATACGTTTGATACTATTAAATTTAAATATTAAAATTAGATTACAACCCGTGAAAAACGAGAGTCTTAAAACTGGTGAAGCATATCTACAAGATCCCTCCACAAAAAGGTAGTTCATTTGTAAATAAAATTCTTTGTAATAATAATCTTTCATTTTAGATAAGAATATAAATCTGTATAGAAGATATTTATATGATTTTCCATGAAAAACATGAGGATATGCAAAAGCTAGTGTCAGGATGTGTCAGGATGAAATTACACAAGAAGAAACTACATATGATAAAATAACACAGCGAAAATTACCCTAGGAAGAAATTACACCTGAAACAAATTATACAGGGAAGAAATTACACTGGGAAGAAATTACACATGAATGATATTACACAGGGAAGAAATTACCCTAGGAAAAAATTACATAGGTGAAAAATTACATACGGGACAAATTTCACCCTGAAGTAATTTCACTTTTTTTCAAAACGTTTATTTTTGAATTTTTATTTAAATTGCTATTTAAAATTTCATGCTACTATTGCGTTAAATGTTTAACCGACTTCTATTTATCCTTACCTTTCAATATTTCATAATACTTACCTTTAATTCGATTAAAATATATTGGTATTTGGTTGTCACATCAAATAATTAAACTTGCTTATATTTTTACAAAATGCAGAAACTTCTTGTATACTGCGTATAATTTTGAAAAGCTACACGACTACTGAAGAAAGTAAGAAAGGCATTTACTTTAAATATGTGATAAAAGAGATTACGGAGACAGGTATAGAATTTTCGCGAAAAAGCTGGTTACCTCTGTTGTTATACCTACACATATACGATACGTATAGGAATAAACAAAACCAGGATCATGTTCCTTTAGAGATAAGCCGATTACACTAAAAGTCATAACTTTTTTATCTAAGCATATGATATTCATTTTTGAGAAAATTCCTTCTGCTTCTGCAGAATTACTGCATAGCTTGTGTTAAAATGTGTACCTTTTTCTGTGTGAAATTTATTCCGTGTATAATTTTATCCGTGTGTAATTTCTTTCGTTTGTAATTTCTTCTTGTGTAATTTCGTCATGTAACCGTAAAAACTTCTAATATAAAAACAAGTTATGGAAGAAGTGTGTATGTATGTACTTGGTAATAATTAAACCGAAACTTCCAACTACAATTTGTATTTTTATTTTAGCTTTCGTCTCATCAACAGTAAAAATTTGAAATTTGGTATTATGGTGGAGTGAAGACTCATGCTCAAATCTTATAATGCTGTTAAAATTGTCAACACCTGCTGAGATTTAAAGATACGACAGTCACCTTTTTTATTTGTTATACTTAGGCGTCATATTGCATTTTAAGGTTAATAAGATAAGAAAATAGGTAAAGAAATAAGAGCAGTAAAATATATTCGATATATGAAACAACTTCACGTACCTAGAGCAAGCTTGAAAAAAAAAAAATTAGGATTTTCTTTTCCAGGTGCGGTTCACACATATTTCTCTAATCTTATTCTACGTGAACATCTACCAGTTTTACTGAATAGCAGACATATTTTATAATACTTTATAACGGGAGTGTAGGCGAAAAGAGTATGAGAAAACCATCCCTAAGGTACTAAGTTAAAAAACCAACGAAATTTGGCCTCAGTTCAAATAAATAACCGAATTTGCAAAAATTAACACATGACTTTCACACTTATCTTGCATAAGACCTGTAACATTCTTTATTAATTTTTTTTTCATCGCCGTTTTGGAAAAACTAAAAACAAGCTGTTTCAATAATTATTGAACATTGATTTGGGTAAAACTTTTTTTTATTTAGTTTATATTTAACGAAATGTAATTACCACTAACGTAAAAAATTATTGCCTAACATACTTTTAGAAAGATTTTTTAAATTAACTGATTGGTTAGATGCAACACAATTATCAAAATCCCACATGGAGAAATCGATTTAAAAATAATTGTGTATATTACCTTCTATTTTCAGATCAAACTCCTTATGTCTCTTTTATATTATTTGTTTAATCTGCATAAATAAATGAAAATATTAAAACGCTTTGCTTTCATATGTATTACTGCAAGACTGGTTGGAATAAGCGATCTCAAAAACCCTACTTTTTTAAAGTCGAATCAGCTGATGAGAAATATCGAAATTTGACCAAATCAGCTAATAGAAAATAAAATACATTTTTAACAATAATTTAATTTGTTTTTCACGATTTAGTCCATTGTAATGCAATTCAACTTAACGAATTCTTTTTTGAAACTGGTCCAGCAAGAGATCCGTCAAAAAGAAGGTCTATCTATCTACATGCGAGATTACGGCTGTCGCTGTCTCTCGCTTCCTAGTGCTAATTTTAGTCTGTCTTTTCAATCATCTTCGCTTAAGCCTCTTTCAAGCATTTCCTTTACTTTGTGGTCCCAATTTTTTTATGGTTGGCCTCTTCTTTTTTTATATAGCGGCACCCGCGTTCATATTTGTTTGGCCGTCTGTCTTTATTCATTCTTTGTATGTACCCACACCATCTTAGTCTTTTGAGTTCAACTGACTCTATAATCCATGGTTTGAGATGCAAGCTTAAACATGGGGATCTCGCTTATTATAATTGCTATAGTGTAGTAAATTTGGAAAAGTTTGTAAATTCAGTGCTCATTAATAATCCAAAGAGAAATCTTGAAAATTGGCAATGACACCTTTGGAGTATGAGATATTTCAATTGTGTAAAACATTGCTTAAGCAATGTTTTAAGCCAAATCGCATGGTATCACAATTTTTTTCTAGTTCGATTCGTTTTTGTTTAATGACAACCAACTTTAATTTTTTCCTTTTGATGCAATTTTTGCTATTTATTAATGTAGAATGTGATACATCAATGGATTTAGTAAAAAAAAAATCTATTTCATCATATAAATTTAAAAAACTGAGCCTGTAAAATATGATAGATTAAGTTGGTTGTCATGAAACAAAAACGAATCGATCTAAAAAAACATTGTGAAGACCATTCGATTCGGCTTAAAAAATTTCTTAGGCAATGTTTTTACACATTGGAAATATTTTATGCACCAAAGGAGTTATTTGACTTCTCCGGCTGACGTATTTTTCATAATTCTGATCCGTATATATTGACACTTATAATTAGAAGTATTATTTTGTAGATTTTAACTCTTTGGCATTTTCAGTTGCTTTTTGGTAATTTTCCGTAATAGGCCATGCAGTTGTCTAATGATGGCTTTTTCTTGTTCTATTTGATTTATAATTTCCTGGTTGATTTTTGCATTGTTCGTTATTTCAATGTTCAGGTATTTGTACTTATTTGATTTGACAAAAAAAAGATAACTATCTTTTTAATAAACTCATTGAAAAGGCAACCAAATGTTCCTTTTGGATTTTATAATTTACAAAAATTAAAACGGTGCTTAAGGAACATAAAACTTGTAGAAAACCAACAAACACCAACAGGTATATACAGTCACAAAAAAAACATTATAAAATGAATTGCACGTTTTGATTTGTGTACCACAGAACAAACCAAACAAATTATTATTACTTGAATGAAACAGCCAAACAGCACAATAGATATACAAACAATTTGGCAGTAGTGAAACACATATGCAACAGTAAATATGCAATAGGTTTTGATCAAGTAAAAATAGTACTATATTAAAATATAATAAAAAGTATATTAAAGGTCTTATTGGCGTTTTAGAAGATCCTTCATAAAAAGTATAGCTGATTTTTAAATAAACTTATTTAGTGTTAATGATAATAACGATAATGTCAACCATTTTTATAATCAAAAACTTTGTTGGCTTGCTTTTTATAATTATTTTTATTACTTGTAATTTTTGGAAACCAAAAATATATTCACTCAAATTATTGTTATTGAGAACTGCATATATTTTTTATTTAGTCACAGTTTATTCCAAGGCTGTGGGGTCGGAGTCAAAATTTAGAAGGAATTTCTGGTCAGTGGAGTCGGAGTCGGAAAAAATATTTCTACTCCGACTTCGTCTCCCAGTACAACAAAAAAATGCGAGGTTGTCCTTTGCCGCATAATTTAAACTCAAATTTTAAATAATTTCTTTATATTTTTTTTTATATTACACACACCATAAAATGATTTAGTATTTAATTTTGTCGTAGTCGGAGTCGAACTACTAAAATTATCAGGAGTCGGAGTCCAATTTTTTTTTACCGCAGCCCTGGTTTATTCAATGCCATATACCTACCTTAATGTTTCCGCAGTATAAATTATTTTTAATTTTAAACAACAGGTTTTAATTTTTATCAAATATTTTTTCGATTATAAAAAAATTTAGACGGATTTACCTCCTTTTAAAAACCAACAAATATTAATCAGAAATACCCACCGTAATTTCAATTTTACAATAAAATTTTGCCAAAAATATTTCTTTTACCGCAAAAAAATCAAGTAATACAGATTCAGTATGTGGTTTTCCTTTTCGTCGTCATTTTTATGAGTTATGAAAGTTTATTTGAGTTACGGACTTCTCCATCAGATCTATCTTAGTCTCAGATAACCGTTTAACTTGAAACTGTAATGTTACTCAATGATTTTTTTTTCAGGATAATTTCCTGCGTCTAAGGTAGTTATCCTTAGTTTTCGTTTTATAAATAGCCAATCAATCTAAACAGTTGTCCAATATGTTGCGCAATTTATTAATAATAATAAAGCTTGAAGTATTAAAACAATTTTTGTAATGTTGTTATTTGTTTAAGGCTACTTTACGTTCTATACATAACAAATGATGTATGTGTTAAATAAACCTAATACGCTTTATTTAGTTAAATCAGTTATTGTATTCTATTCATGTACACTGTTAGTTCTTAAGTAGCATAATTCTAAGCAATAAAAGTGAACTTTAAGTATGGTATGTACTGACTAATAGATAGTTTTGTTGATTGAAGTAGAAGTTTTTTTTATCGATTGACGCATCGTACATCAATTCTACAATAAGTTGGAAATTAGTTAAATACATTGCAGCAATTGGTTTTGATCGATTCACGAGGGTTGCAATACGGTTAATTAATATAAACGTCATTGCCTATTCTTATACAACTCATGTTATCCTGTTCCTAACGTGTTAAATATTTAAAGCGGTTCGCTTTAAACTTTAAACCACAATTTGAATGAATGAAAATTGTAATAACAGCTAAACAATGAGCCAGCCAGTGGAGTTTATATTTACTTTAAGAAAGTTAAGGCAAATAATTGTCTGATTGCCTTTCTACATTCTTGAGAGTAGTCTTAAAGAGAGCGACTCTCTTAGAAAAAGAGCATGCGATTCCTAAAGAACCGGCGATAAAGAGGCAACACTAAAGCTAAACAGAGAAGCAACAGCAGCTATCCCATTCTTAACTCGACGCGGTGTATAAACATCTCGTTTGCAAATGCATACATAAAGACTGCATATAACTTACAGTGGCACTGATCCTTGTCTGTTTTGCAATGTTGCCAAGCCTTACCGAATATCCCATTTCATTCGCGCTTACCCACTACGTATATCAGCTCTCTTTACCCATGATACTATTCTTATTTGTATCCCTACTTCTTGTTTGTCTATCTTTGTTCGACGCTCCCTTCGCAGTTTAACCTGTGATCAAAGCACGTACGAACCACATAGTTCCCTTTATCACGTTGATCTCCCCACCACAATACCTTACTCTCTCAGACGTTTACACCAAACGGGTCTCCAACTCTGTCTGATTTTATCCCCCACCCTCTTGTAACACTTCTTCATTTGTTGACTAAAGTGAATCAATACGGTTTTCGGGTGTGTTCGTATACATCCGGTAGGTGATAGCGAAGGATCAGGACAATCGCAAGGCCGTGACGACTGTCACCCTTGTGTTAACCCCACGCTGACTAGGATCAAACTAATCAACAGGATTTGATGTAATCACTTCGTGCAAGTAGGTTAGGTTGCTTATTTTACAGATAATTGAAAGTTAATTTGATAGTTACCGTACCTTATTGAACAGAAAATGGCCTATGCAAATAGAACTTTTAAAAATCGTGCTGAATTTGCCAACGAGTAGCAACTGTATAAAGAAATTCTTCACATACAAAAATTAAAATATTACACATGGACACGCACTCACACACAATAAAATAAGCAAGAATTAATAAAGATAAAACGAAAAAAATTATGTGGAGGAGCTGGGATTTGAACCCAGGACTTTCAGCATGCGAAGCAGACACTCTACCACTGAGTTACACCCCCGTTCCTCAAAGCATTTTACATTAGCAATATAAACAGGTTTTTAATGAAGTTTAAAATACAATCTTTTTTTAAAATTTTTTTAAAATGTATGCGCAACTGATTATCAAAAGTTGAACATCATAAATTATTACACAGTAATAATCACATTGTACATTATTTTAAAATTATCGTCACCAATTTACTGCACGGATGTTAGTATGGTTGCGTGCATTTAATGTAATAGTTAATTATTATTTTTAAAAATGAAATCGATCATACAAAACAAATACATCTTACCATAAATAAACTAAAATTGTTTAAATGGACTATTTTTCCTAAACGTAACAATAATTATTTTTTTATGTGCATCCAGATCACTGTTTTTATTGTTTTAGTGCAGACCTATAACAATATGTTGTCGATCAAAATTAATTGCAATAATTATTGCTATAACTGCAAACAAAATGCAATTATTCAAATATAACATGAAAAAGATAAGAAACTAAATAAAAATTATAAATAGCTATAGCTTTTTTCTAAAGTATGCAACCAATGGTACGTACGGTAAAATATTAACACAAGATTAACCATCATTAAAACAGCAATTTTTACTCCTGTTTGTATGTAACCCTTATTACTTTTAAATGCTTGATTCATGAAAAAGCAATTGTGTTAAGATTTTTACATTCTTTGTGGGCAAAAAACGCATTTTAAAACACAAAATAAATCCTCTATGTTGTTTAAGATTAATTATCTTACAAATTAATGATTATATATACAGAAGTAATACAAAAATTTAATTTCAATCCTACCTTTTTGTAAAACTTACATGTTTTATATTAATAAGCTCTAACCAGACTGTTTTCAAAGCATTAAAATTGCTTATTAATTTATATACTCAAAACTCAGTATTTAGCTAATTTGAGTACCAATCAGCAAAGTTATATTGATTTATAAATCCCCAATTAAACTATTTCCCGTGAAAACCTCTGACAAACAAAACCTTAAATAACACGTAGGGTTTGATGAATTGTTGATAGGTAAATATATTTAAATACATTAAACTGATTATATACATTCCTTTTTCAAGTTAAGCATGTTTATTGAACTTCAGAACATTTAAATTTTTCATTAAACACTTTTAATTTTACTTCCAACTGATTCCTTTCAAAAGTTTGACGAAAAATTTACTACAACTTTACAAGAATTTACCTAGAATAATGCAAACCTACAACAGTACAAAATTTTTATTAGGTTATCGTCTCAACTACTTTAAAAATGTAGATTTCTCTAACTAAACGTCGGTTTGTTTCATGAAACTATGTGAAAAACGTCTCGTGAACAGTGAAATTGTATACAAAAAGTATTAATAACCTTCCTTTATTTACAAACACCGTCACCAAAAAATAAGCAAGTACACTGTAAAACGCGAATTCGATTTTTCCTCACTTAACGTCGGTAATTTGTTACAATGTTTAGAAAATATGCTTTAAGCTTTAAGCGAACAATAAAGTTTTATGGAAAAACTAGCAATGCGTTCCATCAACTACACAAACCATTACCAAAATGAACTTGTCACACAAAAACATACTTATTCATAAACATAAGAGTCATCTTACATTTGCCAAATAAAAATTAAATTCCAAAACTAATGACTATTTAAAAAAATATTTGCTTTCAAATTTGAAAACATTAATCTCTAAAGAGTTTGCTTCTTAAATTTCTTTTACATTTACTGAGAGTAATTTAGAAATTGAAAGAAGTTATTCACAAAATAAGTATTAAACAACAAAAACCATATATGTATAAGAAAAAACGTAAAGCGAGCAGACTTTGAGAGAGGTGCAACTGAATAACGTGTCGTTTTACCTATCTACTGGCAAATTCCACAACAAAAATAGAAGTTTAAGCGAACCCAACACCAAAAGAAGTGAATCGAGATTGTTTATATTAAACCAACTTTCATACACTGAAGTCACCTTTGCATTAATTTAAACGCCACATTCGTAATATATATTTCCATTAATTTAATAGGAAAATGTCTAATTAGATTGTTTCAAATAATTAAACCTTATATCTAAACACCGCCTCACGTGGAGAGTCGTATTCCCCTCCATTCAATTTTCTCGTGCTTTCAAAGAAACAAAGAGAAAAGAAAGTAGAAATAAGAATAAAACAAAATAGAGGAAAAGAAATATGAGAGTTATACTTTTTTTAACCGCTATAAATTGTCTACTCGCATAACATACAAATTTATTGTATCAATGTAACACTCGCAAATCGTAGAATTAATAGAATTTTTCAATATTAAATCCAATAACAATGTTATTAACAGTCATTGTAACGGTGTATTTGGTCTTCTATTTAAATATACATAGTTATAAAAGTGCTAAATATTTCTAATTTTTTGTACCTAACCTACATAGTTCGGGAACCGCATGAAAAGTTGAAACATTCAAGTCTGGAAAACGCACCGATAGAATCATTCAAATCTTGAATCGTTCAACGCTGGAATCACTCAACGCGAAAAAGACGAATCCCCGAGCTAAAGGCTGAGTCTCAACAGATCGCAGCGTGGAAACTGCTCTACCGAGTACAACACCCTGCCAAGTAGGTAAGTCGTCTACAGACAATTCCGAATCATGCAACGATGGAACCATGCAACACGGGAATCGTTCATCGCTGGATACCTCAAATCTGGAATCCAGAAATTAAGGATTTTTGCTGCCCTCTATATTACATAAGCCTAAGTATAATATAATTACAGAACACTTCGTTTTATATTTTGTCTTAACGATTGTATAGTGAAAGATAAAAACATCGTGGTGATGTACCTCAAGGGCTACTAATTGGGTCAAAGTTGCGTAATTATAATGCTTAGTCGATTTCAAAAAGAAATTTCAATATTTGTGTCTAGCAACATTTGATTGTATTTCATTGAGATAAAATAACGTGCCAAAACTTAACTGATTAAACAATTAACCGATATTTGAACCGCGTCAAAAATATATTTATCATTTTCATGTAGTTTTTAGTTTTAATGTTAACATTTAATGATAATTGTTAGCTATAAATTTGTTTATCACTCGAGTAGTTTTTCATTCAAAAATAATTTGAACGTGCCTTGGCACAATTTTTTAAATTTATTTTTGTCAGTTACTTTCTCGTTGGAATTGACTAAGCATTATAATTATGCAACTTTGCCCAAATTACACGATGTTTTTATCTTGTACTATACAATAATTAAAACAAAATATTAAACGAAGTGTTTTGTAATTACATTATACTTGGGTTGTAATAAACAGGGCAGCTAAAATTCTTAATTTCTGGATTCCAGATTTGAGCTTACCAGCGATGAACGATTCCCGTGTTGCGTGGTTCCATCGTTGCATGATTCCTGCGTTGAGTGATTCCAGCGTTGAACGATTCAAGATTTCTATAACGGTGCGTTTTCCAGACTTGAACATTCCATATGTGCATGTCCAGATGTTAATGGCTTACCGTTCAACGCTCATCTGCTCTTATATATGTTAACAGAAGTGGAACAGCACAAAGCCAGTAACAAATAGATTTTTTTTCAGTAGCCAGCATATGTTCCTGCTGAACTAAGAAATTTGTCTTAGGCTAGGTGCTGACATGTAATTTTTAGTTGTGCAACAGTTTAGATGCAGGAGTCATTACCATATGACAGCACGCTCACATGCAACTGATGTACAATTGTAAATTTGGGCAACTACAGTTTGTATCTTGACACAAACTGAACGATTGCGCGACTTCATACTGTTTTGTGTAGTATAGGTTTAAATTATGTCCTCATCTCAAGAACACACACCGTAGCTAACTCATAAAAATCCATGTTAAAACCAAAAAGTTAAGTTGCTTGTGTATTTACATCTATGTGACTCCTGACTTAGTTTTGCGTATGTGAGAGCGGTTTAGCCATTCGCCGAACTGATTAATTGCATGTCATGCTCTTAGCCCTGCAGTCGAAGAGATGCTTGTACAAGGATCAAGCTGTTGGGCAGTAAAATACAAAACCCCCACCTTCATTTTATTTATTGCTGTATCTGTGATTGCGAGTATTAATAATGGTCAAAGTCGAAAAGGCTAGAACCTAGTCAATTAAACTGTTAAAAGAGTAAAAATTGTGAAAAATTGAGTCAACCCCTGAGCATTTCAGAACTATGATTAATTATGTTATAAAATAAAATATTAAATTCAGCTTTTATTGAATAAACGTCTCCTTGGCTATAATTAACCACTGGTATAAAGGCGAAATGAAAATTCTGCAGCACGAAAAAAGGGACATGACGTCCTCCTACGGCTGTTACGAAAAGAAAGACATTGTTGCTGATAAAAAGATAGTTGAAGAAGACAATAGAGCCACCTATAACGTCCTGTATAACTTCTAATTTCAAATATTTTCGTAAATTCACAAAAATTCCCATTTTCTATTCCTGAATTCTCAAGATTCATATATGTCGCGAATTCGGAAACAGTATCTAATCTTAAATGAAAACAATTTTAATAATTTGTTGTACACAGATTTTTATTCAGAATTATCAAGGGTAATACTACAAGAGGAGAAATTTTTTGAGAAGTGTTTATCGTTTCCTTCAAAACTTTTAACGATTTTCCTACACAAAACATCATCTGAATTATCCTCGGGACGAAATTAAATTGGCAACATTTTCTCCGGAAAAGACAAACAATTCTATATAGAAAAAAAGCTTCTCAAGTAATAATTATAATAGTTATTTATGTATCAAGGCCAAAAAGTGTAACTTTTTCGGCCGCGTCTGGTTTGCTGGCCTCGACTATGTCTCGGCCAGCAAGCAGGCAAGGCCGAAAAAGTACGTTTTGGCCGAGGTGCATATTACATTTTTTGTGCGATCGAATTAAAAACAATTTAAATTTTTAGTAATTTTCAAAATTATAGGTTAGAAACTACGTGACATTTTGTCACTGACAGATGACGGCGTATGTACTGCATTACTGACCCTCTCCTTAGCAACGGCCGTAAAAGTTACTTTTTCGGCCGTTGCTAAATAAGTTTGTTTGATATAAAATAAACACTATATAACTACATGAGATGAAATTAATGAAGTTGAGTAACTCCGTCCTTCACTTTTTATTGAGTATGTAGGTATGAAAAAAGTTTTTTTGTGCGATCGTACTAGAAACAGCTGTTTGACGGACGCGTTAGCAACCATAAAGTACTGCATTACCGGCCCTCTCCTTAGCAACGGCCGTAAAAGTTACTTTTTCGGCCGTTGCTAAGGGTAACGGCCTGAAAAGTAACTTTTACGGCCGTTGCTAATAGGGCCGGTAATGCAGTACTTTATGGTTGCTAACGCGTCCGTCAAACAGCTGTTTCTAGTACGATCGCACAAAAAAACTTTTTTCATACCTACATACTCAATAAAAAGTGAAGGACGGAGTTACTCAACTTCATTAATTTCATCTCATGTAGTTATATAGTGTTTATTTTATATCAAACAAACTTATTTCGTTAAAACGTAGCTGTATGTCTATTCTAAATTGTTTTTACTAGACCTTTCTTGTAAATCAGTACCATCTACTTTCTTCATATTGAATCACCAATCGGTTACTATTTTATTTAACGCATTAATGTCTGCAAATTGATGAAGCTTGTATGCTTTTTCTTAACAAAATGTCATAACCTTCTTCCAGAACTAGTTTTGTAAGCGAAGATTATCTTTATGTTATTATTAATTTTTTATCATGGTTTGCAACCAAAACGTAATTTTAGACTAATTTGTCTTAAAAGATGTGGTCACTCACAATATCAAAGCTTTAAAATGTGAATTATTTAATGTTAATCGATAGCTAACGTAAGCTTCACCATAACAACCAACTACAACACAGCTGCATCATTTATTTTCACTATAGCTAGATTGGGATCAGTCAAAATTAATTGCATTGGTCAGTATACCAAAGAGTAAAATCTAAATAAGATTTGCAATATTTTTTTTTGATATTTCTAGCTGTCCTTAGATTAACCGCTTACAAAGTTTTGCACTTCAGAACTCCATTTAGAGAATGAGCAAAAACGTATCAGCTTTTAACAAAAATGCCATATTTCATTTTGATATACAACCAAGCAAGAGTTAGGTATAATTATTTCTGTAAATTAATTAAACTATTAACTTGGTAGCGCCGAGACAACTAGAATATTATGGTGATAGGATTCGTTATCAAAGTTTTGTAGCAACGCAACAAGGAATTTCTCATTTATCAAGCTGTCTACACTTGGTGCAGTATACCATTATTCTGTCTTCATAACTTATAGTCACCTTACGCAACAATTTACTAAATCTACAATACAATATAAACCTCTACAAATTATTAAATTTTTCCCTTTCAGCATCATCTCTAAAAATGAAAATTCCGGCAATATAAGAAAGAAGTAAGTGGCAGGTTGACGTGAACGAATTGCTCGAAGGTTGGAAGGTTGAAATAAACGGTGTGATAAAACGACCACGCATAATAAAGCTATGACGGAACTCATCATTTGGCAGTGCGGCAATGGCAAAATTATACAACATATAGTTGTCACCCTTCCTGTTAACTCCTGAGGAACAATGTGGAAGCTGTTTATCACTGACAAGGATCAAAGATTACAGATTATGTTTTGCAGTTCAGCAAAGTCAGAAATTTGTTAACATCTAGTCTAATTTTAACATTCATACCAATGATGTAACAAAAAAGGAAAGTAAACGAATAAAAATGTTACCATAAATTACTGTTCGATTTAAACAATCAGTGATTCGCAGTATAATATACGTATATAAACCGATGAAGGGTGGCCCAAATTTAAATAATCTAGATATAGTGTACGTAGTCTTGGCATAAGTTCTGTCCCTACTTTTCAAAGACCTCTACATAATTTTCAATTGACTTTTTTGTATTTGTTTGTAAATCATAACTGAAGTTGGCCCTAAACTATTTTAAACAAAACATTTTATCTCGATATGTCAAACAGTAAACATGGAGTGCGGTGTCAAAGAGGACCGTATTGCGGTAATCGCGTTGCACACGTGTAATAAAACACCACGTGAGATTTTTAACTTACTGAAACTTTTGGAAATAACAAAAAAATTTATTTAACGAACCATAAATCGATTCAATGAGATGTCTTCTGTCGATGACAGACCAAGAAGCGGTCGGCCACGTGAGACAAGCGGTTGTCAAAGCTGTCGCCGAAAGAATTCGCAGAAATCCGCTCCGAAAGCAAAAAATCATGGCAAGGGAAATGAAAATTCCTTCAAGAACCATGTCACGAATTATTAAGGAAGACCCTGAACTTGGTGCTTCTCGAAGAAGGATAGGTCAGCTGTTGACTGCAACTTTACGTCAAACAAGAGCCACAAGAGCAGAGATTACATCAGCGACACGCGAAAGGTAATCATCGAAAAATTATTTTTACAGATGAAAAAATTTTCACTGTAAAAAGTTTAACCAGCAAAACAATAGAATTTATGCTCACAGCTCTCGGGAAGCCGCCGAAAAAATTCCGAAAGTGGAAAGAGGGCATCACCCGGCTTCCTTGATGGTTTGGTGGGGAGTATCGTACGAGAACGGCACACAATTGCATTTATGTGAACAGGGAGTAAAAACACGCGCAGTCAACTACCAAAGCGACATTTTGGAGCGGGTGGTGAAGCCCTTAAGCGATCCTTTGTTTGCAGGAAAGCACTGGATATTCCAACAAGATTCAGCACCGGCACACAAAGCCAGGACGACACAACGCTGGTTAGAAGTCAATTTGCCAGAATTTATCGCCGCTGAAGATTGGCCTTCTGGAAGTCCAGACCTCAATCCTTTGGACTACCGATTGTGGAATATTTTAGAGGAAAAGGCTTGCTCTAAAGTCCATCGAAATATCGAGGCGCTAAAAGCAGATTTGGTGAAAGCAGCAGCTTCGATACCGGTTGAAGTCATTCGTGCTGCGATAGATGAGTGGCCGGAACGTTTGCAGAAGTGTGTGAGGGCAAAAGGTGGACATTTTGAGTAGTTTTAATATTTTTTATATAGTTTGGTAACTAAAGAATAAATTATATAATATTACCTTGCATTTGTTTTATTTCCTCTATAAATTAGGCGTCTTTGAATAAGGGACAGAACTTATGGCAAGACTATGTATATCGGTCACTCCAATAGTTGGAGTAGATACCTAAATTGAATATTCGATTTAGGTATCTAGTAGGGATGTGCCGAATAATCGGTAGGGTGGATAATCGGTTTTTTTACCGATTAATCGCTTCTCATTTCATTTAATAATCCCAATTGATCGGACAATGAAAATAGTTTTACTTTCCACTTTAAGGTTTTCTAATTTTTAATGTCTGGCTGCAAATGTGGCTACAAACTTTAAAAAAACATCTTTGAACATTAAAAATCACAAAATAACTAAAAATACATTTAATGAAAAGAAAAAATTCAATCACCCCTAAATTATAATGTAGGAGAACAACAGTTTGTCCATTTTCAAAGCATATCTTGCATTTTAACTTTGTTTGGTTAATTTTTCAAATATAAAGAAAAAAACAACTAAATCATAATTAAGATACAATAAGTACATTATATGAAAAATATAACCTAATGAATCAACAATTATTGGTTAATTAATCAGTAATGGTAATCTGTCGGGTTGCTTATCGGAGCATTTAAAGTTTCTAGAACTACTTTATCAACATTCATTCATCTGTATTATTGAATTTCTATCATGTTTATCTTCTATCATCTATCACAGATTAAGTGTTTTTTAAATTCTACCTATAACTATTAAAAATATTGTAAAATTTTTGAAAATAAAAAAGTTATGACGAATTTTTAAAATCGTGATCATTTTAATTTTGTCCTTGCCAAAAAAAACGAAGACTGTAGCAATTTTTAAACATAATTTTAAAATAGGAAGTATTAATATACAAAAAACACACTTTAAACAACTTTAGGCTAATGTAAAATAATCTGTAAAAATTGCATAAATAAAAACAATCACATTTACAAATAAAAGTTGTGGCGGCGAAGAATTGTGTAGGCGAAGAATTGTGGGCGAAGGATGTTCCTAGACACCGATTAAATACCCACAAAAACATTTTATACGATTTAATCGCTTGTCAATACAGTATTAATCTATTCAATTAATTAATAATCGAAATACATTTCTCTGTGCACTATATATATTTAATATAGGTCAACATAGTAGTTGGATGGGTATATTTATTTGTAAATAACAATGATCATAAAACCGCAATGTAATTCAACCCCTTTCAAACATTACAACTTACTTAGCTGAACTATTAAAAAAAGCTAATATGCTAAGGTAGTGTGCAATAATACTAAACTTTATGTAAAACCCATGATCATATCAACAAAAATAGATTTAAAAGTATTGGAGAAAAAAATTATTCAATAATTTAATAACATCGCTCAGTACAGTAAAATAGTAAAAAAGATGACTTAAAATGTTTAAATGTCCTTGTTATTTAATACGAACTCAATATTTTTTGTGTTTTAAAACAACGGTTAATATAAATTTAAAATGAAATTGTTTTTGTATTATTTGATTATACAAAGGTTTCCCACACTGCTGACAGTCAAGAAAAATTTGGGCAAGTACCTAACAAACACAATGTTTAAAGATAACATAATTATAATAACTCGATTATTACAGACGATAATACCATTTGCAAATTTAGGACCAGTCGTTTATGAATTGCACTGTTTCGGTCAAGTTGATCAACAAGTTAAATAAAGGTTTCAAAAATATTATATGAGATATGACGATAGCTATCGATAACAGACAAGTGCATACAGGTTCAGATTTTATAAGTTGTTTTTACGTAACAATGACCTAAAAAAAAATCATATAATGTGAGGAGGTTGCATTATATAGACCAGAAACTTTAAAGTTGGGAACACAAGAAAGAAATAGATTGGAATCATTTAAGAACCGGTGTTATGAAAGAATTCTTAATGGATGGATCAAAATATACGCAATCAAGAAATCCTAAACGGAGTCCAAGAGAGAACAATTGCAATAAAATCGATCAAAAAAAGAAAAGATCAGTTGATTTAACGTATTTTGAAACGTGAAGTGTTGCCGCTTAACAATAGAGGGCAAAATTAAAGGTCAAAATGTTGAGGAAAGACTGAGACCAAGCTATATAAAACAAATCAGGCAAGATGCAACACATGTACAGGGTGGGCAAATTTCGATGTTTTAATAGGGAATCTCGGTAACTATAAGAGGTATCAAAATACGGACCGCGCATCCTCGATCTCTTTTTCCGAGAAAAAATTAATGGTGAAAACTAAAATTGGTTATCGTCGTTTGTTTTCGAGTTATCGCCGATAACTCGATTTTTCGACTTTTCGTTTTATGACTATATCTCGCTTGTTTATGAAAATAAACAAAAATAATTTTGACGTTCTACAGGCACTTTTTTGATAAGAATGCAGTGGCGTAGTCAATTTTTCAAAAAAAAAAAACGAAATTCGAGTTGTGACATAAAGTTGTATTTTTTTAAATGAAACCCATAGTTGGCTATGACCTATTTAAATTCCTTATTTTTTTTTCATTCCAAATATATAAGGGTTGATGTATTTATTTTCAATAATACGCAAGTTACGGAGGTTTTTTAGTTTTGTTTTAAACAAAATTATAGTAGGCTGTGAAACCAAAAACAAAACAAGGTGTAAAACCTTTTAAAACTCATTTGGTACAAGTTACGAAGGTTTTGTAATTTGTTGTTGCGATAAACATTACAAATATTTGAACATAAGATAAACTACAATAAAATACATTACTGCAGATTCCGACTTTATCGTTGTTTCCTTATTTTTATATATTTATAATGTTTATCACAACAACAAATTACAAAACTTTCGTAACTTGTACCAAATGAGTTTTAAAAGGTTTTACACCTTGTTTTGTTTTTGTTTTCACAGCCTACTATAATTTTGTTTTAAAAAAAAAACTAAAAAACCTTCGTAACTTGCGTATTATTAAAAATAAATGCATCAACCCTTATATGTTTGGAATGACAAAAAAATAAGGAATTTAAATAGGTCATAGCCAACTATGGGTTTTATTTTAAAAAATACAACTTTATGTCACAACTCGAATTTCGGGGTTTTTTTTGGAAAATTGACTACGCCACTGCATTTTTATCAAAAAAGTGCCTGTAGAACGTGAAAATTATTTTTGTTTATTTTCATAAACAAGCGAGATATAGTCATAAAACGAAAAGTCGAAAAATCGAGTTATCGGCGATAACTCGAAAACAAAAGACGATAACCAATTTTAGTTTTCACCATTAACTTTTTCTCGGAAAAAGAGATCGAGGATGCGCGGTCCGTATTTTGATACCTCTTATAGTTACCGAGATTCCCTATTAAAACATCGAAATTTGCCCACCCTGTACAGGAATTAAAAACTGGTGCAAGAAAGATTGGTATGGAAAGTTGCTAAAAACCAATCAAAAGATTAAATACCATAAAAGAACAACTAAGTGAATCAATAAGTCCTAACACACAAGTAGCTAAAAATAATATTCCAATGTTCTCGATGCATAATAGTTCGGAAATTAAAAAGCATGTAAAAAAAAACTTAAAGAATAATTCAACTCCTAACCGCAGTGATATTGTTTCATCCTCTACTTCATATTATCTAAGATGAAAACTCATTAAATACATCCTGGTAAAACGCAAGCACGGAAAACTAGTTCTATTGTGGTTTAATGATATCCTAATAACCGAAAACGTGTTATCACATTAAACAACAAAGGCGAGTGAAGTGGCAGGTTTGCCGCTGATATCGACCAGCTAAAGGAGGGGAGAATGAGGACGGAGGAGAGGCGCCCAAGAGCTGACCGCCCACAGCGTCGCGGCGCCGCGACTTGTTGGATTCCAACACACTTCTCATGTCGCACCGGATTATTACTGTTTGTCGAAGGCGCATTATTGAAGCCCCAAACTGACGCTCTTTTCGTAGAACATTAAAGCTGTATTTTTAGGCGAGAAGAAGTAATTAATCTCGAGCATTAAATAAACACATTCACACAAAAACCTACGCAAAAGTACAGAAATGTGTTTAAGGGCGTTATGTCTTTTTTATTATAACCGGAAAGATTTTGAAAGTGCTTTGTTATGAACATCTAATTGTTCAATTTGTTGTATAAAAGGTTAAATAGGAAATCGTTTAACAGATCGTCAGAATCGATTGCGCCTCCCATAGTTTACTTAACTAGTTTGAGTTGTTTAATTGTTGGTAACTGAATAATAAACAGCTTGAATAGAAAGCACACGTGCTAAATGACTTAATAAAGTTTCTTAAGTTATTCTCTTACAGTTTATATTTTAATTTTAATTAGTTTGTTATATCTATGCGGTAAAAGAAGAAATTAAATACACACATATGTTATTCATGTAAATTCCAACATTTTTTGCACTTGAATAGAATATTATTTATCTACGATACCTATTTTATTCCCGAAGTACCCAGAGTTTATGACATGAACACATTTTTGTTTATCTTCAATAATCATAGAATTTTTATAAATGATAAGAGACGTTAGCAAGTGTGAGAAAAAATCAAATACACGTACATCATCGATTTTCCGTCATTTGATGATCCGGTATCCTTTAGTCCGGACAAAATTACGAGAGGTTATTCGACATTACTCCGAGCACGAGACTAGTGTACAGGGTGGTCACAGATAGCGTTGTCTGTAGAGCTTGCTTAGAGGTACCCTATGCGTGCTTATTTATAATGTTTACACTGCACTTGGTGGTGGATTTGTAAGATTCGACTTATTTTGCTTAAATTAACCCCAGCTATGGCTTGTCCGGAAAATGACACGGTGCACTATGTACTTTACATCAGTTTTTAGATAACACAAAAGCACTGCATACTATAAATAAACTACTTTTAAGTAAACAATAATCATACAGTAAACCCTTATCTCGCTTTCAATAAACAAAAAATGAAAACTTACCGGAACATCTTCTGCTGTTGTTCCTAAAGTTTGGTCATTCTCCTTCTTCCAGCTAAAGCAACGTACCAACCAGCAAACCACTCGTGCTCGTAGGCTTTTATTTCCTTTAAAAAAAAGATAGCCTTAATGAGTGTACAAGCCGGTTCAGCATTAAGAACCCAATACATATTTAAATCTATTTTCGTTGTCTTTGTACCTTATAGTCATATAGTGCATCAGAATTTTAAAAAAATTGTAAGAAAAAGTAAATTCAATAAAATAAATGTTTAAGATATTTACATGACTATACATCAGAAAATTGTAATACAAACATTAATTAATATTTTGTTTTAATGGTTAAAGTAAATAAAAAAATAAATTAATTCTAAAGAATAAAAAACGCGTGGACGCCGAGAGGTTCTATCCTACAAGCTGCGTAACATAAGAACCAAAACAATTAAATTATATTTCCGAAATTTTTAGAACTAGAAAAAAAAATTCTTTTTATTATGAAATAAAGAGCTTTAAGAACGATATTTATTCAAAATCGCCGTTTAAATAAAGGTTAATCAAAAATTTATAAGTAAGTTACAGAAAAAAGAATCAAAAGTATTTGTAAAAATTACTATAGATTGATCAACGTATAAAAAAATAACCAGTGTTACGAAATTTCTGATAATAGTGCAAAAAAAAATAAAAACAAATATCCTAGTAGCTATAACACATAAAAATCATTTTGTATAATTTAGGTACATTTTATTTAGTTTACTGGTTACTGTAATCTAGAACCAGCTTAAAGTTTTTAAATGGCAACCAAAGTTACCTGTAACCTCATACAACGTTTTTATTTTTAACTGGTTGACTTTTTTTATGTTTTGTTAGTTTTTCATAAAATGAGGTAATAAAAATAAACAAAAAACTATGACTTAAATAAAAGTGTTAATTCATTCAGCGAATTAACTTTGAAATTTAGTTTATTGATATATGAAAAATATATGCTTCTATGTTAATTTGTGATTGATGAAAATATATATTAAGCTTTTTCCCTGTTTGTACAAAAACATATAATCAAATGTATTTATTTTCTAAGCAAATATAAATCTGCTTACAAAAAACACAATCAAAATAGACTGCTGTAGACAAAACAACAAAGAAATTAATTGGTGTCGATATTAATTAAATTCAGCTCACTACAGCGACGATAAACAGTCGAATAAAATGTTTTAGCAAAAAATTGCTGTTTCTTTTTACTAAAGACCTAAGACTTTTCTTTAACAAAAAAACATTTGTTTCAATAAAATTATGAACAAACGCATTCTGCCATAACAAAAACCGAGTTACGTTCAGGATTAAAAGTTAATTTTACCCCAAAAAGGACCATAACTTGGTTAATTAGAGCTAAACTTATGCATGTCGTAATGGACAAACATGCGACACATAAGCAACATTGCATAATTTCATTGTAGATAAAACGTAATAAATTAAAACACCCCGACTTATTCTAAAACTTATTAGTTGTATTAGAATAAATAAATTATTAAACAATGTTAAAAGAAGGCCAAATACTATTTTTTTAAACTAGATTATTTCAATGACAAAAAAAATATTGATAGGACCAAACAATCTAGGGGATGGAGATCATCTATTGAAAATTTTACGTAATTGTCTTTACTTACAATAAAATAATTAAAACTTGCTAGTGGTTTTGCCAGACACGCCGTTAAAAACACTTAAACAATTGCGAAAATAAAGCGCACTTTAAATAATTTACGTCTCTTCGTAAAACAACAAAATTAGAGCCCTGCGCTACAACCACTACGTTAAATTAGAAATTGAGTACCTCTATAAATGCCTTTTCAACACGTGCATTTTTAAAAACCACAAAAAAACCTGAAATAAAGCAAAAATTTGAGACAGGAATGCTCATATCAATCGTGCAAAAAGTAAGTACCAAAGGTCATTTACGTTGCCAGGAACGTATTCAAATTACCTTGTGTTATTACAGTCGGCAAAAAAATAAAGTGTATCTCATAACTTGCAACCTACACGTATTTAGTGAAAGCTAATAAATTCATAAAAATCTATGTACCTACATAAAAAAATAAACTTTATTCAATTCTTCGTTATTAGTCATGTTTGTAAAAGTATCAAGAGATCTATTCCTGTCAATAATTTTGTGGTATTGTGGTGTTTAACTAAGTCGAAGAAAAAATATTTCTACAACCTCTATCAAAACATTAACCTGACTTTTTTGACAAGTACACCCACAGAGAAATCTGGTCAAAAAACTTAAATTTTAGCTCTATTATGTTAAGACCGTTTTATAAGAAAGTGGTTTGGGTGAAAATGAAAAGACAAATAATTCATACAGTTTAGTAGAAACTTTTTTTGTTTGAACAATTTGCAGTTTATATTTTAAAATATCCACATGCTTTGACCAACTAAAAAATCGTTAGCAAATGACATTGCGTTATCATTTATAGTAAAAATGGTTCTAGTTTATTTCTCGTAGTCTAATTAAAGCTGAGGAGTAATCCATATCCTTTACAAATTATTTCGCCTGTATTACGAAAATCTACTACGAGTTTATAAAAAAGTTATATTCATAATGTAATTTACAACAAATAAATACATCTCTTTCTTAATCGGTTTCTCTTGTACCTTTCGCTGTCGATGTATGCTTTTCTATTCCTGTTTTAAGTTTCTCTACTCCTGCCTATCGTTAGCTAACTGTGGCACATCTCTCCAGCTGACTCCTTTTGGTTCTAGTCTTTGTCTCACTTCTTTCCCATCTTATTCTTGGTCTTCCTCTATTTATTTTTCTCTCCATCTTTATTTTCCATCCTATTTTCGCGTATCTACTTTCTGGCATGCGTAGTAGATGTCCAAGCCATCGTAATTGATTCGTCTCCATCTTTTTCTCCTAGGTTTTTTCGTTACTGATTTTATTGACCAGCTTACAGCCCTCTATTCATCTTGAAAATCTTATTTCCCGTGTCTGTATTCTTTATTTTTGTTTTTGTATGTGTTGGTGTCCAAGTAAACTGTAAGTAAGAATGTGTACGTACACTGCATTAAATACTCGCGTCTTAGTTTCTTTTGATATCGCCTTCTTACTTATCAAGCATTTCTTAGAGGCGTAGGTAATAAATACATATTAACAATAAACAATAGTATTTTGTTTCTTTTTCTTAATATTAATTTTAACCAAAACCGAAATAAAACAGCGTAATTCAAGTGAAATTTAAATCAATAAAATTTTACTATATTTGCAGTTCAATTGCCATGAAAATGGTCTAAGACGATTTATGGCCCAAAAACAAATATTTAGATTAGAGTATTTTCTAATAATTGCTTGCCTAATAAATTTACATGTACCTAGTACCTACAAACATTCATAGACACGTAGACAAACCTAGTACACTTTTTCAGTATTTTTAAATCGACTGAAATGCAAATCTCTAAATATCTCGAAATAAAGAACAATGGACACAACTTTCATAATAACCACAGGGTTCAGTTCTAGGTCCTTAACTTTTTGTTTTGTACTTAATTGATTTGGAACACAACATAAAAAACTACAGTGTAAATCTCGTTGCAGATGACACTTTAATCACAGCTTTTGATAGAAACCTAGAGTCGGGTATTAAAGAGATAAATAATGAGCTATACGTTGTATCGGGATGCTTAAAACTTAACAAATTAAAATTAAATACAGGCAAAACAAAATTTATGAAATAGGAAACAGGCCAATACTAAATTATGTAAGCCAGTGGTCCCCAACCAGTCGTCACTGGTCGATCTCGAGGATTTTGTATTTTAAAATTAATTTTACGCCATATTTTCCTTTGTTATGCTTTGCAATACTTTAATAAAGAATACAAATTTGCGGCAATAATTATTAAAAATTAGATTTCGCGTACGAATTTGACATAAAAAGTGAAGCATTAAAGTTAAAATAGGTTATAAGGAACTTGAATGTGTTTCGCAAATTAAATATCTCGTGTTAAAATAGACAATAAATTAAAATTTAACAGCAACGTGTATAACATTGTAAAAAAATTGGCGAAAAAGAATAGTTTTCTGGGTAGATTGACAAACAAAGCCTTACAGCAAGAATTACAATATACAGGGTGTCCCAACCAAGACGAATTATTCGATAGCTCTGTTATTAGTAGTAATATTAAAAAAAAGTTAAATATAAAAGTGGTTTGTGGTAATTTACGACATAACCTAAAATTATTTTCAACTATACAGTGTTTTGTTTTTGCGCTTCAAACATTGTTTTTTTATATAGAACACCCTGTATATTTTGTAATTTTTGGATCTAAAATTAAATTCTCTTTCAAAAATATTATAGGTTGTTTATGTCTAAAATTTACCGTTTTTGAGTTATTAACGTTTTTTTGAAAATTTTGCCGATGCAGACCTTTAGAAAAATATTCATATATAATAATCTAACAACACCAGAGCAATTTACTCTAGCAATTTATTAGACAATAGTGTCATAGTGATTGTTGAATAGTTACATTTTTAAAATAATATACAGGGTGTTCGTTATACTCGGTCCATTTCGCTATACTTTAAACGCATATAAATATATTTTTTTTAAAGGGATATTTTTACATTTTCTAGTAATAAATTTAATTATCTTTCAAAGTTGTTAACCATGTTTTATGTCTAAATACAATATTTTTGAAGTTATTTCGTTTCTTATGATTGTTTGCGAGTATTTTACCTAAAATATCGGTAGTAGCCTTTGAAAATTCAAAACAATTTGTATGAACTGTCAACCAGAACAGGTAATCGGCACAATTTCCACTATTATGCCACTAAAAATCCATATTTTTTAAGAGTTGTAGGTACACAGCATAAATGGCAGCAAATAACACCACCACTAAGCGTTATCGTATTTTTCGGATTCTATGAAAATACTGAGGTTGCAATACGACTTCCGGTTCAACCGGAAGCAGACTCAAACTAGAAATTTTAAATAGAACACCCTGTATATACTTATATTTCTGGATTCCTCTTGAAATTTACTTTATAAATGTAGTGGGAAACAGCACTTTCAATTTTTTTCACTATTCAAGTTCTTTGAAAATTAGATTCACCAAAAATTAATTTACACTTTGCACCAGCTACATTTTTTAAATATACAAGGTGTTTTTTACGCTGGGTCAAGCTTGTTCTATACCTAAAAGCAAGATTGGGAAAAATTTTATTTTTATTAAAAAATCAAAAATCATTGATTTAAAGTTAAAAAATCAAAAAATCACGAACTTTTGATTTTTTTAAGAAACTTGACTATTTTTTCTTTGCACAACTGATTTATATGTATATTATTCACGCTACATTATATCTTCTGTTCAGCGTCAGTCAAAAAGTATCAACAGATGAAATAGTTTTTTATTAAAAATTTCTCAGAATCTTTTATTCTTGATAAAATTTGGTGGATGAACCAAAACTAATTTTAAGATGAAAAAGAAATCATAAAAATTCATACGATACGAGATTTTAGCGATTTCAAAATATTCACATGAGTAAAGTGGTGTTATTTTAAGAGTTAGATACAAAAAAAAACTTCATAAAGAAGTAGAATTTAAAAATACGACCAAAGATGAAATTTGTCGTTAAAATTTCAATTTTTATATTTATAGTAATTTCAACATTCAAAAAGTCTGCAACAATCGGAAAAGTTTTTTATTATTGGTTTCTCAAATAACTTTATTCTTGAGAAAAGTTGCATGATCTAAAACTAATTTTAAGTTAAAAAAAGTTCAATAAAAAGTCATAGGACACTAGATTTTAACGATTTTATAAATATTCGGAAGAGCAAAGTGCCCTTATTTTAAAAGTTTTAAAAATTTAAAAACAGTTGTTTACAATTTAAAAATATTATTAAATAAATTATCATTTTTTCTTGATTTTCTTCTAAAACTCTTTAAATAAGAGCACTTTAATTTTGCAACACTACTTGACACCATTATAAAATTTTAAAATGAAATTATAACGTCAAATTTCGTATTGTCATATTTTTGATTTCTAAACTAATTTTTCCATTAATTTTTTTGTAAGTTTTAATATAAGGGCACTTTACTTTTGCGAATATTTTTAAAATATGTAGTTATAATCTAGTGTCATATGAATTTTTTCCATCTTAAAATTAATTTTTTTTAACAGCAATAATATTTTCTGAGAAATCCATAATAAAAAACTTTTCCAATTGTTGAAGACTTTTTGAATAAGGCTGTAGATCTTTTGACCCTAAAATTAATTATTATTGTGAAAATTTCAAAAGCAGATCTACCGGAATGCGTCTCTAATAAGAAAATTCCTGTAGAATTTATTTCGCCCTGATATAGGCCAATAGGCATTAGGGGAAAGTCGGGTAATATCGGACAGCGGGTAATATCGGACAAGTGGTTTTTCGGGCACTTGCCATGCACAGAGGCACCTATCGCGATATTGGCTGTTGACAGCAACTAGTAGAAGGAAAACGCACACTACATTAGAATGCGTCGTTTCCGTGCGTCAAAGCAATAGAGATTTTTCTGTTTAGAGAGTGTTTTTTCGTGGACGAAGCTAAGTTTGGAGTGCTGATCCTGCTTAAACGTATAAGTACAATCACTTTCTAAGTGTATTGGTAGCAACAAGAAATAATTTTTTTAATGTTTTACGCTTAAATCTGATCAGGCCTAGACAGTAATAAAAACTTGTTTGGGTAACCAAAAATATGTAATTTTCTAAACGTTAAATCATGTCCGATATAACCCTCCAACTTTTTGAATGGGCAAAAAGTAAGGTCTTTTTCGATTGCCTAAAAATGGTAAAAAATGTCCCCCTAGGGGTAATTGCTTTTATGGGTATTTGTATAACATATCCAAGTATGCTTTGATGCGTAGTATGGTCAAATTGAGCCTTTAACAAATTCACAAATAGTAAAAAAGCTTAACCGTCCGATATAACCCGATCTTCCCCTATTTCGGCGGTTTTTTAAGCGGGTGGAAATAAAACGTGCATTTAATTTATATGTGACGTGTGACGTTGAATCGTGAAAATGAATAAATTTTCATTTAAAACATGATTTTAATTTTAAAAATTAGCTGATTTAAATCAGGCCAACCCTGCCCAAAACTGAGATTTTTCGAATTATCGCAGTTTTATTGTAAATTATTTGGGCAACGTAATATTTTCGATTATGCTATGAAGGTGACAGCGGTAATTTGGGAACAATCAAAAGATATAAACAAGAAAATTATAATTTTATCTTTTTCTTGCGAATTTTTGATAACCTCAGTATTTTCATCGAATCCGAAAAATACGATAACGCTTAGATACTAAATTTCATTGTTGTATCTTTAATGATGTTTTAGATATTTGTCTGTTTCCATACTTTTGCGCATCACTGTATGTCAGTAATTAATTAGTTTGAAGTTAATGCTTTATCACCAAAACACGTAGACGCTTCTACTGCTCATTCCTAGCGTTGTTTTTAGCCCAGAAGTCGACAATAGAATATCCATTTTAATTACTAAATCGACTAATGATCCTTGATTACTCAAAAACTTATATCCATAACAGATCATTTCATTACAATAATCAATATTTACTCATGGTGAGCATTTCAAACAAGTGTGTGCTGTTAAATTAAATAGTTTGCACGATAAACAAAATCGATTTAGCGGCGCGCTGTGAAATAAAACTAGAAAACATTTATTAGTTAAAAGGATCGTTATGTAAATTCTCTTTATCATTTTACTAGAATTCAAAAAACCTGCACAGCACGTATAAATAAAGTGATTTAGGCAAACACAGATGGTGTATAAAGCTCTACTCGACTCCGGGAATCCGGGTAGGGTGCGGGAGTTCAACTCCAAACGATACATCACCTCTCCTCCATCCACATTCACTCTGCACTCACGGAAAATTGAGTTCGCTGTATTTATTACCACGGCTATACACTTTATATTATACGAAGATGTTACATTCCAGCTGTTGAAATGTTCTTTTTTTGTTTAGATACGCAACACGACAGTTGCTTTATTGTTATAGTGAACTTATGAGAATTGCAGTATTTGTTAGGTTTTAATTCGAATAAAGAAGAGTTCAAGTTTCAATTTTCCTTGCCACATAAAAGAGAAAAATAACAAAGATAAAAACAAAAGGTTTTCATTTCCTTATAACTCGGTAATTCCCATTTTTACCAAAGTTCTAATAAGATATTCAGCAGATTCTCGATTTACTGAAAAAGTTAAAATTACAACTTTACGTTATTCTCAAACAAACAATGGGCACATTACTAAACACACAAATAAATGTGAATCAACGTTTTTAGTACAGTAATACAGGGTGGAGCACGGGAACCGACTGTTTTTAAATTGATTAGTACTCGGCCATTAAGAAAGGTAGCGTCGTGTGACAGGTGTCATTTAATTCCTTAGCGCAAAGCATTTTATTATCAACTAACATGGAGCACCGCGGTTCAGCGCGAGTTTCGCCGCAGATTCAATATTCATAGAAATGACTCTGTTCCCACTCATGACACAATTTTACGTTGGGTAAACAATCTTCGAACAAGACGTCCAATGATGAAAAAGAATCCGCCCGGCCCCCAACGTACTATGCGTACTCCAGAGAACGTGGAAAGAGTCAGACAAGCGGAACTGCGAAGCCCAGGCCGCTCAGCTCGAAGACATTCAGCTGCACTCACATCAGCAATCGTACTGTAAGACGGATTTTGTATGGTGAACTACGTTTCCATTCACAGAAACAAGCGGTTGTGCAGAAATTGAATGTAAGGGATTACCCTCAACGATTGCTTTTGCACAGGAAATGCTTGCTCTCTTCGAGCAAAATGAAGACATGAGCGATGAAGTCCATTTCCACTTTAATGGGGCCGTCAACAGACAAAATTGTCGGTACTGGCCTGCTGAAAATCCGCGACAATTACACGAAAAACCGCTGCATAGCCCGAAGATGGCAAAGTTTACCCAACGTAAAATTGTGTCATGAGCGGGAACAGAGTCATTTCTATGAATATTGAATCTGCGGCGAAACTCGCGCGGAACCGCGGTGCTCTAGTGTCCACGGCTCCATGTTAGTTGATAATAAAATGCTTTGAGCTAAGGAATTAAATGACACCTGTCACACGACACTACCTTTCTTAATGGCCGAGTACTAATCAATTTAAAAACAGTCGGTTCCCGTGCCCCACCCTGTATAATAATAGTAATAATAAGTAATGTAATACACCTTATAAACATTTTTTTTTCGTATGTATGACTTTTTTTTTTAAATTAGTGGTAAAGTTTTATTCAACTAAATCAAAAAAGTCTTAGTGAACGTTGTTGCCAATAAAGATACTGCATGTAAAAAAAACATTTAAAAATCTAGTGACGAAGACACGTGAATCTTAAAACTGGTCTATTTTTTTTATCAAAACAGATTATTTATAATTTATATGAGGTAAGTGGTTTCTAAATAAACTTATTTACATTACTCGTCCAGTTATAACTTTGGCAAATTTCGTAGAACCAAATAGTGAATAAATAAGTTTCATATAATTTTACCTAGATTATAATAAAATAACTATTTACTTTAGAAATAAAGTATTTATCGAGGTAAAGACTAACCTCATACATTTGAAATAGCAATAATTGTAATTTGTAGATGTATCCTTATACAACATGGATGTTATGTTACTCCAAAACTCAACCGTTGCCGGATAACATGCGGTAACTTGCAATACATATTTTTTTTAAATAATTTTCGAACTGCTAAAATGTTAGAGGCAATGGAAGAATTAAATGGGAATTAACATATTCCTGATAATATTCATATAAATCTGCTAAATGATACTGATGAAGATTCGAGCGATGACGACAGCAATGATGCCTTGATTCCGACAGATTGAGCCGACATCACTTGCAAGCAGAAGCTAAACCTCAACTCTATATTGATTCGCCCATATCCCCGGAAATAGCTTAAATCAGCCAAAAAGTTATTCAAAAAAAAACGAAGTTTGAGACACATTGAACAAATTGAAATTTAAAAAACGAAAACCGAATGGATTGCTACTAATTTGTAATCCTAAAATAATTTATATTCATGAAAATATGGATGATGTTGATGTTGACAAAAAGGACAAAAAAATATGTATATAAAATGTATATTCGAGAAATAATTGTTTTAGACCAGTTTTATATTGGTTGGTTGCAAGCATCAATACTTTCACGAACATTTAGTTATACAGGGTGTCCCAAATTCGAGTAAATGCATGGGGATCTCGCTTATCTTGAGAGCTACGAGGTCGGTTAAATTACGGTAAAGTTGCGAAATTAGATGCTCATCAAATATCCGCAAAAAAAAATTTCATAGCTGTCTTAGTTCAAAAGTAATTCAAGAAAAACTGAAAAAATAGATTTTCGTTTTTTTGCTCTATTTCCTACAATTTTTAAGATATCGACAATCTATACGGCGACTTCTTACGCTTTATATTTTGAGATAACTTAAAATTTCCAACAACGTTTCGTCTCTTCAGAAACATCAACTTCATTTTTTTAAATACTGCGAAAAAAATTTAATCTCATAGGCGGATAGCATTTTGTCTTCTGATTTCAATGATATATGACACTTAATATCTAAAATGATATTTTACCACAAAAATTTGAGAAAAAATCATTTTGCCCAATTTTTTAATCAAATGATCTTATACAAAAAATAAATATGATAAAAAACAATATTTTTGTTTTGTTTTTTTTGTTAAAAGTGTCACTTTGACATAATTGTGATTAATTGTATAATATGCAACCAGCTAGAAATTCTTTGATATTTGTGCTTTTTTTCGCAATTTTTATCTTCACTATGTTCTGGTAGTACCTACACTATTAATTTATTTATTTATTCGCTACTCCTTCGTGTATGGCGCAGTATTTTTAAAATAATTGTTGTCAATTATGGAAAATAAAAGGTGTTACAAATATGATATTGTAATTGATTTTAAAGAAGTATTAAATAAACTGTTGAAAATTAAAAAGCATGTCAGGAGAAAACAAAATTTTGTGTATAATTATGACATTTCTCGAATTCCTTAAAAGGTGTTGATTGTCTAACCTAAACTAAAACAGGACATATCAAAGAATTTCTAGCTGGTTGCAAATTATACAATTAATCACGATCATATTATTGTCAAAGTGACGGTTTAACAGAACAACCAAAAAATTGTCTTGTTTTTAATTAATTTATTTAATTTTTGTATAAGATGATTTGATTAAAAAAATTGGACAAAATGAATTTTTCTCAAATTTTTATGGTAAAATATCATTTTAGATATTTAGTGTCACATATCATTGAAATCAGAAGACAAAATGCTATCCGACTATGAGATTAAAATTTTTTCGCCGTATTCAAAAAAATGAAGTTGGTGATGTTTCTGAAGAGACGAAGCGTTGTTGAAAATTTTATTTTAAAATATAAAGGGTAAGAAGTGCTTCCAGATTGTCGATATCTTAAAAATGTAGGAAATAGAGCAAAAAAACGAAAATCTATTTTTTCAAATTTTCTTGAATAAATTTTGATCTAAGACAGCTATGAAAATTTTCTTTGCAGATATATGAGTTTCTAATTTCGCAACTTTACCGTAATTTAACCGACCTCGTAGCTCTCAAGATAAGCGAGATCCCCATGCATTTACTCGAATTTGGGACACCATGTGTATATGTTACCGCAAAAGCCAGGGGATTTGTAAAACCTAGGTTTTACCAATAAATCCTAGCATTTACCATAATGAGGTGGGGACAGTCCAAAAAAAGTTTGAAAACGCTTTCATTTTGGGGTTCTACGTTTGTTTTTATTTTTAAAAAAGCTTTAACTAACCTTTAAACTGACTCTTATTGATTTGGTCAGTAATAAAGGGTCAGGTTAAAGGTTGGCTATCGCTTTTTTGTAATTAATTATTGAAAATAAAGCCTATTTTGGACTTTAACCACCTCACTATGGTAAATGCTAGGATTTACCAACTTTCGAGCTCTCACAGTAACATACACATAACGATTTAGAGTTGAGGAGACCAATTTTGGTGTAGTTATTTAAATTTAAGAAATATAGTCAATTCCACAAGTTTTGGGACCGTCTTGCCAATCACTTATAACCTTATAAGTATTAAAAACGTTTCGTACTTTTGGACAGCATATAATTACGTCATCAGCAACTACGCTGATTTATAAGGTGACCAACCGTCCTCCTTTAGGGAGGACAGTCCTCCTTTTTTCACTTCTGTCCTCCTTTGAAAAGTGTCCTCCTTTTTGTCCTCCTTTTTGTCCTTTTCGATATTTGAGGACTAAAATCTGTAAATCTCCGTATTCGATCGTGAAGAAATTAGAAGACTGAATGTATATTTAAATTCTGAAAAATTAATACAATGGGAAAATCAACACGTTGAAATTGATAAAAGATGGGTGGAAATATTCAGCCATTTCAAAAATGGACATATTCCATGTGAAAATTTATTTATTCTTGTTCAATTTGTGTTGTGCTGCCCTGGAACTAATGCAGCAGTTGAAAGAGTTTTTTCAATTGCTAAGGATTTTTGGACAAGTGAGAAATCGAGATTGAATGTTGATACTCTAGCTGCAGCACTTGCAGTAAAATTCAATATGAAGGACATTTCTTGTTCAGATATTTCCAATATATTTTTAGAAGATAATACACTGACAAAAAATATTCATTCAATGGAGAAGTACTCCTTTAAATAGTTATAGGCATGTAAGCATAAAATTTCATGTTAGTGTTAGTTACAAATGTTTTTATTAGGCATTTATCATATTATAATGTTTGCAATGCATAAAATGTGTCTTTTATTTATTTACTTTTTTTTTTCCTCTTCAATTTGTGTCCTCCTTTTTATTGTAAGAAAGTTGGCCACCTTATGATTTATGCTATGTAGCTATGTATAAACTAATACATGTTAATTGTTTTTGGCAAGTTTCAACAATAATTAACAAAGTTGTAAGCAATAACATTTCATTGACGAAAATAATAACATTGTTTTCCAGAAATTTGGTCTTTATAGCAATCAGATTTGCACAAGAGTTGATTGCCTACCTATGTCACACTCAAAAACTATAGATGAAAATCGCTTTTTACGTTTTGTTTTTAATTATTTTTAATGTTTATGTAGCGCAGATTAAATATAAACCGCACTAAAGAAAAAAAATACTTCTGGGCATATCAGAGTTTAATAAATAATAATTTGTAGTTTTCAATGAAAAAAGGTGACTAAAAATAGATAATTAGTTTGTTATCAGATCTTTAATTTCGTATGGGTGCCATTTAAAGGGCATTTGATTTTGTTGATCACCCCCTCACCCCAATAATATCGCTAATTCGATGTTTTAATGTATTTCTAATAATTGATTACATAATTATTAATTGATTAATAAGTCCTTTACAATCTTATACGCAGCTAATAATTATCAAAATCGTAAAATTTAGTCATTCATTACAATTAAATTAACTGCGACCACGGAAATTCAATCGCTTTTCAGAGTTTTATTATATCTCAGCAACGGTCTAACCTTTTTTGCAATGAAATTACAAAACAGACGGGTTGTGATTGCCCATCCGCTATAAACCCGCGCTATTTGAATCGTTTACATTATACGTCGAATAATCCATAACGTTGTGAAGAAAAAATTGTATGAGATGGAGTAACTCAACGCACGTATACTTCTGAAGTCCTGTTACTACTGGCGCCAGGTTGACGTATTCATTTTGTCCCTAGGGAATAAAGGGAGGTTGGCAGAAAAGGCTGCCTCTACATCCAAGTTACTTGAAAATATCCTCCAAGGATATCGCCTACCTCTCCGAGAATATTGCTCTGGCTAGGTTGAAGCTATAATGGAATTGGATAGTCACGAAAATGCTTACCGTCAGGGGTAACAAAAAAGCAAAATGTATTTTATTTTATTAAAAAACTGCGTCAATGTTAAAAATCGAACATCGCTAATTAGAAATTGATAGATAATAAATAATTCATGCAACTAAGCACGTTTCATAAATTCAAATTTTAATACGCAAAAAACTCTGAACAATATTTTTGGAAAGCAATCACAGACGGCATTTTTCTAGTCAAAAATAGTTTATTTGAAAGTAAACTTAAAATCATCACGTGCAAATTAGCCGAAAAATGTTTTTTTGACAAATTAATGTTGTTATAGACGCAAATGTTACATAAAAATAAAGTCGACGTCTTAAAACAAGACCAATATTATGTAAAAATAACAATAAAAAATTTGATGTCAGGAGTGGGATTCGAACCCACGCCCACAGAGTGGACTGCGACCTGAACGCAGCGCCTTGGACCGCTCGGCCATCCTGACATAGTGCTACACTGAGATTTTAAAATGCTATATGAACTACAACACCTATTTATAAATCCTTTAACAGTAAATACGTAAAATATCATTTAAATTTGATTTTTTTAACAAGTATTAGCAATTAAATGCGCTAACCCAGAAAATATCAGATATTTAGTTATAATACTGATATATTTTAAAAATCAACACTTAGGTATGCAACCCATTTTACACAAATTTATTGATTTGTATACGAGGGTATTACATATTGTAAAATATGTTTCATCCAACGTAACCAGATAGTGATTGATAAGAACTTTTAACTCATAACTGTGATTTGTCAAATAAATAATTTTCAAAACGACTATACATTAGAGTAATCTCTACCTAAAATAAGAAGTTGTGTTTGTTTATTTACCGTTTACAAGTAAATACCTTTATAGTTTAGTTGTTTAGTATGATCAACGTATATATTAATTATAGTTATTTTTGCTTTTTATTTGATTATTCAAAAAGATTCATTCAGTATTGTATAGTGGCTACGTTCAGTTGGGGTTACAATCTGTATAAAACTCCTCAGTTTAATCAATACGAATAATTTCCCTTGCCACAACCGTCTCTTTTTCACCAATTTAATTTCGATTTATTAACGTATCTATTATGGCATTTTAGCCTAATTATTGTTTCATTGCAAGTTTACCTTCCCCCCGTATACTAAAATGCAAAAAGAACAACATAAGGTATATAATATGATAGACCATGTAGCGACATCTGACGTTTTTAAAAACAACTTCGGTGTATTTAATATGGTTCAAAGTTAAAATAGCAGAATTTGTAAAGTGTGAAAAGATTGTTACTATATTAAATATTGAAATTTTTAGAGTGTTTCGTTTCCAGTGGAAGAAAAGTTTAGTTACTTAAAAATCGCTTACCTTATTATTTATACAAAACTAGTTTTGTAGAAAAACTTGACCGGTTTTAAGACTCCCATCTTTTCATGCGTAGTTCTCTTAAATATTATTAAGTATTGTTCTAGTTTTATTTCATAAGACTTGGATACATACTAACATAACTAATCTTTACCCAAACTTATTTATATTAAAATTGCAAGAAAATTTTGATATTGTAAAAATAATTAATGTTTAATGTAACCAGTACATTATATTGTGGTTTAATATAAGCTCTAATGTATTAAAATAAGTAATTAGCACCAATAACATTATCACAACCTGACTAAGCCTTCACATCAAAATGATATATGGAAAAAATTACTAAAATTATTTTTCTAACGTTTGAAATTAGTTTTTTTGCACTAAATAAATTGAAATTACCAGTGGCGTAGTAAGAAGTGAATGGGCCTATATGCAAGCAGAGGTAATGGGTTCTTCGGATAAAGTTTTCGTCTTAGGGCAGATGATGTAAAGATGCGTAGTGTAAATGTAATGGCCATTGGTTGGTCCAAAGAAGAAATATTTTGAATGCATGAAGTAATGATTTTTACTTACTTGAATTACTTTTAATATTTGTCGGAAAATATAAAAAAATAGTTTTAACTAAACTATATCTGGTGTAGCAAAGCTTAATCTATTCACGACAATACAATTGTTAATGTTTAATTTACAATTAAATAATATAATAAAAAGTCTGAAGAACAAAATAAATATAATTACACCAAATTAACCTAATTCAACTATTTAAAATTTTATTACTACCTATATGACGTGGACAAGACATAATTTTTCACAATGTGCATATAATTTAAAAGTTAGAAACACTTTATTATAAAGAACAATATTAGCAATGCATCTCAGATGTATAAAACATGTGCAATATCATTACTTGATATAGAGCATGATGTTTAATTGCGTAATTTAAATCAAGGTAGCTAGTTACGAACAGGACCGTGGCTAGAGCATTTGACACGAGAGGTTAACTCATATAATCTAATAAACATAAATATTGCTAGTAGTTCAAATTACTGCGTAACATAGTCAACGGTACAGATATACATCCTCTCTTTTTAATGCGGCAATTGGACCATTGACAGCTAATAGCCATCGGATTGGACAACGTGGAGGCGCGCGTAATGTTCACCTAATTTTTGACAGTTTAAAAATATGACATTTGACGTTGATGATCTACGATTTGTAAAAACTACAATTAATATACAAAAACCTGTTCTAAGGTTTGTACTAATTCGCAAATTCGCCTCGGATTGTTTAACATCGGTGTCTGCACGCTTAATTTACAAAAATCACGTTTCATAACATGACCTCAACAATTCTCATGCAGGTTCTGTTAATAATCCTAGTGTTATTTGATTTTCTGTGTTTGCTCCCAACTGTGAAAAGTACACCTTAGAAAGAGAGGTACATATTTCCATTTCATTCGATCGGCTTCACTTTCCACTTATTGTGAAGATAGGGAATGCGCGATATGTTTATTAGATATATGTTTATTAGATATATGGACTAACTTAACCCCTTCAGACCCAATTTTTTTTTCAAAAGCAAAAACTACCATTCGATGCACAACCGAAATGCCATATACTTCGAATAGAATCCAGTAGATGCAGTTAGTATACTACTTTTCTTAAAAGAATATGCTCAAAGCACACTTTATACATGGTTGCAGTCACAGTTTTAATATTTTATTGAAGTAGTAAACCAGTGTACATTATAATGTGCACGTGGTCTGAAGGGGTTAAATATGGCGCCTTTTGGTTAAGCCTTTTATTAGTCTGTTACAAATTTAAAAATCATATAAAAACACTTTATTAATATAGCGACATTATATTTCAATAAAACAGAAAAAGTACAAAAATAATGGAATTTTGGCGCCCCATGAACTTGGTGCTCTGGGCATTTGCCACCTCTGCCCCTCCCTTTTCACGACCCTGGTAACGATTATTACTTTGCTTTTAAAGGTGGGTACAGACATGCAACAAAACATCGTATCGTAACACCGTCGCGCAACTTGTCTGGACGGCACTTCGTAACATCGTAACACCGCAACATAGTAACATCGTGGCGTCCCATCGGTTGTCGGTATTCCAGCGTCACATCAAAGAAATGTTACGCGCTGCTGTTGCACCATGCGTTTTATGTATGGACACTGGACAGGTATGCGTAACATACTTACGTTTATTTTCATTTGTGCACCAACCCTTGCTTGCAATGGAGTGGACAGAGGAAATGACTGGTCCAATTACATTAATCAAATATTCAAAGTCCGTTGGCGAAGTTCTAGTGAAATTTTTGTAAAGACCGCTAACGTGTTGAAATTTCAAGTCCAGCATTAAAAATGATTGCCACTGTACTCACTTCTTCTTGTATATAACTGCGTGACTGCGTCTGTCACCAACGCCTATTTTGCTTGCTTTTTTTATTTCAACAAACCAAATGATGCATAACTATTTATGCTGCCGCGGCAATCTCCATCTTTTCGCAGTGTTTCGAAAAATCTAAATATTGCACTATAACTAACTAACCGTATTGCACAATTACTAAAAGTAATACCAAAATGGTGGGACGCCAGAATGTTTGCTGCGATGTTACGCGGCGACGTTTTGTTTTGATACGATACAATTCAGGGCACACAGTAACTTCAACGCGCAACAACAACCTGTACGCAACGGTGTTACGATGCGATGTTTTGTTGCATGTCTGTACCCACCTTAATGTGTTGTTTAAATTAAGTTACAAAAGCACTAATAAATTAAATGCGATCCATCTTAACATCCTATTAAGTTAAACAAAAATTAATCAACAACAATGAACGCCTAGTGTCCGCTCACTTTTTTTACTATCTCTTCGTCTTAAGATTGTAAGTAATTGTTAGGAATTAAAAATCTATTTACTTTACGTAACTGTACATCAATATACTTTCATATTTTAATGCAAGACAAACATATTTACATTTAAAGTAAATGCGTTTTTGTTATCAGAAATCGGTAATTATCAGCTCGCACTGTATTGCCGGTTATTATATAAATATTAACGTCACAGTGTGGTTAGGATCGCAAGCAACCAGAACTTTTGTATATCTACCGTGAGTTCGCCGCAACAGTTGTTTACCTGCTCGGAGCTGCTTAGAGCCAGTAAGTAAAACAGTTCTTTTCTCACATTTAAACGTAGTTCCATGCATCATTTGAAATTTAAGTAAATTTTGCACAATTGTATCTTCAGTTGCCAATGAAATTTTTATTCGTTTTTATTCAAAAATTTCGTCCTTTCAGCAATGTTTCAAAACCATTGTTTCATTTGTTAGAATTTTTTTCTAAGACTAATCTATAATAATTTGTTGTGGTTTGTGGTTTATTCATTATCAACTCAACAAAATTGATAAAAAACAAAATCTAATTTTAGGCCAAGTGTCAAGTTCAAATGGCTATTACAATAACGCGTTTAAAAACTAACAGGATGTGATGTTTTTATACACATTTAAAAAACAATTGTTTTACTCAGTGCAAGGATAATTAAAACCATATTAATGCATGTTTACCCATTTTTGTCAAAAAAAGGAATCGTTTAAAGTCATCGCTTTAGCTTAAAGCAATAGCACAAAGCAATATTTTAATCTTTATCAATATTAAATTTTACACAGACAAAACTAAAAGTAGGACCCTGCTTTAATATCTTAATTAGGTTCCTTTAAACAAGTTTTTCTTCAGAATTTTAAAACATAAATAAATATTACAGAAAATTAAAAATGATATACTCGGTTTTTAAATTTTTAAATCTTTAAATAATTTTTTACTGAAATTTTGAATTGTGTTCTTATCCTACCGACTAACATAATTATGCTTTTTAAGAGGAAACAGCTAATTGATGTATTATTTATGGATTAATCGCTAAATTCATAAATTTTCAGTACTTTTAAATTTAATATAAAATTAAGAGTCATGCAATAGCCATTTCAATATTCCTGTTACAGTAAGTATTGTGTAAAACATAAATAAGCAATAAAAAACGTTTTGTAACATCACACCATTTGTTTTTATCCCTTAAAAGTGTGGTTGCTGTCAAACAGCTTTGTTTTGAAGGAATTGTTTTAGTAATTTTGTATTTATTACCTTTAATTAAGTGAAATAATTTGGTGATTTTATTGTGTTAATTGAACCCTATTTATATTATACAAAAAAAATAAGGCCCTAATCTTAATATAAATAGAAAAAACAGCTAAAACAGTTATTTGCACCATAGAATAATCCGATTGATATATGGAACTGCTGTAGGTTATTGAAACCCTTTGTAGTGAATAAAAATGCAATAGTAAGTTTAAATACTATATGAAATAACCGTATGCTATATAAAGTACAATTAAAAAACTATACTTTTTTTTAAATTAACCCTAACCATTAGGTAAGGCTTTGACATGCAATTAATCAGTTCTGCAACAGTTTGATCCACGAATGGCTAATCAAATACGCACAACTAAATCAGGAGTCACACGCTGAAGCAATAGATTACCTATATTGTTTTATATTTCCCTATACAACGTTTGTAATACCCTGCATTACGTTTATTAATATCATATGTAAAAAGCGCCCTTTTGTTCATATGGTATTTTGTTATTTTAGTATTTTTCATAACATGTTTGAGTTGGTTTTATACAGCATTTAATCTATCGAATAGAAAATATTGAGATTCCAAATTTATTTACGATAAAATTGTTGGGCGTAAATTTATAGTCAAAGAAATAAAAAATCCGTAGCACCATATTAAATCTAGTTGGTCCTGCCCAAATTGCGAGCTGAATATATTTGCCAAATGCTCAGGTATTGTATCACACAAAGTTATTGTGCTGTATGTAGGTCACATACATAAGAAAATAGAATTAATATTATTTCTTGAAACATCATTGTCAAATGAAAATTCTTGAAGGTCGTCGACGTGATCGAAGTTTTTCGTCGAAATATGCACACAAAAAAAGCAAACATAACCAGTTTTATAGGCGCTTATATTCAACTAATTATAATGGGTTAGAATCAACAGCAAAATATTGCTATTAACACTTAGTAACCTTTTAAAAATACGTCACAATATCTTATTGTTGCTGAGTTATGACTATCAAGTATTTTTGGGTGAACAGTTGCTTTATTTCATTAGGTTTTTCGCGGTTGATAAATTTTGTTGTCGGGCATATCATTGCCAACTTAAAGGCCATTTAAACAAGTGCAGGTAACAATATTGTGTGCATTTCCTTTCACTGCCGGCGAATTTTTAAGGCCAAAAGCCGGTCCATTAATTATTCATTTGAAACGGCCGGAAGTACAGAAAATGCGGAAAACGAGCAAAATATTTTCAGTGCAAATTTTTTGCGCTACTTTTGTCTAACTATCCGATCAGGTAAACTGTTTCACATTATTTATCCCCTACATTTCTCGTACTAACCCACCGTCAGCGAGCGCATAAGATAAGTGGGACTCGATAAAACAGCTATCATAAATTTTACAGCGATGTGAACATCAAAGTCTTAATTTTGTGGTTCATCAAATGCAAACATCATTTAAAAATGAATTAAACTTTAACCCTATAAAATTGCATAAAATTCTGTCAATTCGCGTATGTTTCATAATACCTAAGAGATTTCTTGGTAATCTTTGAATAATTATTTTAAATTTGTAAGCAAAAATGATTGCAATAACCAATAAACAACATTAACATACACCTACACGTAAACACAACATAAATAATTCACTCAAATAATTCAAGCATTCATATGTAAAATTAGTTAATTTATTTGTGAGGAAACTTTCTTCTTGAACAATATTTCGATTCGTTTCTAGACACTAACCTCTTAGTTGATCGATTTTTTTTTAAAGATTTTTTCGTAATGATAATAAGTTATGTATTTTACTAAACTTGAACATACTTAAATTTACAATAATTTATTTAAATCATTCAAACTTTAAACAACTATTCTATTGCTTGAAACCACACCACGACTGCAGTATACAGGGTGGTCCACATAGAAGCGCCACTATTGGGATCTCATAAACGGTAAGAGCTGCAAAAAAGTTAAAATTAGACTAATTGTTCCCCTTTCCTAAACCTATTCAGTGATGCTTTAATGTTTAAAAAAGTTCCATGGCACGCTGGATAATAAACAAATATCAAAATGGGCCTTTTTTTAAATCGGTTATGGATACTTGATGATACAAAAATATTTTTGTAGAAAAAGTTGTAGATGTGAAATGTAACGATTCATTTGTTCAATGTTATTTAAATTCATAGCTCTTTGAGCCTTTTTGAACCTAAACAAAATAAATACATTGAACGCTATTTTTTTGAAAAGAGGAAAATAAAATGCAGTTTCATGAGATTATAGCCAGCTATAGTTTCTATTTAAAAAAATTTAAGTTTGTAATTTAAACAATATTGAAACAAATTAATCTTTTCATTTTACAGTGCCTAAAAAATCTATACCTTTTCCCCAAAAATATTTTGGTATCATCAAGTATAAGCGAGTTATTAACGGAAAAAAAAAACGCCCATTTAATTTTTGCTAATTACCCAGCGTGCCATGGAACTTTTTTGAAACATTAAAGCATCACCGAATAGGTCTCAGAAAGAATAACAATTTGTCTAATTTAAACTTATTTGTAGCTCTTACCGTTTACGAGATCCCAATAGTGGCCCTTCTATGTGGACCACTCTATACCGGGTGATTCGGTTTGACTGTCGCACCCCTATTAGTTTTTAATTATTGAAAATAACCCCAACAAACCTTATATTTTTGGAAACAGCGACAAATTCTCTATTAAGTGATGTGGATTTGTTCTCTCTACGATGACGAGATGACGTATGTCAAATCCGCGATAGGCAACTGTTTTTTTTTTAAATTACATAGTATACATGTTTTCGTTGATTCGAATAGTGAATTTAATTCTGAATCCGATCATGTATTTAAAAACTATGCATACAGAAGAAAATGTTTGAAAAAAATCAGTTCAAAGTTTATTCAAATTATAGCAAACAGTCTATTTAACATAACAAAAAACGATCAAATCTTAATAATTATACTATAACCATCAATGGAAATGTATTAACATATAATTTTTAATTTAAAAAAACAAAAACAAATAAACGCTGACATAAAAAACTAGACTATATATTCAAGCAGTTACAAATAGAGGACAACTGTGTTTGGAAGCGGGGGAGGGTCACTTTGAATACATTAAAGTCTAATTTTTTATGTCGACGTTTATCATCTGTTTTTATTTTTATTAAAAATTAATTTTTAATGCATTTCCATTGATAGTTATAGTCTATTTTTTAAGATTTGATTGTTTTTTTGTTATGTTAAATAGACTGTTTGCTATAATTTGAATAAACTTTCAACTGATTTTTCTTAAAAATTTTCTTATGTATGCATTCAGAATTAAATTCTCTATCCCAATCAACAACAAAAATTTATACTATGTAATTAAAAAAAAAATAATCAGTTTCCTATCGCGGATTTGACATAACTCATCGTAAAGATAACAAATGCACATTATTTAAGAGAGAATTTGTCGCCGTTTCCTAAAATGTAAGGTTTGTTGGGGTTATTTTGAATAATTAAAAAGTTATAGGGGTGCGACAGTCAAACCGAATCACCCGGTATAGTGCATGAAAAAACCTACCATTTTATGTTATACCTAATTAATAAGTAACTGATTTTTATTACTGGAATTGAAGAGTCAACCTTAGATACTTTCTTTGTTTTTCTTAATTAACTGTTCCAAATCGAATAAGTAATTTCCCGCATACTAGATTAAATTGCTTTGTTATATTTGCTGTTGTAATTTAATTATTGTAGTTTTCGAAATCGGTTTGAAAGCAGGCTGTGAATAATTGATTATACGGAAAAGGTTTAATGAAATATTTTACAAATAGCTTGAATAGATTTCTACAACATTGTAATATAAATAAACAGCAATTTAACATAAATAAATAAGGAAATTTCTGAAGGCTTATCGAAAAACCTAAATAGAACGCAAAATCAAAAACATAAAGTCTACATGGGTTTTTATTGCCAAAAATACATTGTTTTATTATTATTTTTAATCATTGTTCCAAAGTACATTTTAAATCTTTATAAAAATAGATTCATAGTTCACCAGTTCCTGTAATTGAGTAAATTGTATAATAACACTAATAATTTAGCGTTTGAAACTTTTTGTTGTCGATGTAATATAATTAAAGTGTTAAAAAAATTTGATAATAATATAATAAAAACTTTTCACTATGAAGTACCTACGTGCGAATCTCGAAAACCGTTAGGGATAGAAGAACCGTGTTTTCTCGCTTAGTAATAAACTAAATAAAAATGTGGATATTGTGGCCATATTGAAAAAAAAAGTTAAACTTGATTCTCGTTTAAAAATAAAACCAATTTAAGTTTTCATTCGCACTTAGGTTTCCACGTAGTGAACCCAGTTAATGGTACTATTTGAAAATGACTTACAATAAATAAGATCATAAATTTTCTATGCATTTCATCTTCAACAATACAGTAATCCCTCCAATTACGCGAGTAATTGCTTCCAAAAATAAAGCGCGTAAATGAAAATCACGTAAATGGAGCTATGGAAAGCATGTTGAGGATTTTTACATATACGTCCATATAAGAGATCACTGCAAAAAAAACACTTTTTGATATTACTACCATTTAGTTTCATTAGAATATTAGTTGCCGGACTTAGGAAAGTCCGTTAAAGTCGGTGCACACTAACTGTAAAAATTCTAGTAACCTTTATGATTCTGCCTTGATTTTCCACTTTAATTGAATATAAATATTATCGAACCCTAGATGACCCTAATTTTATTTTCAAAGACATGATTCGATCTAGTGTCTAGTAGGTATATAATTTAAAATTTAGAAATTTCTTAACCGCACTAAAGTAAATCCGCGTAAATGGTAAATGGTTCAGTTTTCATCCTTGATAAACGCTGAATCAAAGAGTCGGAGTTTTTCCGACTCTTGACTCTCGACTTTAACTTCCCATCCCTGGTTTTAACAACGCCATACAACTAACACATTTTCTTACCTAACAATGTAAAAGTACTAAATTTCATAAATTTACTGTTATAATAAAAAAACTTATAAGTGAAACTAAAAAAACTGAAGTTTACCAGATTTTTTAGTAATTTTCAGAAGCTAGGCACAATACTTGTAAGGCTTGTAAACTCACACTTCTTTGCTAATTTATCAGTATTTTTAATATCTTATGGTTTCTGAGATTCCCATGTTTTTCATGTTAAATTACACCCTATACACCAGGTATGTGTAACTTCGACAAGACCGTGGGTCGGATAGTGAATTTGAAATACATCCGGGGGTCCGTATAGGCCTGTACAAGGAGCATGCACCCATCTTTGGTTGTGTGTGTTTTTTTTTTCTTGATACATTACTATAAAACAGTTATGAAAAACAGGTCGAACGCGACGCAAATTTCAGTAGATCACCGCAACAATTTCAAAATTTGCTAAAGTTATTTTTTTAACAAAGATATGATGGCTGCATATTTTTTTGTTTTCAGTATCTACACTTTACAGACTACCGAAAATGCATTTAAAAATAGAAATTTTTGCGGTTGAGTTGGCCATGAAACCGTCTGAGATAAAATCAAAACTTTCTTACTCACCGATGCGCGCATTATTTGCCAGTAAAGTTTTGCAAAGCTTTTGAAAACACGTCCAATAGTTCCCGAGAAAAACGCGAAAAGCGAGATTCTTGTAAAAGCAGTTTTTTTTCTCGGAGTTCATTGGAAAAGACAAACACCTTGGGTCACAAAAATAAAACAATTACTTGTTTGTTTTCTATCCGACATTTTTCTTTTTGGTCTGGTGTAGCGATGTGTAAATTGCACTTTTTTTGTTTCCAGTAACCTTTATAGCCCAACCGCCCGTATGTGATGCTTAAAAATAGTCAATTTTGCAGTCGCTTTGGTCATGGAACTGTGCGGAAAAAAATTCTGATGGGCGCATCCTTTGCGAGTAAAACGGTGCAAAGTTTTTAAAAGTAGGCCTAACGGTCTCGGAGAAAAACGCGAAAAACGAGACCCTAATAAAACGGTTTTTCCTCATAGTTAATTCAATAATTTGTTGAGTAGCTTGCGACTACCATTCTATATAATAAGTTAAAAAAAAGTATAACTGCATTTTATAGAATTCATAATAAATAAAACATTAAAAACGTAAATAAAAAACACTTTTCAGTGGCTGGCGGGCAGGATTCAATGAGATTTGGAACAGTTCTCGCGGGCCGGATAAAATCGTGTCCGCATCCGACCCGCGGGCCGTAGGTTGCACATGCCTGCTATACATTTTTTGTTAACAACTTAACCTGTGGTTAAAAAACTACATTTTTTTTTATTTTTTTTAAATTCATATAGAAATTTACAATCTGCTATAAGCTAAAGCAATAAGTAAATGTTTTGAGTGGTTACTACATATGAAGGAGTACTTTGTCCAGTAACAAAATCTCCGAAACTAATTATTAATTAATTAATTATAACTAAAAGTAATGCCTAAGTGTTAAGCGCGTCCGCTGTCCAACGTTTTTTCAGACGCTTTTCAGTTGCGTAAGGAACTTTTAGTTGGCTGGTTAGGTCGTTGGGGTGTCCCTCCAATCCATTGAGGTATTTTCTTGATAATCGGACTATTTCTTCTTCTACTGAAGGTATGGCCGAGTCGTCGTGAAGAGTTTTGTTTGTGATGTACCATGGAGCATTGTGGATTGTTCTTAAGATTTTGGACTGAATTCTTTGGATTACTTTAGTGTTGGTTGGCTTAGTGCATCCCCAGAGTTGGATGCCGTATGCCCATATTGGTTTTAATATACATTTATAAAGGAGGAGTTTATTATTTATGGATAACTGGGATTTTCGCCCGATAAGCCATTGCATCTGTCTTAATTTAAGGTTGATTTGTGTTTTCTTGGCAATTATGTGCGGTTTCCACGTAAGTCTTTTGTCTAGTGTTAGGCCTAGGTATTTATATTCGTCTCTCACTGGCAATTGCACGTTGTTTATTCTTACCGCAGGACAAATTATGTTTCGATTTGTGAACGTGACCTGGGCTGATTTGGTGTGGTTAACTTTTATGCGCCAGTTGTTTAACCAGTCATGAAGTTGATTGAGATGGTTTTGGAGATTTTGAGAGGCTGTGATTGGATTTTCGTTTACAGCTATGATGGCGGTGTCATCTGCGAATGTTGCGATTGTGGTATTGTTTGTAGTTGGAATGTCGGCGGTGAATATCAGATACAGTAAGGGTCCCAGTACGCTGCCTTGAGGCACTCCTGATTTGATAAGGTGGTATGCGGAGGTTTCCGTGTTAAATCTGGTTTGGAAATATCGTTCTGTAAGGTAGGATTTCAGTATAAGGAAGTGTGGTGTGGGAATGATAAGTTTGAGTTTGTATAGGAGGCCGTCATGCCACACTCGATCAAAAGTTTGCTCAATGTCGAGAAAAGCGGCCGTGCAGAGTGTCTTTTCTTCAAAACTTTTGAGTATCTCGTTCACTACCCTGTGGTTTTGTTGTATGGTTGAGTGGTGCTCGCGGAAGCCAAATTGGTGTAGTGGTATTTTTTCGTCGATACTAGCATCCACTGCTATTCTTTTAAGTAAAAGTTTTTCGAATATTTTGGACATGGATGGTAGTAGACTTATTGGTCGTTATGATGTGGCGTTATTCGGTGGTTTGCCAGGTTGGTGTATCAGTATTATTTGTGCAAATTTCCAGGTCACTGGAAAGTACGCGAGTCTTAGTATGCTGTTGTAAATTGTTGTGAGCAGTACAATTCCTTTTCTGGGTAGTTCTTTCAGGACTTTTCCAGTAACTAGGTCAAAACCTGGTGCTTTGTGATTATTGCATTTGGATATCTCCTGCTTCACTTCAGATGTAGAAAAATGTTTAATTGGTAGGGTCATCGGGCAAGGACTGTCTAAATAGGTTTTAACGAAGTTGTCATTATCATTGTGATTTGGTTCAGGTGTACTGAAGACTTTTGATAGGTGATCAGCGAAGATTGCTGCTTTCTCTTGGTCAGTTTTTCCCCAGTTACCGTCTTCTTTCCTAATAGGAGGAATATGGGTTATCGGTCTTTTAAACTTCTTAGTTGCTTTCCATATCGAGTGGTCTTCCTTTGACAAACTAGTAATATATGATTCAAATGTAGTATTCCGTGTTTCTTGTAGTGCTGCTCTTAAACGTCTTGTGAGTCTATTGTATTCAGTTTTGTCAACAGGGTTTCGACTTCTTTGCCATCTGCATCTTGCTCTCCTCTTGTCGATCACAAGTTCCCGGATATATAAAGGAGTATTATTTGTTTCCTTTCTTGGTTTATCAGGTGGGGTAGATTTCCATGCTGCTTCTTGAATTATACAAGTTAGGTAATTTACTGCGTTATCAATATCGTCGGGTTGTTTTAGTTTGATATTGAGGTTTAACTGATCCTCAATATGAGTTCTGAAAGCATTCCAATCGGTTTTTGATCATGTCAATTTAGGGGTGGAGGGTTTGTTGATTATATGGGTATTGAGTGTAGTAATATTAGGGGTATGATCAGTCGACAGATCCCAGTTTGCTTCGATATGAATGTAGTTTGGTCCTATACCTTTGATTATAAAGAAATCGACCAGGTCGGGTAGTCTATTTGGGTCTGTGGGCCAATATGTTGGCTGGCCAGTTGATATATAAAAGCAGTTGTTGTTGGTGATAGCTTGTGCTAGGTTTCTGCCTTTTGGAGTGATTAGTCTTGAAAAAAAAACTACATAATAACGTATAATTTGTTATTAAATGTGGAATTTTGTGTACACATCGATTAAAATATCTTCCTTAATTTATCTTATAGTTTGTTATTAATTAAGAAGCTTTTAATAACTATGCAAATGATTGTAAAACAACTTATGTTAGTATTGCACTTTATTTGTAAAAACCAATTGCGGTTTCTTTTTGTACTGTACCTTAAATATGTTTAACACTTAATCTAATGTAGTAAGCAATAAAACAAATGTATTTATATTCTATTAATTGAAGAATACAGATGTAACAATTTTAAAAAGCTTTTAACATATAGCACATCTGTTTACATAGTGCAAAATAAATACAACCTTTACACATCTATTTACGCATTAATTTGTATTTACCTATCATTTAACGGCACGCATTTGCGTGAATAAAATTGATTTCAATCTATTATTTTTAATTGTCAATATGGTTCCGCTCAAAGTGTACTGTCACTGCAAAATACATAATCAAAACAAGGTACTGACAAGAGGTGCAAAAAAACTTATTTTGCTAGTGTTACTAGTTTACGTACAAAATAAACGGGAGAAAAAAAACATAAAACAACTGGAAACGTAAGCGGAATAAAATTTGTGTTAGTGGTTGTCCCTGTAGAAAAACGCATATTATTATGCACAATAATTTTCGTTGCCATTGTTTAATCGTGTTTCATACCATGCGGATAATATAGTATACACACACTGATAGACACTGACACACGTACAAACATATAATAGTGCAGTTGTAATAGGTAAGCGTGCATTAGTGTCTTTGACTATCATAATTATTATAGTCTTTAGAAGACAGTTGACAACAATTAACGTCTCTAATTGGTGACGTATAGTTTTTTTATCATGTTTCAATTATCATAACGACTAAAACCATGTTAAAAATCAGTTTTTATAATAATTTAGTTGTGTATAGTGTGAGTTAAGCAAGGTAAGAAGACAATATTTACATTTAATTTGTTTTCTTTTTGTAGAATTTAAATATATTTGATAATCGCGAGCTTTTAGGAAGACGATCCTGATTTTATTTTTTTTAAACAATCAATAATGGATTTAAAATATGTCACATTCACGTCCATTTTTATATTGTTTTTATTGTGCATAAACTTTTTTGATAATTGCTCGCCTTTTCCACGGAAACTTTGTTCAATTTCACTCCACAAAAGTCACAGAAAATTCCACTCGACTTCGTCTCGTGCAATAATTTTCAGATGGCATTTTGTGTCATGAAATTGTTAGTGTTTCCGTGGAAACGGTAAGCAATTATCAAAAAAGTTTATGCACAAGTTATATTAACCTTGATAATTCCACTACTGTCATTAATGTCAATGCAAATGCACACGATTTATCACGTTTGCAAGCGGATAAATAATAGGAACCTTACTATTTGCAATCGGATACATTTTTGTTTCCCTTCACCATAGCTCCGCAATGAAATTTTGGAAAATATTAGAGGTTAAGTTTTCTACAAACTCTTTAAACGTCACACTTCAGTCGTAAAATTTTCGGTGCAAATACCATTGGAGGTTAATATTTTAGCAGGCCAAATTTTTATTTGCATCACTCATTATTGCTTTTCAATTATTTATTCTCGTTAATTGTTACTAAGCAACAACTCGTGTCAAATCAAAATTTGGCCGGCAAATTTTAACCTCTTGTGGTATTACCCCCGATTTTTTTAATTATTATAACCAATACACAGGATGTGTCAGGTTTAAAGTTAATCAAAAATTACGGCAAAACGATTATAGATCAAAATATTTTGTTGTGCATAAATGTAGTCCTAGTTGGGGTCTATAATAAATCTTTTTCTAGATAACACTTTTTCTAAAATTAGGTATTAAAATAACTGCATTTTTTTTAAATTTTGCGTTAAAACTACTCATACGGTTTTTTTTTAATGTTAGTATATTATAGAGTTTATTTTTAGTAATAAAATGCCATTTCTTTCAACTCTCCCGAATGCTAATACTGAGAATATTTTTTTTGAATAAAACATTTAATGTTTCTTAAAAAAGGTTTTAATGTTGTTAAAAAAGGATTTTAACTGTTGTATTGGCCAGAGAAACATATGAGTGATAGCAAAGTGCGTAAATGGGTGAGATTGTTCAAGGACGGACGGGAGATGGATTTTGGCGTCTACCGCACGCACCAAATCGTCGCTGATTACAGATGGCCGGCCAGAGCGTGGCTGGTTGTGTAAGTTCTCCCATCCATCCTTGAACAATCTCACCCATTTGCGCACTTTGCTATCACTCATTCATTGCATTGGGCTCATACACTACACAAATCTGGCGATGAATTTATGCTGCTGTCATGTCTCTTGCTGCCAAGAACCGGGATAACTGACCGTATATCAGTCGGCGGGTCGCTTGATCGTCTTAATCATTGCAATCACCTATTACGAAATGCACACACTGACCAAGTGGCTACAAATTGTGTCTTCTTGTGTGCCAGGGATGCCGGGAGTCGGCCAGTATAGACATTACTACAAATCCACGGAATTTAAAAATATATTGGCAAACGGACCTTACTTAAAAAATATCCCTCGTATTTATTAACCACAAAATTAAAATGTCACTTTAAAAAAAACATGCAATTTTTCAATTTTGAAGTGCCTTTGTTAAGGTATTAATTCCTTTAGGGTCCTTGAATACAATCGTTTTTTTTTTACTGGATTTTAAGTCTTTTCAACGATTAAGAGTTGTATGTTGCATGCATTCAACTTCTATCCCCAAGAAAAATTCGCGAAAAAAGTAATCAAATTATCCAGAGTGAACTTTATTCTGAGAAACTTTTGCTTAAGTATAGGAAATTCGCAAGTTCACCTCCAGAAGCTTTGTTTATGCAAAATCATAATACAACATCGTAGAGAGACCTGTTGAAAAACCACCAACCTGTAAGCAATAACAGAAACTTTTGTACCCAATCTTAAACAACCCACTCTTAATTAAACTTTTACACAATTTATTTTGTTATTACATCCACGGGTAATTCAAATTTTGGGTTATACTGGTTCAATGCTCCACCCTACTGACTCTGTTGAGACCCAAATTTTACATAAAAATGTGCTGATCTATGCTTACCATCCATTATTTCATGAATAATTTTAAAAACATTGTCCTTTTTAAAAAAACTTGATTGCAGCACTTCGATTTTAAAGTATAGTTTCACTTATTTTGACAAACAAATAATCTTATATGTCCTTTTAAACCACACAGTTGAAACGTATCTTTGCGAATATGTCCCTAAATTTCACAATTACTTTTTCGGAAAATATCTGCAATCGTTTGTTTCACATCTAAATGGATCTAGAAGCGTTTCTCCTCGTGAAACTCCTCTTCATCAAGATAAATTTAGTAGCAATATAATATCACAAAAACCGTTGGTTAAAATGTAAAAAGGCTGGCTTACTGGAACCGATTTATATTCATGTTAGTATTGTTAAAACAAAGGCTTATTGCTCTAGGGGAGATTACGGAACAAACGATGTTTAAAAAAAAGAATCACAATATATTTCCAAGATAATTAAAACTAATTATTAACACTCAATACAATATTTATTCAAATAAAACTTGTTCCATGCCACAAGAATTGATGTAATTATCTACTTGCTTCAACTAAAATTATTTTTTTGCTACTTGTTGCTTCTAAAATTATAGAAATTTCATTCAATTAATAAATTGCATAGAGAAATGTTATTCCTATTATTCTAACAATTGAAATACGGAAATAGGAAACCACGAGTATTTATTGTCTTATGTTTATGCCCCAGTAATCGCTGCCTGAGTAATTCGCTTAGTAGGTGTTCACTTCCCATCAGTAGTACGAGTATATTACCTGTACCTGTCACTAAAATCACATCAAGTGCACTCGCTGGGACGTTACAAAATATACTTTTTAGTTCATATATTATTCTAAAATGGAAATATTTATTTGTTTTGTCATTTTTTTATTGGAAAACTTCCAATGGTATGTATTAGGAGTTAGATGAAGATTGTATTTAAACGCAATTGCAAACTTTTAGGATCTAATTTTTTAAATTCCATTCAATATTTAATCTACCAACAAAAAAACTTATCGTATTTACTAATTTGGTAACCAAAAATATTGGGCCAAACTTAAAAAAAACGTTGAGGAAAATCATTGATGAATTTTTGGTATTTATTTCAATGAAAGGTTGCTTATTTTATTCTAACAAGTTTCTTAAATCTAGGCTTTTGTTTAAACTAAATTCATTTTACGATACTCGTTTTGTTTTCATAAAAATTAAAACATTCAAATGGAAACAATATTTTTATAAATCGGTATTTAATTCAATATGAAACATACAGTAACAAAAATTGAGTTAAAATATAACTTTATGTAATTATACGAAACGATTTTGTCGATTAAGAGATTAAAAATTAAAAAACATTGTAATAAAAACGCTATTAAGTTTTATAAATATTTTTTTTAAATTTTGTTGATCTATTATAACGATATTTGTTGTTTTTTCATCAGATATTATAAAACATCACAAAGAAACTACATTACGTTCATATAAGCTAAATTAATTTAATTGTATACTCACATCAAAATATGTTATAATAATAATTGATTTACGAAATTTTAGTCATTTTAATAATTTGTTGCGTGATTTAAATATTTATGATTATTAGTTCATCGTCGTTTTTCAACAATTTTAAATTCTAAGTTTATTTAAATCTGTCAGTCCTTACTTCTTCGCGAGAAATAACAAATGAAAATAAAAAAAGAACAACTACATTGCACAAGCAATTTTTTATTCCTACTAACAAAAATTCCATGTGTGCATTATTCTGTGTTTATTACTTTTAATCTTAAATTATCTCCAAAACAGGGCCATATTTGTTGGGCTCGCACACACAAAACTAATAACCTTAAAAAATTAAACAAAATTCTTTGCAATGTACGGACTTAAAAAATAATTTTGAGTTGAGATAAGTTAAGATACATTTAAAGGCGTAATAAATTTTTCTATGATTCTAAAAAAATCCAAGCAAAAACACAAACAAATATGAAAGGCCAGTATGAAACACTTTTTTAAATTTAATATTTATAAAAATGGCGTTAGCCCATTTTTGACCCTGAAACAAAAACATCAGCAAACTAGGTAGACTTTATCAGTTTTTTTAAGTCGACTGAAATGCAAATAAATGCTTAAATTATTTCGAAACAAAGAACACAGAACTTAAACCTGATAATAGCCAAACAGGAAACAATACTTTAAAATAAATAATTTTAAAATAAGTGCATACTAGCAAAATTTTTGTAACATTTTTTTTATTTTGTTTTTCTTACCTAAGAACAGTTCCATTTAAATTGTTATGCTTTTATACTTTTATAATGATTGATGGTTCTAAGTTAGTTACGTAACTAATAAGGCCAATCATTTTTTGCGAAAAGGTTTTACGCTAAGTATAATCTTAATTTTGCACTAAATTGGTTCCGTCCCAGATATTTACTTACAAAGCCATAAATATAAAATAACAGCAACTAAAATCAGCAATGATAAATGTCTAGTAGACGATACCGTAGAGTTGATGTAATATATATGTACCTACTTATAAAATTATTAATTATTATGTTACTTTTATTTATTACCAAACTACTTTCAAGCCTCACAGTTCAGACATTTTGTGTTTAAAAAATAAATAGAACATTTAGTTTAGATTAAGGGAGTTTTATGAGTTAAGTTATGCAAGAACATTTAACGCCAAACCTCACTTTTATGTTTTGTAGGTATCTATTTTGGATTACGTATATTGTTTTACATTGCAAAACAGTTTTTACTTATTCAAGTTATTAGTAAATAAAACTAGAAGAAGCCTTTTAAATATTTATTTTAATGTTAATTTTGCACTACTTGTGTTACTTTTAACCTTCACAAAAAACAACAAACTGCTTATATTTAAAATATATATTGGCAAGTGTTAACTGGACTAGATTGTTCGGTTGATTCAACATAGGTATTAAATATATAAATATAAATAAACCTAATCAAAAATGACTATTTTAAGGATTATTTCTAATTTAAATGGAAAACCCTTTTAAAGGCCCCCGTCTTATTTAATTATTAATATTAATAAATAAGACTGCAACTGATTAAAAGACAGGAATCGTAAAACTAGTTTTGCGCTTAGACAACATAATATACAATGGAAGTCGGTTATAACGCGGGTTTGCGGGGGGTGTAACCGACCCGCGGTATAAAAGGCGCGTTATAGCAGACTTCTACTTTACCTCGAAAAATAAGTAAATGATTTTTAATTAGGCTTATTTATATTAATAATGAATCACTTAGGTAAGTGATTCTCAACCTGTGGGGCGTCCCCCTAAGATGAAGTCGCTAAATATCTGAAGGGAGGCGCCAGGATGTCTAACAAAAACTTTTAATTGAGACAAAGTGTAAAACGGGACGAATTTACGGATTTAAAAACAATTGGAAAGCCTTTTTTTTTAGTGGTCACTGCATTAAAGGATTGAAAGGGGCGCACGATAAAAATTAATACGAAAAACACTGGCACAAATTTAAAAAAGTTGAGAAACAATCAAACAATCTATTAATTATCAATAAAATATGAAATATTGCGATTTACTATTTTAATTCTTTGCTTTAAAATAGTTTAACATGTGAAATGACGTAGTGGAATCAATTTTTCCATGACACTAATCAACAAGATCTAGCACAGCTTTTGATTTTTTTATGGACGTCATAAAAGCTAATTACACAATTAACATTGTTTTTTACTCTTTACTAATAAATATGTTGTAAAAAATAGCTAAGTATCCTACACTAATAACAAACAAACTTTTAAGTATAGCCTAGGAGCCGTATTATCTCTCGTAAACAAAACAAAATTCTATACGCCTTTCAGTTGTTTGTCATATGTAATTACTCCGGAAAATATTTTTGAGAGCAAAAATTTTAATTTTTCAAGTGATCGTTATTGCTATCTGTTTAACTATATATGTTTTATAAGTCTATTAAAAATCTAAAATTGAGTTTTTTATCTTTGTGACTTAGAATTAGAACGCTATAAAAAAATTGATACCACCAGTTTGTTTGTTATAAAAAATTTACTTACATAAGGCAAAAACTTAGATTCACATTTCTTAATCTAAAAAAATTTAAATGATCGTTTAAAAAATCTTAATAATGTATTATTTGCTACTATCATGTCTCCTATGCATTTTTTAACATTTCTAATTATTGCTACACATAAAGCTTTATTATACTAGGATCCAGTTTAACTGTCGTACCCCTAACTTTTTTATTTTAGGAAGAAACCCCTATAAACCTTATTTTTTTGTAAAACGCGGATTTTTTTAAATTTAAATAACGTTACAATGTTTTTTCTACGATTATTTTTTCTACAATTCTTCCTACAAATTCAATCTATTCTCTTTCTCTAATATTAAGACAGAGCGATCAAATTCAGTAGTGTAGGTACTCTAAACATATTTTTTTAAATTCTATTGTACCCAAATAATGTTTGACCCAGTTTTACTATAAACAAATTTAAAAAATTTGTTATTCAGTAATGACGAACCTTTTTTGGTGTTTAAATGGTATTTTATCCAATTAATTTTTGCCCATCCTCGCCATTCATGACTAAGCAACACGATAAAACCGCAGATTGCACAATACTTCTTATAAAAAAATATTTGCCATTGTCCTATAAACGAGAAGGTGGGTGTTGGTGGGCTAACTTATGTCCTAAAATTTTATTACACAATGGAACTATTTAAATAAAGCTGATTATGAGTTTATAATGTACAATATCTTATTGTCCTGTTACCGGCCTTGTATCTTCGGAAAATCCATTATTATTCACATATTTAAAACAGGTGTATTAGGCACACTAAAAAGAAAACACCAATAATTAATAATAAATAATAATCGCAAATTTTAATTATTGGCAGTCAGTCAATATCAATAAATACGACGTTTTTTATGTAACTCCAAACTTACACAACTTCTGACAGATAAAGAACTTAAATGATTCATTAAGTATAATTAAAAAATTACTTAATTTTCATAGTTGGTGCCAATTTATTTAATCTAGAAAAGAATTTCAGCAAAAATTTCTATTACAAATCGATTTGATATCCAAAATGTGAAATAGGTGCTATTTTGATTAATGCTTAAGTAATAGTTTGACGTCATAATCAAGCACCAGCCGTATTTAAGTTATACAACATATCTTATGATGAAAACCAGTGAACGACCTTAAACCTTGACATTGGCTGTAACCATTACCATCCACTTTTAAAACTGACGTCAAAAATGACAATGATTTTTTTGTAGGAAAATGACAATAACAGAAGATGCCCTGCAAATCATCATATGGATTTTCATGAGATTTGTAGGCTGCATTTTCGCGATAGCCGCCGTTTTCAGAAGCTTGAAAAAACCAAAACGATGTCCTCCAATACATAATAATGTCCTTCTACAGCCAGCTATATCGCTGGCAGAAAAAATACGGCGCAAAGAGGTAATGTTTAATTATTTTTTAATTGTGTAATTGGCAAACTTTAAAACATTCACTTCAGCTAAGTAACATATCCGTATAATTTTCTTACTAAAATTAATGAACATTTATTATGCATGTAGTTCAGTCGTGCTACAGATTTTATCTTTATTAAATTGTGAAATAAAAATCCTCTCTACCTACTTCTTTGGTGTGTTGTCAGCATTTATATTTTAATAGCAACTTTCCGTAGCTAACTAGATACAAAAATAAATAATCTTTAAATTATAAACAACATTTTTTGCGATAAAACAATTACTTCGCAGGTACATAACCATCTTTAACACTCGTACACTTAATCCACCTTTCTCAAGTTGCCCCATCTCTTTAAGAAAAATTATTTTGGGAGCTCCACATCAACAGCTATCTTAAGCTTATTATTGGCGGTAAATTAACTGCCCCCAATATTTTATTTTCTTAAATTCCGAACAAAAAGAAACCTCAGGGTGTAAGGTAGATGATGCAGTTGTAAATCTACATTTTAAATTACAGGCTTAACATCGCGTGCTTTATGGACCTGCAATCTGCAATTATCGTGCAGAAGCAGATTCTTTTGCCACCACGATGAAGGCCGTTTCAAATTCAAACCATTCTTTCAAACTTTAAATCGTCTTCAAATAAGTCTCTCCATTGATTGTAGATCCTTTTTTCATATATTCAATAAACTTCTTTGTCTTCCCAAAAAATGGTTGCCAATAGTTTTTCGGCCGCAGACTGCCTTTTGTTGTTGTTTTTTTTTTTGGAGGCGAGCCTTTGTAAACTCACTGCATAGATTCATGTTTAGTAGGAGGATCCCAGTCATGCACCCAAGTCTCATTGTTATAACCGGTAGGGATTTGTAAAAAAAAGCTCTTATCAGTCTGTAAAACGATAAAATTTTCTTGGGAAATTTCTTTACTGGCAAGCTTTTGCTCTGGCGTAAGGGGGTTTGAAATCCTGTGCGTTGGATTTCAAACCCCCTTTCTTTATATTCAAATCGTCGGGCAAAACTTTCCAAACAGTTGTTTTGAATATCCCATCTCCCCTGGCAAAAAAGTTCATCCGCCAATCTGACAACACAAAACCATGTTTCCAGCTTTTGCATCTTCTGGTCGACCTGATTTTTGACTATCCTGTAAAAATTCCCGACCCCAGCGAAACTGCTTAAACAAAATTTTTACTGGGAATAAAAATGAGACCATACACGTCAGTCATTCTATAATGGACATTACCCTCTTTTGTAATAAATTTTATTACACTTCGATACTCGATTTTAATTTTACTCATTTTCATGTTTTTTATTGTAAAGAACTCTTCAAACTCAATGTGTTTTGATAAAAGCTTTCTCTTCAAAATGTCACAGCTATTTAACCGACTGACAATTTTCATTTTAACATATCATTTTTATTGCTAGGTAGATTACATGAAAATACGCTCTCGTAGATGTGCTGTTGTTCTAATCACCGATCGCAGGGGAAAATCTTTTACACCCGAAGAAATGTGGACGATCCTTATTGTTAATTTGTTCAGAAAACGATTCTTAAAAGCTTATAAACTTCAAATTTGACCTTTAAACATTTATTTTGTTTAACAATAATAATAACTTGTTAATACGGAAAATTTGCCATTTGGCAAAGATCACCAAATTTTTATTAGGTATTTTATTTTACATTTATTTAGCTCTACAATTTTTCATGTGCCAATGTAAAATTAAAAGCATGCATTAAAGATCGTTTAATTAGTAAATAATTAAAGTTAAAAAGCATATCGTCCTTCTTAAATATCAATTTGTAAACATTGCAGTTTATAGAAAGTTGCAAATTTTTTTAAATGTTGCTAAAGGACAAGTTCATTGGCAACATAAAATGTTAATTGCAATTCAGCAATACATAAAACACGATTTCAAAACTAAAGCGCTTAATCTTAGACATAAATATTGATTAAAAGCAGTACACATTTAGAATTATTTTACACAAAAATACGAACTACTAAAAAAATGACTGCTCCATACATTACTTTTGAAAATGGTGTCATAGATGGTGTGAAAGTGTTTTACCATTATATTTTGTTGCATAACTGTAATTTATCGTGCTTTTTTATGGCACCATTGACTTTTATATTTGCGTTTCAAACAAAAATAAAAAACAGCGTCAAAGGCGGCCCCCATTTTTGCTAAACTATGATCACAAAATTGTTTATCATGACCTAATTGCAAACTTTTCAAAATGGATAAAGAAGGTAAGTAATAGCTCCCACGCACACAGTTACTAGTTGTGAAAACAATAAATAATTTTTTTATTTATTAATTAAATATTTTTTTCTATTAACATTGAAATATTTTGTGTAACCTTGAAAAATATTCAAATTAATTCTAATTACTATAGATAGCAGTGAAAACGTAATGTAAAACTCCTTGAGAATTTCCTAAGTTTGGTGTGGGGTAAAGATTTTAGTTTTTATCTTAACATACGTGCATATGAACGTATGTACATGAATACATACAATACATACGTACAATTAACCTTGTACAATGGCATTAATACCATCAATCAAACAACCACAGTTTTGCAATAATAAGAACTTGTTTCGTGAATCTCTTTACAAATTTTATTTCCTCGTTTTGATTTCTTAACTTTTTTGTGAAGTTATAAATTAACATAAAAAAATGTTAAACGCAAAATTTACATATTCATGTCAAGTGTAGAAACTTGGACTACACTGTATATTATGAAGTTGGAATGCTAGTATTGCGGTTCTCAACCTTTTAATTACCGCGTAATATTGAAAGGATTACTCGAAAATTTTGGTACCAACACTATAGACAAAAATAATTCCCTTACGACATATTAAGTTGTAATGTACAGTATGTATGAGCAGTCTCTCTAGTATAACGTTTCAAGAATACATTATATTTCGCGTACCACCTACTTCTTTCTAAAGTACCACCGGTTGTACGCGTGCCACCGGTTGAGAACCTCTGCGGCTAGTATAATACGAATTCTGTTATGTTAGTAGTTCTTTTAGAACTCTAGATGGATCAACTTGTTTTGGCGAAAGTATGATTTCTCAATTTTAAGTGCGAAGTATGGACATTTAAATGTTTGTATTTTGTGTGCACCTATCATCTTAAATTTAATTTATAATTCTTACAATCATGGGAAAATGGACATAGAAAGTGGGGCAAACGGGCAACCTTATAATAATTGCTTAGGTATATGAAATCCCAAATTAAAAGTTTCGCCTAGGGGCAGATTTATTCTCTAGCTGTTATTTACATTTGCAAATATCTTAGAATTATATAGTTACTCAACTTACTTTCGCAATTTTTTTGGAAGTTTATTTAAACAAAAAATTGGGATTATTATTCTGCACATATGAATGGTTGTATTAAATTTATTTATTCCGATGCAATTCAGCTTAACCCTAGAAGCCCAATCATATTTTTGAGGCTATAAAGCCCAATCATACGTCAAAACGGCGTACAATTATAAAAGAGCTCTATCTAAATAAACTTTACTGCAAATACTAGTTTTATGTGAAATACTTTCTATGTAAATAAAAAAACAGAAATTTAGAAAAAATATTGTTTATTTAAACTCTGAAATGTTCACTTTAATTAAACATACAAAAAATGGCACGAAAACTGAGATCCTTGTAATTTTTTCTTATATACTACAAATTGTTTACAAAAATCAACTATTTATATTTTTTTATGAAAAACTAATCAACTCTTATCAAACATAAATCACTTAAGTCAAATATAATTCAGAAAATTCGAAAAGTGCAAAAGTTAACAAAGCCCAAACATACGTCATAACGACGTGAACATTGCGATAACAACAAAATGGCGGCACTTATCAAAGCGAGACTGTTGTCTCCTGTTAGCTCTGGGCATGTACCGAGTTGGCTCGGATGGTCACGGCGATCTAAGCAAGCGTGCGAAAGAGATCGCGAATATGTGTTGGAGGTTGGAGTGTACGTCAAAATGACGTAGATTGGGCTGCTAGGGTTAAATTGTATAATATTATTTCCTTTATCTCTATCCCATCCACTATTCGTCATTTTTATAACAAATGATGGCGAAAGTTATACAGGGTGTCCCAAAAATTACTATCTATTTTGATGAATTTAGGTGAATTTTAGAGTATTTTTATTGTGGTACAATGGTGTATAATCTCAAATTCAATGCATCGATAAGTACTTTCGCCATACGTGTTTGAACGAAATATTTTTTCATTATTCCAACTCAACCGGTATAATAAAAATGTATTTTAGAAAAACCCAAAAACATTGAAAACTGATCCGTTAAAAATAATTTGGAACAAATTTAAGCACTGGCGTAAATAGAGGTGTGCAAAGTATGACTTTGCATAGGGGCCCGAAGCCCGAGCTCTAAGGGACCCTTAGACGTCCTTGTGAACTAAACGTACACATTTAAACTATAAATTTAAAACTGAAACTGATTGTGGTTTTCGTCTCTGTAAAATATATGTGACGCAGATAGGGGGCCCTTAGGACTATACAAAAACGAAGCTATGCCACTGTCCTATGCACATCAAAACATAATTCTTTTTAATGAAGTTTCCGATATAAGTTTATGTTTTAAGGTTTAAATCAGGATTAACTATCAGCGCTATTTCTTTTTGTTGGTCTACCTTTTCGCCTGTCTGTCTACCGACCTGTAAGTTATTTTTTATTTTTCCAACAATACATATCACGGAAAAAAACATTCTTCTAAACAATAATTGATCCCAAAAAGCCTTAAGAAAGGGTCGAACCGAGGCCCCAAATATCCAAATTTCACCCCTCTTAAACTAAGTCAACCTAAAAAATAAGCCGCTTCACAATTTGTCGAACAAAAAAAATATGTTATGTCCCCTTTCGCTTTGGTGCCCTAAACATGCTTATATTGGCAAATAGTTAATCCAGCCTTGCCATATGCCATTATTTAAAAAGTTGGATCTAGGGACTCTTTCTTTGCTTTTCACTTGTTTCTTAGAGCGTTGTAAATCGGGGACCCAAAAAAATTTTCGCATAGGGGCCCAAGAGTTCTAGTTACGCCACTGTATACAGGGTGCACCACGACCCTGAGATTCTTCGATAGCTCCTTTATTAATGAAAATATAAAAAAAATGTTTAATACAAATATTGTGCGAACCTATTTTCTACATAACCTAAAATTATTTTCAAATATACAGGGCGTTTCGTTTGACCGGCACATATAAAAATTTAATTTTTTTAAATAGAACACCCTGTATATTTTTACATTTTTGGATTCCTCTTAGAATTTACTTTAAAAAATGTATAAGGTTATATGGGTCTTAAGTCAACCGTTTTCGTAAAATTTACATTTTTGTGAAAATTTTGAGCGATACAGCACTTTCAATTTTTTTTTACATTAAAGTTATTTAAAAAAGCGGTAAAATTTCATTTAAAATTTAGATTGACAATAGATTAATTAACACTTTGCGCTAGCTACATTTTAAAAATATTATACAGGGTGTTTTTTACGCTTGGTCAAACTTGTGAAACTTTAAACATCGATAACTCGATTTTCTTAAATGCAACACCCTGTATATTTTTACATTTTCTTGTAGAGAATTTAATTGTCTTTCGAAATTACTAAGCATATCCTATACCTAAAGTTAATATTTTTCGAGCTATCTCGATTTTTATTATTATTACTAAGGCAATTGAAATATTTTAAAGTCGGCCATGGACGTGTCGTAATTTTTCAAAGAATTTTTAAACAAAAGAATAAAAAGAGCTCCAACTTTAATTTTAGTCCAATAATGTACCCCTTTTCCCCGAAATTTATCGTACAAATTGTTTAAAATTATATCCTTGTTCATGTTCTACGCACAGCCGTAGATGTTGTCTCGAAGACTCTAGCACTCTTGATAACATTTCGGGGGTTATACCATTAAAAGCAACACAGCAAGTAATGCAGTTGCCGAACACAGAATATCCTAATATATGGATAGGGCGAGGTAGACCAATCTCCTGGCCACCTAGGTCACCTGATCTTACCCCTATAGATTTATTTTTGTGGGGACCCATAAAACTGGTGTATCAAGACCCCCCAACAATTGCTGAAGATGTGCAGAACAGGATTCGTGTTGCTTTTGATGGTATAACCCCCGAAATGTTATCAAGAGTGGTAGAGTCTTTGAGACAACATCTACGGCTGTGCGTAGAACATGAACAAGGATATAATTTTAAACAATTTATACGATAAATTTCGGGAAAAAGGGGTACATTATTGGACTAAAATTAAAGTTGGAGCTCTTTTTATTCTTTTGTTTAAAAATTCTTTGAAAAATTACGACTTACGTCCATGGCCGACTTTAAAATATTTTAATTGCCTTAGTAATACTAATAAAAATCGAGATAGCTCAAAAAATATTAACTTTAGGTAGTATAGGATATGCTTAGTAATTTCGAAAGACAATTAAATTCTCTACAAGAAAATGTAAAAATATACAGGGTGTTGTATTTAAGAAAATCGAGTTATCGATGTTTAAAGTTTCACAAGTTTGACCAAGCGTAAAAAACACCCTGTAGAATATTTTTAAAATGTAGCTAGCGCAAAGTGTTAATTAATCTATTGTCAATCTAAATTTTACATGAAATGTTACCGCTTTTTTAAATAACTTTAATGTAAAAAAAATTGAAAGTGCTGTATCGCTCAAAATTTTCACAAAAATGTAAATTTTACGAAAACGGTTGACTTAAGACCCATATAACCTTATACATTTTTTAAAGTAAATTTTAAGAGGAACCCAAAAATGTAAAAATATACAGGGTGTTCTATTTAAAAAAATTAAATTTTTATATGTGCCGGTCAAACGAAACACCCTGTATATTTGAAAATAATTTTAGGTTATGTAGAAAATAGGTTCGCACAATATTTGTATTAAACATTTTTTTATATTTTCATTAATAAAGGAGCTATCAAAGAATCTCAGGGTCGTGGTGCACCCTGTATAAGTATCTAAAAAGTATGTCCGGTGCCAATCGTATTTTATTCCAAAGAATGTTTACCTTCAAATTTTTGTAATCAGACTAGTTTGATAAAATATTTTGCACAAAATTTGCAGGTAAAAAACAAAGTTTATTACGGTCAAGATACTAAATTTATAGTAAAAATTAATATTGCCCTCGGGTCATAAAAACCAGGGATGGGGAGTCGGAGTCGGAGTCGGGAGTCGGGAATCGAGGAGTCGAAGCTTTTTTGAGGAGTCGGAGTCGGAGTCGGAGTCGGTAAAAAACTATCGACTTCCGACTCTTTTTACTTTCGCCATACGTAGTATGAAGAAAGTATTGTGATCGCAAAAATTTTTATAAAAAACTGAATTTTTACATTTTCTTCATTATGTATTAAATAGAAAATTAAAATATTAAACTTTGTTTACCATCGGGAGTCGGAGTCGGGAGTCGGAGTCGGGAGTCGGAGTCGGAGTCGGGAG